>JAPDVU010000006.1:124582141-125782141 GCA_026230045.1 Corynorhinus townsendii
TATTTAACAAGCTGGCATATATATGCCTCCATATGTATTTTATTTATCCATCTATATATTTAATAGAAATGTGAAAATATATAATGACATACATTAATACAATGTTGAATTTTCTTTAAATTCCCATATATATTTATTTTAAATAGCATACTTTTAATATATTATAGCACTTCATTTACAAAGATTATGTATGTATGTGTTCAGAAGTATTTATTCTAGCATCTAGTGCAAGTAATGTTAACTAACTCAAACAATTACTTTTACAGAAACTTTATTTTTTGAAATAAAGAGATGGAAAGATACCTTAATAATGATAATAGTTCAGAACTAAATAGATACTATTAATTTCTATTAATACTTAGTCTATACTGAAAAATATATTTACTATTAATTCAGGCATTTACTAAGAATATAAAAATCATTATTAAAAATTGTCTCCTTTCTCATAATAAAGAAGGTTGAATTAAGAGTATGTAAATCAATAATTGCTGACAGAGTTACATTAAAAACACTAGGAAATGATTGTCTTAGGGCAGTGGTCGGCAAACTCCTTAGTCAACAGAGCCAAATATCAACAGTGCAACAATTGAAATTTCTTTTGAGAGCCAGAAACTGACTTCTGCACATAGGCCACGAAGTTTCAATTGCACTGTACATGCGTGCCCGCATGTGGTGTTTTGTGGAAGAGCCACACTCAAGGTGCCAAAGATCCACATGTGGCTCGCGAGCCGCAGTTTGCCCACCACTGTCTTAGGGTAAAGGAGTTACCCTAGTGAAAATTTAAAAACTGATAAAAGTTCAAGAAGTAACGCAACATGGAATATTTTAGTGTAGGGAAAATCAGATTTTCCTTATAGTGCCTTGGTTCCTTCCGCTGTATTATACAACGGATGGAAGAGGTAAGAAAGTCCGGCAGTGAATTAAGTTTTTCAGATGATTCCTGTGTGGCCCATGGACCAGCAGCAACAGCAACAATACATTTTTTGCGGGGGGAGAGAAGTGGTAAAGGACAAGGTTTTATCATGTAGATTGCCTCTTTCTTCTATGGGGGAGAGCATCCAAGTGACAGATTACCTCATTGGTGTTGACCAGAAAATTCTAGATGAGTTGATTAAATTACATTTCTATGAAGGTGAAAACTGCAGTTAGGTCAGATGTTAAGTCTAGGTTTGGTATCGTGGGCTTTTGCACAAGTGATGGCATTTTGAGCCTGTGGTTTCCTCTTTAAAAACAGAGAAAGACCTGGTCTTACAACCATAGGTCACGGCAGGGACTGCTGGTCTATGCAGGGGGTAGGTCAGCATTCCACCCCATAAACATGCAGGGCAAGCTCATGGCACAACCGGATGCTAGGCAGATACCAGGCATGAAACCTTCCACTGATGCTGCCTTAGACCTGAGATGACACTACAGAAAGAAGAAAGAGGAAGTGATACGATCTAACTTCAGAAACCATTTAATACCATTTATTTTATGCAAAATTGTAGGGGAATATTATGCCGTGTAATGAGAACTTTGAATGGTGTGAAGTAGGAATGTAAGAATTTCAGAAGAGGAATTATTCCACATAGAGAAATAGAATTGTTTCCATATGTTTTCCTTGTACCTCTCTGTTCTATTTTTTGTCTTTTATTTTATTTTTTAAATAAATTTTATTGATTTCAGAGAGGAAGGGAGAGGGAGAGATAGAAACATCAATGATGAGAGGGAATCATTGATTGGCTGCCTCCTGCACACCCCCTACTGGGAATAGAGCCAGCAACCCAGGCATGTGCCCTTGACAGGAATCAAAGCTGGGACCCTTCATCCGCAGGCCGACACTCTACCCACTGAGCCACACTGGCTAGGGCATCTATTTTTTTGTCTTTTAAAACTAAAGTTTTTTAAAAGTATTTCTTTTTTCTTTTGTTGTAAATATATTTTATTGATTTTTTTACAGAGAGGAAGGGAGAGGGATAGAGTTAGAAACATCGGTTGGAGAGAAACATCAATCAGCTGCCTCTTGCACACCCCCTACTGGGGATGTGCCCGCAACCAAGGTACATGCCCTTCACTGGAATCGAACCGGGACCCTTCAGTCTGCAGGCCGACACTCTATCCACTGAGCCAAACCAGTTAGGGCTAAAACTAAATTCTTTTAATAGAACTGGCTTTTACAGAAATCAGACTAACTAAAAGAGATACTATATCACCATTTCAATATATTATGTTTATACTAGAGGCCCGGTGCATGAAATTCATGCACAGGTAGGGTCCCTAGGTCTGGCCAGAAATCAGGGCCGATCAGGGCCTTCCAGAAGCCAGCCATGGCCTTCCTTTCCCGGCTGCAGGCTGCCGGCTGCCGACCGCAGCCTTCCTTCATTCCGTGCTGCTTTCCCTGGCTGCTGGCTGCCTGCTGGGACCTTCCTTCTTTCCACATCACCCCCTGGGGTCAGCACACATCATAGTGAGCTATCGAACTCTCGGTCTCCCAGTCGAACTCCCGAGGGGACACTTTGCATATTAGCCTTTTATATATATTCATTGTTAGGATTGAGGTAAAAATAATTTAGAAATGGTTTACATTTGTGCATTCAATAGACATCAGCATATGAAATATTTATAAATTTAGAAATATAAATCTTATATATATATGTATATAGTATATATGTATTATTATCCTATACAATAAAAGGCTAATATGCAAATAGACCAAACAGCAGAGCAACCGAACAACTGAACAACCAGTCACTATGACATGTGCTGACCACCAGGGGGTGTGCATGGTACATGGCAGGCATTGGCTGCAGCGGGATGGTGGAACAGGTGAGCAGGGGCACTAGACCAAGGCAGGCGCCAGTCCCTATCATCAGGGTGAGCCTCTGGTGATTACTGAAAATTCTTTGCTTCGCGCGATATGGTCCTGCCCAGTGCTCACATCCGCTGCCAGCACCAGAGCTGCCACTTGTACTTGCTGCTGGTGCCTGGCACTGGCCCCGATTGTTCAGTGCCATCAGTGGGTGCGAGCAGCGGCTCCCTGCTCTGATCACCCCTGAGGGTTTCTCCACCTCCCCCTTCTCCTGAGGGGCGATCAGGTCAGGAGCCACTGCTCACACCCACTGACAACGCACTTGCACCCACTGCTGGTGCTGGCCCCAATCGCTCCACACCATCAGCAGGTGCGAGTAGCACCAGTGCTATCAGTGCGTGGGAGCAGCAGGGACGGGAGCAGGGCTGCTGGCAGACAGGGTACTGTGGGCCACTGTGGGAGGGGCCAGGCGGGGACATGGAGGATGGGCCGAGACCTGCCCCTGTGCCCACCACAGCCTAGCAGCTCACAGTTCCTTTCAAGGTGCATGAATTCGTGCACTGGGCCCATAGTATATGTATAATTAATGGGAGAAGAATGTGTATCCTCAACCTTTTGGATTACGACAGAAAAGTTGAAGCCTGGATATTGCTTTTGATTTTCTTTGTTTTTCACTCTCAACAATAGTCATTTCTCTTTGAAGCTCATTATTCAAAGTTCAGTATATTAATTAATATTTTATTGGTTTTGTGTAATATTTTTTCACTATTTCTATAAAATGAATATATTTATAATATTTAGAAAATTTCAAAATAACCTTCCAATTTAGTAGTTCCTTTGAGATATACTTCTTATTTTTCATTAAATTTCTATCAGTTTCTTGGATAATCCAATGCAAAATATTCTAAGCCTGGGGGATCTTATCTTCATACTAGATTTGTTTAATCCATCATTGGTATCCTATATAATAAAAGCCTAATATGCAAATTGTCCCCTCAACTGAGAGTTCAACTGCTTGCTATGATATGTGCTGACCACCAGGGGGTGGCACGGAACATGGCAGGCATCAGGGATGTGGTGCTGGCAGCAGGCAGCAGTGGAGGTGCTGCTAACCCCAATGGGCCCTGATGAGAGCAGGACTGTGGCAGGATGGTGGAGTAGGTGATGGGAGGTGTCAGGCCAAGGCGGTGTGAGCGGGGCCCAATCACCCTGCCAATCATCCTGCAAAGGGTGACCAGCAGCAGCAGTGGGGGGCAGAGCCACTGCCTGGCTCCCAGGCACTGAGGGAGCCATGCGGGGGCCCAATGTCTCAGGTGGAGGGGGCATGCGAGGGCCTGGGGGCCCAGATGTTGCCCAGGCTCAGAGGTCAGCTGAGACCTGCTCTTCCACGCCTGAACGCTCATGCTTTGATCACTGGCCAGTCCTAGGGACTGCACCCATGAAGGAATTTTGTGCACTGGGCCTCTAATATTTATACAAAAGCGTACCCACATGCCTTTCATTGTTATAGTAATTCATCTTACATTTATAGGATATCAGATATGGAAATTAATTTAGAATATCCTGCAGGCATCTTTCTTTCTAGTAATACAGAGAAAAGAATTTATGTCCACATATTATTTCTGCAATACCTTTCTGAATGAGTTGGTTAGTGAAATATAAATTATCTATGAAAATTCTTATACTTTTATCTTTGTGATTTAAATGACTTTCTTTCTATGTGGCAACTACTTCTTTTTCAAGATGAAGAAATATCTGTTTTATTTTAATTTTATGTTTCCTGTGCTAAAATGGAAGTTTCAAACATATTAAAAAGGATTGAATTATTGAAATTTTCATAATAAGAGGATTCACTAAAATTTAATTTAAACCTCATGCTGTTACCAGGAACTTCTTAAACAAAAGTAAAAACATGGACTTGCTTAGTGAACAGCAGCCAGTGGCTTTTGAACAAATGATTTAGAGGGATCAATAACATGATAGACTTTTTAAAATATGTTTTAAAATAGGAAGTTTGCATTTAACAAGAAATGCATCAGAGGAAAAGAGGGTGTATATTGTATGAAAATTATCCTCCCATAAAATATCTGTAATTCTAAATAAGATGATGAAAAACATATGCTGTTAAATGGATGTTTATGCTAAAAAAGAGAGAGAGAGAAGAAAGAAAAGAAACAGTTGAGAGGAAATCCACAGGAGCCAGTTATAAAGAAGAAACAAAAATCATAAAAATCTTAAAAGAATCCATAGGCAGCCAAATATCAGACATATGTTGTAGCAATATCTTTACCAATACAGCTCCTAGGACAATGGAAACTAAGGAGAAAATAAACAAATGGGGCTACATCAACATAAAAAGCTTCTGCACAGCAAAAGAAACCATCAACAAAACAACAAGAGAGACCACTGCATGGGAGAACATATTTGCCAATGTTATCTGAGATAAGGGTTTAATCTCTAACATTTATAGGATACTTATACAATTTAACAAAAGGAAGATAAACAATCCAATCAAAAAATGGGCAAAGGACCTAAATAGACACTTTTTGAAAGTAGACATACAGAAGGCCAAGAGACATATAAAAACATACTCAAAGTCACTAATCATCCCAGAGATGCAATTCAAAACGACAATGAGATATCATCTCACACCTGTCAGAATGGCTATCATCAACAAATGACAAGTACTAGAGAGGATGTGGAGAAAAAGGAACCCTCATGCACTGCTGGTGGGAATGCAGACTGGTGCAGCCACTGTGGAGAACAGTATGGAGTTTCCTCAAAAAACTAAAATTGGAACTTCCATTTGACCCAGTAATTCCACTTCTGGGAATATATTCCAAGAAACCAAAAATCCCAATCAGAAAGGATGTATGCACCCCTATGTTCATAGCAGCACAATTTACAATAACTAAGATTTAGAAACAGCCTAAGTGTTCATCAGCAGATGAGTGGATTAAAAAACTATAGTTCATCTACACAATGGAATACTGTGCTACTATCAAAAAGAAAGAACTCTTACCATTCACAACAGCATGGATGGACCTGAAGAGCATTATGCTAAGCTAAATAAGTCAGTCAGACAAAGATAAATATCACATAATCTCACTTATGATAAATACTAGAGACCCGGTGCACAAACTCTTGCATGGGTGGAGTCCTTGGGCCTGGTCAGTAATTAGGGTCAATCAGGGCCAATTGGGCTGACAGGCCAGCAAGGGAAGGACCTCAGGAGGTCTCCAGGTTGTGTCTAGTACTCTAGCCCAATCCCAATTGGCTAGATGCCAGCAGCAAGCTAATTTACTGGTCAGAACATTGCCCCCTGGTGGTCAGTGAGCATCATAGCCACTGGTCGAGTAGTTGACCAAATGGTCAACCCATCAGTCAGAAACTTAGCATATTATGCTTTTATTATATAGCATTCTTCCTGCTAGCCTGCTCGCCCCCAACTGCCCCCCTTGCTGGCCTGATTGCCCCCAATGGCCCCCCACCAGCCTGATCACCCCCACGTGCCCCCTGCCAGCCTGCTCATTCCCAACTGCCCTCCCCCGCAGGCCTGATTGCCCCCAACTGCAACCCCCTGCTGACCTGATCGCCCCCAACTGGCCCCCTCCTGCCGGCCTGCTTGCCACCTACTGTCCCTGCTCACCCTCTACTGCACCCCCTGCTCAGCCCAATCACTCGCCAGCGTGATTGCCCCCAACTGCCCCCCCTGCCGGCATACTTGCCCCAAAGTGCCCCTCCACTGGCCTGATCATGCCCAACTGACCCCCACCCCCACCCCGCTAGCCTGCTCACCCCAAACTGCCCCTCCACCAGCCTGCTCATCCCCAACTGGCCACCCCTGCCAGCCTGCTCACTCCCAACGTCCCTCACTGCTGGTCTGATCATCCCCAACTGCCCTCCTCTCCTGACCTGATTGTCCCTAACCATCTCTGCCTTGGCCCTGCCACTATGGCTTTATCTGGGTGGCGGCCATGGAGCCAGCTGGGGCAACCAAGGAAGCCAAACCTCCCTCCAGCTCTGGCTGGCTCTGTGGCTCCGGCCAGCGCCGCCATCTTTGTCACGTCAATTTGCATATTCCCTCCTTATTGGCTGTGAGTGCCGCCATCTTTATCGTGAAGTGATGGTTAATTTGCATATTACTCTTTTATTAGATAGGATAGGATCTTCTGCCAAAAATTAAAAAAAAAAAAAGAAGGCAATCTTGGATATTTGAATGAGGAGAATTTGGAAAGAAGGGCAGGGCAATGTCATTGTTGATTTCCAGGGAATTATATGGTTGATTTCCAGGAAATTATATCTGTTTTTAGAAACCACACACTGTTATTGGGAATCACTGGATTGGGAATCATGTCTGCATGTTTGTGGCTTGCTCTCAGAGTGTCTGGAGAGGGAAAGGGAGAGGGAGAGGGGGAGGGGAAGGATAGAGGGAGAGGGGAAGACAGAGGGGGGAGGGGGAGGGGAAGTGAGAGAGGAAGAGGGAAAGGGAGAGGGAAAATAAAGCAGCAAGAGTAAAAAGGGCAAATATGCCAAAATGGTGAATCCCAGTGAGGAGTATATGATATTCCTTTTTACTGTACTTATAACTATTTTAAAAATTTGAAATTACTTCAAACAAAATTATTTTTTAACAAAATAAAATTAACAGTTAGTATAAGATCTCAGAATTATGGTTATCCTTAGGGAGATAAGGACTAAAAAGAGCATGAGGAGAGCTTTGGGGGTGCAGGTGATGTTGTATTAGCCTTGGTTACAGAAGTGTGTTCAATTTGTGAAAACGCATCAAGCTGTATCTTATGACTAGTATAATTTATTTGATTCTTCACATTATAAATTTATAAAATTAAAATAAATGTCTTCCAATCATTTTACTGCTAAAGGAAAATTTAGCTAAGACTTGGGACCATTTTTGCCCTGATTCTTTCATCATTTACATGCTTTAATCTGGATCTTACATCTCTCATCACTGGTATTGCTTAACATATGTAATAAACACCAGTCAGCTTCCTTGAGGATTAGCTGGAGAATTTGCTGAGCTATTTAGACACTTTAGAGTAGTACCAACTAATTAATTGCTCTCAGTATCAGACTTGACTTTAGTTTTGGGCCCTGGCACTTGATTTAATTGGCAGAAGCAATTTGAAAAAATAAGACAGAATATATATGACCCAATTTATATTGTCTGGGTTCATTTGATTAACTTTTCCAACTAGGTGAGAACACCTTCTATCCCTCAGCACTTTATTTACATAATCCTAAAACTAGCAACCCACTCAAACTGGAAATTTTCCTTAGGAAATGTGGAATCTACATTCAGCAATCTTTTGTTCAATAAATGGGGTGGTGCATTGAAATTCCTTGTAGCTGAATATTGTTTAATCCAAGACCAACTAGAACAATCCAATAAAATAGGGGAATGGTATGTTTGTCTTGAAGTAATTCAGCATATATATACTTACTAGGGACCCAGTGCACGAATTCATGCACCTTGAAAGGAACTGTGGGCCACAAGGCTGCAGTAGGCACAACAGCATGTCTCAGCCCATCCTCTGCACACCCACCTGGCCCCTCCCGTCATGGTCCCCAGTTCCCTGTCTGCCTGTAGCCCTGCTCCCACTGCTGCTGTTCCCACAAGCTAACAGCACCAGCCCCACTTGCACCCGCTGACGGTGCAATGTGAGCAGGGCCGGCACCATCAGTGGGTGTGAGTGGCTGCTGCTGTGCCAATTGCCTCTCAGGAGCAGGGGAAGGTGGAGAAGCCCTCATGGACAATCAGGACCAGCAGCCGCCACTTGAACCTGCTGATGGCGCCGAGTGATCGGGACTGGCGCCGGGCACCGGCTGTGGGTGCTAGTGGGGCCAGCACTAGCAGCAAGTGCGAACGGGGCTGGCACCAGCAGCAGGTGCGAGCACTGGGTAGGACCACGATGCAGGGGAGCAAAGAATTTTCAGTAATCACCAGAGGCTCACCCCGATGACATTACTGGTACTCCACCTTAGTCTAGTGCCCCTGCTCACCTGCTCCACCATCCTGCCGTGGCCAACACCGCCATGTTCCACACACATCCCCTGGTGGACAGCGCACATCATAGTGACCAGTTGTTCAGTTATTTGGTTATTCCGATTGTTCTGCCATTCGGTCTATTTGCATATTAGTCTTTTATTATGTAAGATGACTCATATACATTTCTGTGCTCTACTTATAGAGGCTGCCTCATTCTAGGAAGGATAGGCTTCTCAGCTTTGGAGTTATTTATTGGAGTTCAAATAGTGTTGAACTCCAATAAGTAACTTATAACCCAAATACTAACTTGATCTTGCTTCTGCAGACCCTAGCTTGGTGCAATTTCTTTATATCCTCTAAACTTCCTTAAAGAAACATGCCAGTAATAATATCCACTTTAGGATACTAACCTATATGATGCATAATACACGATGAAAATATTAAGTAAAAATATTGGTGATTGATTACACATCTTAGGAACATAGACAAATAGGTAATGAGACTTGAATTGGTCAAGTGGGGTTTCATGGAGTTGGTGAGACTTAAGCTGAAAATTAAAAAAAATAGAAACCTTCTCATAAGATTAGAGGATATAAGGAACATTTTAGGCAGAGACAGTTATAGATGGAATAATAAGATATGCACAAATAAAATAACACACAAATTTTGGCACATAAAGAAGTTATGCCATGAAGTATGGGCACAGAAAAATGAGGACATGCTATTTAGCAGCTTCCAGTCATCTTAATGATTTTAATATCTCTCCTGTGATATCTTAGCAGATATAAGCTAAGGTGCTGTTCATCATTAACTGTAATCGTCTATAAAACATCTTTTGACCTTTTCTTTACATCATCATTTTCATAATGATTAATTCATAGTTTAGATTAGCCTTTATTTTGGTCACCTAAATATTTTAAAAATTCAAGTTAGCCTTTGTTTTTTTACAGTATCAACAAGACTCATAAAAATTTTTAAACCTTAATAATTCTATTTTTACTTTTTCTGTTGAATAAATTGGCTTTACAGGTTTTTTCATTAATTGTGACAGTGACGTAAAGTACTGAGGATGCAGCTTCATCACTGTCACTGTGAATGCTACCAGGCCTCTGTGATAAGTACGTCCTCACTGAATAGAGCATTTCAGTTGTAGAAAGAAACCCTGTCTGGTTTCTCTGATTATTGGTCAATAAACTGAACTCTTTTCTTCTGCTATGAATAAATGCTGCGCTATTTTCTTTGAACTAGATTGGGTTCGTGAGTAATCAAAGGGCTTAGGATCAGTGATCCACTTGGGATTTATACAGAAGGATCATCTGTTAGTCCTTCCTAAGGGTGTGTCACTGTGTATGCATGAAATAGCTTTTATATTGCTGGGGAAGCAACTTTATTTTGAACGATTTTATTTTCATATTTATTTTATTTACTGATTCCTCTTAATCTTCAAAATTAATCATAACAGACTCCTACTGATTTGAATAGTTTTCCTGATAAAACATACTTGTATTATTTTGGTTTTTACTTGAAAGAAGTGCAAAACACTATTTTTGAGGTACTTACAATATACATGTGTAAATGAGCAATAACACATTTTGGAAAGATTACAGTCTTCATAATTATAGTGTCCTTTGAAAATGTCTCTATGAAATTATTTTCCTTTATAATGGGATAAGGATAAAAAAAGAGTTCTTAGTTTATGTGATGCCTTCCTGATAATAAGGTTCTGTCATTACTACAGATAGTTGTCATTTTGGTAAAGTATTTCTGCCTCCTCGCATGTGTAGGTTTTTTCAGTGGATGCACCTGACTTATGAGTGTCTTGTAAAGAAAATGAAAATGACACAGCTTCAAGGGTCTGTTAGCTGGAATATTTTTTTGCAATTATCTCTGTCAGCACAGAGAGAAAAGATGTTAATTCTGACCTAAAGATATGGTTCAAGGATCTTTTCTTCACTCTCTCTCACAAGATTCTCACTGATCGTTTTAAAGTGAAGGCCACTTAGCAAAGAGTTTCTTCAGTAAGTCCATATTTTTTTCAAGTTTTCAAATTCCTAGTAAATTATTTTTGCTGTTAGTGACACTGGAAACACCAGGTAATTGGCATTGTTGTGCTTGTCCTCATTATCACTGTAGATTTTGAAAAACAATTTAGCATAAGTGGAAGATTCCAAGTGAATTGTCAATTATATTCTTATTGAACAGAAAGAACATCTGGCTTTCTAAACTCCTGATTTCAGCCTTAAACCTGAAATGAATATGTTAAAGCACATCGCCATTTCACAAACTTGAGTGCAAATATTAAATGAAATACAATATCAATTTGCAATTTCTTATGCAAAGAAGCTTTTTGTGGGGAGGCAAAAATTATATTTATAAAGAATGTTACATGAAAAATGCATAGAAATACTAACTTTACAATGACAACTTACATATGCTTTAAGACTTCTCAGATATAACAGAACTTACAGTTGCCATTTATTATACATCTGTGAATAGGAAGCCATATGTTGGACCTGATTATTCTAGTAAATTAAACATTATAAAGCCCAGGGGCTATTACAAAATCCGTATCAAAAATCATAAAAACGAGAACACTATCTGATCCTAGAAACAAATAAGGATGTGCACAAAAATACAGGTCTAGGAAATTTCATAGTATCATTTATAAAAGTAATATTTATAAAAAGGCAAAGTGTTTATAATAAATACTACATGTGACTTTTAACACATCTACATGATGCAATGTATACTTTATATTTGACTAGCATCACATTAACTTATTTTGTAAAACTACATTTGTTGGCATAAAATATTAACATGATATATTATGTATAAAAAGTTACAAATAACATGTATAAAAGATGTTTCTGTGTGTAATTTTCTTATCTGTTTTTAAAATTTGGAGGATAATATGTGAAATATATTTTCAGAAGTAGCATTATTGTTGATTTTAACTTGCGTTTTGATTGTGTATTTATGAGTTTACAGTAGTTAAACTAAAGTTCAGTAATAATGATAATAACACTTTTATTGCTATTATATTAATGACTAGGGGCCCAGTGCACAAATTCATACACCTTGAAAGGTACTGTGGGCCATGAAGCTGTGGTGGGCACAGGTGTGTGTCTCCACCCATCCTCTGCACCCTTACCTGGCCCCTCCTGCCATGGCCCCCAGTCCCCTCTCTGCCGGCAGCCCCGCTCCCACCACCACTGCTCCCACGTGCTGATGACGCCAGCCCGCTAGCACCCACTGTCTGCGCGGAGCGTTTGAGGCCAGTGCCAGCAGCGGGTGTGAGCGGGGCCTGCTCCATCAGCGGGTGCAAGCAGCGGCTGCCAACCCTGATCGCCCCACAGGAGCAGCAGGTGTGAGTAGGTGAGAGCAGCAGCTCTGGTGCTGGCAGCAGGTGTGAGTGGGGCTGGCGCCAGCAACCAGTGCAGGTGCCAGGAGGGACCATGGCACACGGGAGCAAAGAATTTTCAGTAACCACCAGAGGCTTACCCCAATGACAGCGACCAGCACTCTGCCTTGGTCTGGCGCCCCCGCTAACCATCCGGTGCGGCCATGTTCCGCGTGTGCCCCCTGGTGGTCAGCGCATGTCATAGCGACCAGTTGTTAGGTTGTGCAGTTGTTCTGCCATTTGGTCTATTTGCATATTAGAGATAGATAGATAGATAGATAGATAGATAGATAGATAGATAGATAGATAGATAAACACACAGCTCTAGTGCTCTTAATTTTTCTAGTGTTTCCCAATTATTTTTCTGAAATGCACACAGATAAAATATAGTAACTTTATGGCAGCCTTATTTA
This sequence comes from Corynorhinus townsendii, assembly GCA_026230045.1. NCBI lineage: Eukaryota > Metazoa > Chordata > Mammalia > Chiroptera > Vespertilionidae > Corynorhinus > Corynorhinus townsendii. Next base: position 124,594,750 of record JAPDVU010000006.1, read on the forward strand.
AGCTATAAAGATTTACAAACATCAATGTAGAACAAGGAGAAAAATTATTTTACCCTTTCATAATTCTATTCAGATTAATTAAATACACATTTCAAGGATGATTTTAAATATTAAGTATTTGGATACCTCAAAGAAAAATACTTTCAAATCTTATGATGATAAATTTGAGCTTGCTTCTATAAACAAAATTTTTTAGTCTTAAGTTTTGTGCTTCTAATGGTTACACACAACTGAAGCTTTTAAGATTGTTCACATTCTGAGAGACTAAATTAATAAGAAACTGTACATATAGCTAGGTGATAGCTAATGAAAACAGAATATTAATCAGTTTTCCCCTAATTGACATAAAGTGTTTTTATCTCAATTGGAATTTTGCCATCTCAAGTTCTTAAAATTATATTTTCAGGGTGAAAATTTTCTATAGTTCTATCAGCCCTTTTATCTCCTTAATTGAATACCATAATGATGAAATTAACCATGATAATACAAATTAAAATATGAATACAAGTAATTTTCCACCAAAAATTGGGTAATGAAATAAAGTTCTTTTTTTAAGTGTACATAGATACTGTTATACCAGTTTTAATAACTCATCTTTATAAATGAAATTATAATACAATTCAAATGATAACACTGGAGCTTTTCAAAACTCACTCAAAGTGAGTTTTTGCTCTGAATCCATAAATTTTTTCAAACATGTTCTTATATTTTAACACAGTTGTTTTAATTACATTTATTCAAGCACTCAAAATTTTCACTTTACAAATCTTTTTGGAGACAAAAACTATTTTTCCTGACCTATAAAATTAGTCACAAAATATTTTAAAATATTTTGATTATAACCTTTTAATAAACCTCCTCCTGTATATGGCAATGAACTTTAGCAGAAATTGTAGAGAGTAATGTGCTATTTTTTTCTCATCAAACTGAAAACTGTATAGGCTATATAAAATTAAATGTTGTTATAATTAATCATTACATATACTAGTAAGAGCTTTTCTATGAATAAAACTGTGTTATACTTTAACTAGAAGCCTAGTGCACAAAATGCGTGCATGGATAGGGGCCCTAGGCTTGGCCAGTGATCAGAGCCAATCTTTGGGGCAACTGGCAGGGTGATCGGGGAGCAGCTGCTGGCACCCACCTTGGCCAGCCTGCTGTCGCCTGCTCGCCGACCCCGCCCCCTGCCACTGCCACCAGTCACCTCCTTCTGTGAGGCGACCAGCGGGGTGATCGGGGGTTCCCTGCTGGCACCCACCTTGGCTGGCCTGGGGCCTGTGGGCTGGGGGCAGCTCCTGTGTTGAACATCTGCCCCCTGGTTGTTAGTGCGTGTCATAGCGACCGGTCGCTCCACCGGTCATTCTGCTGTTCGGTCGATTTGCATATTAGACTTTTATTATATAGGATATGAGTGTGTGTTTTTTCAGGACTAAGTGCTTTAAAAGAGAATGGGTTCTGCCCACACACCTATTTAAATATATATATAATATACAAAATTTATATATAATATATACATACCATGTTTATTGCATATAAACTATATATAACATATATAAACACTCTGCTACACTCTCACCATTCAGATATAGAGTTCTTATTTCTACATGTGCAACATCTAATTCAAAACATGGTATATAGTAGGTTAATAAAAAGCAAGTTATCCCATTTAACCTGTGACAGGCACATATGTGTCATAAAAGAAGAACTTGCTCAATACTCCTCCATAGGAAGTGAATAACTATTAACATCATTCTCTAACTGATCTCAAGTATTGAGTGAGGCTGGCCATTCGTTACTGAGGCTGCTGCTCTCCCAATGATCTCCCTCACACTGGAAGACAATGATGAGCAAAATCTTCACATGCTCTTTTTAAAAATGTGGCCTAAGAATTAGATATTCAATCAGTGAAACTGGTGATTCTATTTAAAATTTGAACAATACAAACACAAGGCTTTCAAGTTTTAACTTAAAAAAACATTTCTCAAGCCCAGCCAGCATGGCTCAGTGGTTGAGCATTGACCTATGAGCCAGGAGGTCAGGGTTCAATTCCTGGTCAGGGCACATGCCCAGGTTGTGGGCTTGATCCCCAGTGTGCTGGAGCCAGCAGCCCATCAATGGTCCTCCCTCATCACTGATGTTTCTATCTCTCTCCCTCTCTTTTCCTCTCTCTGAAATCAATTAAAACAATCTTAAAAAATACTTCTTAGAATTATAGACCTACACATATAAATAATTAGTCAAATTGTAATATTTTCTATCTGACAATCATAGAAACTTAGAGCTGTATGGATTTCAGAATAATTCTGTCTAATTACCTCATTTGTATAGATTCAAAGTCAGTAAGATTAAGTGAATTCCTCAAGGTCACACAACTCATTAGAACCTGCTCTTTGACCCAGATTTCGTCTATGATGGATAATCTTTTATAATCAAACCTCTTTTATAGCACTAAGCCATGCATTGTTCTCATTTCATTTCCTACAATTAAACACCATCCAAATATCTCTAACATAGCATAAATAAACTAGATTTATCTAACAAATTATTTATATAAAAATTATGGTAGAGCATAATAGGGGATATCTATTATGTACAGTTTGTATGGATTTCAATTGTATTATATTTGTTCTTACTCTCTCTGTCATAAAGAGATTAAAAGGAATAAAGATAACCTGGTTAAGTTAAATGAACAGAAACTGAGTATCTTCATTATGCTCATCAGTCTCTAAACTTTAGAGTCTAAAGCCTATTAAGTTAGTGCTTCTTTAGAGCTGGACTGGTTGGAGAGGATAGTCATTGGAAATCACTCAAGCAACTCTGTTTTGCCCTTAATTAAAACTATGTAAGACTTATTTTTCACCATTTAATACAATATTATAGCATCAAGTTTGTTTACAAAACATTAAGACTGCACATATTAAATGTGATGTTACGTTCACCTTCACGAGTTTGGTCATATCTGATTCATTACAGGGAAAACTTTTTTTATGGCTGAGGAAAGCAAATTAAAGTAGATAAGTAAAAAAGAATGCCTTCGATGAGGGTATTATTTCTATAGGGCTGGCATAATAAAATGCCACAATCTAGTTGGCATAAACAATAGGAATGCATTTTCTCAGTTTTGGAGGCTAAAAGTCTGAGATGGAGGTGTCAGCAGGTTGGTTTCCTCTGAGGCCTCTCTCCTTGGCTTGCCGTTGGAATGCCTTCTCATTGTTTTCACATGACCTTCCTCCGTGCCTGGGCATCCCTGGTGTCTCTTTCTGTGTGTCCTAATTTCTTCTTAAGTCAAATGGATTAGATCCCACCCTAAGGACTTCATTTTAACTTAATTAACTTTTTAACAGTCCTAATTCCAAATGCAGTTACATTCTAAGGTACGGGAGGTTAGAATTTCAATCTATGAATTTTAGAAATATAATTCAATTTATATCAACCAATAAGATTGTTCTTTATAATATACATGAGAAACAATTATATCTTGAATAAAAATAAAATTTACAATAAGGTAGCTAATTATATCCAGGCTATTTTTAATCTAAGTTAACCTTATTTTATATTTTTATGTTAAAAAATACAGAAAATAAGGAAGGAAAGAAGAAAGTCCAGAAATAAAAAGCTTATATCATTGACCTGTTTTCCAAAACTTTTAACCTGAAAATGCTGGTATACCATTAATTACCTTCATCTCAGTGGCAGAAATTTAAAGACTGTAGCAAATGATAAGAGCTTTGGAATTTTCCACCACTCCTTATGATATAAATTAAACTGTTAAACAAGAAAGTATTTTAACGTATCTTTTTTCAAATGGACAAAAGAAGTGATGAATATTTGCCTTACCACTGATATTTTCAAAGAACAAACAAATGACCCAGAAACTGGGCGGGGGGGGGGAGGGGGAAGAAATTGCTGAATAACTTTTATCATCTTTTTTCCCCACACATTTTCAATATGGCATTACAGAGATTCCTTTGTTACCTGTCACATAGCTTGACCTAACCCAGATCATAACGCATGAGGATGTTAGTATTTCAAAAGCACTTTGTCATTTCAGATAACATATTGGAAAAGAGGTATAATTTTCAAAGGTTGGTAGCCTTTTGATATGTTTCAGCGGTAATGCTGTATTTATCTGATCAATAGACTGAAGATTATTAAAATGAGTTCATACTTGAATGCTTCAGTTTTTCCCACTATTGTGATTATTCATAAATATAAAATTATGGGAACATTTTTGAATTTTAGCTGAAATAGTTGCTCATATTCCAGAAATAAGAAAATATAATGTTATAGTTTAATATTCTTTGATGAATATAATTTTATGTAAATAGGAAAATATATAATTGCAAGCTTTTATTATATTAATTATTAGCTAGTAACTTAAATGTCAGTAAAATCACCTCTCCATATCTTTCTAAATGTTTATTGGGTTATCCTTTTTAAATGTTGCATTAATCATTAGTAAAATTGTCTTTATAGAAACCTGATATTTCAAATATTTTGATGGGTTGAATAGGACTCCACCAATTCTCATAAAGATGTAGTAAAATTATTATTGCCTTTCCTAATAAGATATATTTGGTAAATTATCTACTCAGTTATAAAGTATTCATAAGGGTAATGATTCTTTTGGGGAAACTAATGTGATCTCTGCTATCTTGCTTAATCATTCTAAGATATTTTAAGAAAAAGTTCCAGTATTTTGTATGAATTTAGTTTTGTAATTTTAGAAATGCACTCTACATACAACTTTTCATTTAAAAACATGCTGGGTATTAAAGTTAACTCACTATATTTTATCCTGTTATTATATTTTTTTTCATCTTAGTTTACTTTTGAAGTACTGAGATGACTTTGTTAAACAAACAGAAACAAGTGATGGCAGAATAAGACGATATTGCATACACAAAAAGTGCATTGTAGCATCCTATTCCCTACTGGGACTTTATGCTGCTACTCCCTGAATCATAACTCTAATGCAGATGTGTGACTAATATAGTAAACATTTTGTTATTTTCATCAACAATTTATCTATACTAATAAAAGGGTAATATGCTAATTAGACTGGACGTCTTCTGGATGACCTTCTGGATGTCCTTTCAGACAAAGCCATGGTGGTGGGGCTGAGGCAGAGGCAGTTAGGGGCAATCAGGCAGGCATGGGAGAGCAGTTAGGGGGATCAGGCCAGCAGGGGAGAGGCGTTGGGGGATCAGGCTGGCAGGCAGGTGAGCGGTTAGGAGCCAGCAGTCCCAGATTGTGAGAGCGATTAGGTCTGTGGGATCAGGCCTAAACCGGCAGTCAGACATCCCCCGAGGGGTCCTGGATTGGAGAGGGTGCAGGCCAGGCTGAGGACCCCACCCCATCCATGAATTTCATGCACCAGGTCTCTAGTTATATAATAATACTAGAGTTATATATATATATATATATATATATATATATATATATATATATATAATGGAATTTTTGTTAACAGTATAATTTTAGAAGAAAAATTATTATCATATACACTGAGTGGCCAGATTATTATGACCACCTGATGTTTGTAGGCAAATTAGCTGTACACTGTATCATATAGGATATGGAAGCTGAAGGCCTGTTCAAACACCTTTGCTGTCTGCAGTTACCAAGATAAAACGTCTCCAATTCACACAGGAACACAAGGATTGGACAGTTGCGCATTGGAAAAAAGTCATGTGATCTGATGAATCATGTTTCCAGTTGCATCATGCAGACATGAGTGAGAATTTCGTGGAAACAACATGAAGCATGCACCCCACATGCATGAGTACAACCCTTCTAGCTGGTGGGGGCAGTGTTATGGTTTGGGGCATGTTTTTCTGGCATGATTTGGGCCCTTTAATTCATGTGGAACAACGTCTGAATAGCACAACATACCTATGTATCATTGCTGGTCAAGTTCATCCCATCATGTGGATGGCTTATCCCAATGGAGATGGCTTCCTCCAACAAGACAATACACTATGCCACGGTGCTCGTATTGTGCAGCAATGGTTTCAAGAACATGAGGGAGACTTTACCTTGATTAGGTGGCCCCCACAATCAGCAGATCTCAATCCAACTGAGCGTTTGTGGGTCGAAGTTAAAAGAGCCATCAGGCAGCTGGTTCCACAACCATCAAATCTCACAGAACTGGACAGTGCTATTCATCAGGCATGGTGTCAGATTCCTCACATCACCTTTCAACATCTCATGGAGTCAATGCCAAGAACAACCGCCGCAGTATTGAAGGCAAAAGGTGGACCAACAAAGTACTGATGGGGTGGTCATAATAATCTAGCCACTCAGTGTATATTCAAATAAAAGCCAACATCTATAAATATATGGAATCTCACATTTTTTTCTCTTTTCTCTATCTTGCATTCATTACTTTTGTCTCTTTACTGCTTTAGATTTTATTTTAATTTCCTTTCCCATTTTCGGTTTGTTTTTCCTCACAGACACTGTTTTCCTCAAAGGAAATATGTTATCTTGGCTTATTTCCCCTGTGTCTCTGGCAGGTTCTCTGGCTGTCTCATTTGGGGAGGCTGGGTTTTCCCCTGGGCTCCAACTGTTTCATTACCTTGCCAAGATGTTCTTTGCTCTTTCTCTCTTCCTTTCCTTATCTCTGAGGAGAAACCGTTTTTAACCTGTTTTCCTTTGTTTAACTCTTAACAATGAACCATATATTTTTGGGCATACAAATAAGAATATGACCTTGAGAATCATAGGAACTTGCAGTAGCCCACACCGCACTTGACCTAGTACCTGTAGTCTTCTTGAAGAATTCTCCATTAGTTTAGGATGATGACATCTTCCCTTGTCCTTTCTGCCACATTCCAGTGATTCTTGAGAGAACCCACGAACATAATCTTGCATTTACTTTTGTGTGTATGTGTGTCTCTTTGGCTCTATGAAAATGCACTCATATCCCAAGCCTAAAAATTAAATCTTAGAGGATATACAATCCAATACACGGAGTAGAGAAGATACTTACATCATTAGGCAAAGGTGTTATAATTTGATTCTGTCACTTGAGGACACTAACAAGGTTCATAAGGGAGCACAGAAAGACCCTAATTTCCAATAAGCATTTCCTGTTTGCTACCAATCAGCATGATATCATCCAATCAGCATGATATCACCAATGTCATAGACCAGTGATGTCTTTTGTAGTAAATAGGCAATTACAATTGCTGCAGCACAGGCTTGGAGAACTAATGTAGCCCCGAGTAGGACAGTGGAGATTATTTCTGGTCAAACTAGAAGAGGGGAAACTTCCTGGCCAGCATGGCTCAGTGGTTGAATGTTGACCACCTATGAACCAGGAGTTCTAGGTTTGATTTCCAGTCAGGGCACATGCTTGGGGAATAGGCTCAAGTGAAGGAGTGCAGGAGGCAGGAGGCAGCTGGTCAATGATTCTCTCTCATCATTGATGTTTCTATCTCTCTCCCTTTCCCTTCCTCTCTGTAATCAGTAAAAATATTTTTTTTAAAAAGAGGGAAAACTGCCTTTAATGGTTTTTACTAACAGGCATGGGGGGAAAAACAACACATTTACCACTTTAATATCTACACATCAGGAGCTTTGCTAATTTGGTCAAGTACTAAAACTGCATTGATGACAACAGCTGCAATTGGTATGACCAACTGAGTTTTTGATAATCCACTTTCATTCTCCAAGATCCATCTGACTTCTGCACAAGTCAAAGAGGTGAACTGAATGAGCGATGAAGGGATTCACCTCCTCTGCCTCTTGATTGTGGCACAGTCCCTGCAATCCCTCCAGTAACATGGTCTTACCTTCGATCTACTGGTCAATAGTGGCCATCACTTGGTCTTTATTGCTGTAACAGTTTCCACTCTGTGAATCAGGGAATTCTGCCTGTTGCTGGATATATTTATTCCAGTTATACATTATAAGTAGGAAATAGCCGCAGATTGCATTCAGGGTCCTACTGGTCTCACGGTTAGGTAGTCCCAAATCAAACTCTTTTGATTATCTGACTTACATAAGTCTCTTCTGTGACAGGTGAACTACAGTGGCACTTGGGATCTCAGTTTAGAATACTGCCAGGTATCCTCAAATATTTTTTTAAATTTTTTTTCTCTTTCCAGTACACAGCTATCCTGGTAAATAATATCAGGTTCCTTAGTGGAAGGCTAAGGAAAGATTTACATTATAATTTTCTTTTCAGCATAGCAGGGTACTTCCTCAAGAAGACCATAGAATCTCTATGGTGTGAATTGTCTTAAATCTGGAAATAGTTTGATGGGCAGTGACTCACTATTGTTGCAATTTAGTCATACTTCTCCAGTTCAATAGCTTAGAGCTTTTCCACTTATATAATTTTTTTTTAAAAAAAGCTTCAGTAAGATGCCATCTATCTCAATTTTAGAGACACCATGATTAGTTAGCTAATTCTATAGATCAAGGTACCACTACTGCATGTACCTACTTACCCTTGCAGTAATACAACTACCTTATCTTTAACAACTAAATATTGCCTCTTGACCCTTGTCACCCTGGAACTGATCATCTGGGTTAAATTCAATGGCAGAGTTTTGCACTATAATTTCTGACCTACAGAAAAGAGCCAACATAGAGTTTTGAGGATGCTGGGACTCCCTTTACAAATATATTTACCAAAGCCTCATAAAGCAGTAGTCTCTGGACTTTTACAAGGGACATAGTTTGGGAGAATTAGAAGATAAATCTACTCTAACATTCAAATGCCTCTAATCCTATGGATAACATCTTTATGATATACCAAATAAGTTATAGCTTTTTAAATTTCATTTAATATAGGTTACCTTTGAGTCTAGGTTTTGCTCAACATACCAAGCAAACTTAGAGCCATTTCCACTCACCCTAGCTAACATATTCAGCTTAGAATGCCATTTAGTATATCCCTATTAGTGGCTGCAGCCTGACACAAACTATTAATATCTATCCCAAAACACCAAAACGTTTGCTCCACATTTCTATTGATGTAACTTGACTTAACCTTGCTATTTTTGGTGTGTATTTGGTCACACTTTTTACCTTTTCCTCTGGAACCTGGCAGTACTTGAGTCTGGTTATAGGTCTAGAGGCTGGAAGAGGCTACAGAAATGGGTCCTGCAGATGATCGGAAGTCTCCTAGAAGACAACTACCTCAGGGAAAAGGCAATTAATTTTCAGACAAGGAGAGACCACATTCCTTAAAGAAGGGGAGAAAGTCTGGTTCTACAGGCAAAAAGAATCAGAAGGCATTTGGGAGTTCATTGCCTCCAGCTTCATGAGGTTTTGCCCATATGCCTCATTCTAATTTCCAGGGCCTCATCCCCTCACCCCCAATTCATGTCCTATCTTCATAATAATGAACCCTAACAGGTAATAAATTACATTTGTGTTATGATCCAGCCACTCACAGATTTAGACTCTGTGTTTAGCATTCAGAAATAGCAGCCCTGTAGCTACAGGAAACGTGATTGTTTAGCAAGATCATAGAAGATTTCTTTTTTCTTCCCAAGCCTTTAATCTTGGCATTTGAAGCACTGAGCTTATGAGGAGATTTTTGTCCCCAAGGTCTCCAGTGCACGCAGTAGCAACTAAATAGTTGCATTACATTAAATCCTCCAAATAAAATATTCTATGACAGTGACTATTTGTTTACACAAAGTTTTACTTTACATAATAATTTAATTGTATCTACCTATAATTAAATGAGAAATGTATGTGTAAATTGAGAAGTTACAAGCCGCTATTATAGTTTCTTTTCTCTAACATTACCTGTTGCATATTTAGTCACTTGGCTTCATAATCAGCATATTACTTAAATACAATATCTGCATATTTTATCATCATGAATGTCTTTTAAAATTCAAGGTGAATAAATAACAAACAGGAAAAAGCTAATTTCCAATTAATCTGTGTCTGGTAAAGAAAACCTCATTGGTAAGGAGGATCTACTACCAAAACAATAAAAGTTATGACCTGTCAGTTCTAGTTTTCACATATTATTACATATAAATCTTTTGACTATGATTTCATGCTTTCAAAAATAAAATAGAATGCTTATACATTTTGACCTGATAAGCAAGAATGAAGGAATTGGAACATGACAACCTAGCTCTACCTAATCTGTGGAATTCAATAGACTTATAAATCCTGAATTTTTTCCCCCATGAACATGGTAACTAGAAAGCCTGCAAAACATTGAAAGCAATTTCACAAACATTTCTGGGTAACATACTAGTAGTGATCACACAACTCATAAATACCTGGATGGCAATGGATAGTGATAGATGCTTATGCCTTCCCACTGCCACAGAAGGAAAATCTCAGTTTTAGTTCTTCCTTCAGAGGATTATCAGTAGTTAATGGCCGTGATGACTTCATTACAATTACCCTTCATTGTTTTACACACACATGCAGATAGAGATAGATTGTGGTTTAACTGAGATTAGACAAACCTATTCGGTAATCTGAAATTAGCATTATATTTTAGAAGGCGCCAATTGAAATTTCAAAGCATTCTGCGTTTATTTTCTTGAATATTTCTATTATATATGCAAGTGTTCTTTGTGTTACCTCATACCCCATTTGAGAATTACATTGGAAGTTAAGCCTTAGTCAGTTTCTGTAGTTTAATTAATTAGTTGTTAAACTTAGTCATTGCTGCTTCCCCCAATGAATCACCAGATTTTTGAAGGCTGTCCAAATGGTTAAATGTGTAATAAATCCTACATTTCAACACATTTCACATAGGTAATTATGCTACTTTATCAACCTTGTTCTTCCCAAATCATAGAAAATTTCCGCTTATTCTCGTAGTCATTACATTTTTGAACTTTAAAGACTATATTACCTTACTGCTATTGAGTCCAATTCTGACCTTTTCAGTTAATATAATTTTAACACAAGGAGCTGTGTAATAATCTTTAGTTATTTTTGCAACCATACCAAAACTGTGACAATACACAGTTTATTATTTAAGTGTTGCCTTCTGTTGTTTCATAGTATAGCCTAGGTTGCAGTTATTACCAATGAACCTCTTCTTTGCTAGAATGAAAAATGAAGCATATTTTCTGAATTGTAACAATGTAAGAAGACTGTTAGAATAAAACATTAAAATACTAGAAGGTAAATGATTTCTGTGGTCTAACTGTCCTAGCTGCAAGCTGTGAATATGGATTGTGTTACTTAACTATATAACCAGTAGGCTTCCAACCTTTTGCTTCCATGTTAAAAAATATGCCGTTCAATATGCAGAGGGACAGCTGGAAGCAGGTTCCTCTGTCTGTCTTATGTTTCCCTTTAAGCCTCAAAATCAAATAATCCAGGGTGCCACTGTTATTGATATTTCCTCTTTTCAAATATTTCTTTCTTTGTTATTGAAGACACATATTTCTAAATATTTTAAAAATAGTCATACAAAAAATCCTCTGAGAATTTCTTCAATGTGTGCAACCTTTAGCACATGTCAGTTTAAACAAGGGCAAAGTTGCATTGATTCTTGTTCGTTATAATTTTCATGCAAGCAATCAGGTGTTACAGAATATTTTACACACAAATGAGCCCACTCCTAAAAGAAACCAGGAATTTGCCAATCAAGAGGTGGGGTGAAAGGGAAATCTTTCAAATGTGTTGGATACTCTTCACTGAATTATATAATAAGTGATTGCAGAACGTGAGAGTAAGCAATAACAGCCTGAATTGAAGCCAGTGGTAGATAACAGATTTATATGTGACATTTTCAGTGAATGGTAGTCAACATCTTGGATAATGTCATGAATGAAATGTTGATGTAGACTTTCATTTTCCAAGTTGCTCAATCAAGCCATATGCAATTAGAAAGTTCTCATTACATTGTTTAAAATCCAGATTTTGAAAACAAAATAAAAGCAAGCTATGTCATTTTCTCAAATCCATAAATAAAAGTGAAGGATATTACAAATAAATACAAATGTTTTCTTATATTACTAAATATATATCACTAATATAAATTTTAACTATGAATAAACAATAAGCTTATTAAGTTTATTAGTGATGGAAGTGAAAAATGATAAAATTCACTTCAAAATAAGAATTGATAAGTAACACATACTTAAATTATAAATGGATGTTATAAAATTCATTTATATAGTTAAATGTATCATTAATTGAAAGTAAAGTTACAAAGACATTCAAAGAAATTTTATTATTATACAAATCAAAAAGCACAGCCCTAAATGGTTTGGGTCAGTGGATTCAGCCATTGGACTGAAGAGCCCCAGGGTTCCATTCTGGTCAAGGGCATGTGCCTTGGTTGCTGGCCCCATTCCCAGTAGGAGGCATGCAGGAAGCAGCCTATTGATGTTTCTCTCTCATTGATGTTTCTAACTCTCTATCCTTCTCCCTTCCTCTCTGTAAAAATCAATAATATATATATATATATATATATACACACACACACACACACACACACACACACACACACACACACACATACACACATACATACTAGAGGCCTGGTACACAAAATTTGTGCATGGGGGGTATCCCTCAGCCCAGCTGCACCCTCTTCAATATGGGACCCCTCGAGGGATGTCTGACTGCCCTTTTAGGTCCGATCCCGGGCCTAAACGGGCAGTCGGACATCTCTCTCACAATCCAGGACTGCTGGCTCCCAACTGCTCACCTGCCTGCCTTCCTGATTGCCCCTAACCGCTTCTGCCTGCCAGCCTGATGACCCCCTAACCACTCCCCTGCCAGCCTGATTGATGCCTAACTGCTCCCCTGCTAGCCTGTTTGCCCCTAACTACCCTCCCCTGCAGGCCTGGGTTCCCCACAGCTGCCCTTCCCTGCAGGCCCAGTCACACCCAACTTCCCTCCTCTGCCGACCTGGTCACCCCTAACTGCCCTCCCCTGCAGGCTTGATTGCCCCCAACTGCCCTCCCTTGCAGGCCTGGTCCCTCCCAATTGCCCTCCCCTGCTGGCCATCTTGTGGTGGCCATCTTGTGTCCACATGGGGGCAGCCATCTTTGACCACATGGGGGCAGCCATCTTGTGTGTTGGAGTCATGGTCAATTTGCATATTACTCTTTTATTAGATAGGATATTTTAAAAAGCACTAATAAATGCTATAGAAGATAAGCAAAATTGGTGAATTCTTTTAATTTTTACCTAAAACGGGGCTTCTGTGGGTGTATTGCTGTTAGGACAGCAGAGACCTGCACGTAAACTACATAGAGGGAGGAATACAACCTGTTGTGCGAGTTGCCATGTTTAATGAAGTAAGAAGTTTCAACCTTTACATATAATGAGGAGAAGAATGTTGATAAATGCAGTTTTAGTGTCCAGCCATCCAGTATAATTAGAAGATGTTCTTTTAAAATTACATATTGTACCTTTGTTTTCATCTCCCTTTTTAAAAATTATTATACTAGTATGTTAGCTTCCAGGTGACAGAGCCCTGTTATTTTTAGGTGAACAGGAAGATGGTAAACAGGAAGTGAGGTACTATCTGAGAAATAGCAGGAGTATGGAACTCATTACCCGACGCCCTGCCATGAACACTGCCTGAGTGTACATGGAGTTCTTCATTATGTGACTCTACTGTACAAAGCGCCATCCATTTAGTTCTTTATTATTAGAACTATTGAAATATGATAGTTAAAAATTACATTAAAATTCTCAAATACGGTTCTCATTACTATCAAACAGGTGTATGAGTATACACATTGGAAACTTATTGCATTACACTAATTATAATTAAATTGTAAGCTGTTACCACCATTAATAGTAAATCATAATATTCAAAAGCATACTGATGAAATGGTAATAATATTTATGTTTTGGCTCATAAAATTGATCTATATAATCTTTTTTATTATTTCCTCCAAACACATACTAGCAAAGTCTTTACTTAGCAAAATGAGAGATTTACCAGGGATATAGAATTGAACAAAACAATATCCCTGTTCTTAATGCAGCAATATGTACTACAGGAGACAGATAATGCTAAAAAAAAGTTACAATATTTTGTAATAACTTTTCTAAGAGGATAACAGGGCTATAAACAGAGTGTGATGAACAAGAGGGAGTGATCAGCTCGGGGACAGGTCTGAGGCTGTAGTTTCGGGGAAGTATTAGAAGGATCCACTTTTCTAAGCAATGTGGTGAGGAAAGCTGGGAGAAAAGAATTTGAATTTGGGACCCTCTAATTTATGGCTGCCAAAGGTCCTTTTAGAATTTTAACTAATTTGGTAATCTTCATCAGCACTGAATAGCTATTCGTAGTTGCTATATATTTCACTCACACTGAATCCTGAAGGCATAAGAACCTCATCATGTAAGAGAAGTCAAAATTTTAAACCTAACTACAGAGAAGATTTCTAATAGTCTTTGAATTGTTTGGCAATAAAATCTGATCCAATTAAACTAAATATAGCTAAAATGGTTATGTTCCGTTAAACATATGAAAGTGTATTAATATGATTTAGATACAGAAGTTTTTTATAATTTATCAAAACCAAATTATATTCAAACATTTGCTCAAATAATTCCTTCCAAAATCTCTGGTAGTTAGTGAATATTTACTTTGTTGATAAGTGGCAGAGCTAGAAAAGGTAAAAGAAGTCTCTATATCACGGGACTTATAGTTATAGTAGAAAATATAGAAATTAAGTCTATTATAATAAAAATGAATAAAATATATTTTATAAGTCTACCAAGGATAACAACATGATATGTGGAGAGTATATGATATAGAGGCCTAAACAATCCTGAGGAGGGAATGATGATCAGGAATTCTTCAGCAGATCCTCCTTGGGTCCTTGCTGTAACACTTGATGGAGAAGAGTTCTAAGAAAAAAGAGAATAACAAAAGTCTATATTTATGTGAAGGTCTTCAGGTAGAAAGAAGCTGGAGCCTATTGGAGGATCTATTTAAGTCAGTTCTTTAGGAAGATACGTGTTCACCTAAAAACAAAAAGCCAGAGTGAAAAGTGACAAGCATTTGAGACAAAAACAAAGCAATAAAAATATATAAAAATAAATAAGTAGAATTATTTCATCAATCAATCCCACTTAATTATTGTTTGGCATTGTTAAATGTAAAATGAGACCTTTATATTTCAATAAATTTACTTACCTTAAAAATCACCTATTTACATTAACAAATGAAAAAACATTACTATAAAAAGAATAAAGGACTCTAATTGTATAAAATAATAGACACTAAAAGATTTTTGCTATACTACTTTTAAATGTATAAATGATCCAAAATTATAGTTTTTATTTATTTATTTTTATTTGTTTATTTAATCTTTATTGTTGAGTTTATTAAAGATGTCCCTCTTTTTCCCCCATTGCCCCCGTCCACCTGGTTCCCACCCTGTCTGTGGTCATCCTATTGTCTGTGTCCATAGGTAATGTATATATGCAGAGAAGATCTTTGTTTAATCTCTAACCCCTCTCCCTCTTCCTTCTGAGAACTGGTCAGTCTGTTCCATTTCTATACCTCTAATTATATTTTATTCACCAGTTTATTCTGTTCATTAGATTTCTTATTTGATTATTTTGATTTTTAGGTTCAGTTGTTGATAGGTATGTATTTGTTGCCATTTTGTTGTTCATATTTTTTTATCTTTTTCTTCTTCTTCCTCTTCTTAAAGAATACCCTTCAACATTTCATATAAAACTGGTTTGGTGGTGATGAACTCCTTTATAACTTTTTATTGTCTGTGAAGCTCTTTAACTGACCTTCAGTTGTAAATGATAGCTTTGCTGAGTAATCTTGTTTGTAGATCCTTGTTATTCATCACTTTGAATATTTCTTGCCACTTCCTTCTGGCCTGCATAGTTTTTTGTTGAGAAATCAGATGACAGTTGTATGGGTGCTCCCTTGTAGCTAACTAACTGCTTTTCTCTTGCTGATTTTAAGATTCTCTCTTTGTCTTTAGCCCTTGGCATTTTAATTATGATGTGTGTTGGTGTGGTCTTGTTTGGGACTCTCTGTGCTTCCTGGCCTTGTAAGTCTATTTCTTTCACCAGGTAGGGGAAGTTTTATGCCATTATTTCTTCAAATAGGTCTTCAGTATCTTGTTATCGCTCTTCTTCTGACACCCCCATAATTCGGATGTTGGTATGCTTGAGGTTGTCCCAGAGGCTCCTTAAATGTTTATACTTTTGGATTCTTATTTCTTTTTGTGCTCTTTTGATTGGGTGTTTTTTGCTTCCTCATATTTCAAATTGTTGATTTGATTCTTGGAATCCTGTACTCTACTGTTAAATCCCTATATATTATTCTTTATTTTAGTCAGTGTTTGCTTAATTTCTGACTGGTCCTTTTTTGTTTTTTTGGCATTCTCACTAAGGTTCTTGAAAGTCTTACTAAGTCCCTTGGAGGTTTCTGGAAGATTACTGAGCAACCCTATAACCATGGTTTTGAACTCTATATCCGATAGCTTGCTTTCTTCCATTTTTTTCATTTGTGTCATGATTTTTTGTCTCCACATTTTGGCTGCTTCCCTGTGTTTATTTTTATTTATTGGATAGAGTTCTATGTCTCCTTGAGTTGATAGAGTGGCCTTGTGTAATAGGTGTCTTATAGAGCCTAGTGGCTCAGCCTCCCCAGTCACCTGAGCTGAGAACTCTAGGTGCACCCCTTTGTGGGCTGTGTGCACAGTCTTGTTGTAGTTGAGACTTGATTGCTGTTGGCATCACTGGGAGGAATTGACCTCCAGGCCAACTGGCTGTGAGGTCCAGTTGCAACTACAGTTGTAGAGCTCCTATGCAGGAGATAGCCCTATGGAGCAGAACTTGCTTCAGTGGGGCTTTGGTGCTCACTGAGTCTGCCCCTTGCATGCGTCTCTTATGGATGTGTATAATTGTAATTTGGTATGGTCTGACATTGACCACTGGGTACAATGGCTCTTGGGTCTCCAGGGAGGTGTAAAGTCAACCACTTCCTGGGGCCACCCAGCCGGAGCTACAGAGAGAACTACATATTCCCTCTTTTTATATTAGGTTTGAAAGTGTCCAGATGAGGTCCAGCTAGGAAATAAGACAGGCTGGTGCTGGTGCCAGGTCTTGGGCTTTTATTGATAGGTTTGGGGCTCCCTGACCCATCTGCAGCTTGTCTGAAAGATTTTTAGCCTGAGAAAGGACAGGCCATTCATATGCAAAAACCACTGCACACAGCTTGGGTAGGGTTGTAAATTGGTAGAGGTAAGGTCTTAGGGAATCACCAGGGTATAGCAAACAGAAATGGCTGCCAGTCAGCCCTGCTGCTGGGGAGGTCCCAGCATAGGAACAATGATCCCTATGAGCAACATTTGAGAGAAAGTCGCCCCCAAGATCCTGCCCTGATGCCAGACAATCTAATTCCTCCTCGTATGTATCTCTGTCCCCCAAAGCCTCACCCTGGTACTGGAGCTCAGAAGAAGCAAGCCTTTTGAGTTTAGTTCATGGTGCTAGCCTTGTAAGAGGAACAGCTAGATCTCCAGCAGCCTCTATGTCACTGAGCCCCAATCCACACTGGTTTTTACAGTCTGTAGTTACAG
This sequence comes from Corynorhinus townsendii, assembly GCA_026230045.1. Taxonomy (NCBI): domain Eukaryota; kingdom Metazoa; phylum Chordata; class Mammalia; order Chiroptera; family Vespertilionidae; genus Corynorhinus; species Corynorhinus townsendii. The sequence goes on from JAPDVU010000006.1 coordinate 124,612,278, forward strand.
GGACTTCTCGTCCCAGCTCTGGGACCCTGGGCTGGGGGTCCAAGGTGGGGCTGGGACCCCTTGCTCTTTTGGGAAGACTCTGCAGAGATGATCTCCCTCCCAATTAAAAAAAGTGGCACACGTGGGTATTAGACCAGCTCCCACACCTCCTCCCAGTCTCAGTGTGCTTTCTTCTTTACTTCTCTACCACTACTTGTAGTATTTCCATTCAGCCAGCTTTCTGGTGGTTCTGGATGATGGTTGTTCTGTATTTTACTTGTAATTTTGATGTGATTGTGGGAGGCAGTGAGTACAGGTGTTTACCTATGCCACCATTCTGGTTCCTCCCTATAGTTTTTATTTAAATGTGTTTATTTACATTTTAGAATGTAATGTAATAAAATTATTTAAAATTTAAAAAGAACAATTTTTAAATCAAAATTTAAAAATTACATTGTTCTAAAACATAATTATAGTTTATTCAATTAACCACCTCATTTATTTTATTGTCATGGAAATTTAAAGATATATATGCAGCAATATTGATTTTCTGCATTGGAATATGTTAGTTAACTCCTTTGTACACAATCCTTTCTATTTTCTTTTGCAGTCATTCTTCAGTGATTCTTTTTTGTTTTTTTCTTCTATTTTTAAAAATATTTTTAAAATATATTTTTAGTGATTTCAGAGAGTAAGGGAGAGGGAGACAGAAACTTCAATTACAGAGAATCATCAATAGGCTGCCTCCTGCATGCCCCCTAATGGGGATTGATCCTGAAACTCCAGCATGTGCCCTGACCTGGAATCGAACCATGACCTCCTGGCTAACAGGTCAACACTCACTGAGCCACAGGGGCTGGGCCATTCTTCACTAATTCTGAAAAAATAAAATTCAATTTTCAACTTCTAATTCATTTAGGGTATATATCTTGCATTATTATTATTATTTTGTTGTTGTTAATCCTCACTTGAGGATATTCCCTTTATTGATCTTTAGAGAGAGTGGAAGGGGGATAGGGAGAAGAAATGAGAGTAAGAGAGAGAGATCAATATGAGAGAGACATGTTGATTGGTTACCTCCCGCTTGCACCCCAACCAGGGATGGGATTGAACCCACAACCCGGGTAAGTGCCCCTGATCTGGAATCAAACCTGCAACCCTTTGGTGTCTAGGCTGATGCTCTAACCATTTAGCAACAGCAGCCAGGGAATGGCCATATTATTTAATGATACATCTTTGCCATGTGAGTGTATGTATGTGTGCATGTGTGAGTATAAGATATATATGTACCTTGATGTAAGTATATATGTGTCTATACCTTGATAGTAAATATATTTGTTTACATATATGTATCCATTACTGTATAATAAAAGCCTAATATGCTAAGTGTCCACTTGTCCGATCGGCCATTTAACCTTTCAAAGCATATATGCTAATGATATGCTAAGGCTGCTCAACCACTCTCTATGATGTACACTGACCACCAGGGGGCAGATGCTCCTACTGGTAGGTTAGCTTGCTGTTAGGGTCCGGCTGATCTGGACTGAGTGAGATGGGCTGGACACACCCTGGAGCCCTCCTGTGGTCCCTCCCAGCTGGCCAACCACCTGTGTCCCAGAAGCCAGGCTCACAGCTGGCAAGGGCAGCGGTGGTGTCAGGAGCCTCTCCTGTCTTCATGGCAGCACTAAGGATGTCCGACTGCTGGCTTATGCCCCTGACCCACAGGGAAGGGACCTAAGCCATCAGTTGGACATTCCCTGAGGGCTCCTGGACTGCCAGAGGGCACAGGCTGGGCTAAGGGACCCCCCCAATTGCACGGATTTCGTGCACCAGGCCTCTAGATAAACATAATAAGCTATAGATGTTCAACTTTAAACCCTGGTATTCTATATTAATTTTTATTCCAGAATACCATAGCACTACAAACTAGTACTTAAATTAATACACATTTATCTTACCGTTTCTGAAGGTAAGGAAACAGGGCATGGGTCATCGCTGGGTTTTTTGCTCTAAGTCTTACCAGACATAAGTCAAAGAGTTGACTGGGGCTGTGTTCTCATTTAATGTGTGTGTTCCTCAAGTGCATTTAGTTGTTGCAATTCCCTTGTAATTGTAGGAATGAAGTCTCCATTTTCCCCCCACAAGTGTCTGATGTGGGCTGCTCAGCTCCTAGACCTTGCTACTTGACTCTCACAACATGGCAGTTTACTTCTTTTACAACCAGGAGGAGAATCTCTCCAGTCTGGTGTGATGGACAGTCTTTCTGACATAATCATGTAATAATCAGAGGAGCTTTTATTCCATTATACTGACAGTTTGCCCTCATACCCAAGAAGTGGAAGTTATTCAGACACATACACCAGATTAGAGAATCCCAGAGGAGAAAATCCAAGAAGCCACCTAGAAGTCTACCTATTTATGTGACTGGAGACGAGTCTTTTTATGGCTCTCTAGGATAATGAAATAATATTTACAAACCGCCCTGAAAAAAATGTAAAGCCATATTATGAATATTATTTTGCACTATATTTCAATATATTATTATATATTAGTCTATTAATCATCTACACAAAAGAAAATGAGTGGTATTATGGGTTTCCTGAAGTTACTCTATTTTTCATGGATTCTACAGTGCAGATCAAGTGAATTAAAGCAAATAAATAAATAGGGTTATTTTTCTTTGCTTTTTTGTAAAAAATGAAAATGCTTTCCAAAATTCCTATGGCAGAGTCTGACTGTGTCTTTTTCTAAGCCCTCTGCAATGGAATCGATTTAAAATTCTTTTGTGGCAACAAATCCCAGCTTCCTGAAACCACCTGCTTTTACAGATGAAGAGAGCTTAGGTGAATGGGAGGATACCTGAAAGGAATGTTTTGTTATGAAAATGCCTATAATTTTAATGTAAAATAATCCAAAGCTATCAACATGGTAATACAGTACATATGAATTATTTAAAAAGACAACTAGAAAAGGGTTATTAATATGTAGATACTATTAACTCATGGTACTCTAGGTATAAAGCATCATATATTTCAATTTTGTATTGCTTCTCTTTAAGGGGCTGGCGATTAGAGTTCCATTATGCCTAAAAGTGACTAAAAATATGCTACTGTCAAAATAAGCCCAGTTCATTAAGAAAGTGTAATATAATTAAATATAAGGTAATATGTTAAAAGCACCAGATCTAATAGCTAGAATGCTTATTGTTGCTATTTCTAGTCATGTCTTTTATTTATCTATTTATTTATTTATTTATTGCCTAAATGAATGTCCTAGTTTAGTAAGAAATAACCAGACAACATTAAAAGTATTTGAAGCATTGACTGATGTCAGGGCAGACATATAGGGCAGATCCAACAGGTAGTAAAAGATAAAAGCTACATCAGAGTTTATATTTTTTAAAAGCAAAAGTAATACAATAATCTAAAAACACACTTGTTCTCTCCATTTATTTGTGCACCATGATGATAGGTAATGTGAGTAAGAGACAAAAAAATTGAGAAAAATATATTTACATGTACATGCTTGGAATTCAGAAGAATTAGGACAATGTACACTTACAATTTTCACTAATGTAGCAAGTTTATTATGAACATCTCTGCATATTTTGATATCTTATATCTCTCATAAACAAAATATTATTTTAGTTTATTATTCTATTCCTCAGACAGTGTTTGTTATACATGATCAAAACGTATCTCATTAGAGAGTGACAGTGCTTTGCATTAGTTGTACTCAAAGCCTCTTTGGCCATTATACCAAAGAAAAAGCAAATGACAGTTGGTGTCAACACTAAACAGCTTAGGGCAAACTATTTTCTCAAAACCTATGTAATTTAATTGAAATGCAATATTTCATGAATATTAGAAACGTAGGCTTTATTAAAAATGGCAAGGAAAAGTGAATGCATGACTGTTTAGAGTAACAAGAAATACAAATTTATTCATTCAATACATCACTGAATTATTTAAAACTCAGCCTAAGCACAAGGTCATGGAATAATTTTGGCAAGTAGGCATTTTGCATGATGCATTTCCATAATTCCTCTGCATCTATAAAGTTAATCACAACTTTGGCACGGAAACCTTTTTCTTGTAGTCAGAGAGCCAGATAAAGACTTCAATTCAAAATTAAAGCCAAACCAAACTATTAACACTTGACATAGAAAAAATATGTATATATGTATGAAGAGAAAGAATTTGAACTAGTAACTTTAAGACCTGTAAACAAAAGAAAGTTGAACTTTCCATAACTCTAAATTTTTATTTTCCTTCAGCAGAAGTGATGTGTAGAATAAATATTAAATTCTCCAACATTAAGAGAATCTACATCTACACTAATAAAAGAAAAACATGCAAATTAACCATCACTCTGCTACACCCACAAGCCATGCCCACCAGCCACTCAGGAGAGAGCATGCAAATTAACCCAACCAAGATGGCAGCTGGCCATGGGACTGGAGCAAGAAGGAGGTTTGGGTTGCCCCAGCAATGGAGGAAGCCAAGCTTCCTGCCTACCCTGGCCATCCCTGGCCTCTGCTCAAGGCTACAAAGTTTCAATTATAGAAGATAAATAAATCTTAGATACTTGCTTTCAGCCAGCCCTGGCCTCTGCTCAAGGAGGCGCTGAAAAGAAAAAAAGAAAAAAAAAACAGAAAAAGGAAAAAAAGGAGGGGCTGGGACCTTGGGTCGCTGGGGGGTGATCAGGCCAGGATGGGAAGGCAGGGGCCATTGGGGGTAAACAGGCCAGGGGGGGCCAGTTGGGGATGAGCAGGCCATCAGTGGGGGTCAGTTGGAGGTGATCAGGACAGTGGGGGGTGGGACAGTTTAGAGTGAGCAGGCCAGCAGGGGGCAGTTGGAGGTGAGCAGGATGGCACAGGGAGCAGTTGGGGGTGATCTGACTGGTGGGAGGGCATTTGGGGGAGAGCAGGCCAGCAGGCAGAGTGGTTAGGGGCAATCAGGCAGGCAGGCAGGCAGGTGAGCAGCTGGAGCCAGCAGTCCCGGATTGTGAGAGGGATGTCCAATTGCCAGTTTAGGCCCGATCCCTGTAAACCCCTCTTCGAGGGGTCCCAGTTTGGAGAGGATGCAGGCTGGGCTGAGGAACACCCCCCCCCCCATGCACAAATTTCATGCACTGGGCTACTAGTATTTATATAAAAGACTTTAAATAAATCCTGTTAGTTAAGTCACTGCAGTAATAATTGAAGTTCTTCATTACTGTTGCAGTGTTTTTGATCTGTAGCATTTCCTTCTGATCCTCCAGCATCTCTTTCTTTCTGTTTACAGTACCAATCTGTTCTTGCATAGTGTTCACTTTTTCATTAGAGTCCTTAGACATCAATCATAGGTATTAAAATTCCTGGTCTCCACCATCTCTGTCATATCTGTGTCCAGTTCTGTAGCTAGCTGAGTCTCTTCAAAATGGGCTTGTTTGCCTTTTAGTGTGCTTTTTACTCTTTTTGTTGAAAGTTGGATATGAAGTGCTGGGTTCAAGGAATAGAGGGACATAGGCCTTTAGTGTGAGTTTTTGTGTTTATGGGGCAAGAAATTATAAGCTGTCTTTGCTGTCAGCTGTAGCTGTAGGGGTCAGAGGCTAAAAGTCTTTCCTGTGTGCTAGTTTTTGTCTCCCTGTTATATTTGGGTTTCCCCATAGATGTCTTCTTAAAGAGATTCTGAAAAGTGCAGCTTTTCCGTTGTATTCTCTTATTATACTGTAGCACTATTGATGTGGTAGTAAAGTGTGGGGAATGGAGAGCATATTATGATCCTATGATCAGCCTTTCAGTGAGCCTCTGCCCGTGATCTACAGAAGTATTTCTCAGCCCCATCCTGCCCACCTTAGGGGAGACAGAAAGACTGGATAGGGCTGGAGTTGGGTATTGCTCTTCCCCCAGGTCAGTCAGGATCTGGTAAATCCCCAGTTGGTTAGGCTCTGATAAAATAGTTTCTGTGGAGGGAAGCCTTGTTAAAAAGAACAAAATGCTTTATTTAGGTTTTACCTCAAAGTGGCTACTTTCCCCTTTCCTGTGTGAGAAATAGGGAGTTTTTCCTCAATCTTCACTGTAAGATCGTGGTAGTCCTCTTAGAAGTAAAACTTACAAAAGTATGAGGCCCCAAGATCACCTCCCAAACTTGATGCACTGGACCTCCAACTTTTCATCAGTTATAGATTAGGTATGCTTTCCCCTTCCACCAATGCAGGTAAGGTTCTGCTAAAGTAGTTTCCCTAGAAGTGTTGCTAGCATTTGAGGCCTCAGGAATGTTTCAAAATGGCTCCCCTTGCCTTCCATTCTGATGGAGGACTTGCCGTCTCCTGCTGCTTCCCCTTGCTGTTCTGTCAGCTTTGCCTTATGTAGTTTGATACTGTGATACTAATTCATACATTTTAAGAATTGTCATACCTTCCTGGAGAATTGACCTCTTCCTTTATTATAATGTAATGCCTTCTTTATCCCTGACAACTTTCCCTACTTTTATGTCCATGCTGTCTGAACTTAATATAGCTGGCCTGCTTTTTTGTGTGATTGGTGTTAGCTAGCATGGTATATTTTTCTACATTTATTTTTAATGTATATATGTCTTTATTCTTAAAGTGAGTTTTTTATATATCATTGGTTCTTTCTTTAGATCCACTTTTATAATCTTTCTTTTAATTGGTGCATTTATACCTCAGGTATTCAAAGTGACTATTGATATACTGGTAGTTGAATTATTTCTTATTTTTGTTACTATGTTCTATTTATTTCCCTTGTTCTTTACACCTATTTTTTTTGTCTTCCACTTTTCTGCCTTTTGTGGTTTGTATTGAGCATTTTATATGATTCAATTTTCTCCCTTTTCTTAGTATTACAGTCATACCTTTTTTAGCAGTTGCCCTAGAGTTTGCAATATACATTTACAAGTAAGCCAAGTCCACTTTCTTTTTTAAAAAATTAATATAAACAAATTATTTTTATTTATTTATTTTAATATATTTTATTGATTTTTTTACAAAGAGGAAGGGAGAGGGATAGAGAGTTAGAAACATTGATGAGAAACATCAATTCAACTGCCTCCTGCACACTCCCTACGGGGGATGTGCCCACAACCAAGATACATGCCCTTAACCAGAATCAAACCTGGGACCCTCAGTCTGCAGGTTGCTGCTCTATCCATTGAGGCAAAGTGGTTAGGGCAGCCAAGTCCACTTTCAATTAACACTAAACCACTCAAGGGTAGTGTACCTTATAATATCAAAATAATTTTAATTCCTTTTATTCATTTTACCTTTGCTGTCATTCCTCTTACTTATATATAAGAATACATCAGCATATATGTATGATAAACATAAGCATTCATAAACAAATACATTGCTGTTATTATTTTGCACAAATTGTTATTTGTTAGGTAAATTAAGAGGTCATGGAGGAGGCAGCCAATCAATGATTCTCTCTCATCATGGATGTTTCTATTTCTCTCTCCCTCTCCCTTACTCTCTGAAATTAATAAAAATATATTTAAAAAAACAATTTTAAAAATAGTTGTGCTATTAAAAATTATGACTCTGAAAAGATTTGCTTATATCGGATCAACCTTTTAACTGGGGTATCTATTATAGGGTTATCATGCATAAAAATGTCCAGAATAGTTATTTTAAGAAGTACATTATTGGTTACTTACTAGTTGAAATTTGCACTGTAGTATATGTGTATATATTTTTTGTATATTTATACATATATAGATACATATATTTTTTAAAAATAATGTTTGTGCATTAAACATTCTGGAAACCTAGTCTTTGAACTATTCATTGTAGGCTAAATTATCTACTTATATCAGTATGTGACATAGGTTACTTTTTAAATATATGGCGGTCTAAGTATGTCTACATGTATTGTGAAAAAACATACTTAGCCACATAATATTTTTTTAAAAAACATAAATTAATTTTAAAACAAGTATACATATTTCTCAGTAAATACATTGGAAACTTTGCTGGATGAAGAGTCTTTTCTTGGCTTAAATCTAAGAGGAGATGGTTAGTGTTTTCAGATCATTTCAGCTCAAAGTATGCTGCTTTGGCATATTGATTATTTGGAGTTAATGGCATTTGAGAAATAGCACATATAAAAACAGTTCTATGCCCTGCCTTCCTTCCTGAGAGCAGGCGGGAAGACTCTGTGAAGATGCTCTCCCTGCACTGGCAGGGAGGAAAACATTACCAGAAATGGGGAATGGGGGCTAATACATCTGTAAGAACAAATCTTGTCAAGTTAACATTTATCTTCCTACTTACTTCTCCACAATTTACTACCTCTAGCCCAAACCCCTCTGTCCTGTCATTTCTCTACAAATTTATTATTCTTTGTCAAAGATGCTGTTTAAGCTGGAATTCTAAGCCACCATTTTGAGTTACTTTTGGTTTACATTTCTCCTGTGACATATGTGCTACATACTATTTGTTTTTTTATTGTGAATCTGTCTTTTAGGTAGACAGCACACCAAAGCACATTTGCCTTATGGTAATTTACAGAATTGGTTTGGGCTTTGATTTTCCTTGCTTTTTGGGCTTCTGGGAATAAAAACCAAAAGGAAGATCAAATAGGAGACAAAACCCTTATAGCTGAGGTCCCACAGATATATCCCCTTGGAAGCAAGCAAGTACCACCTCTCAATCTTAACTAACTACAAGGGAAGCGCTACTGCACCATCATGAAGTTAAATTAATTATCCATGTGAAGTTAGCATCATAAACATTTCCTCATGTGGTCCTGGTCTAATGGTTGCCTGTAACTAATATTGAGCATTTACAAGTGTATAAGTTAAAGCCCAGAACATATTTACCAGAGTAGGACTATATTATTTACAGATTCCACAGTTTGGATAACCAAGGAAGAAAACAATTATATAATACTAGAGGCCCAGTGCATGAAATTCGTGCATGGGGGTGTGTGTCCCTCAGCCCAACCTGCACCCTCTCCAATCTGGGACCCCTTGAGGGATATCTGACTGCCCATTTAGGCCCAACCCTCACAATCCAGGACTGCTGGCTCCCAACTGCTCGCCTGCTTGCCTTCCTGGTTGCCCCTAACCACTTCTGCCTGCCAGCCTGATCACCCCCTAACAACTCCCCTGACAGCCTGATCGATGCATAACTGCTCCCCTGCCAGCCTGTTTGCCCCTAACTGTCCTCCCCTACAGTTCTGGTCACCCCTAACTGCCCTCCCCTGCAGGCCTGGTCCCTCCCCCCCAACTGCTTTCCTCTGCAAGCCTGGTCCCCCCCAACTTCCCTCCCCTGCTGGTCACCTTGTGGTGGCCATCTTGTGTCCACATGGGGGCAGGATCTTTGACCACATAGGGGCAGCCATCTTGTGTGTTGGAGTCATGGTCAATTTGTATATTACTCTTTTATTAGATAGGACAGAGGCCTGGTGCATGGATGGGGGCTGGCTGGTTTGACCTGGAGGGTTTCCTGGATCAGGACCGGGGTTCCCTTGGGGCATAGGGCGGCCTAGGTAAGGGGGCTGTGGTGGTTTGCAGGCCCGCCACGTTCCCTGGCGACCCCAGCAGAGGCCCTGGTATCTGGGATTTATTTATCTTCTACAATTGAAACTTTGTAGCCTTGAGCAGAGCCAAGCCTCCTGCTTGCTCCACGGCTGCAGCCATTTTTGTTTGGATTTATTTATCTTCTATAATTGAAACTTTGTAGCCTTGAGTGGAGCCCTGGGCCCACCAGGGTGCGGGAAGCTTGGCATCCTCCATTGCCGGGGAAACCCAAGCCTCCTGCTCTCTCCGTAGCCACAACCATCTTGGTTGGGTTAATTTGCAAACTCTCTCCTGATTGTCTGGTGGGCGTGGCTTGTGCATGTAGCAGAGTGATGGTTAATTTGCATATTACTATTTTATTAGATAGGATTAGACTTTTACATCATTTTTATAATGGGATCCAACTTTTTGAAGCCATAAACACCATTAATCTTCATATTATACAATGTTTAATACTAAAGCTGTTCTGATGACACAATGAGAAAATACTAACTTTATAAACAATAATAATAACTAAGTAATTTAGGAAATGTAAAAACAACATAGCACTAAAACACTGATGAAAGTCAGCAAATGGTGTTATTATTTGGAGGAAGAAGAAGAAACTGATAGATGTTAGATTTTATTAAATTTATTTTGGTGTAAAAGTTTAGTTATGCTTTATTTCATTTAATTCTAGCATTTCAGCTCTCCATAAAAACATGTTTCTAAATGTGTTTTAGTTGGTAAAGAAAAAAAAATCAGTGTTACACAACAGTAACTGGTATGGTAAAGGGAAGTATAATTACAAGTTTTAAAATAGATTGCTTATTCAGATTTTAAGTATATTTGTTAATTATGATTTATGTTGAATAGAAACTACAACTAGCCCTAACTGGTTTGGCTCAGTGGATAGAGCGTCAGCCTGCGGACTCAAGGGTCCCAGGTTTGATTCTGGTCAAGGGCATGTACCTGGGTTGCGGGCACATCACCAGTAGGAGGTGTGCAGGAGGCAGCTGATTGATGTTTCTCTATCATCGATGTTTCTAACTCTCTCTTCCTCTCCCTTCCTCTCTGTAAAAAATCAATAAAATATATTTAAAAAAAAAGAAACTATGACTAAAGTAATATTTTAACACTCAAAACTTCTAAAAGCTTTCATAAAACCTATTTTCAACAAACTTTTACTGGAGATTGTGCTCTTAATTTATAAATGAATAAACAAACTTGCTTATTAAATTATTATGCTAAAAATGTCAGCAAAGGTAGTCAACTTCACCTTCTAGTCACAGTTTTAAATTTTGCATGATATTTCAAATGATTTTTTAAAAAATAATTGGAGTAATGTCATAAATGTTATTCTTTGATTACCATTAGTCTTGCATCAATAATTTTGAGAAGTTTTATTGTGTTTTTACACAAGTGCATTAATGATCAGATTTAAAAGCAGTTTTTAAAGTGCCAATGGAATGCAATCTATAATAATAAAAGCATAATATGTTAATTAGATTGGACAGCTGAATGACCTTCCGGACATCATTCTGGACATCCTTCCTGATGAAGCCGTGGCGGCAGGGGCTGAGGCAGAGGCAGTTAGGGGCAATCAGGCAGGCAGGTGAGCAGTTAGGGGCAATCAGGCAGGCAGGCAAAGCAGTTAGGGGCAATCCGGCAGGCAGGCAGAGCAGTTAGGGGCAATCAGGCAGGCAGGCAGAGTGGTTAGGAGTGATCAGGCAGTCATGCAGAGTGGTTAGGGACAATCAAGCATGCAGGCAGATGGTTAGGGGTGATTAGGCAGGCAGGCAGGTGAATGGTATGGGAGATCAGGCAGGCAGGTGAGTGGTTAGGAGCCAGCGGTCCTGGATTGCAAGAGGGTGCAGGCTGGACTGAGGGACCCTCTCTCCCTCCTCCTCCCCCTGTGCACGAATATCATGCACTGGGCCTCTAGTTAAGGAAATAAAAATCATCAGTCTAACAATATTAAGAGAATTCAGGGAGAGACCAAGTAAGGAGAATAGCTGGAAGCAATATGAAAAAGTTGGCTAAAAAACTAATAGTATATATTCTACAATTCATGATTTTCCCCAAACTCTCACATGAGCAATGCAAGTGATTATGTTTTACAGATTATGAATTTAAAATATCTAAGACATAGTAGGGAGAGCTAGTATAGGAAAAGTAAGCATTTGTTGAACATTCACAAAATATACTTATTGCCCTAACCGGTTTGGCTCAGTGGATAGAGCATCAGCCTGCAGACTGAAAGGTCCCAAGTTCGATTCCGGTTAAGGGCATGTACCTTGGTTGTGGGCACATCCCCAGTAGGAGGTGTGCAGGAGGCAGCTGATCAATGTTTCTCTCTCATCGATGTTTCTAACTCTCTATCACTCTCTCATCCTCTCTGTAAAAAATCAATAAAATATATATTTAAAATATATATATAATACTTATTACTATAAATACTTTATAGTACCTAAACTAAAAATCAGTTTTATAGTATAGTTGTTACATTATTTATTCTAATATTGCTGTAGTTCTGATTCAAAATATTAATTTGCCCCATTTGGTTATCCAAGGCAGCAGCCCTGCACTTCTTCAAACTTTAGGTACTTAGTTCACAAAGAGAACCAGACACAGCAGAAATTGAACTCATGTTAGCTGTCTTTAAGTGGATTATGCTATAGAAAGAGAGAATTACTGACCAACCATCTTGTAATGAAATCTAACTGTTTTCTCCTTTGACCATGTTCTTATCAAACAATAAGAGGATGAAAGGGCATATGCAAGGGATTCCCAGGAATGAGTGTGGATAGGAGTAGTGGCCAAAATGAAAACATTTATAGCAACTTTCAGGAGAATATTGATGTTGGAGTAAGTTTCTTCTTGATCCTGCTCAACTACGCCAGCTGTGGGGTCTCAGTTCCCCTGTCAGCAACTGGACCTTCATGGATGCTGGGTAGGAGATGAAGAAGACAAGAGAAGTCATAGGTGTATAGGAGAGTCTTTATTACAGACCAAGTAGCCATTGCTAATAAGGAGCCATCAGACAAAACAGTTCTTCAAAGTAGCTACACAAAGGCAGCCCTTGCTAATGTAGTAGCAAACACAGGAGCCATCACATGAAGCAGTCCAGCAAAGACAGGAAGCCATAAAAAACAGCCCCTCAGCCATGGTCAACAACACATCTTTAGACCAACTCAGACAAAAGATGCTTCTTGCCAAATAGTGACATCAACATTTGGGTTATAGAAAAGTACGTCTGCACAGTGCATACAGTGTAATCGCTGTGTCCTTGCTTTTGCACCTGTGTATGACAACTTGGCCTTGAACATCTGGCATACTTTGATTACGGTTCCCACAATTGAGAAAGTATTTATTCAATACTGCAGGGAATCTTTTTTATGTCTATATTTGAGTTGTCCATGTATTACTATGAATTAATATCAATGTCAAAAACGTCATTAATATAAATACTGTTGTCTACATTAGGAAAGTATATCTGAGAAATAGTTTTTTGTGTTTTAAATAACCAAGATGACAAGTAAACACATACTAAATATAATTTAAACCATATCTAATTTCTCATTGGCTCAAGTTTATCATAGCATGTAAAGAGTTTAATGGCAGAGATATAAATTATTTTTAAAAGAAAATACAATAAAGGAAATAAGTATTGATATCTAACACACTTCTCAAAGAAGAGTTTACAAATGAAAGTGTATATAACCAGAAATGATGTCTGAAGGCAGGAATTGGAGCATTTGAAGTTGTTTCATTGTTAGGGAGTGAGAAAAAATTACATGTGTATCATGAGTTTATAGAAGTCATTAAAGTCATCTGCTTGAAACAAATCTTAATATACTTTATTAATTGGTTTTGGTTGGTTAATTTGCTGTAATTGCATAAACTGGTAAATCTCCTTTAGAAATTGGTAATTTGCCTAATATTTCTGCTTTTTATTATCTTATTTACATATAATTTGAGGGAAAGTTTGTTTCATAATATACCTCTTTACATGGACTCTACTGATTATCTTTATTATTACTACTATTATTATTGCTTAGTTTCTATGTTTGCTTATTATTATTATCATTTCATAGCTTATTTTTGCCTTATTTTCACAATATCTTGCTTGCTTTTGTAAATTTTTAAACAGAATATATCTTGTCTGTAGACTTAAAGAACTTAGTACCTTTTATTTTCACTTTGTAGCTATTGTAGGACCTTAAGCCAGAATATAACCAAAATGGAGCCTATAAAGTAATTTAAATACCTTAAAGTATATTTGTCTTGATGCCTGTACTCTGGGGTACCTGTAGGCAGTAATAGATGACTTCCTTATACAATAGTAGCCATAGGAACAGGAGGTCACAGAGAGTCCTCTCATGCCAGTAGTTAGGGGCTTTAGATTTCACATCCCATTATTTCTATGGCAAATGTTTCATTATCGCCTTTTATCTCTATCTTAAAACAAATAAGCATTAGAGAATTTCAGAAGAATTTCATATTTACTTTAGGGGCAGGATGGTAAAAAAGAATTTATGAGAAAGTCAATTAACTTTTATAAGAATAGATTAATACAGTAGAAAGAAAAAGGATATATTATTTAAAGGGATCTGCAGACAAATAGGCCCGGCCACTGTGGTTCAGTGGTTGAGCATTGACCTTTGAACCAGGATGTCACAGTTCTATTTGTGGTCAGGGCACATGCCCAGGTTGCTGGTTCGATCCCTAATGTGGGGCATGCAGGAGACAGCCATGACTCTCTCTCATCATTGATGTTTCTGTCTCTCTCTCCTTCTCCCTTCCTCTCTGAAATCAATAAGAAAATGTTGTGTGTGTTTTTTTTAAAAAAAAAGAGAAAAATAGGAAGGGAGTCTGGGAAATGCAGAAGTTGTTAGTATTTATTAGTCAATAAAAGCCTGTCATAGTTTTTCCTCCTACTTAAATATGATCAGCTAAGATCATAGTCTGTCATGAATATCATTAATGTGGGGATTCTTCTTCCCATACCAAGGTTCCAGAAATGAGTTCCAAATAAGACTTTCCCAGGGAGCTTTCCAGTCTAATAGTACTAAAGAACTAATATCTAATTACAGATGGAAAAATATGATTTTGTTTGAGACTATAAAAATAATACACGTGTGTATGTGTGTGTGTGTGTGTGTGTGTGTGTGTGTGTGTGTGTTCATTCCTGTGTAGTAATAGGAAAATAGATCTGAGCTCCAAAAACTTATTAAGAAAGACTGTATGGAGTACAGCCATTTGGTCATTGGGGTCAATCAGTACCAACTTTCATTATATCTAGTAAACAATCCAAGGCTACTGGTCAGAATCATACAATTTCAAAATTGAAACTTGAAAAATAAAAAAGGATATTCTCACAAATCTATTAATTTACATATACAAGTTTTAAAATTTTACTGATATTTTAAGTTATTTCGTGGATTTAAAGAAAATACATATATATAAAATATGATCCAAATCCTCTGGCAATTATATTTTCTTATTTATTATTAATCACTTTATTAAAAAATAAGAAATTGCATATTCTTTAAGTATTCTAATTATAAGAATTGTAAAATTGCAGACAATGATAGGAATATTAAGAATTGTAGGAATTATATATATATATATTGCATTTAATATTTTATGAAATTCTTGTAAAATAAATCCTATAAGTGGCATTTTAAAGCCTAATTAACCTTTATTAATCACAAAACATTAATAAAAGATCCAGACATATTTATATATAATCTTCCCACAAATTTTTGGCTAAACCGCTAATGAGAGGCCATGGATCTCAGTTTAAAATCACATCTCAAATCATAAAAAATTGAAAATTAGTTTAGCAGTTTCTTGATGCAAAGGACGTTTCAATATCTTCAATGTAGAGAGTCATGGAAAACACATCAGCCTTTCCAGTGAAACCATAGCAGAACTTTGCTTTATAAATAAAGACTCCTTATGAGCCCTAACCAGTTTGGTTCAGTGGATAGAGTGTCGGCCTGCAGAGTCAAGGGTCCCAGGATCGATTCCGGTCAAGGGCATGTACCTTGGTTGCAGGCACATACCCAGTGGGGAGTGTCAGGAGGCAGCTGATCGATGTTTCTCTCTCATCATTGTTTCTAACTCTCTATCCCTCTTCCTTCCTCTCTGTAAAAAAATCAATAAAATATGTTTTTTTAAAAAAAGGCTCCTTATGAATCTATGGGCTCAACCAAAGACTAAGAGCAAAACTGAAACAGAACCATTCTAAAGTTCTAAATTCAAGACTGTAAGTTAAAGGTGTGCAGCCAAAAGTCTCGCTGTCTACTTGAACAGAAATCAATTATCTTCAGTGAAAGATAAAAGAGCAGTTTTAATAATATATTCAAAATATCTAGTTAGCTATAAAAATGACTAGATGTATAAAGGAGTAAGAAAATATGACTAATGACAGAAAATGATTAAACACATTACAAGATAAACTAGAGATAGAAATTAGCAGGCAGAGAGTTTGAAACAGTATTGTAAGTATGTTCAAATACTGAAAGGAAAAAAATCATTAAAAAAATAGAAAAATTTTAAAAACAATAAAATGGAAACTCTAGAAAATTGAAATTAAAATTTATTGGATGTGACTAATAGGATATTGATGATAGGTGAAAAAAAGCATAGGTGACACTGTACATAGATCAGTAGAAAGTATCCAGTATGAACTATATAGAGAAAAACAGATTAAAAATGAAGAAGTTGGATGTCAGTATACAGTAGGTCTATTATATGTGTAATTGGATTCACAGGATAGGAGAGAGAAAATATGAGATAGAAAAAGATTAATATATATTTTTCAAAGAAATAATGACAAGATGTCCAAAATATGAAGGAAAACAAATATATATATAGCTCAGGAATTCTAAAACAGGCTAAATGAAAATAAAATCACACCTAGATATATTATAATTTAATCACTTAAAAGGAGAGATAAAAATGATTATTTTGAAAGCAAACAGAAGAAAAACACATTATATACAGAAAAATAATATAAATGCCATTGACATTCTCATGAATAAAAAATAATTCCAGCACAAAATGGACCAACATTTTATAATGAATATATAGGAAAAACAACAATGCTATATATAATAATTCTGAAAAATTAATTTCAGGTAGGTCCATTTATTTTCTGTTAAACCTATTCACAATAGTACTTCTAATTGAATGGTGAGAGTAGGATTGCAGGAACAAATGAAAGGTGACAGATTCTATATTTTCACTACCAGGTTTAGCTGCAGATGACCTTTTGTTCTTTCTCTGCTTTCCCATTGTTCCACAGAGCTTGTGCAGATCAGAACAAGAACTGTTAGGTATCTGTCTTGTAGCATTAATAATATCTCATCTCTTATGGCATTGACCTACAAACAAATGGCAGCTAAAAACTATATAATTCAGGCTCAAACATGTGATTTCAATAATGACAGTTTGAACATCAGATACCTAAAAATATTGAATCTATACAAACCCTAGATCAAGAAACAGTTTCTGTTATGAGATAATAATAGATACTCTGAATATGTGAGTGATGATTGTTGGTAAGCCTCAATTAAAAAATAGTCCTCAGAAGGTTTTTTAACCTTATATAAAATGTACCTCTTTATCGCTTATAATATGGCTTGTCTTAAAGTTTATTTTATCTGATATTAACATAGACACACTAGCTTTATTATGTTTAATGTTTGCATGGATGCACTTTTATATCATTTTCCTTTCAAACTATTTATGTCTTTATAATTACAATACTTATAGCAAAAAGAATATTGGTGTCTAGCTTATTATTATTTTTAAATTTGGGCTAGTAATATGTACTTTTAATTGAATTACTAACTCTATTCATATATGCTATAATTACAATGTAATTGGAGTCATATCACCATTCTTCTATCACCTATCTAAATATCTATCTATTTTTTACCTATATTTTTATTCACTTATTTACTTTCGTTTATCTCCTTTTCTTCTCTTGCATTGATCAAATATTTTTAAAATATATTTTATTGATTTTTTTACAGAGAGCGATAGAGAGCTAGAAACATCAATGAGAGAGAAACATTGATCAGCTGCCTCCTACACATCCCCTATTGGGGATGTGCCTGCAACCGAGGTACATGCCCTTGACTAGAATCGAACCTGGGACCATTCAGTCTGCAGGCCAACGCTCTATCCACTGAGCCAAACTGGTTAGGGCCAAATATTTTTTAACATTTCACTAAATTTCCTTTCTGCCCTACCATTCTGTATCTATTTCCTGGTTGCTCCTGGGATTATTTATGTACTCTTATCAGAGTTAATATTTTAATGTTTTATGCAAAATATAAGCAATAATATTTATTTACCTTAAATTTGTTGTGCCATGCCATATATTTTACATCTATATGTGTGAAAAAAACCTAACCATGGATTATTATATTTTTTAATTAAATTATTAGTTGTATATTAAAGTGGAGAAGAAACAAAAAATTAGTATTTCTCATTTATCCAATGTATTATTCTATCTAGTATCTTTATTCTGTCCTCTGATCAATTCCATCCAGAGTCATATGCAGTGGTTCTCCTTCCTATTTGACATCACATTTCCAATGCCTCGTGGAATGTCATTTTCCTATGGTAGTCCCTTTTGGATAATTCCTACCATGATAATTCAGCAAAGAAGTCTTTTTTGTTGTTGCTTGGGCTTTGTCAATAGAAGGGTATTGAAATGAAGCAAGACCTGAGGACCATTATTCTACCCTGGAATTCAAAATTTGCAATGCATTCCTTCTTCTTCTTTTTTTTTTTTAATCTTCCTTTATTCCATCCTTTCATTGCTTTTCCCTCTTCCTTCCAACAAATATTTATACTATATTTATTATATGTAAAATGTTATTCTGATGATAGAACAGTAAGCAAGAGAGTAACAAACTCCCTGTTGCCACAAAGCTTTTTTAGATGGGAGGTTAGAATTAAAGAGGAATAACCACAACAAACGGTGTTGTGTGTGGGTGTGTTAAACTGAAGTTAAATTGCCAATCTGAACTTGGACCCCAGAGTGTTTCTGAGGGTGAAATGGGGATGAGAAGAAAGGAAGAATAAAAAAACTGGGTGAGGTGAGAGTTGATAAGGCCGGTGACTATTTTACATGGGACAGTTTTGAATGAAGTCTCTGAGGAAGCACCATTTGAGAAACGCTGATGGGAGACACTGGGAATATCTGAGGAAGTTTCTCTGGGAAGAAGATCTCAAGAGCAAAGTTCCTATGAAAGGTTCATACAAAGATTTGTAGGAGTTTATACCTTATTTTAAATTCAGTGAGAAGCTGTAGGAGAGGTTTGTGCTTTCGAAGGATCACCCCAGACAACTCCCTACAATGAGAGATTGTGCAATTGAGGCTGTATTATGAAGGTACAACTGACAGTGCAGTACATGGTGATGGACTGTAGTAGTAGGAAGAGGAAAATCAAAGATTCTCCTGTTTGGGAATGAGCACCTGGGTGAATAATGGTGCAATTGATAGTGACAAAAGCAGGGAGGAGGAAGCTGGGCTCTGACCTGGTAGAGGTGAAACAAGGAGTTTGGAAATATTATGTCTAAATGTCCCATTAGATATCCAAATAAAAACCAAGAAGGAGGTCAGAGCACATCTAATATATGAATTTGAAGCTCAGGGGAGAGTCATGACCAGAGAAATATATGTACTTGTCATCAGTAGCTTATCTGTGTCATGTGAAACATGAGTGAAGATAAGGGTGGAAGTTAGTGAAGGGCTTTGAATGCAAGAAATAAAGTTATTTCAAGAAAGAGAGAATCATTGAAGGATTAGAGTATTTGAAGCAGGCAAGGTGAAATAAATACTTTTATGATTTTGTTTATTTAATATTATCACGATATAAATGGTATTAATGTCATTGAATAGTATATATTTCCAGAAAATTATGTGGGCAGTAACATGCAAAAAGAAGGTAAAAGCTTTTCTTCGGTGATAGGATTATAAGCATAGTTGTTTTTTGCTGTTGCCTTTTCATTTGTTCTTTCAAAATAAATACAGGTGTGTGTTTTTAAATCAAAAAGTACACTGTTTGTAAAACAGTGCATTGTGAAGATTAATCTGTTAGCAGTGTGCATAAATTACCATCAACAAGGGTCCCATTGAGACGCTACAGGTAAACAACTATTTGGAAAGTTAGTGAGTCATTGGCTCTTACAATAATATAGGAAAAGCTTCTGTTAGGCAAAAAGGTTTGTTTGTTTGTTTGGAAAAATTTTTTAAAAATTGTATCTTGGAGCAAATCACCACATAGACTTGGAATTTTGATAATGAATAAGTACTTCTGGACTTTGCCTTAATAATTGGCAAACTAAAACCTAATTAAAGGCATCTACCAATTCCACACATGCAAATGTGTGATTAAAAATGATTAGAAAAACAAACAAACAAACAGATATGTAACCATGTTGATTAGTATCAATTTGATTCAGAATGACAATGTTCAAAGGAGTCCATAAAGATATCAGGCACTGATACTACTTGCACCATGTTCAATAACACCCGCCTCCCAGCTTGGATTATTTCATACCTGCTTCTGAATCATCAAACACCCTCTGCATTTACACCCACTCACACTCAGGTGGTGACCCCAGTTCCTCCTTCACTGTCAAAAGAGCAGCAATAACAAAAGAGCCAACACACTCTCACTGCCACATTTCCTACTTACCAATAGCTAGAAATATTGTATTCTTGCATGTTATCATACTTGAACTATCCATGACCGTGCCTAAATTCAATAATTTCTGTTTTTCTCCTTTGTACATAGGCCCAGGAATGCCTTTGGGCTCTCTCTTATATCAACAATTATTTGTTGTCTATGGACAGTTCCCATCATCATAAAAACATAATGTTGTTATCCCATTCTTAAAAAAAGCACACACACAAACATTATTTTTGAACCACCAGCTGTCACAGCTGTTTCCATTTGCTGAAGAAATAATTATCTGTGCTAACCACTTCCAAATTCTGCCATTTTTCTCTCTTAAATCCAATAGATTTTGTTCCCAGAGTTTCATATAAATGTCACCAAAGATTTCTATGTGGTTCAATCTCTTATCAATTTTCCCTTCTCAATATAATTGATTTATTAGCATTTGACAGTTTAACACATTCATCCTTGATGTGCTACTTCCCCTGGATATCAGAGCACTATTCTCTCCTATTTTTGTTTTTTCTACCTCACTAGTAGCTCCATCTCAGTCACCTTTTACACTTTGCTTCTCTTACTCCACCCTCTTAACATTGGTGCAATCCAGAGCTTTAACCCTGAATCACTTATCCTATGTACTGGCTTTGAATATTATTTATTTGACTAGAGGGAGGCGCAGCGCATGAAATTCCTGCGTGGGTATGATGCCTGGGCCTGGCCTGTGATCAGGGCCATCTTCCCTGGCTGCCCGTGGCCGGCCCCAGCCCCCACTGCCACCCATTCCCAGTTCCCCATTCTCCATTGGGCAATTGGAGCCTGCCAGCCAGGGAAATGGACAGAGAGGTGGTCAGTGTGCCTCATAGTGACTGGTTGAGCAGTCTTTCTGTTCCACTTTTAGGGTCTATTTGCATATTACCCTTTTATTATATAGGAGAGAGGCCCAGTGCATGGGTGGGGGCCAGCCGAGCTGCCCTGATGGAGGCCCCAGATCAGGGTGGGGGTCCCCATGGGGAAGTAGGGCTAGATGGGGAGAGGGGCCTAGAGCAGTTTGCAAGCTGGCCACACCTCCAATCAGGGTTGGGGTCCCTGCTGGGGGGCGGGGCCAGCTGGGGCAAGGGGCCGTGGTTGTTCTGGTCTCTGGTTATTCTGGTCATTCCATCATTTCGGTCACTGGGCTTTTATTATATAGGATTTCAACTGCCACATTCTTACTTCCTGCTTAGATCTTTTTTCCTTCATTCCAAACCCATATATGCAACTGCCTTTGTGATATCCCCATATCTCATAGTCACATCAAATTCAGCCTGTCAAAGCTAATGCACCCACTCCAAAATATTTGCTCCTCCTACATTCTTTTCCATCTCAGTAATTAAGGGTAGGTGTTCTTCTATTTATACTGCTAGTGAGTTGGGTGAAAAATATTTAGACAATTGATTCCTTTCCCCCACTCCCACCCCTCATGCTCCATCTCAAGTGCCTTTAAAAATATATCTAAAGTGTTTCCAGTTCTTACCACATCCACCATGAACCATCTCATCTCTAGCTTCTGGGCTCCACACACTTCCTCTTTTCATTGATGACCATCCCTTCCTCCTCATTTTATTTGTCTCTTTACAGATCAGCAACTCCTGCAATTGATTTGAAATGTAAATCAGTCCTGCAATAATTTCTCATTTTATCCAGAGTAAAAGCACAATCCTTACAAATGACCCCAACGGCCAATAGGAGCCAGTTCTTCATGACTTCCCCAACCTCTTCAGGCACTCTTCTCTTTCTTAAGCAATCATCCTGTTATCATCATCATTAGCTAGCTAATGTTAATAATAGGAAGGGAGCAAAGGGGAGGTCAGACATTATAAACATGGTCATCTGGGCAGCTGCACCAGGAAGCTGCAACTTCACATTCCCCAGGGAACAACAGTCCATTTCCTCCAGAGCACTGGGGTAGGGGTCCAACAAAGGGGGTGATGGGCACATGCACAGTGAAGCCAGGGTGACATAGGGAAGGTGCTTGTCAGTCTAATGTGGGAAAAAGATAATTGGCTAGGGGGTTGGAGCCACCATAGGTGTGCGATATCCTGAAGGGTTAGTTGATTAAGCTCCCAGTTGTAATATCCAGACAAAGACTTCTCTCTGTCTTGCTTCACTCTTTTGTTCCCTTGCATTCTCTTGCTCTGTGACCTGCACTTGTTGCTGCGATAGCCATCCATGTGACATTAGCAGCCATATGGTCCATGGCCACGCAGACTGCACACATAATGAACTGTAGCTGGGAAGACAAGCTAAGCTAGCCAGATTCTGCACTGGACTGTGCTTTCATATGGAGCAGGAACTCCACAGTAGCTTTTATCCTAGCCCTGATGAAGACAAGATTTTTGCAAGGCAGGACTGAAGGAGATGGGACTTTGGAAGGGAACCCCCTAAATTTGACATCATTAGTAAAGCCTTCCATGGTACCTCATCTTCCTATAGGGGCCTCAGGAAATTCTTTTCCTAGCAGCACCTTAAGAACTTCATTTCCACCTATAAAAGGTAGGGACACAGAGGGCACCCTACTGAAATAGGAATTTTAGGGGGATATAGGCAGATTTAGGGAATTTTCAGAATTGGGAGTTCATGGAAAAAACACAGGGCTACAGACTGGTAGAAGTCACATTTCCATAAGACAAGAGAGCTGGGAGAAGGTACATTTCCATAACACAAGGGAGTGGCAAATGTTATATTTACATAAGATAAGGGAACTGGGAGTAGCCAAAAGGTCTATAGTTACAAAATAAAGGAGGAAGAAAGCCCAAAAGAAATAGGAGGACAATGAGGAAGGAGGGCCTCAGGAGTTATTATAGTAATCCATTCAAAAGGGAATATTGACCGATCAGAAGGGATATCAGCACACAAGGACTTGTAGCCTTTATAAACCATGGAAACAGGAACTCGGTGGGACTCTTCCCCCTCCCTATGTGGGAGTCTGTGCTGTGAGATTCTTTTCCCTTTCTCAGGTGGGAGTCTGTACTTGTTCTTCAATAAATCTTTACCTTTGCTATACTGAAGCATCCATCTTATATAAAAACTGCTGTTTGAAATTTTAACCCTGCTATTTTGGCTTCTGTAAATGCTTGCTTGCTTAAATAATAAGGAAAATAAGACTAGTCCCATTGCAGAGAGGCCATAAACCTTCCCCAGATGAAGTTATCAGTGCTGGCACCAGGCCAAGCCTTTGGTTGACGTCTCAAGGCCCCAGCAAATAGGGGCTCTTTAAGAACTTGCAAAGGGGACTGGAAATTCTTTTCCTAGCAGCACCTTAAGAACTTCGTTTGGGAGACAAAGAAGGTACAAAGATATAAATAGGGAAACTTCCTCCATGTTGGGGCCCAAAATTTGAAATACAGTTTTCTCTCAGCCCGTGCGTAATAATAATAATAATAAAGTATAAAACTCCATCTCTCTAAGCATTGCTTGGTTCTTCTCCGGTTTTCTGTAACAATACCATTTTCAGTCTGTGGACTCATTCTTTGACTCCAGTGGACAAAGAATCTGGGTAACCATCCTGGCCAGTCCAAAAATGACCTATCACCACCAATAACAATTATGCCATTATAACCTGTTTGCTCTTCTGCTAATACTTCAGACATACTCCCAGCCCCACACTTTGGCTGTGGCTGTACCTTCTTCTTAGAAAGCAACATATTGCCCTAACTGGTTTGGCTCAGTGGATAGAGTGTCGGCCTGTGGACTGAAGGGTCCCAGGTTTGATTCCAGTCAAGGGCATGTACCTTGGTTGCAGGCACATCCCTGGTAGGGGGTGTGCAGGAGGCAGCTGATCAATGTTTCTCTCTCCTCAATGTTTCTAACTCTCTATCCCTCTTCCTTCCTCTCTGTAAAAAATCAATAAATAATATATAAAAAAAAAGAAAGCAACATATTGAATAGCCATCCTCCTTACCTGCTCCAGATTTTTACTGAAATCTTATTTTCTCAAGGATATTTTTTTTTTGGATGCTCTGATTAACCTATTTAAAATTACAACTGCACCTTTTCCCAGAACTCATAGCTCTATTCTATTCTACCTTTTCTCCAGCATTTAAGATGTTTTAACATTACAGTCAGTCCTCCTTGTTGGATATTTTATCTACTTGCTAAAATATATTTGTAACCACAGAGTCAATACCCAGGACATTATCATGGTCATTAGTGGACATGCACAGAGAGGAGGGAAATTTTAGTCACCTGCCATGCACCTTCCCAGCTGAAATCAACAATGCCATTGTTGTAATATAACCCCCATCTTATAAAGGACGCCTCAGAAAAAGGTCGAATTACGGAGTCATTTATTAAAAGCCGGTGGCATACCAGGGAGCAAAAGCGCTCCAGACCTCGCAGCCCCGAACAGCTAGCCACTTCTGGCTTATACGCAGAATATCACGAAAGTATTGATTACATCTTTGGGTCTGGAATGAGGAACCTGTTTCACGAGAAAGCATTTTTACAGAAGCAGAATTTGAGCAACTTAGTTATCTAAAGTATCTATGAATCACTGAATCAACAGAAACGCATTATCTGGTACCACCTGGACGATTTAGAATAATTGTGCTGTCCAGATTCCGGGACCACTGAGTCAACCGAAACTCAGTTATCTGTAGCTACTGAGACAATTTAGGATCACTATCTGTCCTGGGTCCCAGAGGAATGTGCTTCGATGACCAGTGAGATCACAATCAATGGGATATTCAAACCATTATCAATGGAGTTTTCAATCATACATAAGTTCAGAAAATCAAAATAACTTTTAAATGAGTACCGAACCCAAAACAGCAAGGTTAAAATATTAAACAGCAATTTTTACCCAACTACGGTTGCTACCATACTTCACCATGTCCTTTTCACAGTATTTTAGTGCCGCATTTTTGTGTGTGTGTTTTTTTTTTTTTTCTTTTTGTTGTGTTGGTGGTGGTAGTGATTTTCCTGATTTAAATGGCCCTCAAGCATAATGCAGAAATTTTTTGTAGTGTACTTGTTTTAAAAGGCTGTGATGTGCCTTATGAAGAAAATTTGAGTGTTACATATGTCTTTAAACAGAAACACACATAAAACAGCTTATGCGTTGACAAATTGACAGAAATGTGACCAGAGGCTCACATGAAACTAGCTTTGTATTTCCTCTAGGAGCAATGGTGAATTACTATTTCAGTGTTCCCACTGACTTTATAGAACCTAACATCCCTGGATTCTGAGAATTCTTTGTATATGAATTTAACTGAATAGAATATAAGCTTCTTGATGGATAAACTATAAGCTCCTTTATGGAAAATCATGGAACACATCTAATATTATTCCATTTTCAAGAAATTAATATACACATATATTCATCGACACACACCAAGGAAAACCTATAAGAATTATGTTAATCACAGTTATTGTAAGTAGGTTAAAAAGGTAAAGAAGTACTCAAAATCAATTTGTGTGATGGTTGACTATATGGTAAGGTTCACAGATTTTTAATTTACTGGTAGTGGTATACTTGATAATATATGGAGAGACTAGCTTGGTAACTCTATCATCTATCTATCATCTATCTATCTATCATCTATCTATCTATCTATCTATCTATCATCTATCTATCTATCTATCTATCTATCTATCTATCTATCTATATCTATCATCTTATCTATCAATTTAAATATTTTTTGGCATTACAATTGCTTAAACAAAAAATCCTGGAGGACAAGTAATTTTCATTCATTGCCTTTTCCTCCCATTGACTATTTACATAAATATATATTCTTTCACTAACTAGGTATATAAGAGAGGAATAAAACATGCTTCTATAAATAGGAAGCAAACATTTAGCTGTTTTTAATAAAATTTTGTAGCTAATAATAGATACATTTATAATAACCATTTAGTAGCTAGAAAATTTATCTTAAGATATACTTTTATTTCTCATTTTTATGGCTATTATTTAGGAAAACATTTTAAATCTAAATCATTTAAGTAATTTTCTAAAACCATTCTAATTTATGTCATACCTAGCCCAAGCCCTAAGGAATAATGTTATATTTTAGTTAAGCAAAACTACAATAATTCTTTCAAACAATGTACAACACTTCTCTTAAACCAGATATGGTACAGATAAAATCTCACATTGGCATTTGTCCCAGTTTGTCTTCAATATAAACTAAATCTCAGCCCTCTACTATTAACACTACAGATTTGTCTATAATAAAGCACATCTTAATTCACACAAGTCATTAAGATAGCAGGCATTAAATCTGTGCTTCATAATTCATACATGTAGTAATATTATAGACACACACACTCTCTGTAAAAGTGTTTAATGAAGCCATTATGCCTACCCTCCAATAATCTGAGTAGTCATGACATAACTACCAATTACTTTGTCAGTTATGAGTCTTGCTTAAAACCCAAATAAAGGACAAATATGTCTACCAAATAAAGAAATATGCCTGTTTTGGATCAGGTAAAAGATAATTAACCTAACATTCTAATGTAATCTAACAATTAATACACATCAGCCGTTTTTAGTTGTTGCTATGGTTAAGCCTCACCTGAGGATATTTTTCCATTGATTTTTGAGAGTGTGGAAGGGAGCGGGAGAGGCAGGCAGAGAGAAACATCAGCTGGTTGCCTCACGCATGTGCTCCCACCAGGGAGAGTTAAGTGCCTTGACCAGGAATCAAATCCAGGACCCTTCAGTCTGAGAGTCGATACTCTTATCTATTGAGCCAAACCAGCTAGTGCTACACATCTACACTTTTATCTCATCTCTCTTAAAACATATTATATTCTGTATATGATTTTTTAAATAAAATTTTATATTCTCGTTAATAAAGAAGAGAAAATGCTAGCTCTGTAAGTGTACTGTGAAATAAAATTATCTGTAACCTTTTTTATAAGTGTAAAATATTGTTTCCTTTTTATTAAAAAAATAGGACTCTAAAAATAATTGAAGTGTCCTTAGGCCATCAATAAAAATTAGCATACAATATTTTTCCATGAATTCTATGAGGCAAATAATAATAACACTCCTCTGGTTAAAAGAAAATAGTTTGAAAGGATGTGGAAAAGTATTGTGTAAATTTAGGACTTGCTGTGTTATAAGAATGGCATGAAAGTCAATAATTGACTAATGGTCATCATGCCATATACTAAATCCATTAAATTCTTATTTATACAGTTACTATATTATGCTTAATATGCTGAAACATTTAAATAATATTTTCAAAGAAAATAGGGTCTACTGGCAATCAATTGCACACATTATGTTTTGCATTATACTTTTGACTTGGATGTGGTCTTCGATGATGCATTTTTGAGGTCCCTGTGCAGGATCTCTGTGGCATTTCTCTGAGTGGTGTTTGTCAGCCCAGGTAACCCATTAAAAGAGCTTATTTCCTCTTTGCCTAACAACAACAAAAGGACTTTTTAGAAAAGATTAATTTTACAATGTCATGGAAAGGTATTTAGAAAATATATTACTTGAAATATCAATACAATTGCTTAGAGATTAATGTATTTGTCATTGCGAAATCCTACAATTTTTTTATTAATTTTTCAGTGCTCTAAAAGATATTATGGAAATATTTTCTTTGTAGCATGTGTACTGTTTAGAACAGTTATTGGATTACTTTAGAACATTATGTGTTAGTGCTAAAAAAAAAGAAGTATTTTGATTAGATATGTTGAAGCTTGTTTTGTAAAAAACAAAAGTGATAAGGTAATACTTTCATCTTGTTTTTACTCTTATTCTTTTGAAATGTTGTAAATTTATTAAAACATAACAAAATAACACAGATTTTTTTCATACAATTAGGTGTCCTTTACTCTAGCCATAATGATGTTGAGAAATAACAAATGTATTCCCTTTTTTCAGTGAAAAATATTGAGCACATACTATATGCCATTGAATGTTAGATTAATAAGATAATTTTGTGGAGAAATAGATTGCTAGATAATTAGATGATAGAGAGATAGATAGATAGATAGATAATATAGATAGATGATAGAAATAATTAAGTGGATAGAAGGATGCTGAATAAGTGGATGGATGGATGGATGGATGGATGGATGGATGGATGGATGGATGGATGGATTGATAAGGGGATGGATGGGTGGATGGATATAAACAGAAAAGCAGATAAGATTTTTAGAAAACTAAACCTCCCAAATATATAATTGCATTATTCTATGGGCTGAATGTATGTACATTAAAATTACATGTTTTTGAATGTGTAGTTTTATAATTTGACTAGGGACTTGGTGCACAAAATTCATGCCCTGGGGGGGTGTCCCTCAGCCCAGCCTGCTCCCTCTCCAATCTGGGACCCTTCAGAGGATGTCCCACATTCCTCTCACAATCCGGGACTGCTGGCTCCCAACTACTCACTTGCCTTCCTCCCTGATTGTCCCTAACCACTTCCGCCAGCCAGACTGATCACCCCCTAACCACTCTCCTGCTAGCCTGATTGAATTCTAACTGCTCCCCTGCAGGCCCTGTTGCCCCCAACTGCCCTCTCCTGCAGGCCTGGTCGACCCTAACTGCCCTCCCCTGAAGGCCTGGTTCTCCCCAAACTGCTCTCCCACCCCTGCATGCCTGGTCACCCCCAACTGCTCTCCCCTGCAGGCCTGGTCACCCCCAACTGCCCTCCTCTGCCAGCCATCTTGTGGTAGCCATCTTGTGATCACATGGGGGTTGCCATCTTGTGTGAGGATGTGATGGTTAATTTGCATATTACCTCTTTATTATATAGGATAATACCTATAGGTTACTTTGGCAAACTCACATATGCAACTATGTATATATGGATATCTAAACTATATTACACATTGAATATATACGTATATTATACCTTTCATATGTATATACATATGTATCTGGTATATGTACATATGTATAGATTCATAATTCATTATATAATAAATCATATATTTACTGAATTAGCATTTAGACAAGTTAAGGATTAATTAGTAATCAAATATTTTCAAATTTAGTTTAACTGTATGTAAAATATGAATTTATTTATCTATTAGCCAATATTTTCAAAATTATTTTGTGCTATTTAATTTACTAAAAGTGCTTTGATTTCACCCAGGTTGTCATTCATGTTGCGGCACAACTGTGTTTACCTTCCTCTATTCTCCACTTACTTTTATGTTAACAAGAAACATTTCCCACTAAGGTAGAATAATTCTGGTGTTAGATTACATGGGTTAATGAAACCTTCTTAAAATACTTTTGGACTTTTCTTAAGTATAAGAATATACTTATTCTTATAAATATAGCTAATATCTCATAGTTATTTTTAATAATGAGGGTCATGTTAAATTTATGGATTACTCTGTGAAATGTTGACATGCTTAGAACATTCAAACTTCTCATCCAAAACTTTGTTGCTCTTAATATTTTTTAAGTCACTCTTTATTCCATAGGGCAATTGTGATTTTTTGTATATTAGTTCCACACATTTGCAGTTATTGTATTACTATGTTGTTATTGTATAAAGAATATATTTTTATTATTTTCTGAACTAATTATATCACTTTGATAACACAAAGATGCTACTAGGCTTATCAGCAAAATAAGTGTAGAATAATTTCTTATAATTTTAGTAAATTATCTTATGTATTTCACTCATACTGCCTATAAATAGCACACTTCTATTTTTTATCAATTGGTGTATATTTTAAGATCTTCAAAGGCTAGAATTTAATATTAAGGTTAAAATTATAGTTTTACTATAAATCACTCATAATTCCCTGGTTTTATGAAAATGTTCCTTGTCATTTTTCTTTGAATATTGGGACAAGTGTTGATTTGACATATAAATTTCATATCATCCTATCAGGTTGACATTCAATATATAAACAACTCATACAGTAATATAATTCGATATAAAAATATATTTATGTAATATTTAAAATATAAATTGTCCTGTAAACACACCAAATCATATACAGGGTGTCCCCCAAAAATATATACCCACTTTAACAGCTGATAGCTCAGTTTTGAAAATGAAATGTATTTTAATAAACAATGACTTTATAATTATTCAAAGTGCATGTATACATTTTTGTGACACCCTATATATGTTAAAACTTTCTACCAAATAAATAAAGGTTGCAGCACGAATCATTCATCAAAATATTCTGATAATTTTAAGCTGTTTAATAATCACTAGAAATTGTGATTTGATCTTTTGTTTGATACAATGAGCCATGATATCAAAAAGAGAAAAGTTTCAAACTTTTCCAAAGCCTTCTTTATTACGTTGATATTAGAGATTCTTTAGGTACCTAAGAAGGGGTTTATGTCACTGAAGGGTTGCCATTTGCTAACTGTTGGTCTTCCCAGTGAGATTCCATTTATTTCCATTAGATTGAAGAAATAGATATGCTGACAGAGACTGACTAGTCCAAACTAGGCTCTTCCTCAGAGACCAGTCAAATATGGGTGAAGAAATGTTACTTCTTGCTGGGATCCACATGTTAAAGACAAAAGACAGAACAAGGTTTCAGTTTGATTCCCTCCCCTGAGACTACTTGATATTTTATAGGGAACACTGCCTCAAACTTGGAGGAAGTTTTTTCAAATACCACAAATCATTAGGCCATCATATAAATATTTATCTGCCACCATGGGCTCCAATACGTTCTCCAGAGGCAATCTGCATCCTATCAAGCTTCCCCTTGGGCATTTCTTTTGAGGATTTACAGAATATATAACCTTTCAACTTGGTATGGCAGCCCCTTTTGTCACAAAGGCTTTGAACCTGGAGGCAACTCCAGACAAATGAAATAAAGTAACCACAGCTGAGTCTATCTTCAGTGTCAATCCAGACACAAAATATGTCTTAAAATTGCAGTGGTGTCCTAGCTGATTTGTCTCAGTGGATAGAGTGTTGGCCTGCGTACCAAAGGGCCCTAGGTTCAATTCCAGTCAAGGGTACATACCTCAGATGCAGGTTCCTCACTGGCCCAGGCCCTGGTCAGGGCATGTGCAGGAGGCAACCAATCAATGTGTTTCTCTCACATCAATATTTCTGTCTTTCCTTCTCTCTTCCACTCTCTCAAAAATCAAAGGAAAAATATCCTTGGGTAAGGATTAAAAAAAAATTGCATTGTTTTTGGAAACCATGTAGAGGGAATTTGGAAAATTTAGGATCAGAGTTAAGAATAAATTAGGTTTTTGTTAATCAATTGAGAATATATATTCCTTTATTTTCTGCACACCCATCATTTGTGCACAAAATGTTTCTGGTTTTTGTAAGTTTGACCCATTAAACATTGTGGAAATATATCAATCATTTATCTATCTACTGTTCAAAGTAAATTGATTATATTTCTATTCATCCATATTAATTATTTTATGAATTTACTTGTTTAGTGTATCATTTAAGGTTTGGACCATAAGCGGTTGTGGGAGTTGCAATTCCTGTGTCTGTTTCTGGAGCTAGATATCCACAGGGCAGACACTCAAGAAGAGAAGATGGATGTAAAATAAGTAGAACAAGAACAAGATAGAATCCACAAGCAAAGCCTTGCATCCTAGAAGATGAACTGAAACCTCTGTAGGTGCTTGTCATCACTTACATTTATGGTATGGGTGTCCTGCAGAAGAAAGTGCTTTTTCTCACACACACACACACACACACACACACACACACACACACACACCTGGCCCAGGAGTGAGAGAAGTTGAAAGAGGATCTGGAGCAGTGGTTCTCAACCTTTCTAATGCTGCGACCCTTTAATACAGTTCCTCATGTTGTGGTGACCCCCAAACCATAAAATTATTTTGGTTGCTACTTCATAACTGTAATTTTGCTACTGTTAATGAATCGTAATGTAAATATCTGTGTTTTCCGATGGTCTTCGGCTCTATAGCAGTGGTTCTCAACCGCTAGCAGGGTGGCCACAACATGAGGAAATGTATTAAAGGGTCGTGGCATTAGGAAGGTTGAGAACCACTGATCTGGAGGAAGGTAGAGCAGTTGCTGGCCTGACCACTGCCAACACCAACGTGGTGACACAGCAGGTCAACAAGAATGTATGTGAACTATGAAATGGCTGTGGCTTCACTTCCAGACTCCAAATTTCCCCAAAGAGCATTTTTTTATAGCCCACAGAGGCTAAAAACATACAGATGAGTTCCCCCATTGGTAGGAAGGACACCACTGGACCGCACACACATACACACTAGTGGAAAAGGGAGACATGACAGAGATATGTATGCAATGTAGACCTGCAACAGACAGGGAAGGTCCACAGCAGGAGAAGCCACTTCTTAGAAATTTCTTCCTACTTTCTGCTCCAAAACTGCTCCCTTACCATCTCTCCTGGACTTCTCATCCATTCCTTTCCACAAGTGCCACACTGGCCTCTGCTGTTCCTGTAGCTACTCTCCAGGCCACCTGTGTTCCTGTCTTTTTTATGGGAACACTAGAGGCCCAGTGCATGAAATTCATACACTGGAGCGGGGGGAGTCCCTCAGTCCGGCTTGTGCCCTCTCGCAGTCCGGGACCCCTCGCTCCTTACCACCCACCTGCAGTGGAGGCCGGAGAGACTCCCACCACCACTGCTGTGTGAGCCTAGCTTCTGGCTGAGCGGTATTTCCACAGGGGGACTGCACTGACCACCAGGGGCAGCTCCTACCCCCTGGTGATCAGTACACATGATAGCTACTGGTCATTCTGCTGTTCGGTCAATTTGCATATTAGGGTTTTATTATATAGAATTCTTGCCCCTGAAATTTCAGAGTTCCTTCCTCATTTCTTAAGAGGCCCTGCCTGCTATCCTAGCTATAAGTAACACTCCTCTGCAACAGCATATCCTAACCCCATTCTAAATAGACATTATCTTCATAACATTAGTTACCATCTAACATACTATACTGTATATTATATTTATTTACCTTGTGTAGTGGCTATCTCCACCAATTAAACAGTAAGCATAATGAAAATACTGTTTTTACCTGTTTTTATTCACTTCTTTTTCCTAGTCTCTATCAGAGAGCTTGGCATACAGTATGTGAGTAATATTTTATTGTTGTTGTTGAGTGAGTGTACTTGGCTTGACTGTATATGAACTATAATTTATAATACCAGAAATATCTCATGTATCTTACTTTAGTAAGTAATGATTTTCTATGAAAACAGGAATTTTGAATACATTGCTCCAGTCCCTTTGCTTTATTATATGAATAAAATAGTAAAAATTAAAACTAGACTTGTTTATATACTTGGAGCTATAAGTTTAGGCATGTTGTGTGCGGTGAAATTCAGTATCCTTAAAAAACTAAATATAATTAAAGCATATATAATTGTTTTCACAAGATATTTTTAAGTTCCCATTATTAGACAGTGGCTTTTTGTGCATAGCTGTATACTTCTATTTTCCTTATTATTATTTTAATTTAATTATTATAGTAATCTCCTTACTATTCATAATACAAACATTTACTTATGCCAGAATTTACACTTGCTTTAACATGAGGTGTTGTTTTTTTTTGTATGCAGCAATGCAGCACTATTTAACATTATTTACTCTTTATTCCTCATTGT
Source organism: Corynorhinus townsendii (assembly GCA_026230045.1). Taxonomy (NCBI): domain Eukaryota; kingdom Metazoa; phylum Chordata; class Mammalia; order Chiroptera; family Vespertilionidae; genus Corynorhinus; species Corynorhinus townsendii. Next base: position 124,646,043 of record JAPDVU010000006.1, read on the forward strand.
ACAACCTACAGAAATTATTTTATATTCAGCATAACAAAGAAAAATAAACCTTATTAGTAGCCTTGTGTTTCTAATTTTTTTATCTAAATAAATTACTGTCCAATGCACACCTGCTTATCTTAAACACAGTGTTAAAAACATACGCACTCACGTGTGTGTGTGTGTGTGTGTGTGTGTGTGTGTGTGTGTGTGTGTGTGTGTTTCCAGGTAAATTGTAAATTCCAGGTTAATCTGACATCTAGTTCCTGAAATTTATGTTTCACCATGTATTTATTGCATTATTGTTCTTGAAATAATTCTCCTGAATTTGGTTTCTGATTCCTTAGATGCAATCCTGAATACAAGATAGAGGATTAAACATTATTTGAGAGATAACACTTGTGTATATTTATGTGCCTGTAGCAGGAATATGAAACCGTGTGATGAACATGATAAATATGTTACTTGCTCTTTTTGAAAACTGGACACTTAAAATACGTTAAAAGATATGACCAAATTTGCTTTTACCCCAGATTGCTTTGAGTGTGGGACAGATAAAATCCTATTGTTCAATTCAGATACATAATAAGAATGACAAGAATTAGAACAGTTACATACTCATCCTGTTCGCCTATACAGGATCCCATTAAAATTTTGTTCTTTTAAACAATATCTTTACTTCTATCCTCAAGCTATCTTTTCTCATTTTATCATGAAGGGAAAAATACCTAGCTAACAACACTGGGAAGACAAAGTTATTAACTGAGAATGTAATAGGCATCTTTCTATATCCTACAGAGACATGTACAATGAGAACAAAATCAATTGTGAGCTACGAAGGCATTGTTCTATAACTCCATAATTTCTGCAGATTTGTTGTTGATTTGTTTCAACAGCAAATTCAGTAATGTGTTATCTGAGAAACAAGAGTGTCACGGCTATGGATTTGACAGAGTTAGTTTCTTGGAATGAGAGTTGTCCAAAGCAAAACTGATAGAAATCAACTTCAAAAAGGAAAAACATATATTTTTAAAAAGGAATTACAGCAGTAGAGCTTTGCAGTTTGGGGCAAAAGTAGTTTTAGAGTTGTGAGTACACCAAGCACACAGTTTATTCTTGTATTATTATTTATTAATGTTTGTATTATTTTCCATATGGACAACTTTAAACCTACTTTTGTCCCACACGGTGATCCAATAAGTCAATATACCCTACTAGGAAGAAAAACAGGAAACAGTATCAAAGGTAAGCAGTGTTTAGTATAGGATTCAAACCAATCTGAAAAATAAATTGATTCCAGACTGTTGTTTTTTACTTGAGAAGATAAAAGTTTGTATGGGGAAAGAAAGATAAGAAGTAACAACTTCCCAATAAAGTGGATGCAATTACCTTTTCTTTTTTCTGTATAGTTTCAATTTTTACCACTTCTGTTCTCTTCTCAGCCAATCCAGTATGCAATATTATTTTAATCTATTATTTCAACGCTAGAGTCCTGGTGCACGAGATTCATGTACTGGGGGAGGGGGGTTCCTCCCAGCCTGACCTGTGCCCTCTTGCAGTCGGGGACCCTTTGGGGGATGAAGCTGGCAGTCAAACATCTTCTTGCAGTCAGGGGCTCTCGCAGTCTGGGACCCCTCACTCCTTACTGCCCGCCTGCAGTGGAGGTAGGAGAGGCTCTGGCCACCACCTCTGCACTCGCCAGAACCGAGCCTGGTTTCTAGATGAGCAGCGTTCCCCCTGTGGGAGCACACTGACCACCAGAGGGCAGCTCCTGTGTTGAGTGTCTGCCCCCTGGTGGTCAGTGTGCCTCATAGCGACCAGTTGTTCCGCTGTTTGGTTGATTTGTATGTTACCCTTTTATTATATTGGATTAACTGCTCCTTTTCCTTAACTGTACCATGCATGTTTTTTTCTCATAATTCTTCATGCATGTATGTCTAATTTACCAAATACATATTTTTTTGTAATTCGCACAATACTGTGCTAGACACATTTGATATATTTAATTTAATATAAGCACACTTCTGTACAATGACTATGAACTTTTGAAAAATTAGGCCCCAAATAAATATAATAAACATTTTTCAAATAAAGGATTCTTTTTTCATTAGGAAAGCAAATGATAAAAATCCAAATTTACTTTTACTGACTGTGGGCTTCACATATCAGAAAACAAAGTTTGATTTCCTGGTTGCAATACTTGTAGTTTTAACAACACATAGTTAGAGGCTGCATTCCTAATTTCTTCTTTCTCAACTATGTGTGTGCTCTGGCACTATTAATCATCTCAAGTCAAACATTTTATTTTCAGAATTTGATCAAGAATAAGTTTAACCAGTAAAATATTTTGAACAATATGCATACTCTTTGAAGTCTACTGTATTTTATAATAGAAGCTATGAATATATGACTATTTAATTTTAATTATAAATGGGATAAACTATAATACTAAAGAATTAGCTCATTATCATTATTGTATCCCAATAACTAGCTGAATTTTTATTAATCCTCACCTGAGGATATTTTTCCATTGATTTTTATTTTAGAGACAGTGGAAGGGACAGGGAGAGACATAGAGAAACATCGATGTGAGAGAGACACATCGATTGATTGCCTCCCGCATGCACTCTGACTAGAGCCAGGTATCAAGCCTACAACCCAGGTATAGACCCTTGACCAGAATTGAACTGGGACCCTTCAGTCTGCAGGCCAATGGTCTATTCATTGAGCTACACTAGTTAGGGCTGAATGTTTTATATTTAATTAAAGTGTATTTGATTTTTGGAGTTTATAAACTTAATTTTGTGGTGTTATATGTTTAATAAAACTGTTGTTCATATTATTCTTAGAAATATTTTAGTTCTAAGATTATATCCCTTGATTTTTTTTCAAGTTTTAAAACAAATGGATGAAATAATTGAGTCTCAAATACATTAACTTATTTGCCCATGATCACACAGGTAGCCAGGGAGAAACAAAATTATTAGTGTTCCAGTATCCCAACTACTGATTATTTTCTACCTGTCACTAAAATATTTCATGAATCAGTATACTGTATATTGATGTGGATCTGTAATATGTTTAGCACTATTGTGAAAGGTAAATACCAGTAGGGGTTTGGTTATTAAATATCTCAAGTTTTTTTGTGTTAAACTTTGTCTAAATTTTTAAGTTTGCTTTTCACTTTCTTACTCAAGGTCTTGTCACCAATATACCTCTGAAAACCCCAAGTCAAGAAAGTTGTTGTACCATGTTCTATAAAGGATAAAGTATCCTTTGTCTGCCAGGGTGTGATATTGACCTGAGGCTTAGAGAAGAGGGTATGCAATCTCTTCTGCAACTTCTCTATTTCATTCCATAGTTACCTGACTTACTGATTATGTGCTCTGAATGGAAACCTGCCCAAAAAATTATAGGCAATTCAGTGTTTTGTATCTCTGACATGGCAATTCATCTTCTATGTCTTAATTGTTAAGAAATAAAAAGTAATAATTATTTGCAGATCACTGGATCTTAAAGTACTGAAATATTTAAAAACAAAAAAGTACAAAGAATAAGAACAAATGTTTTAAAAAGATCCTCCACATTGGATTTATAAAATAATCCAAATTAAATAATCAATGAATGTTAACAAATTAAGATTTACTGAATTATATTTTCATTGTGTTGTGTTTTTGTTTAATTTTATTACATTATAAGATTTAACAAGTATATAGAAATTTTGTCAAACCAAGACTATAAGGCATACACTGTAAATTGAAGTTGGCTGATGGATTCCATCATTTTACCTTACCATATTATCTCATATTATACCTGTTCTCATCTCAACACACAAACACATACACAAACACACATGCACACCTTCCCACACACATACATACTCCACACATACTCAATGGGATCCAAAAAAGTCTTAGGAGTCAGAGCATGCAAAACAAATGGAAAACTCTGTCTCTTAAATTTTAGGGACACTTTAAAAACTATTAAACTCCATCCACCCTTGAAGATGCTGTCCATTCCAGATTGTTCAAGATTTGAAAGAGAAGGTGATGAGCATTTATTACATCAGTTCACTGAGCACTGAGCAGAGGCTTAAGGGAAGATGAGCTTGGCCTGAAAGACAATGATAAAACCAGGACTGATTTGTTTTCTGGCTCAACTCCTCTCTGTTCTATTACTGTTGTGTGATTTATGTCATTACACAATGTGAAGAATTGTTAAAATTAACATTATCATTAAGGAATTTTCTATCTCCACCCATGATACAAGAAAAGAGTTTAGCACATACCTATGTCCTTTGTGTTAGAAAATTATGGTTACTACCAATGTATATGATATGATATAAAGTTACTCATATGTATAGTGTGACTGAAAACATCTAATGTGTGAGACTTAGTCACCGCCTGCCATCCCGAATATGTGCTTAATCTATCTAGTGCTTAGCCATTATTTTCAGACCCTGAAGTTACATCAGAGACACTATCTTCTGCCAAAAGACTAATGTCACTTGAATGTGAAATGAATATGACATCTCAGGTCATTATACATGGATATTTTATCTGATTGTTGCTGCTTCCAAATTGTCAATATGATTATTTTTCTGATTTTAGTTTATGAGAAAAACAGCATGTAGTGTTCATTTTGTTTTTAGCCGTAGAGTACCTTGAATTTATTTTTTAAATTTTTATGTTAAATGAAACTAAATTTTATTATGCATTATTTTATACTTACAAAGTGATTTCACAAAGCTTCATAATAAACTCCTAAGTTAGAACAGATTATATCAAAGTTAAGACGTCTTACACTGTGAAGAATCCTGAGTTTTAAGAACACAGGCTATCTTCTAAGGAGAAAACCAAGGGTCAGAGAATTTCCCATTATGATATTTAGTGGGTGTTGTAAACTGTAGCTTGAGCTGAGGCCACAGTTCCTACACACATGGGTTTGTTCTAGGGAGTGAGGCATGGCCACACCACTCCTTAAATATACAGATAGGATACTTTCAACTGAGTCAGTAAAATGATATAAATCATAGCAATAAATAGGGAAAATTAATTACTAAGGCCTTTAGAAAGGTTGTGAGGGTTGGGATGCAACACAAAAGAAGGGACTGCAAAGAAAACAAAAATAAACATGTGATTGGGTAAGAAAAACAAGGAAGTATGAGGAAAATTATAGTTTCCAAGATGATAGGTCCCTGGGACTCAATAGAGATCCCCCTATATACTAAACTTAATAAAGAAAAACATTTTTCAAACACATAAATCAGTGAATCTGAAGGTGTCCCTATTGCTTTTTCTCCCTTAAAGGATTGTTTTAGGACTTAGTTAAGCTAAATAGAAGATATTTTCTGCTGAGGCCTGAAGAAGGGCAGAGACTTTCACTTAATACAAATGGGATTGAATTGATGAAGTTTACTTCATTTGTATAACATACCAAAACATGATGCTGGTAGAACCTTAGTTTCAGAATTCTGATGCATTGCTTTATGGCATACTCCTTCCATGTTGTTTGTTCCTACAAACAAGGCATCACTGATTGACTCTCCTGCAGGAGTTGTTTTCCTGAATTTTGTAATTCTAATTGATAAGTTAGTATTACCATACTAATTAACATTAAAATAACTATAAAAGCTATGGCCTTTTTTTTTTTTTTTTTTTTTTTTTGGTGGCTGCCAGTATCAAAAAGAGATTGAAAAAGAGATAAGATTGATGAAGATTAGTAATTTTTTCACTTAATTCAAAGCACATACTTTTAATTAAATTCTGCTGGAACAATGGGTTTTGTAGCATTTCATGAAAGACAACCTCTGTAAGTTGGTATATGGCTCATACTGATAGTGATATATGGGCTTGTTCTATTTCTCCTAAATATGGGGTGTCTGCAAAAGAATTCATATGAATAAAGTGTTCTGTCCTCAAAAATGTTCTAAAACTACCATTTTAAATTAACATACTTGAAATTGTATTTGGACATCTTAATATAACTTTCTGTTGCTTTATTTGTTTGCTGATAGGATAGCTACAGCTTATGAGAAAATTCAGCCATGCTGTGCATTAAAAAAAGATGTTTCAATTTTTTGGATTCTTTTTGCTTTTCCTGCTGAGTGTTTTTTGCTTCTTTGTATTTCAGCTCTTTGACTTGATTCTTGCAGTCCTCTAGTCTGCTGTTAGGTCTCTGTATAATATTTTTTATTTCAGTCAGTGTATGTTTAATTTCTAGTTGGTCCTTTTTCATATCGTCGAGGATCTCACTAAATTTATCGGCCTTTTCTAGAAAATTCTTGAAAAACCTTATAACCGTGGTTTTGAAATCTATATCCAGTAGTTTTCCTCCATTTCTTTCACTTGTGATCTGTTTCTTTGTCTCCGCATTTTTGCTGCTTCCCTGAGTTGATAGAGTAGCTTTGTGTGGTTAGGTGTCCTCTAGGGTACAGTGGCTCAGCCTCACCAGTTACCTGAGGTGGACCCTTTTGGTGCACCCCTTTGTGGACTGTGTGTACAGCTTTGTTGTAGTTAAGTCTTTTTATTTTTATTTTTTTAATTGTTTTAAGTATTGCAAATAGTAGTACATATGTCTCCTTTTTTTTCCCCAAAAAAATTGAAGATAGTGTAAGGAGCCTCTGGGACAACCTCAAGCGTACCAACATCAGAATTATGGGGGTGCCAGAAGAAGAGAGAGAGCAAGATACTGAAAACCTATTTGAAGAAATAATGACTGAAAACTTCCCCCACCTGGTGAAAGAAACAGACTTACAAGTCCAGGAAATGCACAGAATCCCAAACAAAAGGAATCCAAGGAGGACCACACCAAGACACATCATAATTAAAATGCCAAGAGCAAAAGACAAAGAGAGAATATTAAAAGCAGCAAGAGAAAAACAGTTAATTACCTACAAGGGAGCACCCATACAATTGTCAGTTGATTTCTCAACAGAAACTATGCAGGCCAGACAGGAGTGGCAAGAAATCTACAAAGTGATGAATAGCAAGAACCTACATCCAAGCAAAGCTATCATTCAGAATTGAAGGGCAGATAAAGAGCTTCACAGATAAGAAAAAGCTAAAGGAGTTCATCACCACCAAACCAGTATTATATGAAATGCTGAAAGGTTTTCTTTAAGAAGAGGAAGAAGAAGAAAAAGGTAAAGATAAAAATTATGAACAACTAATACATGTCTATCAACAAGTGAATCTAAAAATCAAGTGAATTAAAAATCTGATGAACAGAATAAACTGGTGAATATAATAGAATCAGGGACATAGAAAGGGAGTGGACTGACAATTTTCGGGGGTAAAGGGGTGTGGGAGGTGTGGGAAGAGATTGGACAAAAAGCGTACACCTATGGATGAGGACCTTGGGGGGTGGTAAGGGCAGAGGGTGGGGTGGGAACCAGGTGGAGGGAAGCTATGGGGGGAAAAAGAGGAACAATTGTAATAATCTGAACAATAAAGATTTATTAAATTAAAAAAAAAGATGTTTCAAATTGCCTTTGAGACAAAATAAACCATTTGGTCTCTAATTCATAGCCAATTAGAATTAGAGAACATGAGATTACCATCGTTTTGTTTTTATTGTTTTAATGGAGAGGAAAGAACTTCAGGCACAGAAGTTAGGACTTTGCACCCAAAACCACTGTAGGAGTTATTCCCAAAGTAGAAACTAGAACACAGATGCACAAACTTCCAACTCACAGTACCACACTGCCCCTGTATGTACATTAACTCATTAGGCTCAAGACTACTGATGAGGAAACCACTATTATTGTACTTTTTTTTTTTTCCAGGAAGTTTCGCAGTAAAAAGTTAATTTGTTGTGATCTGTGAAATATGTGAGAAATACAATGCTTACTTAAGGTCTATAAAGTTCTAAATATTTTCCATCTCCTTAGAGATGATATTTGCCATCATTGTTCAGCAAAAGCTCCAAATAAGCAGGACTTTCTGAAGGCATCTCCCTTACCCCAAAAGGAAGGAATAAAATGTCAACAAATTCTTTGGCTAGAAACCCAAATGTTGGTATCGTGCTCATTTTAAAGATGAGGAGGCTGAGATGTACAACATTTATGTAATTTGTTCAAGGTCATGCAGCAAGTAAGTATTGTAGCTAGGATGTGCACGAAAAAAGCAGTGTGGCTACAAATTCTCTGATTTTTATTGCAAGGGTATGTGTAATGTAAAATTGTAATAAAAATGTCATCAATTCCAGTTACTGATTCAAAGTTTGGAGGACAGAGCAGCCACCATGAAAAATAAAGCTTCAAATAGATTGTCTTTTGTAAAACAATAAAATGCTATACTGAATTAAGTGACAGCATCATAGGGACAGTAATTATATACATGTGTACAGACACGAGTCTTTCATATATATGTATATGTAGTACACACAAATATATAAATTAAGATATTGTGATATCTTTCAAATTTAACTGATGTAGGTTCTCTTAAGTTTAAGTCCTATTCCTACAGGTGTCATTAAAATCCAAATTTTTTAGTTCATAGTGAATTTGATTTAATTATGAAATAACAAACTTACATCACAGTAGGCTCAACTTTTCAAAAGTAACTGAATTAGAATGTTAAAGCAAACAAGTATTCATTTTAAAAATAATGTGAATATCTATAATGTATGAACTTAATACTTCAAGCTCAGTGCAAGCCTTTCTCCTCTCTGGGAAAGGAATTAAGAGGCACTGCAGTCCATTCGTGATTGTTGAATACATGTGCATACATGCGTATATAAACACACTGCAGGGTGTCAAAGGAGATAATAGTCAAATCAGATCTAGATAGCTTAAGAGGCTAAAATTCAGTCTTTGAAGCAGAGTCTCAGAGGAAAGCATATTATCCTATATAATAAAACCTAATATGCAAATCAACCAAACTGAGGAATGACTGGTCACTATGATGCACACTGACCACCAGGGGGCAGATGCTCATTGTGGAATCTGCCCCCTGGTGGTCAGTGTGCTCCCACAGGGGGAGCACTGCTCAGCCAGAATCCAGGCTCATGGCTGGTGAACACAGTGGCTGTGGCAGTCGGACATCCCCCGAGGGCTCCTGGACTGAGAGAGGGTGCAGGTCAGTCTGAGTGACCACTCCTCCAAGTGCACGAATATTGTGCACCGGGACTCTAGTTTAATGATAAAAGAGCAGACTCAGTATGATGCTTCCATTTTCCTGTTGAAAGCAACATCACTGATATTGTTGGTGCTGCCTCCTTACCCCCACCATATCACCCACATCACATTTCGAATAGTTATTAAAGTTACTCATAGTTACTAATAACAAATAGCCATTCAAAATAAAAGCTAAATTATCCCTTTGCCAACTTTAATATCCATAAATGTCTTTCTCAAGGACCTGGGACCATCTCTTTGAAATAGTAACCATCGATGAAAATAGGGTTCTTACCTGCTCATTTCTTTGTAAGGGGAAAAGCCTAACTTCTGTGAGTGCCTTGCTCCAAAAGGCTAACTATCTCCTGTCATAAAGATGGGAGAAGTTTGTTTTTCTTTGGATTAAGCCAATTATCAAAAACAGATCACCACCCTTAAGACCAGATAAATCTAGGATGAACTTGGTGTGACAAATGGTCTGTTATGTCCTCTTCGTTGAGGACTAGTCATTGCCCTGAGAGCACATATACAAAGGGCCATATCTGTGTGGCTGTACATAAGGGTGAGACTTCTGTCTGTCTTTGCAATATCTTATTGAATTGTCCAGAATACACATAACATTCTGGTTCAATGCCTATTGAATAATAAAAGTTATTTTCTTTCTCTTCTACCTTTTTGGAGAGCTGGTCTGTTTGGGGAGGAGATGTTGATTCTAATTATATTTTCTCAACAGAGGTCACAATGTAAAAAAGAGAAAATCTACTATTCCTTATTCGATATAGACATTTAAATTGCAAATTCAGTGTAATACAGTAAACATAAATATATAACTATATCATACTCATGTTTATTTCTTGAATTTTATTCTTAATGAAGGCATTTTGCTGAAAAAATATCAACTTTTTATATTATGCAAAAGTTGGACCTCCAATGATTTTTAAACAATTAATTTAAAGAAATACTTATTTTTCAATGAACATTTGGATTCATACTGCCAATGTGTTTTTTTGTTTCTTAAAGATATATTAATTAGATTTATAGAACAGAATAACAATAGCTTCTTTTCTCCCTGAAATTGATTCATGAAATAATTTTTATTATTTGATCATTTAACTCTGATATTAATATGTGTATATCTTTTCTGGTCAAGGCAGGAGGCCTTGAAGCAGAGCAAATAGAAGTTTCCACAAGCCAGCTATGCTCTATTGCCCATTGCACTTGGCATGCCTCATGATGAGTGAGGGCTATAGTGTGCTATGTACAGCCTTCTGCAGCCAGACATAATTATATCAGTGAACATGAGACATTATAGATATTTCCAAGTGTGGAATCTGTGAAACTAGATAATATAATTTTAAAAACCCAAATTAAAGTTCACTTTATACCACCCTATCAACAGTGATTATACATAAACTTTCAGTGAAAATATAGGGACTTCTAAAAAAAATTACTTCTTTATCTGACCCAAATTAACATTGTAACACAGCTCTGACACTATTAATTGCTAAAATTATCAAAGGAAGCCTACCTAGATTTAATCTTTCTTATGTCTTTAGACATGGGAAATTGGTAAAATAATTAACAACTTAATTATGAAACTATACTTGGGTCTTGAAGGAGGCAATCTACCTATGAACCCTAATCAAGCACAGTGATGTTAGCTAACCATGGACTCGGAGCAGTTATTTAACCTTCCTGGCCTTCAAATTCCACAATTATGAACTCAGAAGACTAGAAGTACTTTTCTTCATCCCAATATTCTTTGTTTATTCCTTTTTTTATTATTTTATTTTCCCTAAAAATCAAATGAGATACTCTATGTAAAAGCAACTTTTTATATTTCAAGTACTATGCAGATATTATTACTTATATTTACCTCTTTCAAGCTAACTGGTTCATAAATGCTAACACCCGTCCTGTGCTTCTATAGCAGGTTTTAGAGATTTCCAGTGTTCAGTAGTTCTAGACTCTTTTCTGAACTTCATTGGCTCTAAGACTTGACCGACCAGAGACTGACCTAAGCAAGAGAATGTCAGAGAGCCTGCATTACTGTTAGAAGAATTTGCTTAAAAGCAGTTGAGGTTCCCCCTTTTGGCTCTACAATCAAAGGCCCTACCTAGCCATTCTAATTTGCCTTTTCCTTGTTATTTTTAAAAAATTCTTGGATATATTCTCTGTTTCTATCCAAGGGCATGCTCATATGCATGCATTTACACATTAATGAAAGATAGGACGTCCTAGACATGAAACAGTGCAATTACAATTAGAGACAGATAGCCTTCTGATCCACTCCAGGAAATTTCTTAAGTCCTTTTACACATACAGAGTCATATGGAGATGAAATTTGTGCATGCCATGTAAATCTTCAAATAGGGTTTGAATGGAAGCAGGATAAGTATTGACATGCGCCTCTAAGTAGGTGGCGGTGCTGCCCACAGACATGTGGAGTGATGAGAAACCTGAGCAGTCCTGTCCAGCAATCCCCTTTACCAACCGCTTCAGTTAATCTTTAGAAAATGTATTAATTTGTGCAAATATTCATCTTTCCCAAAATGCATTGAGACAGGTAGCAATAACAATACTAAAAAATGTAATAGAAACCAAAACAAAGCATCTGTATCAGAGGCATAAGGACAGGCAGACCACCCTCATAAGCCATAGATGAGTTTGTAACTGTTTATTCAGCTTTAAGGCAGTCAAGAGGAAAGGGTGGAACATGGTTACTATAGAACTGTCCTCATCTAAAAGGAAAGAACATGAGTTCCTTAAGGGGAACTAAGCTATACTTTGCATATGTCAACCAAAGCAAAACAGAAAAAACTCAAAACCTCACCTGGGCTCTGTCTAAAGAGCACAGAATAATAGCATGTGTTTTTTTTTCTAAAGTCTTTCTAAAAATAATTAAGTGACAGATTTCATATGACTAGACAGAATATAACTTATTTAGACAATAAACAAGGGCATAATATATTTTTTAAAAAGCTCAGAAGCTTCTGTCTATGTGGCCTGGCTTTTAGGGATAGACAGAAAATAACTAAAGAAGTGGCTAGATTGGATATCATCCAAACCATTTGACACAGATAATTTCTTCATTCCAGTATATTTATTAGGATCGGAGAACAATACAGAATAATGTATTCTCAAATGAGAGCCTAGGACATTGGCTTTCTGAAATGCTGATGGAAGGTTCATTCATATGCATTAAAAATCAGACAATGAATAAATATAATCAAGAGTTTCTCAAGAACTGATGGCTGGTTCAATTTAGTCTCATAGATGGTACAAAGTAGTTGCTGGAGATCATGTCAAGCTATATTTTAAGTACACATTTCTTTTGTACATGCAAATTTAATCAGGTTAGCATAAAATCTCCAGGGAAGTCATTTCAGTGTATGAGTATTTCCCATTGATAACTCAAATTTCAAGATGCATGTTATTATTATTTCTGAACAAAAATTACCATATTTCTGTACCAAGCTTGTAATTCTCTTTTTATCATCAAAAGTGTAGTACTTATATGGTTATTAGATGGGCAATATTTAAAATAGTGATTTTTAAAAGAAAGTTGTATAAACTGCAAATATCCACTAAGAACAGCTTTAATCTGATCTATTAGAGCATACCCAAATAGTGAAGAAGACAAATAGTTCTGATATACACAAGAGTGGTATAATCTCAAAATTTAGAAGTACAGCACTGTGTCCAGGTTTATTATCATTTCCACTTCTTCCTAGATTATGTTCCCCAACCTTGCTTCTTATTGGTGTAGCCATGTGATTGAGCTCTATTCAACCAAAGGTGAGTGGAAGTAACTATCCCTCTCCCACCCCTTCCTCATTAACAATCATGTTCCACTCATGATCCTGTGTGCCCTTTACCCTCTGCCAGCTGGAAGTGGCTGCCCAGGGCTATCTTGGAGGACACATAGAGATAGTACAGCGTTTCTGAATATGGAACAGAGCACTTTTCCCCACCTGTATCTGCCTTGAGCTGCATACCTGAGTGAAGAATAAAACTATTGTTTGGAGACATTACACATTTAGGAGTGTATTTGATACTGTTAGCCTGTTCAATTCATTCAAGTTTCCTGCACAAGAGATCCAGCTTCTATTTGAGATGCATTTCACGTCTTTGTATTTCTACTAGTGTATATCTGTGAAAGCCAGTCTTTAATTTTGTTTTCATGCCCTGGCTGGTTTTGCTGAGTGGATAGAGCTTCAGCCTGAGGACTGAAGGGTTCCAGGTTCTATTCTGGTCAAGGGCACATGCCTGGGTTGCAGGCTCTATCCCCAATAGAGGGCATGCAGGAGGCAGCTGATCGATGATTCTCTCTCATCATTGATGTTTCTATCTCTCTCTCGCTCTCCCTTCCTCTCTCTGAAATCAATAAAAAATATTTAAAAAATTGTTTTCACATGTGGATGAGTTCAGTCATAGCCCCTGTTCCCCTGCTTACTAGTATTTGACCTCATCTTTTCACTGTCCTTATGCCTCACTCTGGTCTTTTTGTTCCTCATTTATACCACATTCATTTCTGCTTTAGAGTTCCTACATCTAATTCTCCCATCAACGTTCTTCTTTCTTCCCAGCTCTCTTTGCATGACTGACCTCTCATGTGTCATTGATTAGCTCCACTATCATCATATCTGAGAGCTTTCTTTGTTTACAGTAATGTAGAACCCACCACTTGACTTCCCATACCTATCACTGTGCTTATTATCATCAGAATAGTTTCTCCATCGCTTGCTTTTGTTTTGGGTTGTGAGTATGAGTATGCATGTGTGTGTAAATCTAGCCTCCAAAATGACAAAGACTTTGTCTTTTTTATTCCCCAACTTACCTTCAGTGCCTTAGAAAGACAATTCCAGGCACATAGTAAGAATTTAATAGATACATTTTTAATTCAATATGAACACTTTTTTTCAAATATAGACCAATAGATAAAGACTTATATTGTTAAAGCCAGTAGATGTTTAATTAATATTTTAGCAATGGCAGTTTATCTTCAGGTATTACTGAGCAAACTAATTTATTTACCATAGACCCGCATTATATAGGGAAATAAAGAAGCAAATATTGACTGTGGCTGCAATTCCATAAAATTTTTATGGGTACCTATTTAACATTTCATAAAAATTGAAATGAATCTATATTGCTTTATATATGCCATACCTCATAGTTAATGAAGAGTTTACTGACTCTGAAGAAAGTAATTAAAAAGATGACTTATTCATTGATTTTGTTACAAGATTCAATGAACTTTTAAACATAGTATTATTGTATTTTGAAATTAATGGAACTATGTGAAATATGTTTAAATTATCTAAGTATCAAACTGATGATGGTTTTTATTCAAACCTGGTAAGATATTCACATATTTAGGAAAATTTATAAAATTGCATTTAATATTAGCATATATTTTTGCGCATATTTTTTGGTTTACAAAATGAATTGTTGAACATGAAACTTTAAACCTGATTAATTTGTAATTAATCTCTGTTCACATTCACTGCATTTTAAGTAGGTTTTATTATTAATAAGACAAATACATTTTAATTACAAAGTATATATATTTAGAAAATCAATTTTCAAATTTAAGCAACGTATGTGTTAAGAATAAGCATATTTTAAAGAGATAAAAAAGATAAAGATATTTTTTAAGTGAAGAAAGTTATTGAACCTTTCAATGTGAGATACATTTTATTTCTGGGTTTTGCAACAACAGGAAATCAAGAAACACATACTTCCATAACATGGTCTATGTGGGAAAATAGAATTTTCCATTTTCCATCTTCCTACTCACATATGTATACTTCTCTTTATTTATGTACTTTAAACAATTTACTATACATTTACTTTTCTCAAATTGAAATAAATATTAGAAAAAGCAAAAAAAAAAGTCAGGATTACCGTACTCTAGGAAATTATAGTTTACTTCATGTAACCAATGAATAGATGAATAATAGAACAACATACTTAATTAATGAAATAATGTGGTACTTATATGTTATTGAAGATGTGAAGAATATGGGAAAATAGATTTACATTGGGCAATTGATAAAGATTATGTAAAGGAATTCTCATGATCTGACTACTAAAGTAACAAAAACTTACTCTAAGTTCCTGTTTGAGAAAAAAATGTATTAAAGATCAAGATATGGCTTCCTTATAGAAGGGGCAACATTTTAATTAAGGAAAGGTATTATGAAGTACTCTTTTTGAACTCAGAAATACTTTCTTTGTTCAGGTAAATTATTTAACTTCCTTCTGTCAGTTGAAAATGAATTTATTACCAAAGGAAGAACATTGATTCATTAGTCAGTTCAAGAAACTTTCTCAATGAGATTAAGTTTTATTAAACTGCTCTCTGTCATAAAGGATACATTTAGCTATTCCTATTTCTGTGGTTACTTTCCATTCAATAGAAATAAATAAGAACTCTTGTTGTTGACTAGTTTTATTATAGAGATTGACTTGTCTAAATAGTAAATATTTATATGTTATGAATGTCAGTGCTTATAAAATAAATTTTAACAGTTGTGGAATATCATAAACCATAGTAAATGTAGTAAACAGTGACAGTTTACAAATGTAAACAGTGTAATTCACTTCAAATATAAATGACTTGAAATTACTGTTTTTACATGGTAGGGCCTTAAACTGAATTATTTTCTCATAAATATTATTTAAAACCCCAAAGTGATTTATGGTATTTAAAACAGCTGCTCTCTCCTTTGTTTCTTCTACATTGGTAAAAATAAAAGGTCTTTGGGAAGTTTCAAAATCTAATTATGTATTTATGTTTGTTTAAGTGCTAACTTGTTTTTCAATAGCTTCTTTCTACAAAAAGCTCACAGCATAGTTCACTGGAAAAATAGAATGTTAAGGATAAGCCAATATCTTAAGAGCCTTAAAAGGAGTATGTTAATAGGTGTATGATCAGGAAATATCTAGTTCTGCCATATTTTTTTTCCTGAATTCATGGTAATATTGTTTTATTTTCTCCTTACAAACATCTTTAGTGAAGGGAGCTGACTACTCTCTATAAGCTTGCAAGTGAGGATTTTTACTAAAAAATATGAAAATAACTTGCATCATTAGTGTTGTTCCTTTATTCCCTTTCTTTCCATAGCTTGAGTAACTCAACTGCACCAGTAGGTATACATTCTCCTTAGCTTAGATATTGACTGCAGAAACTTAGCTACAGCCTCATGCTATTTTACAACCAATATTTATTCGTTTTTTTTTAAATTTATTGTTTGAAGTATTACAAATAGTAGTACATATGTCCCCCTTTTTTCTCCCCATTGACCTCCCCCCAGCCTCCCCTACCCCCCAGTACATGCCTTCACCTGCCCGCCCTTCCCTCACCCCCCAGTGTCTTGTATCCATTGGTTATGCTTATATGCATGCATACAAGTCCTTCGGTTGATCTCTTACAGCCCCCCTCGCACAACCTCCCCTGTCTTCCCGATGTAGTTTGACAATCTGTTCAATGCTTCTTTGCCTCTGTATCTATTTTCCCCCATTTCTTTCCTTTAAAAAATTTTGCCTCTGTAGACTAGAAATAAACATATAATAATAATAAAAAAAAATGTTTGAGTCCCAATTTCAATGTCTAACAGTTCTGAGTCCCCGTTTCAATGTCTAATAGTTCCTTATGTGTACATGTCAGCAATGATATCTGGAAGATGGGCACATGGTGGCAATGCAGGTCCGACCCTCTCTGGTTCGGTCCTAGGCAACCTGCAGCGGTGCACAGCTGCTGACTGCTCACGGGGCAAGGCATTGTCAGCGTCTTCCATCTCTGGACTGTTTTTCCTCTTGTCTTCGTGGTTGGAGCACACCTGTCAATTCCTCTCTGTTGCAGGATCCACATGGTCTTGGAGTTGTTTTCTGAAAATATACAAACATATTCTCAACCAAAAGTTAATAAAGGAATCTTTCCTATATAATTGATTTGGGATCCTTTTTATTTTTGCCCAAACGATTTTCCTTTGTCTTATTTAGACACCATGTGTGTTTTTCATGGGTGTCTTGCTGTTAGCATTACAAATGAAAATTAATTTTGTAAAGTAAAAATTTTCTAGATATAATTTACTTATAGGATAGTTTTCCTTACATGGTATCACCCTACTATCCTTTCCCCCCTTTTTTTTGATTAATGGAGGTTTTTGTAAATTTTATAATGCAGTCTTGATAACTTTAAATTTTATTTATTTATTTATTTTTTTGCCCAAAAATATGACTGCTTTAGGTTCATTGCATGTTCAGGAATTTTACCATGAGATGAATTATCAATAGAAATTTTAGTTATTACTTTAAGAACAGCTTTTTGTCCAGTACAATTAAATTTACTTGAATATTCACTTATTTCAATTAGCCTGTTTAAATTAATCTGAAAACTTGATTACTATTTTACTGTCAAATTTAATACTCTACCAACAATCTTAGTTTACCCTGTAAATATTAGTGGGAAGGATTATTTGCATTCTTGAGTAGGCCCTGAGCATTCCTGATGCTAGGCTGAATTTAGATATAGGGCAGCTGCTGTTGGCCAAGTCTCTTGTCTGTTCCCTGGGTCCCAATCTGAACTGGGCCAAGTCTCTGTCTGTCACCTTTATCCCAATCTGAGCTGGGCGTGGGAAGCAAAGCAGCCATGGGGGCAGGAGACCTCCCTTAAAAGGGGTGAGGGTTCAGACCCCTTTAGGGTTGGGGGGTGAGGGTCTATGCCCCACCTCTGTTGACCCCCAAGTTCTCTCCTGATGGCTCCTCTGCGACTGTGCCTATCTTAGGTTGTTCCTTCCTTGAGGAATCTTAGCCATCTCTGGCTAACCAGCCATCCTCCAGGGCCAAGTAGGGTGGTGTGAGGTTCAGTTCTCTCTCCTTGGTAGCCTATGCCCCGTAGCCTCCACACCTAGCACGTGCCTTTGGAACCCCTGGCCTGCTGGCGGGGTCCCGGTGCTGATCACATATCTCAGGGAACTCAGGTTTCTTCTCCAGTGAGGGCCCAGCTCACACAATTGGGTGTGAGACAGATCCATGGTACCAGCCTCCACGAGGCTTCAAGCTCAGCATGAACAGAAAGCTCAGGCGACAGCTGAGGGCAATTGGATTGTGAGAAGAGTGTCCCTCTTGGCACAAAAGGCAAGAGGGGCCAATATAGGATGCTCAAGTGCCTTCCCAGTGCCTTAATTCCTTCTGAAAGGGATTAAATCCTTTCATGTCCTTTTTTTTTTTTTTTAATTGCTGCCAACCATTCAAATAATTAGTTTGTAAGTTTGTTTGGGATAATTGTACAATATGCTATTGTAAAATATCTAAAATTATAATGACATTGTAGAATAATGTCATGTAAGGATATTCTTTGCTCTAGGCCCTGGCAATTCCATTTCAAACTGGCTGTCAATTTCTTTTTGTAGCTTTATATAAACTTTATCAGGGAGGCAAAAACACAAATTACTTACTTTAGTTCAAGAAGCCAAATATATTGACTTTCAATTACAATCCTTATGACTTTTGAAGGAAACTTCTCTTTGTTTCCTTCCAAAACAATTTTCAGGCTACAGAGAGTTTCATTTAAATATCTTTGTCACATGAAACCATTTTCTCTTAAGGTTATGGTGACCACTAGTATGGATTAGATTTAGTATTTTATTTTTATTTTATAATTTTTTAATTAATATTTTTTAATTTTTATTTTTTACATATGTGTCCTTATTCCCCCATTACCCCCCACTCCCCACTTATGCCCCGCCCCCTTGTTGTCTGTGTCCATTGATTAGGTTCATATGCATGCATACAAGTCCCTTGGTTGATCTCTCCACCTTACCCCCACGCTCCCCTACCTTACCTTAGGTATGATGTTCTGATTGATGTTTCTCAGCCTCTAGATCTGTTCTTGTTCATCAGTCTATGCTGTTCATTATATTCCACAAATGAGTGAGATCATGTGATATTTATTTTTCTCTGCCTGGCTTATTTCACTTAACATACTATTCTCCATCTCCATCCATATTGTTGCAAATGGTAGGAACTCCTTCTTTTTTATACCGCAGTGTAGTATTCAGTTTTTTTTTTTATCATCTGACTTCAACAGGTTAAAACCATCTTAATAACTCTTTTTCCACTTTTTCCTCTTGCTCCAGTCACCCATAATTAATTATTCTTAAATTGATTTGGATGTGTGTGTTCACTCATGTGACTAAAATGTATAATTCTAAGTAAGACTCAGGATTGTGACTTATACCTCATATTTTACTTCATAATTTTGCACTTCTTACTATTGTTGGCTTGTTACACTGCTGAAATAACCGTCTCAGTTTATACCAAGAACCACTATCCCACACTCAACAGTGGCAGTCCTATCTAGGTTCCCAAAGTCCTTAAGGTAGGAACTATACAACTTTGTCAACAAACACAACTCTTTCCTCCAATAAACTAATTAGCTATGGACTCTCCAGGGCCCGACTGCCTTGCCAGGACCCAGACCTTCATGCATGGCTCAGACCTACATCTGGGTCCCTGACCTTCATGCCTGTGATGAGACCTCAAACACAGTATCCAGTTCTTTTTAAGGATCCAGACCTCCACAGTAGTTCATTCCATGATCCAGGGGTCCGGCCTCTGACCCAAACCTCCATCCCGGGCCCATGAGCGCCCTCCAGTGCCCAGGCCTCATCCCAGGACCCAGAATTCCATTTGGGCATCAGACCCCAGATCTTCATGCCGGGCCCAGAAGGCCATCCTGGGGCCCAGAGCGCAAACACAGAATCCAGTGTTCTATCAGGGGCCAGACCTCCATCCATAGTCCAGACCACCATTCCATAACAGGTCCAGCCCAGGAGCCAGACTTTCCCCCAGGTGCCCGACCTCCCTCCAGGGCCCTAACTGCCCTCCCAGGACCCAGGCCTCCATCCAGGACTCAGACCTACATCCAGGTCCCTGAACTTCATGCCGGCGCCCAGATGACAAACCCAGTATCCAGTCCTTTTTAATGGTGCAGACATCCACAGCAGTTTAGACCACCATTCCATGACTGAGGTGAAGCCCCTGACCCAATTCTCCACCCGGGGCCCAGACTGCCCTCCAGTGTCCAGACCTCCATATGAGGACTAGACCTCCATCCAGGGCTCAGACCTACCTCCAGGTCCCAGAACTCGAACCAAGAATACAGTCAGGTTTTGGGGTCCCAGACCTACATCCTTAGTTCAGACCACCAGTCCAGGACCCAGAAGTCCAGCCCATCAGCCAGACCTCCCCCAGGCCCCAGACCTCCATCTTGGGCTCTGACCTACATCCAACCTAAAAATTGACTAGAGATTGTGGCAACCATTAAACAATGTGCTCATTTTCCACATTAAATGTTTACTCTCAGAAATTCTTGAATCTATTATTTCTACAGCTAGGTATGTCCTCAATACAAACCTGTCTCTGCTATAGATAACTGGTCAAAATCAGAAGATATAATAATAGATTTTGATTCAAAAGCAAGGGACATTAATAATAAACTCCTTTAAAAAAAAGAATGGGAGGTGGGGGGTCATGGGAGAATAAGGACACATATGTAATACCTTAATCAATTAAAAAAAAAAAACCCTCAAAAAAAAAGACATGTTTCATAAGGTGTTCTAGGTTGTGAATTTAACAATGACTTTATCTATGTGCCCTGACTATTCTCTTAAAATACACATGAATTTTTAAAGTGGGATCATTAAAAATAACTGACAAAAAACATAGTCATTGAGAGTTTCAATTGTTAAATAAAAAATAATATAATTTACTAGGCTAATGGCACATAAAAAATGAATTATAACAATAGATTACATTATCTTCAAGAGCCATCTGAAAGTTTACATACTACATACAAGGCAGATGCATGCTATATATAAAAAATAGATGGAAATGTATGTGTGTTGGAATAGAATTGATTTTCCTTTTATCTTTACTCTGTTAATGTATTGAATAGTATTTATAGGTTTTGTTTTTTCATCTTACTTTGCCAATTCTTAGGATAAAATCAACTTTTTATTTTGAATCATTTACTTCTTTTACTGCTACAGTCAACCATTTATAATATGTTAATGATGTTGGGAGCTTTGTAGAGGAAGAAATTGACTGTGTTATTCTTGTCTGACAAAGTTTCTAAGGTTTTTGTTTGTTTGTTTTGTTTTGTTTGTTTATTTGTTTTTTGTATGAAGGAGATTGGGCTCCATTGAAAGATATGGAGAGTCTTTCCTCTTATACATTATCTTACAAGCTTTGGAAAGTTTTGGATTGACACGCTCCAAGAACATCTGATAGGACCTTGAGTTTTCCTTGTGAGCTTTTAATGAATATTTCAATTTATTTTGAATTTGTAGATATAGGTGTTTTGTGATTTATATTCAAGTTGTGTTTTTTTCTAGAAAGTTTAGTATTTCATGGAGGTTTTTAAAATCCTTTATAATGAAGAGCTAATATGCTAATATTACTGAACAACAGAACAACCACCAGGATGACCTTCGGACGAAGCTGAGGCTGTGAGGGCTGCTCAAGGATGCAAGGGACTGCAAGGGCCAGCCAAGGCAGCCAGGGCTGTGTGAGCGGAGCCCCTTGCACAAATTTCATGCATCGGGCCTCTAGTATTAGTATAATAGTCATTTTCATATGCAGCAGTCTCTGCTATATTATTACTGATATTATGTTTTATGTCTCTTCTTTTTATTCTTGCTCAATCTAGCCAGAGATTTTCCTATCTTATTTTATTTTTTTAAAGAACAAACTTTGCATTTATTCTTTTTCTCTCTATTACGTTTGTTTACTACTTCTTTGTTTTCTAATCTTATCTCCACAAATGCCTTTATTCTTTGTCTTTCTGGGCTAAATCATTGTCATTGTCTGTAAGCATAACACATTCACTGTACTAATTCTTTCTTTGGCAACACAATTTTAAAATAAAATAAGAATACTTTTTATTTCTAGAAATTCTATTCTTAGATTAAGTTTGTCTTTTTATACCTGACTAGAGGCCCAGTGCATGAAAATCTGTGTACTGGAGGGGTCCCTCAGCCTGGCCACACCATCCAGGAGCCCTCAAGGGATGTGTGACTGATGGCTTAGCCCCCCCCCCCCCGCCCCCGGGCCTAAGGGAGGAGCGGGCCTAAACCTCTAGTCGGACATCCTTAGCTCTGCCTTGGAGGCAGGAGAGGCTCCCGCCATCACCGCTGCTCTCGCCAGCTGTTAGCCCAGCTCAGGGCTCCTGGCTGAGCAGCACTCCCCCTGTGGGAGCGCACTGACCACCAGGGGGCAGCTTCTGCATTGAGTGTCTGCCCCTCGGTGATCAGTGCGCATCATAGCAACCAGTTGTTCACATACTAGCCTTTTATTATATAGGATAATTCTTGTCCATTGGTGTATTTTGTGGTGGCATTATATATTCTATTTAAATTCATTAAATTAAATTAATTATATGTTTTACTTAAATTATTGTGTAGTTTTTGGGGTGTTTTGTGATCTCATAAATTGGCCTTTATTAGCAAGACTATATATTTATTTCTTTAAATATAAACATGTCAAATTAGACACATACTCTCATCTATCAGAATTATTTTGGTTTATTTAGTACTCTCATCCAGAGTGCTCAAATATTTGATATCTGGATTTTGATTAAAATGTTTCTTAAGTTACTGATAAAAATTAAAAAGTAAAATACAAACAAAGGAAACGCTTTTGGCAATGTTATAGATATCTGTGGAATAACATTAATTCCTTCATCTTATATTTATGTATGGCCATTCAACTCATTAACATGACACATAACTCAAGTTTCTGTTCATGTTACCTCCAAAACATTCTGTGTTGATATAAAAGTACTATTCAAGGAAAGTCCAGGGGAGTGGTATAAGTGTGTGGGGATGAGGGGTAGAGGGGGGGTGTTAATTAATGTCTAGAGTTGATCTTTAAAAACTGCAGGAACTATTTAACACCTACTTTGCTTTTTTAAATTACATATTACAAAGTCAGTCACTTACCAAAACACACACACACACACAAAAAAAAAACTTTTTATTTTATCTAGTCATTTTATAACATTTGAAGATTAGCATCATGTTTAAAGAAAAATAGATTTCCTTACATATATCCCATTCTATCATTTTGTAGAGAGTTCATTATTTCTATAGCTCACTTTTCTTTTATTCAGTATATCTGGTGAGTACTGCCTGTGAAGGTGAAGGGCAATCCCAGTGGGAGGTGCAGTGCAGGAAGACGTTGTCCACCTGGTTCTGCTGGTGAGAATCTGACCCTTACCTGCTTGTTCCAATAGGCGTTTGTGGAACTCTGGAAACTAGAATGACCAGAAGAATTATCAAGAGGAAAACTATTACTTCAGGTCAAAGAAGAGAAAAACTATTCAAATAAAGGCAAAAGAACTCATTTTATTATATCGGTCCAAATATATGTTATCTATTGAGTGTATGTATCTGCATGTGTGTGTGTAACGTTAGGAATAATGATGAAGCTGTCAAATATTTTAAATGCAGATATGATGAGGTCAATTATAATTTATTCTTGTGAAGTAACTGATTATTGACATAATACAATTATTTTCTTAGTAAAACATTTATTACAATATGTCATTTTCAAAATAAATTAATGCATTCTATTTGGTGTATTCATTTCTTATTTAAACATAAATGTGGGTGGTAATGAGAAATGTTAAGAATATGTCTGTCACTACTAGTAAAACGCAAACTTTTTTACAGGTAAATTTAATTATTTAACATTGCTAGAAAATTTCCCCACGGTTGACTGTATTTCAGAATATAACTGACTAATTTAAATGGAGCAGCCTCACAGTGCACTCACCTGCATTAAACTGACATTAATAGCAATAGTAAGATTAAGGCCTAATAGTCTGTTTCTCTAATCCACTGGTGGCCTGACCTAATGGCCAAGAGCATTTCAATTATGTTTCATTGCTTTTTATTACACTTCCTTGGTATATGTGCTTGATGTGATTGTTTCTGCTTTCACAAGAGGATACTTTTTGATAAGGGTTTGGAGTAACTGGGTTCTATATCATTTAATTCTAATGGGAAATCTCTTTAGGCTGTTTAAAATCAACCCTTCAGTGGTACTATTTTTTTTCTTTGGATTACTACTGTTTCCTATTCTTGCATAGAATACTCAATTAATTTAATTGTTTACTCTCAGTGTTAGATGTGCTTCTATAATACAGGATTGCACAAGGATTGCTTTTGTGGTAAAAAAACAAACAAACAAACAAACAAAAAAAAAAACAACACAAAAAACAGAGGAGGAGAAATGGCAGCAAACCAGATTAATAAGGTTACATTTGAATGATCTCTCATCCTATATAATAAAAGCCTAATATGCAAATTGTTTGACCAGGAGTTTGACCACTTGCTATGATGTGCGCTGACCACCGGGGGGCGGTGCGGAACATGGCAGGGCCACAGCCACCAGGACCACAGGGGCTGGTCGGGTTCCCCATGGGTTCTCGCAGGAGCCAGTCTGCGAGGCTGACTGGGAGAGCGTGCTGCCCACCTGGCTTCAGTGCTGCGCCATTGGGCAGCCCAGAGGCCCATGCTGCACCCTGGCCCACAGTGTCCAGCCACACTCACCACATCTCCGCATGGAGACTTGGGTCATGACTCGGGCCGGGGGTTTGGAGGGGTAGCGCACATGGGTCTCGGGGCCCAGGTGCTGCCCAGGGCCCAGAGGTCAGCTGGGACCTGCCCTTTCATGCCAGACGCTCACCCTTCAATCACAGGCCAGGCCTAGGGACTGCACCCATGCGTGAATTTCATGCACCAGGCCTCTAGTACCTTATGAAGATCTTTAGGCTAAAGCTTTAAGGGGTCCATTTAACTGAAGAACATATTTATTTCATATATATCAGAGGATGTGAGTCTTAGGTAAAATAGATGGTATAGGCAAATGCAATTGGTGAGCAGATATTATTCTATATATTATGCTGTACAACAGAGAGACCAGATGATGAAGATTAAAAGACGTATACATATTCCTTCCTGATAGTGATAAAATGTCAGCAACAAAAATAGAGAATGATCAGCTAGTGTGAATGACCACACGTGCGCGCGCATACACACACACACACACACACACACACACACACACACACCCAAACCCTCAGAAGTAGTTGCACATCTTGGCAAATAAAGCTTTTAGATGCCCTGGCAAAGTGTCAGATATCAGAAAGAGGGATGGAACAATAATAGTCACTCTGAGGGATCCAAAATAATGACAATAATTGGGTAGGTAGCTCACTGTCGCTAGGTAATGGAATCAAGTTCACATGACTCTGTCTATTGGTGAGTATAAGCAGGGGATAGAGATTTTATTAAATAAATGTAGTTTGGCAGACCACATGTTGTAGAAACTTGAAGGGACATAGGGAAATGTAAAATGTTTAAATAATAGATGTAAAAGTAAGCAAAACTTCATATAATCACCATTTATATACTATGTGTGTTTTTTACGAACGAACTTCTTTTAACTTTAACATTATGTTTTTAGGACTCATTTTTGTTGGTATGAATAGTTCTAGTTCATTTACAGTGGTTGAGTGTGCAGTTATATTAAGTAAAATAAAAAGGGATAATATGAAAAATGCAAAGGGGAAATAACTGCAATTTCAGAATTTTAAGCTCCTCTGTCTGGAAGAGGAGTGTAATCAGTGATGGCTTATATGGAGAGTTTAAGGCTAAGTTCTATTTGTTAATAGTAGATGTAGAGTATGTTCATATGCTTTATCCATTTTATAGATCTAAAATATTTCAAAATAAATGGATACTTTCTTGAAATTTTTGGCAATATAACTAATAGATGAATGACAGTGTTGTGTATCATTGTTACTTGAGGCTAACAATAACAATGGAACAGGAATACCACAAGGTAGGCTGTGAGAGGACCTGGTATTAGAACTGAGGGCACTGAGGCATGTTCGCATCACAGCTTTGTATATATTGAGTACGTTTTCCCCTTCCGTCTTGGTCAGAGCCGAAATCTCTTTCCATGAAGAAAGGTGCTTCAACTGACAAGGTGCAACATTAATGGGTGTTAAATAAATGTTAGTATTGTAAAGAGCCTAGTAATTCTTTCACTAGAAGTACTTCCACAGCCCTCTCATGATTACACATTTGCAGTTGTGTATTTGTAGTGCTTGCAAATATAAAAGTGTGTGTGTGTGTGTGTGTGTGTGCGCGCGCGTACATACACACTTTCACATTCAGTTCTGTGCACGTGTGACATATCTCATTCTGAAATATCTGCTATTACCTCTTTTTTACACAATTATCTCTAGCAAATAGAGGTCCAGAATAGAATGTTACTGTTTTTATTGTGCTTGTGAAGACAAAAGATTATCAGGCGGCCTTCATATTAGAATATACTATAATTCTGTTTTTATAATTGGCAACTGTAAGGACAATTCAGTGTGTGGTGGAAATAGCGCTTAACCTGAATCAGATAAAGGTTTAAGTTCTGTTTTCATTATCTGTGTCATTTTAGAGACTTCTATTAACTTTCCTGGTCTTTTATTTTTTAAACCTATAAAAGGAAGATACTGAACTAAATAACCCTGAAGCTACTTTATGGTGTGAACATTTATAATCTGTTTTGATCAGTAAAGGGGATTTGAAGAAAAATAATAGAGTTAGTAGGAGATACAAAGATATGCTTATAAAGATAAGATTTTTTGTTAAAAGCAAATAAAATATTAACTTCCAAACTCCAGCTTCCAAAGTTAACAGTGCATATCTTGTGATTTTAAAATGTTCTGTTGAAAGAAACACAACTGCCCCTTTTGAAGTTTGAGATACAATATTTACATGTCTTTTCCATCAGCCAATTTACAGCTATATAACAGAGTTAGATTAGTCAGATAAGAGCTACTTATAGATTAGAGCTGCCTTTACTAAAACCCACTCAAAATGAAAGAAGCAATGATAAAGTATGAAAACGTTAGAGAAAAAAGTCATCAGTGCAGAAACTACCCAGTTAAACATTAGCCTATCAGACTTTTATTTTCTTGCCTGCATATCAATACATGTGCATGTGTACAAAATGGTGCTTCTGAAAAAAATAACTGCCCTTAATTGAAAGTCAGTATAACCATCTGCTTACAGAGCAGCAATGTGAAGGCACAACGCTGGCCTGTGGTATGTGCCCAGAACCCTAACTGAAATGTGCAAGGCACATGCTTGCAAACATAGTGGTTTTTTTTAATGTATCTATCTCTAGATTGATTGTTTGATTGAGTGATTGATTTTACTGAATTTATTGGGGTGAGATTGGTTAATAAATTTATATAAGTTTCAGATGTACATTGTGTTGTGTTCACCACCCCAAGTCAAGTCTCCACTATTTATCTCCCCTTTGCCTTCTCCTACACCCGCTTCCTTTCCCTCTGGTAATTGCCATAGTGTTGTTTGTTTTCTGTTTTTGTTTTTGTTTTTATTTTGTTTTTGTTTTGTTTTTTGCTTAATCCCTTTTCACCCAGCCCCCCTCCCACCCTTCTGACAGCTGTCAGTCTTTTCTCTGTGTCTGTGAGTCTGTTTCTATGTTGTTTGTTATTTTGTTCATTAGATTCCACACATAAGGGAGATCATATGGTACTTGTCTCTCTCTGACTAGCTTATTTCACTTAGCATAATATTCACAAATATGGTTTTAAAATCAGAGACCAATAGTGTGTTCTACATCTCCAAACTGATCTGGATTTTCATTACTTATATTATTAAATAAACAGATTCAAAGACTTACAAATGATAGTTTAAGGTGGGAAATAGAACTTGTTCTTACTAGTAATAAGCACATTAATTGAGATCTACCAATTTTAATGGGCCATGGGTTAGGTTTTTCCTAGTTCTAAGACTTCACTCCCATCCCTTGACCTCCCTCAGTACCACTTTATTCATCTCTATTAAGAGTTGCTAAAAGGATTGAACTTCTACAGAGTCCTGAGATTTTTCTCAGCACATATTATAAACTCAATGAAAGATCACTATTGTTTTATATTTTTTATATTATTACTCATAAGGTCTAGGTCATGCATCATGTCATTTCACAAAAGTAATAAATTACTTGTTAAAATTCAGTGAAATTGTAATCTCTGTTCAGGCACTCAGCTAAGTACTTAACTTTTATTAACTCGTTTAACTCTAGAAACCACCTTTTAAATTATGCATTATCAGTATGCCCATCTCAAAGGTGGGAGGAGATTGAGGTTTAGAGATTATGAGCAAATTGGTCACCATCCTGCAGCTTGTAAGCCCTGAAGTTGAGTCCTGAGCCTGGCAGACCCCAGGGTTTGTTGTCAAAAGCATTAAATATACTGTCATGCAAAGAGAACATCACTTTAGAAAAGATCAGCGTAAAATGGATTTCAGTTATTTCCTTGGTGGGAATATAAGTGTGTATATGTTTAAAATTTTGTACTGGGCTCTTTCTGCACCTTTTTGTCTTGCCTTCCTGAATATTTTTTATTTTCCCAGTTGTTAGTGTAAGATAGCACAAGTACATCTCCTATCATCTCAGGAGCCCAAAGCTAGTGCTAGACCTAAGTGGGCCCAGAGCTCAACCTCTGCTTGTTCTTTGGAACTGTCTTCTCTTTTTCACCACCCTTATCCCTGTCAGTGACTGCAAATTAGACTTATCTCTCAGCTCCTAGGGTTCCGCGTGAAAACGGAAAACTTCAAGTTATCCAATGTGTACATCTTCATGCAAGACAAGAATCACCTTGACCTTCAAGTGTGATGCAATGAGAACAGTTATCACAGAAAGATTTTTAGTATGAAGTTATATATTCATATATATATATACAAATATACTGTTTTATATATATATATATATATATATATATATATATATATATATACACACAGACACACAACACACACAGATCAAATTTTAACAGACAACAGGGGGGTGAGGGCATGAGTGGGGGGGAGCAATGGGGAGATATGGACACATATGTAATACCTTAATCAATAAAGAAGAAAAATTTTGATAGTGATTAAAACTAAAATCAATAGAAAGTGAATATCCTATTTGTATGTGTGAATATTCTATTATCCATGCCCTATCTCAAAGCTGTAATAAAAACTTTTATATTGTTAAAGATCAAAATCCATCATATCATTATGTATTATATTCTGTGGAATAAGAATACTTCATAACATATAAACATTTGAAAGAAATAAATTAATGTCATTCTCCTTGACATTATGCTTATATTTTTAATTTATACTGGAAAGTTTGAAAACAGAGAAATAAATTATGTGGCTGCCTCACATTAGTGTGAAAACCCCTCTGACACTTTAAAAATAACAACAGCATTAAGTTACTTAAATTATTTGTGGTGTTTGAAAAAAGCTCATTAGCACCTTGTAAATTTCCACATAGCCTGTTATAACTCCATTTTCAGAAAAGCTATCATAGCACAAAAACAAATCCCATGTGCAGTTAATAACTGAAAGATTCACTGACTGATTTTAAACAGAAGACACTACATAGCAAAGAATAAATTCTCAACTTGTTATGTAGGCCTGAAACATGAACAACAGGTATGCTAGTAATTTTCTTTCCTTTTCTTTCTTTTAATCTCTCTACCTACTTGTGAAGATTAGCTATTTACTAGTTTCTGCAACTTAGTAGAAGATTCTATTGGAAATAAAGTTAGATTATTTTATCATTTTGGATCAATTTCTATTAAAAGTACAATGCATTATTTTCCTGCAAATATGGCTTTTGCTAGTTTATTCTTTGACATAGCTATTGAACAGTATTCAGGATTCAATATGAGCTATCAATCATTATCTGACTTAAAATCCAACAGATATATAAATTCTGAGGAAGAGATAGAATCTCTTTTACTTATGGAACTGCGTTTTTACTCATGTAACCACAGGCTGAGCAAAACTTTGGCTGGTGGAGGTTCGGATCCACAGCTGATGCCGAGGTGATGTGCACCGAGTTCTAAAGAAGGTCCTTAGGGATTCGTAGAGAGACAACAGAATTGATCTCTATTCTAACGACTACTTCCATACAAGTCTATAGCTCCAGTTCCCACCACCAAGCTTCATGGTCAGATGCCTGGGGAGAGAGAAAGGAGCTTAGAGCTGAGAGTCACTGACATCACTGAAAGCCTTTTGGGAATGCATTTGGAAAGGCTACTCCCATGCAGAGAATTGAGGGGGCTTCAAAAGTATAATTCACTAGAGGCCTGATGCATGAAGATTCATGCAAGAATGGGCCTTCCTTCCCCTGGCTGCCAGCACTGCCTTTGCTCCAGCCAGAGCAGCCTTTCTGCCTTCCCACGCTGCCCAGAGGCCTGGAGTGGCTGGGCCGGTGCGGAATGCCTGTGTCATTGCTGCAATGAAGACACAAGCGTTCCACCCCACCCCCAGCCACTCAGCGCCTGTATATGCAAATTAACCTGTCAGCTTTGTTGGATTAATTTGCATACTCGCTCCTGATTGGCCAGTGGGCATCACGAAGGTACGGTCAATTTGGATCTTTCTCTCTTATTAGTGTAGATAAATAGAGGTATTGGGATCTCCCCTACAGGAAGCTTGCTGAGTTTCAGAATCTTCAGGGTTTACACTGCCCCCTCCCCACACACACACTGTTAGGGTCACCAAAGGAGGAACTCAGGAGGCCAAAGTGATAAGGGATTATAAATTTATTAGGTCACCTGGAGACAAGGTGAGCTGAACCCCAAAATGGCACCAGCACCAGGGATGGGAAGTCAGAGGTTTTACTCTAGGTGAGCTTTTTTGGCAGGGAACTCTCTGGGCTGGTCAGGATCCTGGGAAATTCCAGAGGGGAAAGATAATGGTCTTAGCAGCTCTAAAAGTGAACGATCTCTTACCCTTTGAGAGTGTTATGTTAAGTGAAATAAACCAGTCAGAGAAAGACAAGTATCACATAATTTCACTAATATGTGGAATCTAATGAACAAAATAAACTGATGAACAAAATAGATCCAGAGATATAGAAGCATGGAACAGACTGATGACTCTCAGAGGGAAGGCAGAGGTGGGGGGAGATTAACCAGGGAATTTATATGCATACTAGAGGCCTGGTGCATGAAATTCATGCATGGGTAGGGTTCCTAGGCCTGGCCGGTGACCAGGGCTGATCAGGGCCTTCCTTCCCCTGGCTGCCGGCTGCCAGCTGGCACCTTCCTTCTACGCTGCCCCCTGGTGGTCAGCACACATCATAGCAAGCGGTCAAACTCCTGGTCGGTCAAACTCCCAAGGGGACAATTTTCATATTAGCCTTTTATTATATAAGATATGCACGATCCATGGACACAGACAATAGTATGGTGAAGACATGGGGGGGGGCAGGGACGAGGGTGGAATGGAGGGGGTGAATGAGGAAAAAATTGAGAGAGATATAATACATTAAACAGTAAAGATAAATAAAAAAGAAAACACAATGATTAATAATGATTATAAAAATAATCATGCCTTCATGTGAGAGATTATTCTAATAAATTTAAATTTCTAAAAGTAAAAAAAGAAGATAAGTTCAGGTGCTTCATTTACATGCACAATCATTCTTAAGACAATCATTAAGAATAATCATACTCAGTTTTGTTGACCAATTGGTTTGTTTTGGTTTTGCTTTAGTTTTTGATGTTGTATTTTGTTTCTTATCCCAAGCAATTAAGCTACCTTCTATCCTTTGGAGACATAGAGAGTTTAAGAGTTTTCCTTCATTTACTCTGCCAGCTATAGTACTTAAGGTAGAAATCACGACGAGCTTGATTCAACAGTCTTTGACATATTAAAACTTTTCTTCTCTTTTTCCTAAAACTGCAAAATCAGAAGATACTGGCCTGGTTTCTTAGTGACGCATCAGAGAGGAACTATGTCAAACCTAATTTGTGACATATTTGCCATTCCAAAAGGATGTTAATATGGAAAGTCAAGGCACACGGAGCAGCTCCCAGGGATCTGTCCCGGCTCCCAGTGAGCAGGTGTTTGGCACCGACAATATTTCATTGGCTCCTTGGCTCCTTAGTTATGCCAGGAGCCTACTACCCACTTTACATATCCAGGAGGGGAAGATTTTCAAAAGTCTATCAGAGGGTCGGTACTGGGCTGCAAAGTAAGAAGGTACAGTCCGTGCAAAGAGAACAAATAACACACACACACACACACACACACACACACACACACACGAGTCTCAGGAAACTTCACATTTAAAAACTATGTAATATTTTATGAAAAGTAAAAATTGGAAGGCTTGAGTATTTTAGCTGTTTCTGGCATTTAATTTTGAATCCTAAACAAAAATAGTAATTGCTTAAAACAGTTTATTTTTCTGAATAAACTTGGAATATGAATACACCATAACTTAAAGTACACATCATTATGTTTGATGTTATATTTCATGCTTATAAACTTCATAGGAATATCTTGACTCTTGAAAAAAGGAATAGGTTTTATTCGGGGCAATCTCTTTTTCATGAATCTTGCATTAATCTGTTAGAAATTTCCAAAACAAGAGGAGAAAGTGAAATAATAGTTCAGTAGGAAATAAAAACCCTCCATAGAATATTTTCCAGGAATTTCTTTATTTTTCGCAAATCAGTGATATACAGAAAGATTGTTGAGGAAATGGAATTTCTTTGCTGACAGAAATTGTAACTTTAATACACATAATATGTCTTAAAGTCTACTCTGCCACCATGAGCACTTAGATCTATGCCATTTGAAAGATAACACATGCCATGTCATTTTTATTTGAGTAATTTTTCTATTATAAAAACACTACAAATTTTTAAATGCATGGAAGTGAGATCATCAATCCCATTGTTTTTTTCAAGTCAGTATATCATAATTGCTCCTAAAAAATACATTTATGAAGATTCTGTTTAAATTGTCTCCCTTAACAGATTGACATCAGAGAAAAGACAAACATTATGCTACAGTATATCATATATCACATTATAGCAATGGGATTTTCTTAAAAAGAAAAAAAAAATGCAGGTCAACTTCTATAGTAGACTTTGGCTAAATTATTTGCTTGATTATATTCACCTGTTTATGCATTTGGTTAATATTACTTGAAAACCTGCTGTGTACCAGGCACTGTTATATGCATTTGGAATACAGTAGTGGAACAAAACAAAGATCCCTATTCTTTTGGAACTCAAAACTTTATAATGAAGGGGGGAAATAATAATTGACATGCTGCAAATAAAAGTATTGCTTAGTTGTGTGGGGAGATGCATACAGATAGTCTTTACTGTTTGTATCAAATATTTCTACTACTACTTAGATATCTTGATACATTCAGAAGGCAGAAAAGCCATTCTCTATGCTCATGACTTGGCAAACAAATTAACAATACTTTCTTTCCTCAGCAGATTCAAAACTTTGATAAAATTGCTCCTAAAAAATTACTTTTATGAACATTTTGTTTAAACTCTATTCCTGTAACAGATTGATATCAGAGAAAAGACAAACATTGTGCTATAGACTTTTCAAGGGTAAAAAAGAATATGTACCTCATATATTTAAAAAATGTATGAGATTCATATGCTTGTTCAACACATTGCTCACACTTGTATGTATTTCCTGTGTTAAACTTTCATGCATTGATTATTTTCATAGGTTTCTTCTGTGTTAAGACTCCAGAAATTCACATTAGAAGATTGCTGCACATTAGAGATTCTCTTGGGGGTATTTTGTAAACCCACAGAAGAAGAAGCCCCTTCCACAGCGATTCTTTTTTATGGACTTAGGTTGGACCTATCTGTAGATGCATTTACAAAGCTTTCCAAATAATTAAAATGTGCATCTAAGTCTGAGAACCATGACATTATTCACACAGTGACTGTTTTCTCATTTTTTACTGCTCATTTTTCTTTATTCTTTATTAGTTGTAGTCATCCTACCAACTTTTTTTGTGTTCTTTGCAAGAGTATTACTAAGGTTATGTAACTATTTGCTTTGAGTTTTTCTAGAGTTTTAAAATGCATTTTGACCAATGCATTGTGTGATTGAGAAAATGTCCAAACTCATGATTAAGTAAATTAACTCTAAAATACTAAATAATAAAAGCCTAATATGCTAAGTGTCTGGTGGTCTTGTCCTCCATTCAACCAATCAAAGCATAATATGCTAATGATATGCTAAGGCCGCTCAACCGTTCGCTATGACATTCACTGACCACCAGGGGGCAGTCAACTCGTCAATTAGTTGCTATGATGTACACTGACCGCCAGGGGCAGACCCTCCAACAGGTAGGTTAGCTTGCTGCTGGGGTCTGGCTGATCAGGACTCAGTGAGACAGGCTGGACATGCCCTGGAGCCCTCCCGCCATCCCTCCCCAGCTGGCCAACCTCCCATATCCCTCCACAGCCCTATCATGCAACAGTGGGGCCCCTCAGCCTGGCCTGTGACCTCTGGCAATCCAGGATCCCTTGAGGATATTAGAGAGCTGGTTTCGGCCCGATCCTGCAGGCCAGGCTGAGGGACCCCACTGGTGCACGAATTTGTGCACCAGGCTTCTAGTATTACTGTAATTATACTGTGGTTATCAACATAGTATGAGGTTCCTTGAGACCCTTTCATGGGTCATCCAGATGAAAACCATTTTTTTTGTAATAGCAAGATAGAAATATCTGCCTTTTACATTCTGATTCTCTCATGAATATAGGTGGAACTTTCTAGACTTATGACTTTAAAAAATTTTTAAATACAGAATGAATTTGCTTTACACATTATGAAACATATTTTAAGTTAAAACAATATTATCATAATTTCTGCTATATCCCAGAAATGTATCCTGAAATTATTGGTATATGACATCTTATATCACAACAGTTTGCAAAACCAGATATGAGGATGTAGCTGTCTCCTATTAAGGCTGACATTACAGGGATTCACAAAAAGGTTTCATGATAGCCCACTTTTCATTGAACATTTTTTGGGGGATGGGGATATACCTAATTTTCATAAATATTGTGTTATTTGCATATTTATGAGTTTACTACTGTTAATAGAAAATGAAATAATATACCTTTGCATATGAGGTGGTTCTGATCTTTACTTGGATTGACATTGACATCATTCCTATCTCAACTCCTACCAATAAAATCATTATCCCTCACTTGCCTACCTTGCTAGGTTATTTTACTAATTTCATTTTTTCCATAATTACCACCTACAATTAACTAACTCCAAATACTAGAAAGGATATTACACATATTAAAATATATTAAGTATATATTTTAAATGGAACTCACACTACAGTGCTGCCACTCCCGAAGGCAGTGGTGGGCAAACTCATTAGTCTACAGAGCCAAATATCAACAGTACAACGGTTGAAATTTCTTTTGAGAGCCAAATTTTTTAAACTTAAACTTCTTCTAATGACACTTCTTCAAAATAGACTCACCTAGGCCATGGTATTTTGTGGAAAAGCCACACTCAAGGGGCCAAAGAGCCACATGTGGCTCGCGAGCCGCAGTTTGCCAACCTCTGCTCTAAGGTTATAGTATGAGATAAGAAATTGTAACTATTGAAAAAGGAAATGGTAAAAGATGAGGCAATGATATTCCTTTTATACTTTGCTTTAAGAATTCATATTGAGTCTGTTTTAGGGGTTGCAAAGTAAGTAGTATCTGTGACAGGCTTTAAGTTGTCAACTGGACCTAATGCCAAATAAAAATAATGGTAGAATTTAAAATTATTTACATTCTGTGTGTGCCATAAACACTAACATATTCTAATGTTATTGAGGACTGTTGTGAGTGTTGCCTGCTTCTTCATCCTCAAATTATAAGGTACAAGCCTGAATTAGAACTATTCTATCTAATAAAAGAATAATATGCAAATTGACTGTACCTCTGCTACACTCACAAGCCATGCCCACCAGCCAATCAGAAGAGAGCATGCAAATTAACCCAACCAAGATGGCTGTGGCCACAGAGTGAGCAGGAGGCTTGGGTTTCCCTGACAATGGAGAAAGCCAAGCTTCACACACACCCTGGCCAGCCCTGGACTCCACTCAAGGCTACAAAGTTTCAATTATAGAAGATAAATAAATCTCAACAAAAATGGTGGCAGCCACAGAGCTGGAGAGAGCAGGAGGCTTGGGTTGCCCCTGGAGATGGAGGAAGCCAAGCTTTCTGGGCTGCCTTGGCCTCCACTCAAGGCTACAAAGTTTCAATTATAGAAGATAAATAAAATAAATCCCAACAAAAATGGCTATGGCCAAGGAGCAAGCAGGAGGCTTGGGTTTCCCTGGCGATGGAGAAAGCCAAGCTTTCCACCCTCCCTGGCCAGCTCTGGCCTCCTCTCAAAGCTACAAAGTTTCAATTATAGAAGATAAATAAATCCCAGATACTGGGGCCTCCAAGTGGGTTGCTGGGGGTGTAGCCAGCCTGCAAACCACCACAGGCTCCTCACCCAGGCCACCCCATGCCCCAAGGGAACCCACACCCTGGTCCGGGACACCCTTCAGGCCAAACCAGCCAGCCCCCACCCATGCACCAGGCCTCTATCCTAGCTAATAAAAGAGTAATATGCAAATTGACCATCACTCCAACACACAAGATGGCTGTTCCCATGTGGACACAAAATGGCTGCCACAAGATAGCCAGCAGGGGAGGGCAGTTGAGAGGGACCAGGTCTGCAAGGAAGGGCAGTTGAGGGGGACAAGGCCTGAAGGGGAGGGCAGTTGGAGGTGACCAGGCCTGCAGGGGAGGGCAATTAGGGGCAAACAGGCTGGCAGGGGAGCAGTTAGGCATTAATCAGGCTGGCAGGGGAGTGGTTAGGGGGTGATCAGTCTGGCAGGCAAAAGCGATTGGGGGTAATCAGGAAGGCAGGCAGGTGAGCAGTTGGGAGCCAGCAGTCCTGGATTGTGAGAGGGATGTCCGACTGCCCATTTAGGATTGGGCCTAAATGGGGAGTCAGACATCCCTCAAGGAGTCCCATATTGGAGAGGGTGCAGATTGGGCTGAGGGACACAACCCTCCCATGTATGAATTTTGTGCACCGGGCCTCTAGTGAAATATATAAAATATAGCAGTAAAAGTTCAGTAGAATTTTCAAAGTATCTTGGCTTCAAAAGTGAATAAATAATATATATAACCCCAAGAGTGAACCCTAAGGTAAATTGTGGTCTCTGGGTGATGACGATGTGTCAATGTAGCTTCAGTAATTATAAAAATATACCACTGTGGTGAGATGTTGATAATGGAAGAGGCTTTGTATGTGTGGGGGTAGTGGGTATATAGGAAATCTCTGTGTCTTCCTCTCAATTTTACTGTGAATCCGATACTACTCTACAATATAGTATTTTTTTAAATGAATAAATATAATGAAACAATAGCTTTGGTGATAATGAAATTATCTCATTTTCTCTCTCACTGAGAGTTCCGTTTATGTTCAGTACAAAAAAATTTAATTGAAATTTCCAAGGAGTTTGCTAATATCTTAAGAATATTGCCTTAGGTAATCATATACATTTATAAAATTAGCCATGAAAATTCATATTTCATAAACTTACTCAGGTTCTTTATTCATAAAATACTAAAATATGTAAATGCAACCCCGTACCAAGCAGGGTTAACAGGTAGTGAGTTTCGCTTTTGGATAGAATAGTGTTTCCATCTTAAAATAAAAATAAAGTAAAAAAATTGCAAGAAAGCTCCTACTTGACATAAAACTGCAACCCTTTTACATTGAAATATGACATTGTTGAGTAAGCCAAAAACATCTGTCAATTACCTTTCTTTGAAATATGGATTGCATAAGGGAATCAAAGCATTAGTAACATTGAACAAAATTTCTATCCAAAATCTCATGAGGCAGAGAGACATAATTCCATGCAGTCAATAAATTATAGTACAGAAGGAGACAAGGAAATGATAGGAAAGCGGAGATCAATCATCAGGAAGATGCAATTGAACAGAATCTGTTAATAAACGAAGTTAACTGCTTTGCTTTCCAATACATGCTCCCAATCATGTTGTTAAAGAACTACATTTTATCTTTGCTTCATGGGACTTCAGAGAGTGGTTTTATGTTTCTCTACACTATTCTATGATATGATAAAATTAAAAGTATCATGAAACATTTATTTGAGTTTTCATCAGACAACTGGGAGGGAGGCAGGGTAAATTCTGTTAGCCTTATATAACTGATAATAAAATCAAGAAACAAGAAGTTTAAATACCTTGGTGAAAGACACCTGGCTAGGAAATAAAGTGCTAAGACCAGAGCCCTACTGTTTATTCTATGGTCTTTAAAAACTCTCTTTAATTATAAATTTTACAAGTGCAACTAACATTTGCAGAATGCTTACTTAATGGTAATCCTCAAAGTGCACTAAGTCACTTATATTGCTAAATCTTGTCTATATCACAAAATCTTACATGCAAATGAGAAAACAGAGGGACCTGTGTGCATAGTGTTAGCAGATATTAAATCTGACATGGTGGCACTATCTAAGGGGAAATTGGGGCAAAGCATTCTGAACAACTAACTATGTTCATTACCGCACAATTCATGATGGCCAAGACATGGAAATAACTGAAGTGTCTTTGAATGGATGATTGGATAGGAAATGTATGGTACCATTAGACAATGGAATACTACACAGCCATAGGAAAAGCTGAAATACTGCCATTTGTGGCAACATGGATGGATCCTGAGAGTATCAAGCTAAGCGAAGTAAGTCAGACAGAAAATGTCAAGAATCAAGAACCATATGCTTTCACTCATTGGTGGGATATAAAACTGAAAATAACAACTAGATAAACAAGGCAAACAAACAAATGAAAGCCCATAGACACAGGCAACAATATGGTGGTCAGCAAAGGGAAAGGGAATGGTAATAATAGAGGGTAACGGAGGTGAAATATGGAGAAGGAAGAAGATATGGTTGGGTGGTGATCACACACTGTAATATACATATGATGTATCATAGAAATATACACTTGAAACTTATATAATCTTATTAACCATTGTCACCCCAATAAATTTAATTTAAAAATAGAAAAAAGAAAGGATATTTAATGTGGTCTTACATCAGAATAACAAAACTGAGGAGAGATCAACTAATGGAAATATGATGTGCACACATGATTACCTCTACTATACATTTTTATTTATAATTCTATTAAATCTAACAAGTATCATTAGTTTTAGTAAAAATAAGCTTATGCAGCTATAAGTTGCATATCAATTTCAAGTCACTTTTTTTTCCTGCTGAGTATAAAAATAAAGGCAAACAGAAACAGAGTGAAAGGAAGACCATGGGGAAAATGAGAAAGAAAATCTCTCTGGTATTTTGTCAGCTTGGCATTCAGTAATCCTGAGGGGAAACTTGACTTCTGAATTCAACTTAATAGAAAAGCCCCTCTGAACCCTGTCATGGGAATAACTATTACAGAATTTGACACAAGCATAGACAAGTGGGATCATTGCCGCAGAAAATCCTATAGCAATAAACCAAAATTTTTCTTGACATAAGAAATCTAAGTTTGATTATCAATTAGGCAGCTAGAGAAAACTGATAGGACAGTAAGCTTGAAGCATAATTCTTCCTAAGGGTAAAGGGGATGGAAAACTGGTTCCATTCTTGGTGAACAATTTGAATCATATATAAGAGTGATTATTATAAGGCTACTCAAATCATTATCTCAGCTTATTGGAGTATACATTTGTGTGATAAAATAAATAATGAGCTAGAAAAACAATCGATATATCCATTTTAAAAATTTAAAAGCATAGCATTATATCTGGCTAGTGCATTATAAAACAAACAATGAAAAAAACTATCTTTACAATAGTTTTAAGCAATATTGAAAATACAAAAACCCACATAGAACCTATAAACTAGTTCAAATAATTATTTTAAATATGAGGAAATAAAATACTGAAAATACCAGTCTGTGATATAAATAGGCAATGATCAAGTTATCAATTCCTCAAACACTTTGGAAAACATCTTGCTGAGATCTCTATAGGGAAAATAAATTGCTTACATATAAGAAAAAAATCTATTTAATTTTTCACACTATAGGAAACCTTAAAGTAAATTTCTAAAATTAAATTCTTACACTTGCTAAGAATGAAAAGGTCTGAGGTTTCATAGAAGCTAATGAGTTAGCAGTCCCAGAATCATGGAGGCTGACAGACAAAATGTGACATTGGGTCAAAGAAAAAGATTTTGGGTTTTTGTTTTCTTTTGTTTGCTTGTTTTATTCACAGCAATATCAGTAGCCTTCGAATCAACAGTTTCTTAAAATGGCACCAATTTTCTAAACCACAGTATCCACAGAGTGGATATTGCCCATCAATACCTGCACATGCAATAGGTCGTGTTACGGGAGAAGGTTTTTAAGCAAGTGTGTTTGCCCATAGCTTCAAAGGGAGACTCTGTATTCCAAGGCTGTTCACTGGATCCTCATTATTGAAAAGATAGGAAAAAAGTCAATCCATTTCTGTTCACAAGCTGTGCAGATCCATGAGGACCCATGAAGAATTGTCTACCAACAACAGTTGCATTTTATTCACTAGTGTATTGTTTGTGTTGCATAAATAATAAGAACAAAAGCTTTGCTTTTTATGTCTAAGAATTTACTATTTTTACTTTGCTTTTTGTTATACCAATGGTTCTCAACCATTTTTATTACTCTTTCCCCAAGGTACCTCTTAAGATATTTTTATTAATGTACTCTCCTTAAATTTTAATACTATAGATATACTGTATATGTGTTTATGTATTTATGTATATTTATGCTTTCTACTTAAAAAGAGTAGGAATTTTTTCACCTGAGAACCAACCTTTGCCCCCTCAAGAATGCATATGTAGCACTGCTTATATTGTGTTGCACTAATAAAAATAATAAAAATTTAGGAAATTTCTATTAATTCTATGTAAATTCTAATTCTTTTATATTAAATTTTATTGGGGTGACATTGGCTAATAAAATTATGTATGTTTCAAGTGTATAATTCTATAATATATGATTTGCATATTATATTGTGTGTTCATGACCCCAGGTCAAATCTGCTTTCTTTACCATATATTTGACCATCTTTAATGCTTTAACACCTCCTGCCAACCTTATTCCCCTCTGGTAACCACCATATTGTTGTCTGTGATTTTTTTGCTTGTCTCCTTTGTTCATTTGTTGCTTCTAATTCTTAACCAATTTTATAACATACTTATGAGAAATTGCTATCAAGGTACTAAATATATTATTTCACTGACTCCTAACAATAACCATTTTAGTTAGAGACTATTACTTTTATAATTATGTGATAGATGAGAAATTGAAGTACATGCAATTTTCACAGTTTCCATGTCCCAAACCCTAGTAATTAGGCAAGTAAGAGTTAGGAGCTAACCCAGAATGGTTGATCCCACAATCACTAAATTCTGTAATTGGTCACCCAGACATAATCCCTTTATTAGATTCTTTCATACTCTAAATCTCAATCTGATACAATTGCTAACAAATGTAAAACTTGGTGTTTTAGTCTCATCAGCAATTATTTTAGGGTACCTAAAGTGATAAATAAAACCTACAAATAGTAAGAGCAAAAGATATAGCAAAGAGCTAAAAGTCAAGCAAGATTCAATATTTATTGGCTTTAATATCAAATTATTTTTCAAATTATATAACATGCTATGGTAATCTTTTTGATAAAATTTTATTTAGCTGTCTTCCTACCATTGTTACATCCTTCTCAAAAGACTTCCTCTTTCTTTGTAAATAGTGGCATTATTTCTTTCACATTATTTACTCTGTTTCTTGACATGAAAATGTTATCAAAAATAAAATTCTGAATAATGGTACTATATACACTGTGAGAAAGAGAGATATCTTTTAAAATATTTGAAAGTGTTTAAACTCAACTCAACACTTCATAATTTTTATAAATTGTCCAAAGCTTTTAAAATAAATCTTTATTGTTGAAAGTATTACATGCATCCCCTTCCCTCCCCCCCCCCATTAACCTCTTATAGCCTGCTCCTGACCCCACCCCAGGCCTTCACCACCCTATTGTCTGTCAATGCCATTCTTTAGAACATGAAAATTTAGAGTGTAGCAATAATTTTCCACCCATAATTATTTAAACTATAAAATAAGTAGAAATCTGTATTATTGAGACATTATTATATTGGGGGGGGTGGCTTTTTTCTTCTCTGCTTCAGGTGTACATAGGAATTTTCCACACATCTCTAGTCATGG
This sequence comes from Corynorhinus townsendii, assembly GCA_026230045.1. Classification (NCBI taxonomy): domain Eukaryota; kingdom Metazoa; phylum Chordata; class Mammalia; order Chiroptera; family Vespertilionidae; genus Corynorhinus; species Corynorhinus townsendii. The sequence continues at coordinate 124,688,399 of JAPDVU010000006.1, forward strand.
CTATTTACTCTTTCCTCCAGCTTGATTTTCATGAGTTCTTGTTTCTTTTTTCTTTTTCTTTTTTTTTAAGAAATGAGAGAATAGGCATAAAAGTAACACTTTAAACAAAGAATCAGCATAGGAAAAGATGAAAAAGCCATGGAGAAAAATCTGACAGAAGCTACTGTTAAGAGGTGTCTGAGCTGTCAGGGCTGACAGTGCTGAGCATCCCACAGAGCACTGGATCCTCAGGAATGTCTAGTGAAGGTGATGGTGGTGGGCACATCAAGATTGTCAGACTTCTCCCCACGGCAATCAGCCTAGTTAATGCACCTTTCTAAAAAGTGTGCATTAGCTTTATTTTCCTAAATTGTGAAATGTATTAGATGCATAAAATATGGTATACAGTACACATGTACAGGGAAAGAATACAAATAAAATAAATGCTAATTTACTGTTTACTCAGCAGAAGAAATAAAATATCACATGTACAGGGAGAGAATACAAATAAAATAAATGCTAATTTACTTTTCACTCAGCAGAAGAAATAAAATATTACTACTAACTTTGAAGTCCTTTATGTTTAACAGATCCACATAAAGTAATACAGGATGGGGCAAAAGTAAGTTTACAGTTATGAGTCAATGAAACATAGAGTTTATTCTTATATCATTATTTATTAATTATTGTATTATCTTCCATACCAACAACTGGAAACCTACTTTTATCTAACCCCATATATCAGGATGTAGAAAAGGAGTCATGGCATTTGCCAATCTAACTCTATCTAATTCTATTATTTACTTTAAAATTTTTAGGTCAAGGATTTGGAATTGAAGTAAACTAGTAAAAATAAATTTCTAAATGTATGACAAACCTTTGATAGATGGGAGGTAATAATTCCATAAACCATGAGAAGGAGACTATAAAGCAGCATGGAGTTGCTGTGTCATTGGACCATACTTTGTGTGTGTGTGTGTGTGTGTGTGTGTGTACTAGAGGCCTGGTGCACGAAATTTGTGCACGGGGCGGGTGGGGGGGTTCCCCTCAGCCCAGCCTGCTCCAATTTGTGACCCCTTAGGGGATGTCTGACTGCTGGTTTAGCCCAATCCTGGCTCCTAACTGCTAACCTGCCTGCCTGCCTGATAGCCCCTAACTGCCACCCTTGCTAGCCTAGTCACTCCCAATTGCCCCCCCTCTGCCAGCCTGGTCACCCATAACTGCCTCCACCCACCAGCCTGGCTGCCCCTTAGTGCCCCCCCGCTGCTGGCCTGGTCACTCATTACTGCCCCACCTGCCAGCCTGGTTGCCCATAACTGCCTCCCCCTGCCAGCCTGGTCACCCCTCACTGCTTCCCCTGCCAGCCTAATCACCCCCAACTGCGTCCCCTGTGGGCCTGGTCACACCACACAGCCTGCTGTTTGGTCATTTGGTCAACCCTCACTAACCCCTCTGCCGGCCTAGTTGCCCCACATAGCCTGTTTGGTTGCAATGGTTGCTTAGGCTTTTATTTAGATAGATAGATAGATAGATAGATAGATAGATAGATAGATAGATAGATAGATAGAGATATCACTTAAGCAAAAGAGATACAGATGTTATTTCCTAGAAGCATAGGTCTCATGACACCATATTTAGTGAAAGAAGGGGTTGCAGGTAATGGGTCACTAGCTTTGAAGTGAAAAGCACAGGTAACAACTTCGTGTCGAATGCTGAGGTTGCCCCCAGGCAGCTTTGGATAACAGAATGGTAAACTGGCTGTCCTGGGGAGAGAAATAAATGTTTCAACTCCAGAGCTTGTTTTAGATATAAAAGAAAGAAAGTGCAGACACAAGAGTTGTACAAGTTTACCATCCTATCTAATAAAGAGGGAATATGCTAATTAACCATCACTCTGTCACAAAGATGGCTACACTCACAGCTGAGGCCAAGTTCCCATAAGGAGCCTTAACGAGCAATCAGCAGGGACCTGAGGCTATGCCCTCCCCCACCCCAGTGGGCCTTGACAGGGGACCTCAGGCCATGTTTCCCGCCTTGGCACCGGGCTGGGGGACCTCAGGCCACATTCCCCTCTCAGTGGGGCTTGATGGGGACCTCAGGCCGTGACCCCCACCCCAGCACCAGGCCAGGGGACCCAAGGCCATGCCCCCTGCCCAGCAGGGCTTGAAGGGGGACCTCAAAGTGTGCTTCCCATCCTGGTGCTGGGCTAGGGAACCTCAGGCTGCTCCCCTGGCCCCAGCACCAGGCCGGGGGACCTGAGGCTGTGCCCTCCTGCCTGGCGGGGCTTGACGGGGGACCTGAGGCTGCACCCTCCTGCTGGTGGGGATTGACAGGAGACCTGAGGCTGCGCCCCCCTCCCAGTGCCAGGTCCGGGGACCTGAGGCTGCATGCCCCCACCTGGAGAGGCTTGATGGGGGACCTCAGGCCATTCCCCTCACCCAGCAGGGCTTGACAGGGGATCTCAGGCCATGTCCCACACCTGCCAGGGCTTGATGAGGGACCTCAAGGCACACCCCCCCACCCTGGTCTGGGCTGGGGGACCTCAGGCCATACCTCCTGTCCTAGCGCCGGGCCAGGGGACCTGAGGCTATGTCCCCTGCCCAGTGGGGCTTGACAAGGGTGGGAATGGCTGGGTCTGGAACTATCCCAATGCGGGGGTGGGTGGCCGGGTCTGGATCTCACGCAATTTTGAGGGGCATGTGGGTGGGCGGGGACTTGACTCTGGGTCCCATGGTGTGCCCCAGACTCTGACAGGAGGAAGGTTTTCATACACATTTTACTAATTTTCTTTCATCTCTGACATTTCTATTATAGAGAAAGGGCAAATAGCAATATTAAATTATTTCCTCTAATTAATCCCCTTTTAATGTGCATGAATTTTGTGCACCGGGCCACTAGTATTCTATAAGCAGAGAAAAATCCTACTCCATAAAAGGAAGATACTATGCCCAATCCATTAAGTAAAATGTAGAACAGTATAGTGTCCTAGAGTTCAGAAATAGATATACACACAAACCAAAGAGGACAAGATGAAGTGAAGATGGAGGCAGAGAGTGTTCCATCCTTCGAATCTGAAAAATTCAATTAATCAACTATGAGCAACAATGTGCTTTGACATTGGGTAGGCTAAATCTATTTCCGCTTTTAGACCATCTGGGCATTAAGCAGGAGGAAGAGCTTGTGAACATGCACATTTGAGTTCAAAAACATTCTGACATAGACTCTGATTTACATCCCTAATTATTAAGACCACCATGTTCATATGTTATGTCTCGCTCTAAATTTGGTTTTGAATAGTGAAGTTCCTCCACTTTTTAAAGTGATACAGGCATTTCAAAGACAGTGCTATATATTCATTCATTTGATTAGTGGTTTACCCAACACATTTAATGGGTCACTTCTATTAGACAAGCACTCCTAGACCTGACCGCCTTTTAAAATTGGATGTGGATAAGTGCCATGGAGGGGGAAAAAAAGTAGGTAAGTGAGAGCAGGTAGGACTGCTTTTTTTTCTTTCTTTCTTTTTCTTTTTTCTTTTTAAGGTGCAAAGGAAACTCTCCTTCAGGAAGTGACATTTGAGTTCGTTCCTGAAGGTAATGAGTTAGTCAGCCATGCTGCTCTCTGAGGGGAGCATCCCAGCCAGGAGGGTCCAGTCCAAAGGACTCCATAAAAACAAACATCTTCTCTCCCTCTCACTTTTTTCAGTTGTAATTTGTGCTTATTTTTACGTTATGGAATATTTAGTCCACTTTCACATACTGAGGCTTGTCATCACTTCTCAACTCAGGGATGCTATTTTGGTACTATCATTTCAATACACAAATAGGGAGCATTTTAATACTGTTTTATGGTAATTCACCTCTATACTTGAGGCAAAACTCTGTCAATACAGATTCTTGTCATTAGTTAATACCTAAACACTAAAGCTATTTAAATTTTCTTTGATTTAATAAAGTGAATACAACTTTGTTTATTGAAAATTTGATTACGATATGATAAAATAAAAATAAAAGGGGGAAAGTATATATTCCTTGTCAATAAATATTCACATGGGACTCAGTTTTTGCTGTCCTTGCATAGCGTAATGTGTTGACATAAGCTATGTGCTAACTGAGGAATTGGGCACAGAGGAGTCTCAACCTAATTTCATTGATAAATGATCATATTTTTCTTCAAAGAGAGAAATCATAAAGAACAATCAGGCAGTTGATGTATTTTGCATAGAAATTAACCTTGTTTGGACTCATTTTCATAGTTTGTAAGATGTTGTTGGAGTAAATAAAGTTTTCTATCAAAACAAATCCCCAGGCAAAAATAAAACCCAGTGTTCACTTGTCAGGAAGACATCCATTCTTATGAGAAAAACTGCTGAATTTTCAATGTGCTTGATTGTACTATTTTCAGATCACACATTGACAAGCATTCTGCCCTGAAGATGGTATGGTCAAGCCTGTTTAAAATTCATAGATATTTTTCTCCTTACCAAGATGAAGAGCTCAGCACTGAACATTTTATGTAGGCTAAAGCATCCCTCCCCAAATTGTAAATGATCTTGGCACCTTTCTTATCATGCAACCTGAACAAACTTTGACAACATTTCTATACTTACCAGAATCTCATTACTACTGACCAAGGGATACCATTTAATTTCAGATTTGCACAGTGTTATTCTCTTGCACTTTCCCTGTGCACTTTTCTGAACTTTGCTTTCCCTGTAAACTTGTGAAGTGGGAAATGTTGATTTAAAATTTATCCTTGATACTTCCCTATAAATACATACATTATAAAATATTGACCTAGAGTATCAACCTTAAAGTATTCAAATTGGATTTTTATAAAACTGAAGCCTCACGTCATATAGAAAATGTTATCTTCCAAACTTATTAGTGTAAATTCTAGTGTAAAAGCCTAACGTGAAACGTACTGTGTAAAAACTGTTCTTTAGCTGATTTTAAGGATCCTAAGCAGAGGCAGAACCTTTTGCATTTATAATGAAAGGGGAGGCCAATCAGTTTAACAAGATCAGTAAGAAAAGTTGAGACTTTTTGAAAATGACTACAGTGTAGTAGTAAAGTTTTATGTCCACACTCTAGAAATAGAACTTTACCATGTTATGGAATGAAACATTTATTAACAAGCATACACATATATCTACTAAAAAGATAGACAACAGATTACTACCATGAATTGTTTTTCCATCTGTACAGAAAAAGGTAACTATCCTCTGGTTAGTAAGGTTTAGAGAATAGATCAAATCTCAAATATTTACATATTTAACCTAAGTGAAAGGAGTGTCCAGGGTGGAACCTTGACAGTCACAGTGATCATGTTCCTCTAAAGCAGTGGTGCTCAACCTTTCCGATGCCGCGACCCTTTAATACAGTTCCTCATGTTGTGGTGAACCCCAACCATAAAATTATTTTCGTTGCTACTTCATAACTGTAATGTTGCTACTGTTATGAATCATAATGCAAACATCTGTGTTTTCCGATGGTCTTGGGCTCTACAGCAACGACTGTGGGTCGGTTGAGAACTGCTAGCAGGGTCGCCTAAGACCATGGGAAAACACAGTTCCTGTTTTCCTGCTGACTGTCAGCATTTAGAGGTGACCCACATTCCTCATCTATGAGTGAGCGTTCTCCATCTATAAGTGCACAGCATCACGTCCAATCCTTCTCAGACTTGGAATCTCTCCGACTTCCCTTTCTGCTCCCAGCTAGAGAAAAATCGAATATTTAACATTTCTTTTAGAGGGTTCACATGATTAGATTGTGCCCATCCAGATAATCTCTTTATTGGTAAACTAAAAGTTAACTGATTAGTAAATTAAATTACATCTGAAAAATTCTCATATCAAAAAAATCTCTTTTGCCATTTAAGTAAATTATAAACATGGTTGTGCTATCTATCCATCATATTTCAGTCTTGGGGTGTAGGTAGAAAAACTTGGGAGGGGGCGTTACTTTAGAATTCTGCCTGCCACGATTCTTTGAGACACTTTGTTGTTGGCAAAACTTCTGAGAGCCGAATTTTTGCCCTTGTCCAACCTGTGTTTTACACAATCTAGGGATGCCCTGCTATCTGCTCCTGTTCCTCTGGATCTCACATTGTTCTTGCCCAACATCATTCTCTCTTTACAGTGTTGCCTTTTGCTTTGCTATTTCATTTCTGAGTTTGCGATCTTTAAATCTATAAATACTCAGTACTGCTTATATTTTTTAACTTAAGTGTAGCCTTTATTTCTTTATTTTTTTGTATCTACAAAGAGCTGGCTGCCTGGACTTTTGGAAATCCTGGAATTGCTATGGTCTCTTTCATTCGTTTCCTAGTGTATTTTATACAAAAGGAAAAGTTATTTCACTTGTGGTTTTCTACTCCGTTGGTTCTTTCTTGTTTTGGAGCAACTAGGAATTTTAAATTATACTTGCATTTTGACAAAAAGGCTCACTTTTGATTTAAGACTTAAACAAAAATAGATTCCTTTCTCCCACAACCTCCTATTCCCTCACCATCTGTAGGTGCCTTTGTCTATTACTACACAGAGAAAAGTAAAACAAAAGCAAGATCCCAATATATGGGTGAATGTAATCAGCTTGCTCTCAGTAAGTCTCTCTGTCCCTCCCTACATTCCCTACTTGTAATGAATGGCTCCAGTGTGCCAGGAAACTGTTCTAGTCCCTTGGGTACAAAGCTGTGGCCAAAAATATAATATCTCACTGCTTTCAGGTTGTAGAAGACAGTAGACACTAAAGGAAGGAACTGTGTGTATAATGTCAGGTTGGGTAAGTATATGTAGAAATGAGCCCTGAGGAAGTTTGTTTTATTTTATTTGGTGGACAAAGTCTTGGGAAGACAGCAATAAGGAAGGGGAATAGTCAGGATTTGTGGGGAGAGGCTACAGTCTGAGAACAGCAAGCCAAGGCTCATCCTGTCTGATGTGTTTGAGGAAGAGTTTGCCCATCCACGTGGCCACTACAGCATCTGAAGTGGTCTAAGAGTAACAGGAGCATGAATTGTTCAGGGACTTGTATGCCACAATAAGACTTTGGCTTTGGATTCTGAGTGAAATGGGAAGTCACTGGACAGGTTGATCGAAGGTATACCAACATGGTATCATTTTTAAAGGCTCAATCTGGGTGCTCTGTTGAAGACACATTGTAATAGGCAAAAGGCAGACGAGGGAGATCCGTTGGGCACCATAGAGATTGTCCAGGAAATGCCACAGTCTATGGTACTCTCACATTTTTATATGAAATCTGAGGATGTGTGTGTGTGTGTATGGGGGGGGGGAATAATGATAATCTAGGCTTAAACTTTTCACACAAAAGAGATAACTGAAAAAATCCATGGGAATATTTTTTATAGTTCAGCATTAAATTTTGTATTTCTAGGTTGAGTGACAAGAAATGACAATGTGAAACACCAAAGCACTTTGTTGTATTTTAGCAGAAAGCCACACATTGAAGCTTGTCCTTATTTAAGTGCAAGAGCCCAAGAGCAATATTCTTGCAGTAAGAGTAGTTTTCATGACTGAACATTGATTTGACTTTCCACATTTATCTAATAACTAGAGGCCCAGTGTGTGAAATTTGTGCACTGGGTGTGGAATCCCTCAGCCTGGCCCGCACCCTCTCTAATTTGGGACATCCCCTCTCACAATCCAGGACCACTTGGCTCCTAACCTCTCACCTGCCTGCCTGCCTGATTGCCTCTAACTGCCTCTGCCTTCCTGACTGATTGCTCCTAACCACTCTGCCTGCCTACCTGATCACCCCTAAGCACTCTGCCTGTCTGCCTGATCACCCCTAACTGCCCTCCCCTGGCAGCCTGATTGCCCCTAACCACCTCTGCCTCAGCCCCCGCCACTGTGGCTTTGTCTGGAAGGAGGATCAGACAACTGAAGATGTCTGGTCTATCTGGTCTAATTAGCATATTACCCCTTTTATTAGTATAGATTCTGACTCTTGATTGGCAGTGAACACTAACTATTCAATGCCAGCACTTTAGTGCAGTTCCACAGTAGCTGTTGATAGATTACTATTGACTACCTAATTGGTGCTCCTGTCCTCCATTCATTCTTCTGAATAACAGAGGGAGTCATCCTTCCAAACCCTAAAGTATTGCTCCATTTAAAATCTTTAAGAATTTACGTGTATCAGAATTATAGACTTAAAACCTACACAGTTTTATTAACCAGTATCACCCTAAGGATGATAAAAATAATAAAATAAAATTGAGACCTACACCTCAAAAAAAAAACAACACAATAAAAAACACAAATACCTACCTGGTTCTCTGCATGTAAACATTGAACTCCATAAAATGAGTACATAACCATTCATGATCTGATAATTTTGCTTCTCCATGGATATTTTACAATCTTTTGTACCTTCTCTGATAGCACCTATTATAATAAATCAGTTAAATGTTATTTCTGTTAAATTATAAAAGTATGTGTCTGAAGCATAATACTAAGTATGTTAATGATTTTGGCCAGACCAAAATTATTGCTCTGTATTTATATATGTATGTATATACATATTAAATATATATTTACAATTACACATAGATACCCTAATTCAGTAGATGTATAATTGTTATTTGTTTACATTACCTGAAATTACTTGTATAGCTCTGTATATTATAAAAGTGCATGTTTGTTTCAAATGGAATACTGAATGTCTTAAGAAAACATTAGATTAAAATTCAGTGCACTTTCAAGTATGCTGGGATAAAAAAAAATATATACACTGAAAGTGAATATGTTCACTATAAAATGAATAAAATGAGTTTGACCCCTTTTAGATCACATTTAGGAGGTTAAGTTACTGAAATAACAAATCGCCATCATTATAGTTTGGCTTTGTTTATAAATCAGTGCCATGCTGTGATTTTGGAAGACAGCTTTAAATCTGGTGTACTTTCTAATGCGTGAAAACCACGATGGGAGATTTATTTCTCTGAGACATTGCTCATGTCTACATGAAGCAAGCATAACTGAGCTTATTCTATTACAGAGTCCTGAAATAAATTGCTGTGACCCACATAACTTGCATTCCCTTTCAGAAATGTATGTAATTTCTCCAGGGATTGGTGAAATGCTGCAGACTGCCAAACAGTATTATGTCCAGGCGATAAAGTCTATAGATTCATACAAAAGAAGGCTGTAGACATTCATGGAAATTAGAGCACTTGAGGTCACTTTCGGGTGATGAGAATATTGAGTTGGGTAGTTAATGGGTCATATCTATGTCATGCCATGTGAGTCTTTGTCTCTATCTGAAATGAGGAGGTCGGGTTGATTATTCTGGAATTAACAAAGAATCATACAGCTAGAGAATGAGAATTAAAACTTTGAAATCTGAAGTAGAATCATTAGTGTATTATCTGATTTTGTATACGTATACACAAACACATTTTTCCTCAAACCTATACCTAATATGCTATTTTTGTTAGGAATCTAAAAATGAAAAATATAATCATGTTTGATCTCAGATTTGAAATGTAAACTCTATAACAAATTATCTATTATGTTTTCCTTTAACTGAAAACTCTTTTCATATGTAGCACTTGGAGATGGGTGTGCACCTTTTTATCCTAATCAATTATATTGAATTTGGTTGGTTATATATATTTTGCATTATAATCACCATAGACTATCTACATCTATCTATCTATCTATCTATCTATCTATCTATCTATCTATCTATCATCTATCCATCTATCATCTATCTATACATCATCTATCTAGATACATAGTCTACATAGATAGTCTAGCTCAGCGGTCGGCAAACTCATAGTCAACAGACCAATATCAACAGTACAATGACTGAAATTTCTCTTGAGAGCTAAATTTTTTAAACTTAAACTTCTTCTAATGCACTTCTTCAAAATAGACTCACCAGGCCGTGGTATTTTGTGGAAGAGCCACACTCAAGGGGCCAAAGAGCCGCAGTTTGCCAACCACTGGTCTAGTTACACAGATAGATGCATAGTCTACATACTCTATCTACATAGATGGATAGATAGTAGATAGAAAGGTAGATGATAGATGATTAGAAATAGATAGATGATAGATAGATAGATAGATGATAGATTAGATAAGGTGACTGTAAAACTGTAATACACTCACTTTAAATTATCTCCATACCCTAAGGTGTCTCACCGCCATAATTATGTTCCAAGTATTATAAAGAAGGAAAGGGGGAATAGGCAAAAATCCTTATTCTTTTTAAGTCAAGATCTGCCAAATTCTTATTATTGGTTCAATTGTTCAGGCAATAGTCCTATAGCTAGGACTATCTGGAATTAGGAGAATTTGGAAAAATACTCTTTACCCTTTATAAACATGTGAATAGCTAAACTTCAGTGTTTTATTGTTAAAGATGAGAGAGAATGGATGGATGGATGTTTGGAAATACCTGACAGGCTCTGCACAGACTATGTGCACAGATTGTTGAAAATAATATGCCAAATAATAATAATCATGGGAAAATACCAAATATGAGACTATATGAATGTAAGTAACATCAGTAATAATCTAGGATCATTAAACTATTTATTTTAATAATGGCTTGTTATTTCTAATTCTTTTCTTAAGAATGAGATGTTAGAAGATACTGAGATTATCGAATATGTTATGAGTGTGATTTACTATTTCACCTCACATTTTCCCCCTTTTGTTCTGTTTTGGGAAATCCTTAATTGAGCTCTTCAGCTTGTGTCTATTTTGTTATCTAATCCATTTATTAGTATATTTTAAAAATGACATCATATGATTAAACTACCAATGTTATAGCATCCTGTTTTGTTTGTTTTAGTGAACATAACACTTTCATTCACTAAGTGTCAACCATATTTAATTTAGAACTTTATTTTGTTATTGATATTAACTATCATAGCTAATATAATTGATTCTAAAAATTTTTTTTGCTCATTTCAGAATTCTCAAGCTATAGCTTTTTCTAAAATAATTGTTCACCATATTTCTAAAGGGTCCAGTCTGACCGGATTTGGAGATTAGTCTGACTTCTCAGTCCATGATTCATCTGTTACGACACTCCAGGGCTTTCTCTCAGTCCCCCACTTTGTTTCTGATAATTCAGCTCTGCTCTCGTAGCCCCGTATCTGTTCACTTAGAGTATAGGTTCTGGAATGAAAGAACCTGGAAATAAAATATATGGCCTTCAGCAAGTATTATAACTACCTCAGGCCTGTGTTTTTTATCTATTAGGTTGTGGGTTAGTAACAGACGCTTCATCATGGTAATTTTTTAAATGATGCATACAATTCACTAACACAGTTAACACAGATCCTGATACAAAGTAAGCACTTCATCCATAAATGCTCATTGGGTTGGCATAGTCCACATCATTTTTTTTCATTGAAGTGTAAGATTGCTTGTATCCCCTCTGATTCTAAGTTCTTTGAGGGCCAAGATTTTGTTTTTTAAAGATATGATATTCCAAATTATTGACATCTTTTTTGATCCATATAAGATGTCAAATATATATGTATGTATAATGGAAAGAATTACCTAAACCAAAAATTTAAAAATTAGTGGGATGATTAAGAATGAAAAAGTTATAAATAATAATTTATTTTCTATTCTATGCAGAAATAATAATTGCAAGAAATTTCCCTAGGAGAAGGAGCATTCAGATATGAGTCAGGTGTGTCCCCTCTTCTAAGTAGTTCACAACTTAGAAAGGAAATCATTTATTTAAAAAAATGACCTATAATACAGGTGGACGGATTAGAAGAGAATGTCCTTGGGATCTGCAGAAAAGAGAGATTAATTTAACCACAGAGAATTGAAGGTCTCAGGTAAACTCGATAGTGTCAATTTAACTCAAGTTTGACAAATGGTTAGGCATTTCCTAAAAATAAAAAGCACATTAGTTACAGGCAGTCACTTGAGTAAACGTATTGAGTTGTGGAAATACAGTTCATATCCATAAAAAAGTAGTTCAGTGTAAATGAGTGTAGAATTTGTGAAAGAAACAGTGGAAAGAGGAGGTTAAAGAGTTAAATTATATTCCACTTATATGAAACACTGAATTTAGTTTACTATGTGACTTGTTTATTTGTTTTTACTTAGGCATTGCTGAGTTAGAGAGAGAACTATGAACAAGGGAGTTGTGGGATATGAATTACCTGGGTTTATACTGCTAAGAGTCATTCATATTGAAAACTGTGTCAGCTGAAGAAAAAGGTGGCAATGAAATAGCAGAGGCTGCTGAAGCTAAGAAATGACGGAGACCTCAGTCAGACCATGCTCTGATGAGAGATAATATGGTAAATCAAGATAAATGTAGCTTATCTATTGTGTCCAGCTGCTGAAACACTACTGGTCATTATCAATAGCTGTAAAGTTAATATTAAAGAAAAAAACTAAAAATTCCATTTATTATTTGGAGTAATTGTATAACAATCCTTTTAAGAGAATATTTTGAGAAATCCTAATCTGAGATAGGAAATAAGATATGGGCAAAGATAGATGTGATTATGGTTAGATGAAAATAATCTTTGCAAAACATCAGAAACTTTTAATCACTATAACTGGTTATAGAAGAAGCTGATAGAAAAGTGAAATTCTTTAAAAGTTGATCAATTATATTGTGCTAATGATTCATAATGTTTGTGTGTTTATCAGCAATTTCCAGCACACTGTATTGGCAATAAATAAATATGAAGATATCATATTCATCTTACAAAGCTTGGAATAACTTTTACTGATTGTTGTTTTATTTGACACTTTTCATGAAGTTTATATTAACACTAGAGGCCTGGTGCATGAAGTTCGTGCATGGGGGGGTGTCCCTCAGCCCAATCTGCACCTTCTCCAATCTGGGACCCCTCAGGGGATGTCCGACTGCCTGTGGGATCGGACCTAAATAGGCAGTCAGACATCCCTTTCACAATCCGGGACTGCTGGCTCCCAACTGCTCGCCTGCCAGCCTGATCACCCCATAACCACTCCACTGCCAGCCTGATCGATGCCTAACTGCTCCCCTGCCAACCTGATCATCCCCAACTGCCCTCACCTGACAGCCCGGTCACCCCCAAATGCCTTCCCCTGCATATTCCCTCTTTATTAGATAGGGTTTTTTCTTTAGCATATTGGACAGCCCTAACCGGTTTGGCTCAGTGGATGGAGCATCGGCCTGCAGACTCAAGGGTCCCAGGTTCACTTCTGGTCAAGGGCATGTACCTTGGTTGGGGGCACATACCCAGTGGGAAGTATGCAGGAGGCAGCTGATTGATGTTTCTCTCTCATAGATGTTTCTAGCCCTCTATCCCTTTCCCTTCCTCTCTGTAAAAAATCAACAACGTATATTTTTTTAAAAAGAGAAACATATCTGCCTGGCTGGTGTGACTCAGTGGTTGAGACCCCAGGCTGGGGCTGGGAGGGGATCACTCTGTGGGGAGTGAATTTGTTTTTGTTCTTTATAAAGGGTCAGAAGGGCCTCTGGGCAGCATTCTGCCAGGCCACTTAAGCTGCCAGCTCTCAGAGGCAGCCCTCCCTGGGGGACTCTGGCGGGGCTTAGAGGACTGGGCGCCGCCATCTTGTGGCTATGGGCGCCACCATTTTTGTTGCAGAGTGATGGTTAATTTGCCTATTACTCTTTTATTAGATAGGATTAGTAATGCCAAACATTTTTGCAGACAGATGACATAGCATCATGCATTTATGATATCTTGACAGTATATTGATGATTGTATTGTAATATTTATATAGGCAGATAAGCATTTTTAATCTGCTGTCAGATAAACCAGTTGGAGAAAAATATGCTTGAGTATTGTTCCACTGTTACTTTGTTGTCTTTGACATCAAGCTTCAGAACAGCAGGATTCAGTGAATTGCAGTCTATTTTATATGTTTATAAAGAAATTTATAATTCAATTAGTTTCCCAATGCTTATTTCTGTAGGCAAAATTCATTATCAATGACTGGATGTCTATTGAACAAATATAAAGTCATAGTTATGGTTACATACTTATTTGCACATACTAGCTCCTTTAAATGAGCATGTTTTATTTTTTTTAAGCAGTTTTAGGCTCACAGGAGAATTGAGCTGCAAGTACAGAGGTTTCTATATACTCCTTACCCCACAGATGCACAGCCTCTTCCATATCCACATCCCCCACCAAAAAGCATAACATTGGGTAGAATTGATAAATCTACACTGACACATCACTATCACCCAGAGTCCATAGTTTTCATTAGGATCCACTCTTTATGTTGTACATTCTGTAAGTTTGGGAAAATGTGTAATGGCATGTATCACCACTACACAATCATACACAGTCGTTTCACTGCCCTAAAAATCCTCGTGCTCTGCCTGTTCACCTCTCCCTTCCCTTTACCAGTTCGCTTTAAACAGTGTGAAAATGCCATGATAATCTTTCATACAGCAGTGGTACAAAAATAAGCAAGGTAAAATGGATAAAATGAAATAAACAAATGGTGGCTACTCTTATGGAAGTGATTAATTCATGTAATTTACTTCAAATATTATTAATTAACCATATTTTATGGACCAACATATCTTTATGATGACTTCATGCTCTTACAAAAAGAAAGCTCTAAAATTATAATTCAATGTGATCATTTTTATTCCAGAACTATGAAGATATAAAATGCAACCTGAAAATAATGGTAGCATATCTAGAGTAATATATGCCTTTGTCATTTTAACAGTAATGTCAGAATTTCAGTTGTTTCTATTTTGTTAGTGAATGAACAAATCATTGGAAGTATCAGAACAGTTCATTCAACTGCAAATATTGTTGTCATTTATCTTAGTTGGAAAATAAATATTTATTTAAGTAGATTAGCATTAATTTTCATTTGTTTTAATCATCCATAAAACCATGTATGAAATACAGTAAAAAGAAAAACAAGTAACTCAATGTTATATAATCTGTCTCAAACAGATGCTATTTATTGAAGTATATTTTCTTTAGCATTGCCATTGGAACATAAGTGTGCCAAGATAATTTCTCTCCAAATTTAATCATAGTTCTTTCAAACACCAAAGTTAACAAAAACTGCAGTTTTTGTATTCATTTGGGCCTCACTGAATTTCATAAATGTTTTTATATATTTTACTATACTAACCACAACCAACAATTTAATATGTATGAAAAAATATAGAAACAAGATTGAAGATTTAGAAAACAGGTAAATATATTTCTGAGTCCTGCTCCATGTAAAATTTAAGCATCATGTTTTATTCTGTTCTCATAAGTTTTTAAAGCAAAACATAAATCACAATACTTTTCATGATTAATATTGAATAAAATAAAAATCATGTCAATTTTCAAAAGAGAGGGTCATCAAAGCAATATTTCTAAATTAAACAACTTTTTCTCTTTCTTTACCTCACATCAGCACAAGTCACCAACATTCTGTGAACTATTAGAGTGGATTTCTGATCAGTCTCCTTTCACTTTTAACTGCACTTCCACTTATACATAGTATGTTTTCTACTCAGAGCGCGATCCTTTCTGGATGATATTGAAATGTGGGGTTTAGGGTGCAGACTTCTTCCATGGGTTCTTGCCCTTTGAGGTTTACTCATAGACAAAAAGGCTTCTTTAATAAAAATGTAGAAGTTTATTAGAAGCAGATACAAACTTTATCTGGGCAGCAGGTCCCCAAATGGGAAAGTCCTTTCTCTCTCTCTCTCTCTCTCTCTCTCTCTCTCTCTCTCTCTCTCTCTTCTCTCTCTCTCTCTCTCTCTCTCTCTCTCTCTCTCTGATGAGAAAAAAATCCAAAATCTGAATCTCCTGAGTCTCTTTGTCTCTGGTTTATAAAGGCTGTAGCCCTTTGTCTGAACATGACCTTTTCTAATTGGACCCTTCCTTGATTTAGGACCCCCATGCTTTCCTCACTGGTCATTCTGCTACATAGAATTAGTTTCAAAGCTCAAAGGTCACATGGTGCCCTCCTCTCTCTCTCCCCCTTATCTTGCTGGTTGGAATTGCCTTTGATCTCACAGCTGTTCAAGCCAGAATATTTCTGTCCTTGGTTTATGGCTGTGTTAATTGCTCAGGCCAGAAATGTTTCCATCTTCTTGGACCCCATCTTCCTGTGGCATTTCCCTATCCTCTGTATAAGTAAGATAAGCATTTTGGCATCTTCAAGTCTCCATCTATGCATTCCTCTCCTATGGACCCCCTTTATCTCTAAGACTCCCTGAACCTTCCTGTTTTATCCCTAGAATTCCTTTCAATATATTATGTCATTTCTTCCCAGAAAACCTCTAATGGCTACCTAGAATCCTTGGAATAAAATGTGAACTTCTTACTCTAACTTTTATGTCCACATGTCATTTGGCTATTGAGCATCATTATGGCTCATTTACCACTTTTCCCAACTCTTTGTTCAAGTCAAGTGAACCTTTTTATTTGGGGCTCAGGCCAAAACCATTCTAGAACAATTCACAAAAGCTCCTCAGTCATGGACTCCACATTTGCTATTTCAGAAACATGAAACACTTTCATTATATTATGTGAATATCTTGCTCCCTTGTGTTATGTCTGAAAGGTCTGAAGTTTTTTTTTCTTATAAAGCTGTATTTAAGAAAGTAACTTCATTCAACCCTCATGTGATTGTCACCCCAGTGAATGCTTTTTTCTGACCACACCCTGGCATTCCTTCTCCAACTTCCTTTTTTTAGATTTTTCATAGCATTCACCTCCTAATATACTGTTTCACTTATTGTTTGTTTCTGTTGATCCCTTCTCTCTCTATTGTCTGCAATGTTCAATGCTGCATCCCCAGGGCATAGAACAGAGTCTGAATACAGCAGCTATGGGTAAGCTTTGAATCAGAAGTGAGAGGCTCCAACTTGTTTTTCTTTTTCTAAGACTGATTTAACTATTATGGGTTCCATATTAATTTAGGGTCAGCTAGATAATTTCTGCAATTTTGGCAGAAATATGGTGTTTTAATAAGGATTTCATTGAATCTATATATATGTAATTTGGGGTGTATCACCATCTAATAACACTAAATTTTCTGAACTATAAACAGAACGTCTTTCTATTCATATAGGTCTTTAGAGTGTTTCAATAATTTTTATAGTTTTCAGTGTAAAGTTTTGCACTACTTTTGGTAAATTGATTCCTAAATATTGTATTCTTTTTGATGCGGTTGGAAATAGAATCATTTTTTAATTTAATTTTTATTAATTTATAAAGTATATAAATACATTTTTTTGTATGGTCATCATGTATCCTGTAAGTTCATTTAATCTTCCTTAAAAATAAGGATTCTAGATAGCCAAATCTGGACATATCCAGAGGTTACATCTAAATTAAATGCTTGTATTATTAATATAATTAATTTTGTATATGTGTCCATTAAGTTAGTTGCTCTTAATTTATGTCCTATGTAGTAATCAATATACATATAAAAGCCTAAGCGACCAAATGACTGAAGGACTGAAAGGTCGACATTACCGTGATGCGCACTGACCACCAGGGGGCAGATGCTCAACGTAGGAGCTGCCCTCCAATGTTCAGTGTGCTCCCACAGTGGAAGCGCCGCTCAGCTGACGAACAGATGCCAGATGCCGGGCTCACAGCTGGCAAGTGCAGCTGCGGTGGGATGAGCCTCTCCCACTTCCACAGCAGCGCTACTGAGAGGCAACCCCAGGCGCAGTGGGGCCGGGATGAGCAGCAGTGGAGCAGCCAGGGCTCGGACTCTTCCCCGGCCACCTGCCGCTTGGCATACTACTACATCCCCCAGGGGATGTCAGACTGCCTGTTTCCCCCCATCCCCGCAGGGATCAGGCCTGCAGGGATCAGGCCAAACCAGCAGTCCGACATTCCCCGAGGGGTCCCGGATTGCGAGAGGGCGCAGGCCAGGCTGAGGGACCCCATCGGTCGGGCCTTTTGTACAGATATACCTAAAAATGGAAAGTGATGTTGAAAAGAGAAGTGTAAATGAAGAAATGGAAGAAGGGAACCATGAATTAGTTGACATCCTGAGGACAGGTCTTACATCTCAATAATAAATGCTAGCTTCTCCTCTTCCATTCTAAGCATCAACCACTGCATCTAATCAAATATTTCTGTTAGGCAGATGATGTTAGGCACATTCTTGTGCTTCATTATACTCTGCTTGGGGCACTCACCCCTCCCTGAAAGTTTGATTATGCTCTGCTTGGGGCTCTGGCCCCTGTCAGTGATTGTCCTATTATTCTCATTATAGGTCTCATGATCAACAGTCTTCAGTTTAGGCTTCTAGTAAACCACCTCCCCCAGTTTCCAGTAGACCCCCCTATACCTGGCCCCCACCTGTACTTGGAGGACTGTTTACTCTGACTGAACCTTATAAGAGACATAAAATATCCTGCTCCCCCTACTCTGCCTTGCTGATGCCATTCTGGTTTCAGCCCTTCTGCTAGAGGTCGTAGCAATACATTTATGATTCTTTACGCCTTTTTTGTGTGTGTGTTCCTCCTTCAGTGACCCTAACAGATGACACTAAAAATAATAAATTCATTTGAAATTCATCTGGTTTATTAAAAATCTAAATAATGTAGGCTGAAAAACATAAAATCTATGTTTTAGCCACATCTATCCCCTTCAGAGGACATTTTCCACTGATACATTGTCAGAACAAATCAGGACTTCTATGTCCTTCTCCTGATTTGACCAATGGTATGGCTCACCCCTCACTCTGTTCTACTGAGGGCTGCTCATTACATCAGTGTTGATACCATCTTGACCTCTGGAACAAAGTGCCCTTGGTAGGATGTCATAACTCTTTTCATAACAGAGTACCAAATGACTGAATATGTGAATGCCCACAGATGCAGGTTGCAGCAGTATTGTTCAATCTTACAAAGTTAGTGCATATGAATGGCTGGTGTATAATATTTTACTAAAGGTTCAAATGATTGCTTACATAATCTGAAAATTTACATTTTACAGAAGGAAAATCATAATAGCTTTATTTTAAAAATAAACTATGTCAACATTTTTACCCAATCCAAGGAAAAGGTGCCCTAAGAAGTAAAAATTTTTATAGCAATCACTATTTCCTAATTTACCTCTCTTAACCTAAATTGTATATTCTCTCTGAGAGATTATCATTTTTCTTTTAAACTCTACCACTAGTTATCATGACATTTAAACCCTAGATAAAAATTGAACTCATTTCAGGTGTATTCCCATATCTTTGAGTCTGTTACTTAGTAGAGATTAAAGTCTCAAGAAGTTCAAATTAAACAATGCTTGATTGCCGTTGACTTCACTTTTCTACAAAATAGGTGAAGGTCAAATTATCTTCCTTCCCTCCAATGTCTTTGCCCAGAGCAGGAAAAAGAAGGTCAAGAGTAGACCTGTGTGCATATCTTCCCTAGCTAGGAATTTCTGGGAAATGAATGTTCTTGATTTGACATCCCAGCATACACGGTAATGCTATTTACAAAAAGGATGGCCACATGTATGATTGATCATATTATACAGGGATCTATTAAAAACAAACCTGAAACTTACGGATTTAGAGGTCATATAGACTGTGTAATTAATGGAGAATAAAGTGAGGATATTCTAAACCAAAGTATCTCCCTTCTAAATCAATGTTTCTACATACATAACCTAAAAATTTGCCTGTTTTATCCACAAAGTAAAAAATGCCAAAGAAAAATTGAAAACTTTTTTAAAGAGAGTTATAGCATACTGTTTTGAAGTTTCTCCAGGAGAAACCTGGTACATATGTGTATATTACATGCCTATAACCTTTGGATCATTAGTAAAGCTCAATATAGAATATGATCTATAATTTCTGAGTTAATTTAAACAACTCAACCTTTTTTGTTAACACACAGAGATGCATTTATCATTGTCTATGTGTCTGTAAATTAGTGAGTTAGTATTAAGTCAGGCATGTACTCATATGAAGTCTTCTTTAAGAAAAACATAGAGCTTTTGTAATACTCTAAATCCAGTAAGGCAAAGAGAAAGAATAGAGAGTCTTTGTTAAGAAATACATGAATTAATGCACATACACAATAATCCACTTATATTAATAAAAGCTTACTAGTAGAGACAGGCCTGGGGACCATTGTTAAGCTGCAGTAACTTGTGCTCCCTTAGATGATAGCTGCTGAGGAACTGAATCAACACCTTTCTTTGCACTAATATCACAGCCATGGAATAATTTAAACATAATAGGTATTCTAGTTCATTACTATCTTAATTAGTATATAAGTTTGAAATTGATTAAATAGGAAAATTCAATCTGAACTAATACACTAATAAGTGCATTGAAATAGTTGAAAATAAAGGATTACTCACCAGAGAAAGAGAGTATCATGTGCTAGATACATTCATGATAGGACAATGTTCAGAATGTGTGGGCACTGCATAGCATGGTGAATAATAGTCAGCATCTATAAAAATTCTGAACATACAATCAAGCATTAGTCATATTTTGCCTACATTTTAGCTGATTTGTGTTTTCCTCCACTTAATGTAAATCTTTCTATAAACTTTTCAATCGACTATGCAACATTCATAGGAATAACAATTTACTCAGATAGCTAGAGAGTTTAGAGGGGAAAGCTATCCATTTGTGTCTAGGCTCTCGAAAACTTTTAATAGATTACAATAGCATTTATGAAAATCAGCATTTTGAAAAGACAAGCATTTTTCACACATGCCATTCTTTTGTTAGATATGTCATTATACCTACTGCATAACAGTTTTAAAAGATACATTCGTAAAATTTATATATTACAAAAGATGCTTAGATTAAGTAGGTAGATTAAATAGGTTAATATAAAGTTTTGTAGAATTATGTTGGTAAGTTATGTAACCTTCTTACCACTCTCCCTCTCATTCAAAAAGCTGGGATGCTGATTCAGAAATAAAAGAGGTGACAGGGCATAAAGCATAATCAGAAGTCTGATATTGGTTCCAAAATACTCTTCCCATGAAGGAATACCAAGGAGCAGCCCCGTAGAAAAGTGTTTGTGATAATTACCATTTGTGGAGAGTATGGTTTCCCTCAGACACTTGGAAAGTATTAGTTGATCCTGAGGAAAGCTGGGGAAAAAAGGGCGGGGGGGAAGGCAGGTGATGAAAACAGAAATGCCACCGGTCAGTATGCCAGCGGAGTTGCTAGCTTTACCCAAATCCAGTTTTTCTTCCTTTCATTATAATCCCATAGTAGGAAGAAGGGCCAAAGAGACAAAGAACGACAACAACAGAAAGTTATTATTTCAAAAGCATTGTCCACTTATTGAGGAGACAGAGGAAGCTAGGTAGTCAGGAATTGGGACCATGGAGGGGGGAGTAAAATTGGGAACCTAACCAGGCAAAGCTACTAAGGCAGCCTAACTGGGCGGGGAAGGAAGGGTGTGGAAGGGAGACATGAGCTTTAAAATATATGAATGCTGCTAAGACAAGCATCTTGCAGATAACCAACACAAGGCAGTGAGGCATATAACCAATCACAAGGATGCTACTAAGACAATTCTTTGAAAAGGCCAATCAGGAGCTAACAAGGCTGTATCCACCCCCTAATTAAAAGGTGTGCACTTCCTCTTGCCTTCCCCCTACTCCCCTTGCACGCATTTGGGTTCCTAACATTCCTGTGGTGGGGAGCATATCCTTGCGCTATGGCTTATGGCCATGTGGTACTCTACACAGGAACTAATAGACTTCAATTTGCATGGATGCTATCAATAAACTTTGGTTCTGCTAACCGTTTTTGTTCCAGACTTCATTCTTTGATTTCATGAGACAATGTACTCAGACTCAATACCCCACATTTTGGCTTCAATATGAAAGCCCATGCATTCCAGAGATTAAAGATGTCATCCAGAGCAGTGCTTTTAAAGAGTAGTATGGAAAAGAAGAAAAGAAAATAGGAGGAGAGGTGCTCCCACCAGGAATCCTCAAACTTTCTCTGCAACTCAAGCAAATTGAAGGTATCGCATCATGATTCCTACTTCTTGCCTTTTTATTAATGTACTAGAGGCCTGGTGCACAAAATTTGTGCACTGGGGAGGGGGAGGTCCCTCAGCCGAGCCTGCACCCTCTTGCAGTCCGGGAGCCCTCAGGGAATGTCCGACTGACGGCTTAGGGCCTAAGCCGGCAGTAGCTAGGGAAGTGGGAGAGGCTCCTGCCACCGCCACTGCACTCCCCAGCCATGAGCCTGGCTCAGGGCTTCTGGCTGAGTGGTGCTCCCCCTGTGGGAGCACACTGACCACCAGGGGAGAGCTCCTGCATTGAGTGTCTGCCCTCTGGTGGTCAGTGCGTACGTATCATTCTGTCATTCAGTTGATTTGGATATTAGCCTTTTATTATATAGGATCTTTGGCTTGACTATGCTTGCATGATTGGAATCCTCTTAATGTAACAGCAAATTTATAGCACATAAATAGAATTAACTTTGCATAGGTCTTTGTTCCCTGACTAGAAATACATTAATTTATACATTATTCTCTGGGCAAATTTGTTCCAGTGACTAAAATATTCGAGTTAACAGTAGAAGAGACCTAAGAGATCTTTCAGCTAATCTTCATTTTAAACATTAAGCAGATTTGTTAAACAGTTTGCACAATATCATATAGCATATTTATTTCAGCTCATAACTAGAATTTTGGTCTACTGACTCATTCTAATATTCATTCTAGCACAACTCACTGCCTTCCCATTCTCTTCCCTTTTCACTTTTCAACATAATTATTTTTGTCATCCTCTTTCTAACCATCTGACATTTTAATTAGTGTTTCTAGCTGCTGAATCTGGAATGCTGATGAAGCATTCCATTTTTTTCCCCTGTAATCCATGTGCTTTTAAAGTGGCATTCCCAAAGTATTTTTTGCTCAACTCTAGCCTCCCAGAAATGCTCCATGTAAGATAGTTTCCTGGGAAGTCAGTTTGAGAAATGTTGTGCATTATGATTTCTCTGAGGTGTAAAGTACACAATAATATTATATATGCTCTGTAAAATAAATTATTTACTATAGAAAATTGTTTCACTTTGCTCATACCACTGTTTTCCAAATGTATGTTTATAATTTTTCCCCTTTCTGCTTACACCATTTGACTGCTCCGGGCACTCTTGAGGGGCTGCCTTGGAGTCATGTCCCATTACACTTAGGACATCTCTCAGTTTGAAGGAATGATCAATATTGAAACTTCCAGATAAAGTCTGCTGTCAGAATTTAAGAGGTATGTTCAAGGCACTGATTGTTAATCCAATAAATATATTTAAAGATCTCAGGATGCTCTATATTATTAGAATTTCATTTTGCACGGTGACGATGTACTCAGTGATTATCTTGATATGTTTTGCTATAAAGGGAAACTTTAGAATATTTATATTTTCAGCCAAATTAAAAGCTTGGACAGGAAAAGGAGGAGGTGAAGACATAATAAAATATATTTGGATCACATTATCATTTGCCTACATTTAAGGATTAAAGCAAAAGCTTCAGAAAGAGGACATGGCACGGAAAGACATGCACATTAGCATCAAGGAAACACATACCTTGTGTACCTCTGTGTATAATTACTGATTTCCCTTACAATACACATATATATGCATTTTCACATACCTATACCTATACCTATACCTATACCTATACCTATACCTATATCTACCTATATTTATATCTATTCAATCCAAGTGTCATATCAAGAATAAAGTCAATCCAAATACATATTTAACTAATATTTAGTAACAATTTTAACATTAAGATCTTAGTTTTAGTTGGCAAAATACCAGCATATGTTTTTAATTTTGAAGCTTGGAGTGAAATAAAGTTCTAATTCAATTTTACATAGATTCCATTGATATTTATTGAATATACTTTTTAAGCTAGATTTTAAAAATATCTATGGATTAAATATTATTATGCTAAATATAAAATCTCTAGACACTTTACCAATAGAAATAAAATTATTATAATTACAAGTATAAAATATTTTAAAATCAATTAGATTTTCACATGAAAACTGTATTTTTATAACTCAGTTTATGAATTTAGGTTAATTCTTAAGGTGTCTTATTAATAATTCCAAAAACTTTAAAAGAGGTAATCTGTGTTAAGTTGATTTTTTGCTTTGTTTTAATAGTCTTTTTCATGTTATAAAATGTTTAATACACATTATCTGTTATACTTGAAAAACAACATATAAAAAGTGTACACTGATTAAAATTTATTGCAAGGAAGAGGAAAATGAGTAGGTAAAATCATATGTTATATTTCTAGGGTCATAATATTATTAAAAGGGAAAGCACATAGTTTATTCTAATAATTTTATCTCTAAACTTTATTTTAATTCTACCTAGAAGATTCTTATGTAAAGTACTGCTGAATTTTGTTAATGAAATGAATTGCCTTATTGAAGACAATATATATTCTTAAATTACAGTTCTTGTGAAAGATTCTAGGACATACATATTTAGTTACACTATATCTCCAAGAAATAGTGATAATCATCTGAATAAAGTGAAGAAGTGTGGGATGTGAGGTTAGACATTATAAACACTAATTCAATCCCAACAATGAACATCAAATCCTGGGCATTCTTGAGGTAATTACTCTCATAGCATAGTGATAGGCTTTCCCTCAAAATTTTCATAATATCTTCAGAAAAGCAGAAAAGTAGCTGTCCAAGGAAGATTAATACATAATTAACTTATGTACTAAAATATGAATCAGTGATTTGTATGTGAAATTAGGAATTTCTTCTTTCCTTTATTTCCTGAAATCCTAATCTTGAGAATATTGGATCTCAGGAAAAAAAAAAAAAGTTCCCATTTAGCTTTCATTTATAGAAAAAACAATCCTGATACTCCAGTTGAACTCTTTTAAAACACCAGCCATTTTTAGACCCAAAGCTGTATGCCGTAGTTGGCTACTCAAATGGACAGGAGCCTTTCTTTCTTGCTCTCACATGCGTATTTCACTCTACCATGTCTTCATTATTCCCCATGGAATGGAAATCTATATACTGTTATTTGAGTACTTGAGAACTCCCATTTCTCTTGCCTTTTCAGACTTTGCTTAAAGAAAAATCATTTCTGGTTTCCATTGGGTCTTGGTTCCAAGCAAGCCACTTGATATCATTTATTTTATTCATACTATCTAAATTTTTTATTTGTTTTTAATTTATACATACCTAAATCTTAAAATACACACAAGGGAGTTACTTAGCAAAAAAGTGGATCCTGTCCAATATGTCACTCTGATAATTTTTTTTCATTGACCTATAAATGTTACTATGACTATGCTTTCTAAATCTTTTATGCTTTAGAGTTGAGAGAAGTCAGCTTGAAACGCAGGCAGATAGGGCAGGGGTCCAGAGGGAAACAAGGGCAGGTAGAACATAGTCAGGGGCAAACAGAGCAGTTTGAGCAAGCCTAATAACAGACACTAACCATCTATAATAATAAAAGGGTAATATGCTAATTAGACTAGACGTCTTCTGGACATCATTCTGGACGTCCTTCCTGACAAAGCTGGGGCCAGAGGGAAGCCAGCCTGGGTCCCAGGTGCCTGCGGCTGGTCAGAGGAGGAAAGCAGCCTGGGTTCCGGGTGCTGGAGGGAAACCGGTGGGGGCAGCCAGGGGAAGGAAGGCCTACTCTTGCACGATTTTCATGCATTGGGCCTCAGGTGCTGAAATAACAAAATGTTTTTGGACACAGAGCAGGAGGCCTGGGAAACCAAGGGAGGGCCTACAGCAACAAGGTGTACTTACACACAGAAACAGAAAGTTCAGGGCCATTGCTGGGAAAGAACAATGAGGAAATCAATCAGGTGGTAACACAGGTGGGTACAGAGCACGCTTATAGCACAAATACACTCCTGAAATGGCAGCCCATGATTTGGGCCTCCTCCCAGTCGGGGAGTCTGAATCTGCTCGTAATAAACTTTCCACACTTTTGCTTAAATCTTCTGGTCCACAGAGCTCATTTTTTGACATTGCGAAACACTACCCAGTAAAAACCCTCGGCTCACCGTTCTGGTTATCAGAATCACCTAGGTTACTTTTTAATATTATGTATTTTTTCACCTTCTCCAAGAGCTACTAAATCAGAATATCTGGGTTTAAGTTCAGTAATATTTTTTAAGCTCCACAGATGATAGTGATTAAGATTTCTGGAGGAACGATACTTAATAATAAATAGTTTTCTCTATTTTAATTTAAAAAAAATTTCTAACCAATAGTTCATGAGACTATATAATTAATTCACAATCATTTATGTGAATTTTAATAATTATTTTCAACATAAAATTCTAAACAGATAATCACATATTAATAAATCAAATACCTTTATTTATAGTAAATCGAAAGGAGATTTTGTCAATGTGTTTTTTATATTGGTGAAAATAGTATTTTATTCTAATTTTATTATGGATCATTGAACTCTTCTCTTCCATTTCAGTTTAACACATTATTTCTAAAATGCAAACATGATTTTTCTGATTCCTACTTGCCCTCTTTGAAGACTAACCTGCTGAACATGGCCTTCCTCAATCTGGTGATTGTCTTCCCCCTCAACTTCCTCTTTTGTGCTGCCCTTCATCAAATTCAGCACGTCAGCAATAATACCTGCTTCTTCCAGTTTAGGGAATGAAATGTTCTCTTTCTCTTTTACCCTAATAGATTATAGTTTTCACCCTTAATTTAATAAGCAGTGACAATGAAGGAAATCCACGTATTTTTACATAATACACCAAAAATCCATATCAACATAGATACTTTGGAGATAAACCAACAAAGCAAAAAATAAAATGACTTGTAAGTAAATATAATTTCTTTTAAAGCTTAACATATTTAAATATGCATGATTGATAACTATGTTGAAAAGTTTATGGTGATATTTGAATAAATCAGGCTTTGGTGTTCAGTTTTTATGTCTTAAAACTGGGAATATTTTAATGTGATTTATATTTTCCTCTAGGCATATTCTGTTGGTTTATCTGTTCATGCTGAAAAGTGCATTTGAAATAAGAAATGTTGTCCCAGTGTATGCTCAAGATTTCAACCACATACATCTTTATTTTCCCCTAGAGCATCTATCACATAAATAATATCTTAGATAAACGCACAAAAGAGTTTAAAACAACAATAAACACTGAGATTTTGCTGTTTGTATTTTGAAATTGTATTTACATATAGATCAAATAGAATTAATTTTTTTTAGCTTTCACATCCAATTAAGTCTGAGAAACTGAAGCTGGTGATTGCTTTCATCTATGTGTTTCTAGATAAAAGTTGTTTTATGGAGCATATTTGCATATTTACTGAATCTTTTAAAGAATATATTAAGATTTAAGGAATATGTTTATTCTAAAGTATGTTCAATGTTTGATACCTTACTTTTTTTTTAAAGAGCAACAATGCTAATGAAAAAGATTTCACTTATTCAACTTTCACTTGATAGTGCAAACAGGATCTAAAATTATGAAAATGGTTTACTGAAAATCTGTTGCTGGAGATGCTTTAAAATGAAAGGCCGATCAGAGTAAAGCTTTTGGCACAAACATTAAATTACCTGAACAGCTTTTGTCTAACATTATTTTCAGTTCAAGGAAAAAAACCTTTTATTGCTGACTCATAACCCTATCATCCAATCTTCTCTTCATTTATAATAACCTTGGGAGTGAACTCAAGTATCAGTTACAAAGTTAGGCAAGATTTAAAAGATATTTCGCATGAAACAAGTTAGAAATTCTTACCAAGACCATGCCATGTTTGACAGAGGCTTAATTATGGTCCAAATTTTGCTATTAACATTTCAAATTAAAAGTGGGCCTCAACTTAATTTCACTCTTCTGATTAAAACAATTTCTTCTCAATACTTCATTTAAATACTTCTATACAACACAATGTATAAGATATAGCTCACTTTTATCTCCCCAGTGTCCTTGTCTACCAGGTATATCAGCCATTATTGTACTCCCAGTCTTCTTAATTCCTACAATACATTAGTTCATATTGCATACTAATTACATTCAGCATTTAAAACTTCCCTGTTGCTCCATGAGATTATGTCTCTGTTTCCTTCTACAATCCTAAGGCTACCAAATAGAGCTAAATAAGTGGGGAATACCTAGCATGACAGTTGGCAGAGTAATTTGAAAAATACTCATATGGAGAGCATTCGGAAAAACACTGTTGCAATGAAACTACTGCCTTTTATATACATTAAAATTCTAGATGATTTTCTCATTCTCTTCTTTTATAACCATCACTAGAGGCCCAATGCACGAAATTCTTGCAAGGGGTTTGGCCCCCGCCACTGCGGCTGCATCCGGAAGGATGCCAGGAAGGATGTCCGGTCTAATTAGCATATTATGCTTGTGTTATTATACTAGAGGCCCGGTGCATGAAATTCGTGCATGGGGGCAGGGGTCGCTCAGCCTGGCCTGCACCCTCTCCAATCTGGAATCCCTCTTGCATTCCAGAACCACTGACTCCTAAGCACTCACCTGCCTGACTGCCTGATGCCTCTAACTGCTCTCCTGCCTGCCTGATCACCCTAACTGCCTATCTGCTCTCCCCTCCTGGCCTAAACCCCCTAACTGCCCATCTGCTCTCCCTTCCTCTCTGTGCCTTCAGATCCCAGCACAGGAGTGCTGAGAGCTCTCTGCCAAGGCCCTGCCTCTGACCTAACGATCCCTCCAGGCCGGGCTGCACCATGGGTATGTGCACCACGCCTCTGCCAGGGAAGCCTCCCCTGTCCTGATGCCCCTACTGGGCAGGGCGGCGCCACAGGCCTGGGCACTCCTCCATGGGGGGGGGGGGCTGCCCCTGCCTGACACCCCCATCTGGGCTGGGTGGTGCTGCAGGCCTGCACACACCTCTGCCAGAGGGGCCACCCCCAGCAGCAGCCTCATGTCCCAATGGCATAAGTTTCCACCCTCATCCCCGTCCGCCAGCTCCTGTGCGCGCGCAGCCTGTTGAACGGTCATGACTGGGACACCATTAGGACCAATTAGCATATTACCTCTTTATATATATAAATATTTTTTCTATTCATCATTATCTTACCTGTAACATCCTTGCAATATGAACATATATATATATGAAGATATATATGTAAAAAATAAAGATATATGTATCTTCATTTGTTTGATCAGTAGATTCAATGCTAAAGTGTTTGCTGAAATTCTGATTTATATACTCCAAGTTAAGTAAATATATCAATATATCAATCAATATATTTGTATTATTTATGTTATGGTGTAAATATCAATAAGTGATACAAAAAAATGGCCATTGAAATTAGTTTTTATTTTTTAACCACTCCTGTTGCCTTTGCTCTTTTTCTTCCAAATGACTTCATGTTTTAACATATGTCAAATGGGCTGGACTAATTAAGAAAAAGATCATTAGCTTTTCCTTGTATTAGTATTGTTACCATTGTGAACCAATGTAAATTTAGACCACAGCAACATAATTTGAACATTTAGGAAGCATCAATTTGATTAAACATGTCTGTTAAGGGCAATAACATAGTGCATGTAGTTCACAGATCTGTTATTTGGGGGATTTCTAGGGATTGTATGACCATAGAATTGGAAATTACTGTGGAGCATTCATAGGAGATTTTATTTTATTTTGTTTGATATATGCTGCAATCTAACTTAACTGTTTCTGATAACTATATTCTAGAATTATGTATATAGACCTTTGTAGTCCCCACTTAAATGAATAAACAAAATATTTGTGTATCTGCAGTTGAAGGGGTTGAGCACAATAAAAGATTTAAACTTGAATAGGTACAAATGAAATTATTTTCTGTTTCCCAGGAGTTTTGTAAATAATAGTCTTAACCATACAAAATGAACCAGATGAATCTTGTTTTTTTGGAAATAGGTGCTTAGGGAGGCATCTCTTAAGTCACTAGAGTACTATTTAGTGCACTATAATAATAGCATTAACTGAGTGTACTCTCCCATGGTGCGGATGTGCTTTCTTAAACATTTAACTTTCTGTGATGTATATGTAGGCTCAGTAGTTGTTTCTGCTGTGCTTTGAAGGTTTCTAATAAATGTTTTATATGGGTCACAGTCTATTGATTAGTGATGCTGTTAGCTAGGAGAGCCTAGAAGCACTCACCAGTGTGCATTACTACTTGTGGGAGCCCCCACAGACATTTCCCCCACTGGAACCAATGTTGTGGCTGAACTACCTTCGTGGTTCTTACTATGATTGCAAGACTCACCTCAGCGGCAACTGAGGAAACAGAAGGAAGCTAGATAGTCAGGAAGAGAGGATCATGGAGGTGGGGGGAAAACAGAACTGGGGTACCTAATTAGGCAGAGGTACTGAGGAAACCCAACTGGGTAGGGAAGGAAGAGTATGTAGGAGACCTCCCTCTCCCTGGGCACTAGATTTTTGGGTTGATGGTAGAAGATATGCTCCCCTATGCCTACATGGTTTATGGTCATATGGGACTCTACACATGGACTAGTTGACTTTAACACCTGACTGTACCATGGAAAGGAAGCTCTGGACACTGGCCTGCTCCTGGAACCCCAGCTGCACCTTCTCCAGGACTGGCTTCTCCCAGTAAACTTCGAGTCTGCATTTTTGCCCACAACTTCATTCTTCAATTTTGCGAGACAATTAACTCAGACTCAAACACCCACATTTGGTTTTACAGCATCACAGTACTTTGGGGGGTGGGGGGAGGGAAAGGCTTATTACTCAGAGGCCCTAGAAGGTGCAAGACATACTTGGTGTTACAGTGAAGTCTTGGAGAGAGAGAGGGTGCTGAGCTAGGGTTCTGCTTCTATAGAGGTGGAGGGGTAAGTACCTAGAGTTTCTTGGGTTCATTCTTTATTGGTGAATTTACAATGTAAGAGCTGGAATTAAAGCACCATGGGAATGAAAATAGGTTCAGTCAGACATTAGTTATCTAAGAAACCCAAAGCTTTCTATAAAGGAGAACTTCATGGGTGGGGCGGGTGACTCTCTATCCAGTTGCACTTTGCATTGTATTTATTCAAGATGGATGACTTTGAAATGAATGCATCAACAATCAAAAGATCAATGTCAGGCACTTATATTACAATAAAAAATGTTAATTGTCAGGCACTTTTACTATACTTGAAGTATGGTAGCAACCATACTTGGGTAAAAATTGCTGTTTAATATTCTAACCTTGCTGTTTTGGGTTCTGTGCTCATTTAAAAGTTATTTTGATTTTTCTGAACTTATGTATGCTATCCCAATATTCCATTGATGATGGTTTGAATATCCCATTGATTGTGACCTCACTGGTTACTGAAGCACATTCTTCTGGGAATCAGAACAGCGCAATTATCCTAAATTGTATCAGTAGCTACAGATAACTGACTTTCAGTTGACTCAGTGGTCCCGGAATCTGGACAGCACAATTATTCTAAATTGCCCTGGTGGTCCCAGATGAAAGATGAGACAGAGGGCCAGAGACCAGGACACAGGCTCTATTAGAGGAGAAGACCCCTGCCGGGCTACCTTCCAAATGGAGAAAGAGCACATGTGCTGGGGTGAAGGCGCCTTTTGAGGGGTGGAAAGGGAAGGGATGGGGCTTAGGGTACTCGGCACACGCTGATTGGTGGTTTCATATAAAGCACATAATAAGGCACTTAGAAATTGGGGGTTAGGGTATTTGGTAGGTGCTGATTGGTGGTTCAATGTACAGTCCATATAAGGTGCCTGGTTAGGTGTTCAGGAATGTTCGGGCTGCAGTTGGAGTTTACGTCATTCTCCGTCCATCAGTTGGGGGAAGGGAGGATCTATCATTCCAGGCTTCTGGTAATATTAAAAAAATTGAGAGTCCGGGCAAGGTCAAGGGATGAAGGTCCATCTTTCATAGCTACTTCCAGCTGAGAGGGGGCATCGTTAGGGGCGTCTACCGGGGGTCTCAAGGATTCTGGTGTTAGGTTCTGAATTCAATGCCAGATAGATCTCTCCCACCTTCTGGTTGGCAAATGCCTGCATTCTGTTCTGCAAGAAACTAGTGAAACAGTGCATGAGACAGGGGCCAAAGAGCAAAATTAAAAGAATAAATACCAGTGGGTCTAATATTGGGAGGAGCCATGGGGTAAGTGAGCGAAAAACAGGTAGTGTTTTCCATGCTGGATGAGGGGTGCAGCAGCATGATTTTCCCAAGAGGCTGGTTGGTGAAGTCTCGAGAGCAATCCTGTTGAGTCGTTTGGGTGGTAAAAGCTGGTCCTGAGGCTGCTACAGCGTCACTTGTCTGGTTTTGCTGCTTTTCTGGAGCTGAAATACAACTGAGACCTAGATGTTATTTTTTTTTTGGGGGGGGGGTGAAGAGTAGGGGTCTCAGTTGCCCCACTAGTAATATGAAAGGGGAGAATAGGTTACCCTGGGGGTAAGGTTCTTGTTTTCCCAGTTTTGCCCCTTGCTGGGCATCCACATGTTTCTTGTAGGTCCTGAGACAGGGTTTCAAAGTATGGGTAGAACAGTGGTTAAGCTCCCTATGGCAGTTCCAACCCCTGCTGTGATGCCAAGGGTTATGAGGAGAGGGATTATCTGGACTCCTCTTTTGTGTCAGATATGATGGGTTACGGGGACAGGTAAAGACTGATTATTGGGGCTGCATCTACATTGGGTGAGAGATAGATGAGAGTACAGGTTCCTGTCCAGCTGATGGGGAGACAGATGTATGTGTTTTCCCCACAGAGGAAGAAAAATCCCTGATCCCAGAGACAAGCTGATAGGTGTAAGGAGAAAAGGTGGACTAAAGGGTATGAGATTCCTTTTTCTAGTTCTGCACTCCAAGCTGAGAGGGTAGTCACCATGGAGCTACCAATAAGGGGTGACAGATGAGTGATTGAGATTGTGTTGCAGTGAAAGTGGGAAGGAATATTAGAATGGGCTGTTATCCAAGGGAAAAGAGAAAGGGAAGGAAAGGAGCAGTGGAAGATGAGGCTGGAGAAAAGGCAGGGGGAGGAGGGAGCAGGCCCCAAAGCCTGTTTCCAGGCCTCTAGCCGCTTGAATTTTAAACCCCGCATTTTTCCTGGAGATAATGATCATAGAGGAGATAATGAGATAAGGCGTTTACAGTCCAAGGAATGGCTCGGCCTTGTGGGGTGAGAGAGTGAAACTGAGGTAGGTGACTGTGGTTTGGGACAACTGGGTTTTATGAGGGGATGCATGGTAGCCCTGGCCGGGCACCGAGGTAGAATGAGAAAAGAGTGAATGGGGGAATTTAGTAAGATGCAGAGTAGATGTGAGGTGGCTAATGGCTGTGAGACTAACCCATCAACCCCCATAATAGAGACTGAGGAGTGGACAAGGGTCCCAGCGAATTCAGAGAGGGCAGAATAAGTGGCCCTAGTGTCAATTAAAAGGAGATCGGCTTACCTGCCACCACAGTCGTTACCCGAGGCTCTGTCCTGGTGATGTAAGCATGTGGGGCCCTGTCAGGGCTTGGGCAACTTCTTCGGTGGCCAGTCCCAGAAGGTCTGGGAGCTCCAAACCGGATCCAGAGGGCAGCCATGCTGGACTGGCTAAGGCCAGACCCGGAGGAGCCAGACCACAGTCTGATTTCCAGTGGCCTTCCCTTCCGCACCTTGGGCAGGGCCCAGGCGGGGGTCTCGGGTTTGAGCAGGACTTGGCTCAGTGTCCTTCCTTGCTGCATCTGAAGCATGGGCCCGGAGGAGGCATGGCCCCTGACTTACCCACAGTTGGAGGACTGGCACTTCGTTTGGGGTTTGAAAGCGGTGGCTAGGAGCCAGAAGGCCCCCTACTGGGCCTCAGCCTTGGCCTGATCTCGCCTTTGATTTTTGGATTTGGGTCTCCTTGTCTCTATTATTAAAGACCTTAAAGGTCAGGTTAATGAGGTCTTTTTGAGGGGTTTGTGGACCTGCATCTATTTTTTGAAGTTTGCGGCATATGTCGGGGAGTAAAGGTGGTCAGGTCAGTGGAAAAAGAAACCTGAGATGCCTCTCAATCTGTGAGGCTGGACATAGAGAATGGGACGTGGACTCAGACTCTGCCCTCAGTTCCTGCTGCCTCCCTCAGGGGTAGAATGGACATGGGAATAGAAGAGGCTGTTGCTGAAAGCAGTCTTTGGGTGGCCTGAGAATGAGTGTTAGATGGGAAAGGCTGTTTTGGAGCTCACGTTCTCAGGATTTGGGCTCTCAGGAAGATCAGAAAGTGAGAAGAGAATGACCATCCACCTTTGAATTTGGTTGCTGGCGGTCACAGGGTCAGAGATTCGGTGGAGAGTGCACAGGGAAAGGCGGAAGGTTAGAATTCTCAGAGGTAGAGCATGGGATGCGGATTCTGTGGCAGGGTTGTAAGGAGGTGGCGGGAGTGAGACACGTGGAGAGGAATGACCCCCTGGGTCAAAAGAGCAGTCAAAAGACAGAGAAAGGGGTTGAGGACAGGTTTGAGAAGGCAAAGAGGACTTTGCGAGGAAGATCTGATTGGTGGAACATGAGGAGTAAAGCCAGAGGTGGGGGGGGGGCGGCGGGGGGTGAGAGCGGGGAAGCCTGTTCGTAGGGATCTCTGAGGCCTCCCTGTCCGGTGGCAAAAAATTATCTAGGTCTTGGAGGATATTGGAATCAAAAGTGCCATTTTTGGGCCACAGAGAGACATTGTCAAGTTTATATTGTGACCAGGTAGAGCTTCTTTGATTTATGTAGCCAGAAAGACCAAGGGTCAAGAGATTGGCAAGGAGACACCCTAAGGGTGTGTAGAGGGGGTTTGGGCTGAGGACCCCATGACCAGAGGGAAGGGCCAATGAGAAGTTGGGGAGGAAAGAAGGAGCGTCCTTCTTTTTCCTCAGCCAACCTGTAGAGAGAGAGACGACGAGAGAAGATTCCAAGGTGGTCACCCTGAGACCTTTCCCGTGGAGTAGAGCAGAGTTTTCCCGGCCAGGTACCTGGGCTTTCGTAGAAGGTAGAACATGTAGCCGAGTAGACGGGAAAACTCTGAGGTCAAGGGAATGATGCTGGGGGGGAGGGGGTGTTGGTTGGGAAAGACCCTGAAGCCTACCGGTGAGAAAGCGACGAGATCCCCACTTGTCCTGGTACGGCAGGGTTCGAGACGTGTTCTGAGCAGGCCAATCAACTCAGAACCATGCCATCGAGCAGAGCCAGAGCAGGAGTCAGAAGCTCGGGGCTAGGTCCGAGGATCATCCACACTCACCCAGGTTTTCAGCACCAGATGAAAGATGAGACAGAGGGCCAGAGACCAGGACACAGGCTTTATTAGAGGAGAAGACCCTGCCAGGCTATCTTCCAAATGGAGAAATAGCACATGTGCAGGGGTGAAGGCACCTTTTGAGGGGAGGACAGGGAAGGGATGGGGCTTAGGGTACTCAGCAAATGCTGATTGGTGGTTTCATATAAGGCACATAATTAGAGACTTAGAAATCGGGGTTAGGGTATTTGGCAGGTGCTGATTGGTGGTTCAATGTACAGTCCATATAAGGTGCCTGGTTAGGTGTTCAGGAATGTTCGGGCTGCAGTTGGAGTTTATGTCATTCTCCATCCATCAGTTGGGGGCGGGAGGATCTATCACCAGATAATGTGTTTCTGTTGATTCAGTGATTCGTAAATACTTTAGATAACTAACTTGCTCGATTTTTGCTTCTGTAAAGAATGCTTTTCGTGAAACAGATTCCTCATTCCAACCCAAAGATTTAATCTATACTTTTGTGATACTCTGCCAATATAAGCCAGATGTGGCAAGCTGTTCAGGGCTGTGAGGTCTGGAGCGCTTTTGCTCCCTCATATGCTGCCAGCTTTTAATAAATGACTCCATAATTCGACTTTTTGAGGCATACTTTGTAAGATGGGGGTCACACTACAGCATACCCTTTCTGTTTTTTTGGTGCCTAAAATTTTTTAACAGGGTAACACTGCCTTCAGTCTCTATGGAGATATGTTTTCCAGTCAACATGCATGACTGGATAATGCATGACTGGGTGTAAATCGTGTATTAAATGGGTTTAAGCACACATTTTCATAGTAGAGGGAGGGAAGAAGGGAGAGATGAAAAAGATCATGAGAGGCATGAATGCCAGAAAGACAGAATAAAGGAGACCCATGGAAAGGAGAACATAATTTTAAAGGAGTTGAATTTATTAAAGGTATACTATACCAATTTTTAAATGTTGGCTTTGGTAGAGGACATAATGTAATTCAAGTTTAGAGAAATAATAAAAATGCTTTAAAATTGTATATGAACTAATAAACTTAATAAGTATTTTACTATTACTGTAATTGTCTTTGTTTAATGCTGGCTACATGCCAAATACAATGCTTTATGTTTTGAAAAAATTTTATAATTAAATCCTTATGTCATTCCTGGCTATAGATTATATTACTACATTTACTATACAGATAAAACATATTGCCCTTAAAGTTCTCAGAATATTTATGCTAGATTATTATTTAGAAAAACGCATAGCAGTAATGCAAAAAAGGTCTGATAGATTTCAAAGTTTGTATTCCAACTGCTACA
Organism: Corynorhinus townsendii; assembly: GCA_026230045.1. Classification (NCBI taxonomy): domain Eukaryota; kingdom Metazoa; phylum Chordata; class Mammalia; order Chiroptera; family Vespertilionidae; genus Corynorhinus; species Corynorhinus townsendii. Next base: position 124,724,858 of record JAPDVU010000006.1, read on the forward strand.
CAAATTTACCCTTTTTAAAAGAATGTTTTATAGCAAATAGAGAAAGAAAATTTGGGTAAATTTATAAAAAAGTGTAAACCAAAAAGAGGATTAAACTAAAAAAGAAACAAAAAGCACATATGTGGTGTCATAGAATGCATCTGGGAAACCCAGATTCAGGTAACAGTGGTAGCTGAGGAGTTGTAATTATTCCAAACTTGCTTAAAACCAGTCTTGAAGAAATCCTTTAACCTCCCATTCCAGGTTTTGGCTCCCTTCCTGAAAAAGGAACTGACATTGCATTGAAATGGCTCAGCATAAAATAATAATAATGAATAATAATAATAGCAATAATAAAATCTGAAGGAAACTTTAATTTGACTTTTTTGCCTCTTCTTATCAAGAACTAGTCTTAATTGTCTGATAACTATATATAGGTGGAATTTCCTCCAAATTAGACTTTGAAAGTAATATTTGTAACAGGGATGTTTGTTAAGGAGGAATTTGAAGTAAAAACAATACTTGTAAGGGAGCAAGGAAAGGAGGATTATATGGATGGAGAAATTGAACATGATCTGGGATTCCCCTTCAGAGTTGTCTATAACGGAGATGTGGCTGATGGTTCTCTGAACTCCTGATGGGCCATTCATTGGATGATGGTCATTTGGGAGAGGAGGAGGGCAAGGCAATCTTTAACAAAGCAGCTTCCTCCCGCAGTGGAGTGTTGGAAGTGTCTCATCTGTGATTTACCAACAGGCCACATTGCTGCACCTAGAGAATGAGTTCTGAAAGGGGCTCTACAGGGTCCACCTGAGTATCCACAGACCAGGTATATGTGTGTGTGTGTGTGTGTGTGTGTGTGTGTGTGTGTGTGCGCGCGCGTGTGTGTGTTTTGGAGGGGGTAATGCAAATATCTACTAGAGTACTAGAGTCCTGTTGATGGGGAGCATGAGACATTTTGGGTGGGGGGGGGGGCGGCGCAGTAATCTGAATTTGTCCCAGTAACCTGCCTTCTACTGCACACTCTTGCTAGCCGATAATTAACACCATTTGTGAAAGAATGTGGGAGACTAGCAGCCTGACTCTGTATCTAGTTAATCTGTGTCCTAATGCACATTCCTGATAGCCTGTAATGAAGTCACTGCCCCTTCCTTAATTATCTGGTCTTCAAGACCTATTTACCTAAATACTCCCAATTTACCAGGGCCCTAAACCAAGGACATAACAGCTTAACTAGAGGGAGGTCAGTGGCGCCATCCAGGATGGACGTTAGATACAATCTAAGTTAACCATTACAACTGACTCGAGGGGGGCTGTGAGAGTCCACTCCAAAAGCTTGGTAGTTAGGAAACAAAGAACCTCAGAAATACATAAGGAGAAAATCTCATTGTCTAAGTTGTTCAGGATCTGGATCTTTGAGTCCCCTGAACCAGCAGCACTGCTTTGAATAAAGGTGTACTTTCCTCAACCTCCGAGTGTACAACTGTCTCTTTTTCCGCACCAATTCCATAACACTGTCTCTTATACAAAAAATAACAAAAAACAACAACACAAAAACTTCTTAAGTTGTCACATTTAAGTTGATTTAGCCTGAAAAGATAACACACTTAAACATTATTTAAACTCATGTGCTCCCCAAGAATTACTGATAAATCAAACCTCTGGGTTTGCACCAATATAGTTCAGTAATGCCAAAAAATGGGGGATTGTGAATTATTTGTAATCACAGGCCCCTTGCCTGTGTCTGCAGCTTTAATTTCCCTAAGGTGAATTCCTCCAAATCCTGCTAAAGTTCAGGCTGTGCAAAGTGTGCTAGCTGCCTGAGGCAAAGGGAGAAAGAGGTGAAGTGAACATGAACATGTCCACAGCAGTCAGTTTCACTGCTCATCTGTCTCCCTTAGAAGAAAGGTGGAAAACAACAGTTGCTGCTGCTCAGCAGTTAAACTGAGGAATCAGCCGTATTCTGAGGGAGAGTGAATTACATTCCGGGATTTGGGTAGATGTCTGAGAGCACCTACCTTGCTTTCCTGCCCCAAGGCTTTTCACGTCTTCAACTTACCTTCTCAGTAATGTCTCTGAAAAAGGTTTTATTCCAAATGCAAAACATTGTATTTATCATTGGCTCCAGATCAAAGGGAATTTTTTAAAATGTGTAATCCATCTTGTACACACTCATGATTTTTTTCAGAAATGGCTAGTTTTACCTTCTTATATTCCAATTATGCAGATCCTCCAAAATCTTTACATATATTTATGGTAACAATGAAGCCATAATGCTCAACATAGTTATTTTACATTTCCATTTCTGCATGTTGGGATATTCCATCCAGTAATATATAGCAAATGTATTAACCATACATCTTTAGAGTCTCATACATTAGTCTGTATTGTATATGCATCTGTAATAACCAAGTCAGCAATGGTAAGCAGAATATCTTGAACAGAAGAGACACAAAAATTACGTAAGAAATAACATGAGATTAAAATTTGCAAGAGAAAATAGGATGAATCATACAATAAGTCTGTTGCACCAAACTCAAACTTTTCCCATCTAGTAAATTAAGGGAAATAAAAATACTCTACCTATCAGTTAATGAGGAATAACTAAATATTTTATAACTGTAAACTGTTTTAAAGCTTTGGAGGGACACACAAGGAAAAGCATTTTGCCCTCTCTGTATATTTCCATCACTTTAAAACAAAGGAAGGTACAAAGTTCTCATTGAATCTTGCAACCAGGGATTTGTTAGGTCCCACAATAGCATTCACTGCTACTCTTCTGCATTGAATTCTCTTGAAAGATGAGTTTGTGACAGCTGAGGGGCTTCCCAGCCAGTAAATCAATTCCAAAAGGTTGGCATGGCAGTGACATGGAAATAACAATAACTTCAGAGAAACATGGTCATGGGCAATGGCATCCTGAAATTGTAAAGGATGCAAATGGACCATCAGGAATGCACAATTACATAGGCAATGTCCAGAGAAAGAAACATACTAATGAAGCAGGAATTTTAGGGGAATATAGGCAGGCTTAGGGATTTTTTTAGAATTGGGGTCCATGGAAAAACACAGGGCTGCAGACCTGGAGAAGGTACATTTTCATAACACAAGGAAGCCAGGTGCAGTTACATCTCCATAAGACAATGGAGCAGCAATAGGTATATTTCCATAAGACAAGGGAACTGGAAGTAGCCAAGAAAGGTCTATATTTACAAAATAAAGAGAAGGAAGCCCTTCATTCAGAAGGAAAAGAAGAAAGCCCAGAGGAATGGAAGGACTATGAGGGAAGAGGGCCTCAGGAATCACTATAGTAACCAGTAAGGAATATTGACCAATCAGAGGGGATATCAGGACACAGGAACTGCAGCCTTTATAAACCATAGGGAAAAGGAACCCTGTGGGACTCTTCCCCCTCCCTACTTGGGAGTCCATTCTGTGGGACTCTTCCCTGTCCCCACGTGGGAATCTCTACTTGTTCTTCAATAAATCTCCACCTTTGCTATACCACTTTCTGTCCATGGATTCATTCTTTGATTCTGGTGGACAAAGAATCGGGTTCCAATCCAAAAATCGATATCACTAAGAAAAGTCTATTGAGGCCGATTGTGATGGGCAAAGAGATGCACAATGCAGTGGACATAAAATCAGGTGATGAAATGGTTAATATGTATATATATCTACATATCCACATATCTATATACCTATATCTGTTTATCTATCTATCTATATATTTATTTATTTTCAGAATTTGTTAGTTAAAATATTTTATTTCTTTTATAAGTATTCGAGAAGTATCATAGAATTGAAAGTATAAATTCATTTTTAAAAATTGTTTCCTCCAGGGTAGGTTAAAAATTACTTTAAAAATTAACATTTTATTTTGACAAACATGGATCCCTTGGCATATTTTTTTTTCCTTAGGGATAAACATCAGATATTTGAGCATATCCATATTTTAAAATATTGAAAACATATAAATATTAATGTATTATACTCAGATGAAAAGCACTTTAGATTATATGATGCCAAATGCCCCAAGAAAAAGAGAAAATCTGTGTTCTATACATTTTAAAGTATTTAGCTATCTGGTATTGAAACCAAAGTGTGGGGTGTTTGGGTCTGAGTTTGTTGTCTCACACAATCAAAGAATGAAGCCACAGACAAAAACGGTTAGTGGAAGCAAAGTTTATTGAGAAAAGCTAGCCGTGGAAAAGGTGCAGTGGGGTTCCAAAAGCAGGCCAGTGTCCCGAGCTTCCATTCCATGTTGCAGTGGGGAGCATTTCAGCACCCAGGCTAACTGAAGTCCATTAGTTTGTGTGTAGAGTCCCACATGGCCATAAGCCCCGTGGGCACTGGGGAGCACATCCCCACCACAGGAACACCGGGAACCCACTGCGTGCCAGGGAGAGAGAGAGGAGGAAGGAAGTGTGTGCTTTTTAATCTAAGGGCAGATAGATGCCTTCTTAGCTCTTGGTTGGTCCTTTCAAAGAATTTTGCCTTAGCAGCATCCTTGGGATTGGTTTTTATGCCTCACTGCCTTGTGATTGGTTATTTGTAAGCTGTCTGTCTTAGTAACATGCATACATTTTAAAGTTTGTCTCCTGCCTAAGCCCTTCCTTCCCGGCCCAGCTGGGTTTCCAGGTTCTATCTCCTCCCAGGCCCCGGCCCCTGTCTACCCAACTTCTTTCTGTCTCCTCAGCATCATGCAAATAATCACTCAGACATTTTTTGATATTTTTAATAGACACATCTTTAATGCAGATACTGTTTTAATATGTTAATGTTATCTTAATACCTTGAAGAAGCCATAGGATGAAAGTAAAGATAGTAGACATAGATATATACGTATTTTACTGATTTGACAGCCCAAACAATTATATTTTTTGGCAGAAAAACAATACATTTTACCATCTTTTAAGCTTTATTTAGAGTGTAAATGTAACATGCATATAAAATTCTGAAAGAGCAAGAGAAGATGTGGAAAAATATACATGTATTCAACTAATTATGCCATTTCAACACTGATCTTCTTCCTATCTTGTAGAGAAAAGTAACATTTGTCATATGTTACTTTTCTCTACAAGATAGGAAGGTGGGCTACTGACAAAAGTTTCAATCATGCAGAAAGCTGTTTTGAAATTTCCATTAGAAAAAAAAAATGCAAGCACCATTTACATGATAAATTACTGTTTGACAAGAATCTTTGCTGACTACCCAAGTGCTTGATTCTGTTATCACTGATTTGTCCTTTAGTCTTCAAGAGAATGAAAATGAAGGACTTAAAACTAATTGTGCCAGGAAACAGAGCTAATTTCCTTATGCTGCCAAAAAAAAATGCATTGAAAGCCATTAAACTTGAAAGCGAATAATATTATGTGCAATAACAAAGTATTATTAATGTCTTTATTGTCCTACAGAGTGCCTTGATTGCTATTCTTAAATAATTTTGCTTCTAGAAAGTTCTACAGATTTTCCTAAAGAACAATGAAAAACATAGGCTTCATTTAATAAAGAAGTTTAAAATATCTAAAGAAAATTTTTTAAAATTTTAATTAGGAAATCAGAAGCCTTACTCTACAGAGTAAATATAGTTTACTAGCATAAATTTTTAGCCCTCTATTTGAAAATATGTACTTAAAATTTTAACTAAGAATCACTTTCTCCCCACTTGTTTAACCTGGTTTGTTATCATTGAAATGAAAAATGATACCACAATGTGAATCCATTTTATATGCACTAAATTGGAAAAGATTAAAAAATAAATAAAAGCAATGTGTTGGAAGTAATGTGGGGCACTTGAGGTATCTCATGCTCTGTTAGTGGGAACAAACATTTTGGAAAATATTTTGGCATTACAGTAACAACTAAAATAGTCACTTATGTCAGGGACAAATTGGAGCTGATCAATGCAGGTGCATATGAAAGTTTTTAGGACTAAAATAGGAGGGTTTAGTGGTGAAATAGGCAGGTTTAGGAAATTTGAGGAATTAAGGGGTCCATGGAATAAGCACAGAGCTACAGAGCTGCAAAGGCTACATTTCCATAGAATAAGGGAGCTGGAAATAGCAGAAGGCACATTTCCATAGAATAAGGGGACTGGGAGCTGCAGAAGGTGTACATTTACAGAATAAAGGGAAGAAAGCCCCTCATTCAGAGAGTGAGGAAGAAAGCCCAGAGGGAATAGGGAAACAATAAGAGAGAAAAGGAGGAGAGCCTCACATGTCCCATGTGAGGTTCTATCTTTGAGTTCTGGAGTTGCTATAGTGACCAAATCAGAAGGGGATAGTGACCAGTCAGAAGGGATATCAAGGCACAAAGATCTGCAGCCTTTATAAACCATAGGAAAAAGGGACTCAGTGGGACTCTTTCCCCCCTCCCCACATGGGAGTCTGTGGTTGTTTCTCAATAAATTTCCACCTTTGCCACACCACCTTTCGACCGTGGTTTCATTCTTTGACTCCATTAGACAAGAGCCCAGGAACCATCCTTCCCAGGGGAACCCCACACGTTTCCAGTCCAGAATTCCTGTTTCACATATGGGTAACTTAACCTAACCTTAAAGAAATTTGATGCTGTTTTCAGAAATCAGCAGAGGACCCTGGCCATTTCCCAATCTCTAAGTCTGTTCATAACATCTTTGGAATTCCTTGTTCCACTGACTAAGCAACCCAGATGCAAATAAGAATACCACCAGGCAACCAACCAGCAGAAAATGCCAGATAACATCAACACTTACTTGATAAAACCCCCTTAGTTTGTGAACAACTTGAAACTCATGGCGCCTGTACTTTGAGTTTTCTGGCTCCAGATAAAACTCAAGCTGTGCAGAAACTTTCATTTCTTTAATATGGCCTTTTCTCCTTCCTTCTGATTCCATCTGGCTCTGTGCAGCATAGGAGCACAGTGACTCACTTTTTCTCCCTGGCTTGGCCACTCCCTTACTCATTGAGCAGTTACACATGGAGAAACTACAGAGTTCTGATTTGGAATTATTCACTGTATGCACATTTTTTTTCTCTATTCCTTAATCCCTTTAGAAAATAGCAATTTTTCTTGCTATTGACCTGCTAAGGTGAACATGAATATTATTCAACTCTTAGGAACACTTAACTTGGGATTTAGCTATGTAAATTGGGTATTCAAAAAAATGGAGAACTTGACTTTCAAGTAAAATTAAAATATAAGCTCTTATCATATTCACTTCTATTACTGGTGGGTGAAAGAAGAAAGCAGAACTGACTATCTCCCATCTTGCAGAGCTAGATCCTCAGCTGACCCTCCCCACTGGGGGTCACCACAGGAATGTCAGAATTGTCCTAACTCCCCCAACCGCTGCCTGGGTAGACCAGTGAAGCTCCAGGAATGTAGCTAAGGTCCTAATAAGGCTATCAAGAAGCAAAGGTAGGGGGATGGCTCAGACCTTGGAATGTATTGGCCACCTCCTGACCTTTGTGCCATAAAACCCTGCAGAAAAACCCTGACCAAAGTGACCACTCTCTGTAACCCACGTCACTCACCTAAGCCCACCCAAATGACTAGCCCTATATAACCTTTGTTCCCCTGGGGCTCGCTCTCTCGTCTCGCCACTGCGTCGGTAAAGAGGCTGGGAGCCAAGCCCGGGCTTGAATAAAGACTCTTGTTTTTTTACATCGGAAGTGGCTCCCTGGTGGTTGAATTTGGGGACCCCGAAATCTGGGCATAACAGTGGGAAGAGGTCCTCTTCTCTACCTGTTGCTGGAGAAGGTGGATTTCTTACAATATCCCTAGAAAAAGAACTATCTTAGACTCACATGGGAGAACAAATTTTTATTTGTTTGCAAGGAATTAAATCCCTGCATTCCAAGGTCCGATTTCCCTTTGTCCAGTCACATAATGAGTGTAGCTGGGTTTTCAGTGGAGTTAAAACCCACTGAAACTGTTCAGAGTTTCCTTTTCAAACTGAAGCCACATCCAGTCCAGCATCAGGCCAGCTTAGTCTGTGTTTCTCACTGCAGTCCAATTGTCCATTATTTGTGGGGTCCACATGGCCATGGGCCATTCTGGGCTAATGCAAGGAAGCAGGAATGAGAGAGCCCCAGAGCCAAGAGCAACAACAAGAGTGAACTCCTTTGTTTAGAGCAGTGGTCGGCAAACTGCGGCTCTTTGGCCCCTTGAATGTGGCTCTTCCACAAATACCACATGCGGGAGCGCACGTACAGTGCTTTTGAAACTTCGTGGCCCATGCGCAGAAGTCGGTTTTCGGCTCTCAAAAGAAATTTCAATCGTACTGTTGATATTTGGCTCTGTTGACTAATGAATTTGCCAACCACTGGTTTAGGGGATTGTCTTCCCAAATTTTGGGGGTCGTTCACTGGCTTCACTAATTTTGGCCAATTATCCCTGTTCCCAGGTGTGGCTGAAGCACATGTGTTTATTTCCCCTTCCTTGGACCCCTCCCAGGGAATGGGCGGGTAGTTCCCTGGAGGTGTGAAGTTGCAACTTCTTGGTGTAGCTGCCCAAACGACATGCCTATGATGTCTGGCCTATCCCTTTCCTCTTTTTCTATTATTAATAGCTAGCTAATTACAACAGTTACAATGGTATCACTACTAAAGAACAGTGTTGAATGAGTGCTTTCTAACTGGTGATTTCTGAAGACTCCGGGGCTTGCAATGATTTGAAAACATACCACAAGCCCATTACCGTAGATACTCTCATGGCACTTTTAATGTCTTCATAGTTTTGTCTAGCCTGGGATGTTGGAATTCTACACTTTCTAGCCTTTTTAGATTGACTTCTTTCATTTACCAATGCACATTTAAGGTTCCTCAATGCCACCTGGCCAGTGTGCCTCAGGGGTTGAGCACTGACCCATGAATAATGAGGCCACTGGTTGGATTCCTGGTCAGGGCACAGGTCTGAGTTGTAGGCTTAATCCCCAGTAGAGGGCATGCAGGAGGCAGCTGGTTGATGATGTTCTCTCTCATTGATGTTTCTATCTCTTTAAACCTCTCCCTTTCTCTCTAAAATCAATAAAAACATAGTTTAAAAAAATTTTTTAAATGTTTTCTCTATGTCTTTTCATTGATAGCTTATTTCTTTTATCACTGAAATAAATTCTTTCATGTATGATCAATTGATTTTCAACAAAAATACTCAACGGGGAAAGGGTACCCTTTTAAACAAGTATCATTCCATTGTTTGGATGTTTATTTATTTTCCTACTGAAGGACATCTTGGCTGCTTCCAAGTTTTGACAATTATGAATAAAGCTGTTATAAACATACCTGTGCAGTTTTTGGTGTGGATATAAGTTTTCAATTCCTTCAGGCAAATACAAAGGAGAGTGATTGCTGTTGGCATGGAAAAGAGTATGTTTTGTAAGAATTCTCCAAACTACGAAAGAGGTTAACTTTATTCATAAGTATTTTATTTTTAATGCTATTGTAAATGGAATTTTCTTAGTCCCACTATCATTGTGCGTTCCCACTCTCAATGAATGAGAGTTGTTGTTGGCCTCATCCTCTCAGTATTTGGTGCTGTCAGTGTTCTGGATTTGGTCTTTCTAATGGTGTATGATGGCATCTCCTGCTGCTTTAATTTGCATTTCCCTAATGACTTGTCTGACTCTTAAATTATAAACATTCTAATAGGTGTGAAGTGTTATCTCATTAGGTTTGAATTTGCATTTCCCAAAGGTTACTGATTATGAACATTTTTTCAAGTGTCTTTGGCCATTTACATGTCATCTTGAATAAAATAATCATTCCAATTTTTGTGCCAATATTTATTTGGACTCTTTGTATTTTTGAGTTATAAGATTTCTTTATGTATAACATTCTAAATATAAGTTGTTTTAGGCTATATGATTTCAAATGTTTTCTGCCAGTCTATAGTTTGCCTTTTCACTTTCTTTAGGATATTTTTTGAAAAACAAAAACTTTTAATTTTGATAAAGTCCAATTTATCAGTTTTTATTTTATGTCTTGCTATGTTTATGTAATGCCTAAGAAATAATTGCCTATACCAAATTCTAGGAGATTTAATCTTAATTTAGAATAAATAATTCAAATTGCTATAAATTTAGGAATTACATTTAGGTATGTGATTTATTCTGAGATAGCCTTCTTGTACAGTGTGAGGCAAGGGCTCAAATTCATCTTTTTGCCTTGGATATTGAATTGTAAAATAATTTTTTTAAAGACTATTCTTTTCCCATTGGATATTTTTGGCATCTTTGTTGACAATCTATTGATCATAGATGAAACACTTTATATCAAAATGATCAATTCTGCTTTAGATACTCATGTCTTTCCTATGTCATACCTATAATGTCTTCATTACTGTTGATTCCTACTATGTTTTGAAACCAAGACGTGCATTTGTTCTTATTTTTTAAGGTTGTTTTGGTTAGTTGGTCCTTTGAATTTCCATATTGTTTTATAACAAGCTTCCCAATTTCTGAAAAGTATGTGAGCAGAAATCTGGATAAGGATCACATTGACTAGATTAATTTGAGAATTGTTGCCATCTTTAAAATATCATGTTTTCCCAACGTTGTTCATAAAATATTCCTAGTTATATTTATGTTAGCTCTTACTCTGATTTATTTAAATATTGTTTTGTAGTTTTTGGTGTGGAATAATTATACAACTTCAGTTAATTTTATTCATAAATATTTTATTTTTAATGATATTATAACCGTAATTTTCTTGGTCACATTAAAAATTGATATTTATTCTTTTAACTTGAGACTAATGAGACCCGTAGTTGTGCATATGTGTGTTTGTGTGTGTATTCATGTATGTGTGTGAGTATACAAGGTGGGGAAAAGTAGGTGTAGAGTTGTTCATACGGAAAATAATACAATAATTAGAAAATCATAATACAAGGATAAACTCTGTGTTTTACATACCCATAACTTTACATCTATTTGTCCCACCCTGTATATTACTTATCTTCTACATTCAAGATCATGTTGAATCACAGCAAACTGTGTTCACTTTATTACCAATCTATCCAGATAATACTCTTCTTCTTTCTTTTTCTCACCTAATGGCATTGGCTTAAGCCTCTAGTGACATGTTGAATAGAAATGATTGGTATTCTGTTGAGGATTTTTGTGCCATAATCATGGGGAATTTGGGTTATAGGCTTCTAGCTTTGGTGATATCTCTGTCTAGCTTTGGAATCTGGGTAACTTGTAGAATGCAGTAAGAAGCATTTCCTCCTTCTTCATATTCTGGCATAATTGGGGACAGTTGTTATTATTATAATGCACATGGGAGATTTCAATAATCTGTTTTGATATAAGTAGGTAAAAATTAAGTGCCTAGTGGAAGGTTTTGTAATGATTTCTCTACCTAAGACTACAAAATGTCTTAGGGTTTTTACTTTATTCTCAACTCCTTAATCAGTGCAATCCTCAATAAAACATAAAGTATAATCAATACATAGGCTGAGAATATGTTACAAGTTCATGCATTTTTAGTTATTTTATTTTGTCTATTCATTGTAGACTTAGGGTTCGCAAAGAGATATGTAAGTTAACACACTTGAAATTGTGAAAAGCCTTCATTTTCATTCTCTTCCTTTTACGTTTTTCAAATTATTTTTCTTTTAATCTATGCTACATGGCAAAAATCAAGGAGCTAAGAAGATTATGCTATGGCTATGCCAATGATTTGATCTCTTGTAAGTAGACTTCTCCAAGGCTAGGAGCTCCCAACTGTTACCCATTTGGCTCATACTTAAGAGCAAGTAGGAATTTATGGCAGGCGTACACAGCCAAAGATGCTGAGAAAACCATAAGGTGATGTTTGAAATATATAATTCAGAATATGTTTTTTCTACTTTCTGGTGTGTATGCTGATATTTCATGTAAGACAGAAAAACAAGCATGAAGGAGTTGCAAAATAAATTTTTTCATATGGAACTTAATTTTTGAAATCTTAAAAAATATATTATATTTAGCAGGTTCCCACAGGGAGACCATTAGAATCCTAGTGACAGAAATAAATATAAATTCTACTAGTAGCCCTGCACATGAATCTGTGCACCAGTAGCTCTCTGTGGGGCCTGGTCACTTTACGCCCATGGCCCAGAGGCTCATCCATGGCTGGGCGCAGAATGTTTGCCTTGTCACCAGGGCAACAACACAAATGTTCCGGGCCCCGGCCTGGCCAGAGGCCCATCCGCTAGACCCCTCAAGATGCCCGCTCTCAGCAGCCACCTCCCTGGGACTGGGGACTCCAGCAGGGCTGAAAGGACTGGGCACCACCATATTATGGCTATAGAAGCTGCCATCTTTGTGAAGGAGTTACAGTTAATTTACATATTACCCTTTTGTTAGATAGGATTACTTGGAGTTTTAAAATATAGTAAATTTTGAAAGAAAAAAAGGCTAAGCAGTTAGCCATTTTCATATCAAATTATATCCTCATTTTTGCATGCCCAAGATTAAGATCATAATATACTTTTCTGAATTAAAACAGAGAATTTAATTTACATTTAAAATAGTAAACATTTAAATTTTTTTTTTCTTTATTGATTAAGGTACACATATGTGTCCTTATTGCCTCCACACACTCCCACTCATTCCTTCACCCCCCTGTTGTCTGTGTCCATTGGTTAGGCTTATATGCATGCATATAAGTCCTTTGTTTGATCTCTCTCCATTACCCCAACATCCCCTACCTTCCCTCTGAGGTTAGATGGTCTGTTCAATGCTTCTAAGTCTCTGGATCTCTTTTTGTTCATCAGTTTATGTTGTTAATTATATTCCATAAATGAGTGAGATCAAGTGATTTTTATCTTTTTCAGACTGGCTTATTTTGCTTAGCATAATGCTCTCCAGGTCCATCCATGCTGTTGCAAATGGTAAGAGTTCCTTCTTTTTTACCGCAGCATAGTATTCCATTGTGTAGATGTACCACAGTTTTTTAATCCATTCATCTACTGATGGACACTTAGGCTGTTTCCAGATCTTGGTTATGATGAATTGTGCCACTATGAAATAGGGGTGCATATATCCTTTCTGATTGGTGTTTCTGGTTTCTTGGGATATATTCCTAGAAGTGGGATCACTGGGTCAAATGGGAGTTCCATTTTTAATTTACTGAGGAAACTCCATACTGTTTTCCACAGTGGCTCCACCAGTCCGCATTCCCATCAGCCGTGGACAAGGGTTCCTTTTTCTCCAAATCCTCGCCAGCACTTGTCATTTGTTGATGATAGCCATTCTGACAGGTGTGAGATGGTACCTCATTGTCATTTTGATTTGTATCTCTCAGATGATTGGTGACTTTGAGTATGTTTTCATATGTCTTTTGGCCTTCTGTATGTCCTCTTTCAAAAAGTGTCTATTTAGGTCCTTTGCCCATTTTTTGATTGGATTGTTTATCTTCCTTTTATTAAGTTGTATGAGTTCACTACAAATTTTGGAGATTAAAACCTTATCGGAAATAATATTGGCAAATATGTTCTCCCATGCAGGGGGATCTCTTGTTGTTTTGTTGGTAGTTTATTTTGCTGTGCAGAAGCTTTTAATTTGATTTAGTCCCATTTGTTTATTTTTTCTTTAGTTTCAATGTCAAGAAATTGCTATGACATATGTATGATATTTTGCTGCCTAATGGATAAAGGACTTTAACGTATGGTTTCCTGTCTTATGTTTAAGTCCTGTATCCATTTTGAGTTTATTTTTGAGTATGGTGTAAGTTGGTGGTCTAGTTTCATTTTCTTGCATGTATCTGTCCCATTTTCCCAACTCCATTTATTGAAGAGACTGTCTTGACTCCACTGTATGCTCTTTCCTCCTTTGTCAAATATTAATTGAGCATATGGCTTGGGTCTATTTCTGGGTTTCTGTTCCATTGCTCTATATGTCTGTTCTTATGCCAGTACCAGGCACTTCTGAGAACAGTGGCTTTGTAATATAGCTTGATATCTGGTATTGAGATCCCTCCTACTTTGTTCTTCTTTCTCAGGATTGCTACAGCTATTTGGGATCATTTTTTATTCCATATGAATTTTTGAAGAGTTTGTTCTTGGTCTGTGAAATATGCCATTGGTATTTTAATGGGGATTGCATTGAATCTATAGATTGCAGTGAATCTATAGACATATATATTTATTTATTTCAGAGAGGAAGAGAGGAGAGAGATAGAAACATCAATGATGAAAGAGAATCATTGATCGGCTGCCTCCAGCATACCCCCTACTGGAGATCAAGCCTTCATACCCTAGGCCGGAATCGAACCTGGGACCCTTCATTCTACAGGCTGACACTCTATCCACTGAGCCAAGTCAGCAAGGGCTCTATCTCTTTTTTAGTGTCCTATAGTTTTCTGAGTACAGATCTTTTACCTCCTTAGTTAAATTTATTCCTAGGTATTTTAATATTTTTGTTGCAATGGTCAATGGGATTGTTTTATTAGTTTCTCTTTCTGTGAGTTCATTATTGGTATATAAAAAAGCCATTGATTTCTGGGTGTTCTACTATTTCTTATTAAACTAGATTTTTTTAATGAAAATTGGTCATATCTCTATTTTTCTCTTGCAGTGTACTATATAATTTTACTCTAACATTGCAGGGATTTTTTTTAAAATTCCTGCTCTGGCAAAAGGCAAGAAGATAATATATTATTACTTATTCTTTAAAAATTAATAATATATTTGAAGACAAAACAACATATGAGTTACTCTTCACTATAATAAATTAACATTTGTTAATTCTATTTTATTTCTTGTGGACTTTATATTAGATCATGTAACAAGAGATCCTGAAGTTAGGAATATCATTAATCTCATATTATTTATCTTAACCCTACCTTCAGAGCCACAAAATGTAAAATAAGTTACTAATGTTTATATTTTAAAAGTTTCATTAAGATTCAAATACATTTAATAAAAAAATGAAAAAAAATATTCAAAACAGAAATAGCCAAATCAAAGCAACAAAACAGGATGTAACTGAAAATGAAAATCAAATTGAAAAGATATATAATGAGGAAAGATGTGAGTGAGTTACATAAATTGACACAAGAGATAAAAAATTAACCCAAATCATTATATTTTAAAGATTTACAAGTGGGACAAATTATAGTGTACTATACATATTTGTAAAAATGCTATCATTTATTGTTAATTGTCTTGATACCAAATCAGAGTAAGTTGAATCAAGCATTGTGTTCATCCTGTAGTTCCAGGATCGCCTTGGGTACCTGCAAAACCTTTCGATACCTAAGATTAAAAATACTTGTTCAATGAACTTTTGATTTCAGCTCCAAGATGTAAAGAGTCTGGAAATTGGCATTAAAAAACGTTGAGCAAACTCAAAATCAATGCTTTTTCTTGGATCCATCTGAGATTTGAGGTTGCCTGGCCGACTGCCATTCCAATATTTGGAGAGATCAAGAACACACAGGGAGATGGAGCAACCACAGCCTGCTTACCTGAAATGAGCACTGCTGTTTCTTTCCTGAGAAGTGCCTGCGTTGACGATGGATGATATATCCTGCTCAGAATGTTAAATGCTACTACACGTCCAGTGTCAATTCTGAGCATTCATCAACTGACCTTGCAACAAAATTTGAGCAGGAAAAGCAAATATCAATAAAACTGCAGCCTACATTTTCTATATAGTCTCCTGAGCAGCAAGATTTTAGCAATTGTGGAGATCTTTATGTTACAAGTTAATGACCCTAATCCTGACTTCATCTATTTTGGGGCAGAAAAGGGGGAAAGGGTATTCAAAAATGCAGCTCTGACAGCCAGGAACTGGTTGATTGTTGCCAGGAGCTAGCCTGGCACATTCACAGCTATGTAGTCTTTGTGTTCTACTGAAAATAAAAAAATTCTCAGAATACAAACAACACCAGAGTCCACTCTTTGATCTTGATGAATCAAGACAAAAACAAGAACACTACATAATCATATCTGAACATCCTATATAATAAAAGTGTAATATGGAATTCGACCAAAGGGCAGAATGACCGGTCGTTATGATGCACACTGACCACCAGGGGGCAGACGCTCAATGCAGGAGCTGGTGGTCAGTGTGCTCCCACAGGGCTCACAGCTGGTGAGCATAGTGGCAGTGGTGGGAGCCTCTTCTGCCTCTGTGGCAGTCGGACATCCCCTTAGGGCTCCCAGACTGCAAGAGGGACAGGCCCGGCTGAGTGACCTTCCACTCCCTCCCCCTCCCAGTGCACAAATATTTTTATATAAAAATAATCCACAAAAATGACCAAATATCCACCTATCCTGACTAATATAAATGGCCACTGCTTCTTCACCAAAGATCCATCTGACTATAGTTGCCCTTACATAACTATCCACAGTCATTCCTACCATTTTCTATATAAAGCTTAAAATACCCAATAATAGAATTACCACTTTCCAGATAGCATTCAATCCATAGCAAAGCACTGCTTTCTTAAAACCTCCCCTAATCTACCAATATTCTCTTATGGAGCTTTACAGTTCTCCACAGTGTTCGTACTTTTTCACTGCAATAAGTTTATAGTCAACTTTAAAAAACTATTAGCTTGTTCTTGATCATCTTTAGTTATAGGGGATTGACTCCTATGGAATCAAAAGGATTTTACTCAGATATTATTTCACTCACAGGAAGTAACCTTAAAATTTGAATGTAATTCTAATCTCCATTTCATTGTGTTCTATTTTTAAAGTTATCTATAAATTTTTCTGTAAAATTTTGTCTTCCCCACAAGAATCCACATTTGGGGAGTAATAGGTGTTAGCAGGCAGAGGCACTTTGTTTTAATGTGTGGAGAAGTACTATAGTATGTCATATTGGGGGGGGGTATTAAAAAGTTGGGTAAGGCTAAACACTTGTGTCTTGGAAAATTATGGAAAAGAAGGCTGAGAAACAACAACTTGTTTGCAAAGGGACAGATAGCTGTAGATATAGATATAAAAATTTAAATAAGTTTTTCTAGAGGTAATGCTTGGAGGCAACATATTCATAAGTATGTGTGTGTTATTCTTATATTTGTGATTTGGAAGGAATGTGTCAAATATATCATGTACCTCCTGCTTTCTCTCTGGAAAGATACGAATCCCAGAACACAAGAATACAAGATTCTCCCTAATTATATCAGTTTAATGGATCCAAATAAAGTTTAATGATGAACAAGTATTTCTCCAATTGATAATTCACAGGGACTCACAAGCTAAGATTCATTATACTGAAACTATGCAATGCCAAATCAGCTAAAGAAAAGGGAAGATGGGGCAAAGTCCAGAGGAAATTGGATGCTAGCTTCCAATTGAGTCACAAAGAATGTGCTTAATTTTTCCAGCCAGAACTAGTGAAACACATGTGAGATGTCCAGGGTTTTTATTGGGGATTGATCACATAGACACTCTTTTCCAGCGTGCTCCAAAAATCAAGAATTCATGAAGGTATTTAGGCATTCACTATAAAATCATGCTGCTTGCAAAATGAGTCCAGGTAGGTATAGTTTAATCATACTCATATCTCTTCTAAAAATAATTGAAATCCTCCTGAAATCCAAGTTTCCAAATGCCAGTCACCGGCCAAACTTGCAACCCAGGTCTTCTTAAGATTCATAGTCTTAAGCCTGATATGGTGACTTTTTCTAGACATGGTTTTTAGTTATTAACCTTAGTTCTATATATGAAATTGTGTACTACCAGTCATTTCAAACACCACAGTCTCTCCAACCTTGACCTCTATGTTTTAATTCAACAGTTTATTGAATAAAATTGTTTTAAAGTGTTTCATCAGAAAGAATAAATAAACATATACAAAACAATGCTTCAAAGCACTGGCCCTGGAGTTCTGACTTCATAGGATAACGTCCATACCTTTGGGAGCTATCTGAGACAATCTTGCATGTATTATGAGAAAACCTGTCTAGAGAAGCAGACAAATAATTTTCAATTAAAAAAAATAAATGGCAATCAGCCACTATAGAAAGTAAAAATAATGAAGAGAACGATTGAATTTGAACTTTCAGTTAAAAGAATAAAGTTAACAATATTGAGACTAGAGAGTGAAAGGAACTATAGACAAGCTGATAGTCTCATAATGGGGAAGAAATAAATACTCTAAAACATAAATAAAATACAAGATTTAAGATATCAAAAGATAAAAAAGTAATCATTGGATTATCTCAAAACCAATCTTGTAATTTTTCAAAGAGAAACACACACGCATATACACATGTACTTGTATACACAAATGTACAAATGTGTAGATGAAAGGGAAGATTGTATTACAGAAAAACAAATCCAAAGAAATATTTAAAAAATCATGTGGGATGTGGAATATATTTGGTTCATGGGATACATTTGATTATCTCTACTTTTTCCATAGAACCAAGGAAATATAAAAAAAGACATTTAGTAGATGGAGTATAAATGATTATCTCCACTAGACTGATTAATCAATTAACCATATGGCAAGAATAAAAATACATAAAGCCCACAGAACTAAAGGAAATGGAAGGGAAAATGAAGGAGATGAGCAATATTATAAAACTTCAAAAATGGAAAAACAAATGGTAATTTTGGAGAATAAAGTCTCTTTACCTCCTACAGAAAGAGATGTGAACAAGACTTAAATAAATTGGAATAAAAAATACCAACAAAGCTCAGAAAGGGAAAGTACAAGGTAACTTTAACAGTGAATGATATATGAAGTTAAAAGAGGAATTGAAACATTGTACAAGGAATAGTGAGACCCTGAGCTGCCCTTTTCATTTCTTTGTGTAAAGACTAAAACACCTGTGCAATTCTAGTTTCAGGTAAAAGGTTTCTTTCCTGAAGATGCTGATCCATAAACAGTAAAATCCCCCCGAAACTGTGGATGTAGGAATACCAAGAAGACTCAGAAACTAGCTCTGAGTAACAATTCAAGGACGCATAGGTTGTATTCCCATGTTCTTTAAGAATTCTCCCTCCACTAGGGTCCCAGAAATTGGCAGCCAGTTCAAATTGGCCAATTGGGAAGACACATCACCATAGTGAGTTACAATGAAACAGTCACAACTTCATTTGAAAACTAGATTGCAACCCTCCAGTCACTGCATCCTTGTCATGATTACAAACAGTTTCTAAAGCTTCCCACTGCAAATATAAAGCAAAGAATAAAGAAAAAAAGATTAACATGAATTTATAGAGATCAAAACAAAAACAAAATTCCAAATGCAGAATAGAACTTCAAAGAAACTATAATTAATATTCTCAGAGCTAAGAAAATATACTGTAACCATCAACTAAAGCAGTGCTATATAAAAAGGAAAGGAAGCGATTTCATGAAACAATTCTTGAAAATTAATTGTGACATTAAGACTTTTTAAAAATCAAAAAATAATTGAAAGCTTTTTAAAAAAATAAAATGAAATTAAACAAAATAAGCATAAAGATATAGAAAAACTTGGGAATCAATTCAGGATGTTTTAAAACTGATGTACAGAAGCGTCGGAAAGTGAATTTACAATTCGAAGTGAAAATAATCAACCACGTAACTAGAAAATTGTGCAGACTGAAGAACTTGATTTCCCGATTTTAAATGTCCATACAATATGCAACACAACAATTAAGGCTAACATCAAGCTACATGATTATGGAATTTCATGGCAAATGCACTAAAATATGTTCTGAGATCTACGTAAGAAAAACAAGGAAGTTTACATGCAATATGCAGAAAATGACAATTGCTATCAGCAATGGGTACTAGAAATAGTAAACCAATTCTACCAAAGCTTGAGTAAAAAGTATTTTCTATCTAAATTCTCTGCTCAGCTAAAAGATCTTGCAAATGTGTGGATAAGATGACTGTATTTTAAGCCATAGAAGGCCCTCCATGCCTTTACTCTTTGAAAGCTACTGAAAGATGCATTTCATCAAAAGGAACAAGAAAAAAGAACTCATGATTCAGAGAAAAACATATTCAGAATAGAATGGGGTCAAGAGTTTCTTCTACCAGAAAACCTTTGTGTGTGTATGAATCTGAATATCTGCAGAATTGTGGCTAATTGAGCCAAACATTATTATAACAGTCTTTTGAGGGATTTAGAGGAGTACAAGCATTTTCTTCAAGTAACTGTAAGAGTTTTAAAAACTTACATCCTCAGTGAACATATTAGGAAAACTTATATGAAAAATAATGTCCATTACTCTACAAATATATTTATTTAAAAAACACATAAGAGAAGTAAAAGAGCAAACAACACTCAAGACATTTATTCTTGCTTCCATCTAATTTGTAAGTATATTGCAGCAAATGTTGCCCAAGATTCCTGAATATTCAATCCAAAATTCTAATTTTATTTAATGGCCCCGCTTCTACTTGTATACTCCCTACACTGTCAACATCTCTCCCAAATGAACAAATATTATATTGCACCATTGTCCCTAACTTTACAAGCAACTACATTAAACTAATAAAATCAGTTTCCAAAGACAACCCTAAATTTACCCTGGCCAATAAAAAAAGAGGAAAGAGGATATTTCCAAAGTTAACATTACTGCCTTTGAGTTCTATTCAGAATTATTTAAGTTTTTTAAATGAATGGTTCCAGTCCCATGCCATACCATACAAATTATAAACTTAAAAACTCTTGTAGAGTTTCACTGTCAGCGTTTGTAAACTGAAAGACAGAATAAATCATATAGCATGTTGATTTCATTGCAAGTGGCTTGCAAAGTGCTAAATGTGTAGTGTGTGTACAGATAATTTCTAACTGCAATGAAGCTGGCAGATTGACATTTCACTGCAGAATGTATGCAGAAATTATGTGGCCTCAGTGACTTCATACGTCTCCCTGAAGAGAGTGCATGAAATGAACCAACATATATATATGACCATATTTCCTTTAATGAGCATAAATTTTAAATCCCTCATAAACTATATCACTTTCTTAGCTAACAGGCTCATTGAGCAGAATAGTTGAACCCAGGGAAGAAGATATACTCTCCAGAATAGTAGGACTTTACTATTTTATATTCAGCAAAATCTTGAGCGTTCTTAAAAAAAAAAGGAAATAATATGATTTAAGTTAAAGTGCAATCTGTATTCATCAGGCAACCATACAGCTCTCTTCTCTTACCTGAGTCATTTTACAACTCATTATACATTATTGTCATTATTTTTGTTTTTGAAGAATATTTAAGTTTTTAGCTGTGTTGTTCTTTATTAACTTAAAGGCTGTGTTCAACTTTGATAAGTATGAATAGGTTGCAGAGCTAATTTTTAGGCAATAGTCTCCCCAGAACTCATATAAATACATCACACAGGATAGCTACATCTACTTCTTAAGCCAGTTATTCATGAAGCATTAGGGAAATCAACATTAGACAATAATAAGTAGCATTTTGATGGGTGCATAGTGAAATCGTATAAACCATATGCTACAATTTACTTCACTATGTCACATATTTATTTAGTTTTTGAATATGCACATAGAATAAGAGTAATCAAGGACTCATAAATTGACCCATATTGGTGACATTACATTTTGCATCAAATTCAGTGCTTTACTAGTTCAAGTTTTAGACCTGTTTCCTAAGATTGTGCCAAGATTTAGATGAGTTAAAATATATAAACCACTTATGATAAGCTTAGTACATATTAAGCCCTTACTAAATGATAAAAATTAATATTAAAACTTACAAGAGGTTAATAATTTTAAGCATGTAAAACGGGCATAAATTTTAGAAATAAATATGGCTTTTATATTGTAACTCCAGAGGTTTTATTCTAGTGTATAATTATCTATAACATTAATTCTTGGATATATTTTACTTAATAAGCTACCTGAAAGTCTTAAACCGTACTTAAGAAAAAGTTGTAATGAAATGTAGGGGAATGTTTAAAAAAGAAACAATGTTTTGTAATAAAGGGGCAATTTTTAAGATACTCATTCTTATAATTTGTGGAAAGTTTAAAACATACAAAACAATGAGAAAAAACAAAAATTATTGAAAATTGCTCATGTAATCTCACTTGTAAAGTGATAGTCTCTATAAAAATCACATATTCCCACACCATGCACACACACACACACATATATATGTGTAAGTATCACTCTGTTTTTAAAAGATAGTCATACTTTTTGCATTTTTCCATTTAGAATTTTTCAAGAATATTTCTCTTGATATTAAATATTCTTTGAAAAAAGTATTTAAATAATCATATTATAATATATTATGTCTCTTTACTAAAATTTATATAACCACTCTCTATGTTTTTATGACTCCTGGAATATTGCTACCTTAAACATCATAGCAGTAAACAATCTTTAGGATTCACATAGAATTACTTTGATAAAAGTCTGGAATTTGTAAGATCTTTAATTCATATTGATATAATTTCTAGCAGAAAAAAATTAACTTAAGTCCCACTGAAAGTTTATAAAGAGTATATTTTTTTGAATCTTTGCAAAAATAGCTATTATTTATAAAATCTCAAATTTGTTGAAAAAAACTATTTCATTTACTGTGTTGACTACATTTTACTTTAAACTTCTTTTGTATTTTATTAGACATGCTTATTTCTATTTTGTTTATTTTGCTTCCTGTGCTCTTTAATATTTAAATGCTTTTAAAAGCCAAAGGCCTACAAATGCCTTAGTTCAACAAGATAATATTTATTAAGTGCAAAATCAACAATGTAGTAACAAACACTTCTGAAGACCCTAGGAGTAATTATTTATTGGTTCTATGAAGGTAGGAAAGCAGAAATGCTATAAGCAGCATTTGATAGATTATGAACACATTTATGCTATAACCCAAAGAGGCAAAAATACTGATCTATTCCTCAACCCTTTCTCAAATTGTGTCCCCATGTCATTATCCTCAGAATCCACAGACTCTTATAGAGTTTATGCCCCCAAATCTAGGGACTCACCCAATATTGTGAGTCAGATAGCTATGAGCACAGTTCTCAAATATGCTCATTTTTAAAAATCTTTCAGAGAATGAAATGCATTCTAAAATTAAAAAAAAAACAACACAACATTTTAATAGCAGGTACACTTGCTGGTTGTCTGACATGGGTTATTAAGTAAAGAACTAATGGTAATAGATAACTGGGACTTTTGAAGTAATTTAAAAGATTCAAAATGTTAAACTACAATCAAATATATGATATGATTTCCATTTGAATGCATTTATAGAAAGAGGCTTTTATCAGAAATGTAACTCAAAACAATTACACAATGGGAAATGATGTGATTAAAGGACTACTAATTATGCCACCAAATAAGTACACATAAAACATATCCATATTAACATGCATAAAGAGCTTATTTATTTAGAATTATATTGCTACAATTACACTATTTTTTCTAGGTAAAATTGCATGCTGCAGTTTCCTGTCACAGGTTTCTTTTGATAGCAGAAAGGAATATTAGAAAACAAAAAGCAGAAGCATTTAGGAAAGAACATAGAAAAGTAGGAAAAGACATATTTAGGATTCTTTTCCTCAACTTGAAATCTCATGTTAACATTGGCATGAATACTTCCCTCTATATTTTTAGAGACCCTTAGAGAATTACTAAGGACATGTGCCCTTGACCTAAATGCAACCTGGAACCCTTTAGTCCACAGACCGATGCTCTGTCCACTAAGCCAAACCAGCTAGGGCTATAATATAATATATATATACTGAGTGGCCAGATTATTAGGACCACCCCATCAGTACTTCGTTGGGCCATCTTTTGCCTTCAATACTGCGGCGATTCTTCTTGGTATTGACTCCACGAGATGTTGCAAGGTGATGCCAGGAATCTGACACCAAGCCTGATGAATAGCACTGTCCAGTTCTGTGAGATTTGATGGTTGTGGAACCAGCTGCCTGATGGTTCTTTTAACTTTGTCCCACAAACGCTCAATTGGATTGAGATCTGCTGATTGTGGGGGCCACCTAATCAAGGTAAAGTCTCCCTCATGTTCTTGAAACCACTGCTGCACAATACGAGCACCGTGGCATAGTGCATTGTCTTGTTGGAGGAAGACATCTCCATTGAGATAAGCCATCCACATGATAGGATGAACTTGACCAGCAATGATACTTAAGTATGCTGTGCTATTCAGACATTGTTCCACACGAATTAAAGGGCCCAAATCATGCCAGGAAAACATGCCCCAAACCATAACACTGCCCCCACCAGCTTGAAGGGTTGTACTCATGCATGTGGGGTGCATGCTTCATGCTGTTTCCACCAAATTCTCACTCATGTCTGCATGATGCAACTGGAAACATGATTCATCAGACCACATGACTTTCTTCCAATGCTCGACTGTCCAATCCTTGTGTTCCTGTGTGAATTGGAGACGTTTTATCTTGGTAACTGCAGACAGCAAAGGTGTTTGAACAGGCCTTCAGCTTCCATATCCTATACGATGCAGTGTACGGCTAATTTGCCTACAAATGTCAGGTGGTCATAATGATCTGGCCACTCAGGGTATAGTTTATTGATTTCAGAGAGGCAGGGAGAAGGAGAAAGAGGTTGAAATATCAATGATGAGAGAGAATCAAGGACGGCTGCCTATTGCACATCCCACACTGGGGACCGAGCCTGCAACCTGGGCATGTGCTCTGACTAGGAATCTAACCATGATCTCTTGGTTGATAGGTCGATGTCCAACCACTGAACCACACTGCTTGGGCTAAGACCATTTTTTGATAACATAGAGTGAATGAAAAAGATTAAGAATTAATTAAAACACTAAAGTGATAATTTCAGAGTTAATGACCATTTTGGTGAAGTACTAAATTATATTTTGAATCTATTTCATCTTCATTGCTTTAAATAACAACTGGCTACTATAACAGGATTATAAATATTTTAGTAAGGGATTCTGAGGCTTTTTAGTCTTTTTTAAACATTAGCATTTTTTGCATCATATTTAAGATCAAATTTTTAATAATTATTATGCTATCATCCTATCCCAAGTTATAAAATCTCCAATAATTACCATATATGATTTTTATGGTTAAAATTTAATGTGCACATGTTTTTTACAATTTCCACACTTGTGTCAATTGCTTCATGTAGAAAAAAATAAAAATAATCACATAGACATTATACACTGTGCCCTATAAGTAGAAAACAGGAAAATTAATAAAAAGCTGAATAACTATTTAACTTTGATATATCCAAGTAATTTGAAAACAACTTTATTCAATTATTCCTCATATACTAGCATGACTATAGAACCTGCTATGGTAAACATACTAATGGTCAGGTGGATTTAAGCGCATGATTGAGTTCACCAAGGAAGGAACTTGCTAGCCCTGTCCAACTATAATCAAGAAAACAAAATTGTTTTTGTAGTGACTGGGAATTTTTTGAAGGATGGGAATATTCTAAATTATTATTCTTATTTTTTTCTGCACCATTATCTCTATTTGTGGCCTCTGAGTTGGCCCTCACATCGCTGTTACTTTGTTCTACATCATCAACAGTTTCTGCCTCTATACCATGTATCTCATTCCATTGTTGTCTGTCATCCTGATGTGTTTTTTTTCTTGTCTCTTTTCCTACCTGCACCATTTAAGTTAAATAAGATTTTTTAAGTTAAATATCTCTCTCCCTCTCTCTCTGTCTTCTGACTCTGTCTCTGTCTTCCTACCCCACCATCCTCAATTAAACACTCAATATAAGATATAGCACCAATTGTTTGCTTACTCAGTATTCATTGACAGCTTACCACTGTTCTAGATGGTAGAAAGACATCAGTAGAAAAATAAGCAATAACCCATACCTTTATAGAGTTTATATTCTAAAAGCAGATACAAAAAAACATTAAGGTAAATATATTGCATGTGTTATGTGTTATGGAGATACATCCTAAAAGGGAGGGGAGAGGGGACTTTCGAGAGGGGAGTTTCAGTTGTAAATAGTGCTTAGGGAAGGCCTCTTTCATAAAGTGATCTGTGCATAATATAAATACAAGGCTTGCAGCATCACACAGCTTCAGAGAGCATCATTCGCACTCTAACCTATGTGAATAACACCTCCTGAGCCATGCAGGCCACAGCTGGGCAGCTATAAGCAGTGCCCTGGTGAAGGAGTTAAGGGAGAAACCTGTGCGCATTTCTGGAGAAGAGAACTCTAGGCAGAGGATGCAAATGTCTTACTCAAGACAGAAGCGTGTGTAGGTGTTTGTGTGCAGTCAAAGAGGCAAGTGTATCTGAAAGCTGTTCACCAAATATTGGACACAATTTAAATGTCATCCCAGTCAATTATACCAATTATGCATTGATCTTAATTGACATTTCTAACATCCTAAAACAGTAAAAAGTAATTATTCTCAGTTTATTATTATCTGTGTTACGTAACTCAAATTTTTTTTTACAGTTAAACATTTACCATCACCAACATGGCCATTTTTGGTGGTCAAATATAGCTAGATAAAATAAACACTGATGGCAACAAACAAACAAAAAACCCCACCTATTGACTGGCATTTACATATTATTATTGCTTTGGTATTTGAGAAAAAAATCTGAGGATTAATAGTTTTCAGCTTGTGATCTGTGCATTGGAGTGGCATAACACATGGAGAATAAGTCTAGGCATGCTGGAATATAAAAGTGCATGCCATTTGCAAATATTAGTGGTTGTAATTTTCTTTGTAGACATTTAAATTTCTGAGGCATCTTATTAAAAATATTTCCACATTCTGTGAAACGATGCCCGTACTCAGAAGAAATTTAAAGGCATCTGCGTAGTGCTTGAAAAATAAATATTGCCGTGGTGTCTTTTGAGTTGATGCCCTGTTTCTTCCCATCTGGGGCTTTTAGCTCAATCAAAACAAAAGGGATGTTTTGGAGAGAGAATAAAAAAGGTCCTCTGAGCTTTTTCAGATATACTCTCTGCTTTAACCCTTTTCAAGTTCAAGTTTTAGCTCCCTCTCCCCCAAACTCCAAAAATGTTCTAGGGGAATTGTGATTCTTTGTTCCAGTCTCAACATGTTCTGTTTTTCCAGAAGAGTGCTTTAAATGTCAACAACACAAACTAAGCCACCAGCTCTAAAGCAAAAATAACAGCCGGTCCTCTCTAGCCTACACTTTGGGATATTAAATTCTAAGTGTATTGTGAGCAACTCATTTCAACAACCAATTACTGTTTCAAAGACACAGCGAAGACTAAGTAAGAAAGCATCATCCACCTCACATTTCTGAAGTGAATGTGCTCTGTGTGAGCCAAGCCCCATGAAGCGTGGAGCCAAACAA
The DNA here is from genome assembly GCA_026230045.1 of Corynorhinus townsendii. NCBI lineage: Eukaryota > Metazoa > Chordata > Mammalia > Chiroptera > Vespertilionidae > Corynorhinus > Corynorhinus townsendii. The sequence continues at coordinate 124,752,054 of JAPDVU010000006.1, forward strand.
CCACAGCAGGTTCCCACCCTCTCGGTTACTCAGCATTAATTTCTTAATGCCTGCTTGGCGTCGCTGATGAGTGGCCTCTAGCTCTCAGGTATTCTGCAACACTGATTTCCAGCCTTGGAGTGAATTATTTGTATGTTTTTCTCTTTGCATGCTTTAGCACAGTTGGTTGTTAGGGGGAGGGAAAGAAAGCTCCAAGAGTTTGGCCCTATTTGAGGTTTCTGTTCAGTGATACTGATGTGAATGCACAAGTTTTTAAAAAGACGACTAAGATCTCTTCCAGCTACAAATATATCACTGTAATGAAATATTTTCAATGGAAACAATCTTTTTTATTATTTAGTAGCAGGAGTATTTTATTCATGTATTTTCCCAAAATGCATGTTTCGTAAGCCGGTTCAATGGCTCTTTTGTGTATTTGCTGTCCCATAGCACCTTGCAGCCCTGGCTGGTGTCATCCAAAGGTTGGAGCACTGGCCCATGCACCTGTACCTGGGGTTCGATTCTTGGTTAAGAGAACTTACCTAGGTTGCAGGTTTGATCACCCACCCTAGCCGCGGCAAATGATGGATGTATCTCTCTCACATCTCTCTCTCTTTTTCTCTCTTACTCCTTCCTCTCTCCAAAAAGCAATTGCAAAAATATCCTTGGGTGAGGATTAGCCTAATAATAATAATAAATAATAATATAGTTCAATCACTTTGAGCAAAAATTTCATCTTTATAATAAGAACAAGTTAATATTTTATATTCAGAGAATACAGATTCCACAGGTTCAGATTTAAAATTCTTATTTAAAAATGTAAATTATTGTAATAGTTTCAGATATGTGTCCCCATATCTGGATATTCTTCACAAGTGTCAAAATATTTTTAGATGACATTTCAAAATTTTCTTGATACACCAACAAATTCATATGTCATCATAAAGAACTAGAAATTGGATATAATTAGATATTTTGCTGAACATATTAGATCATCACATAGTCAACTAGTCAACTAATTATTCTGAATTTCATAAAGTATCGTGGTAACCAAAAGACAGAAGACTTTGCCTTCTAGTTAACATTGTAAACTTAACTCTACATCTTAAACAAGAGGAAAATATCATTGTGACTTGATTAATTGTCAAGATACCAGAAAGGCCAACCAAAAAGTCATATTAAGATTTCAAAAACCTCAGCATATTTGATAATTTTTAAAATTAATTTTGCATAATTTTTGTATCACTTGAATATATGTTATGACAAATATTAAAATGATATGAATTTTAAATGTCCTAATGATATATTTAGGCAATTTTACTTATTTCCAAAAAACATTGGTCAATATGTTTATTAATTCAGATTACCACCCTATTTTTCTCAAAATTATTAAAACCTTGACAATAACACAGCAACAACATCAACAATCAGAGAGCACTGAAATTAGAAGCACCTTTGTACTTTTCTCTCTCTGAAGGACATGGATGCATGGGTGCAGAGAGGAAAGAGAAGGAGGCTCATAAACAAATCCATCATAGCACAGTATCACAATTATAGATTTATTAAAATGAATTTAATTTTTAATGGTCAGTCAATATGCCAAAGACTATTTCTAATTACCCTGTAAATTTTTTGCATCTGTGACTAATGCTACTGTAATACATCTTTGCCGATCAACTCATACCACTTCTGAATACTGCTTACTTATATCTTTGTCAACATTCATTGTAATTTTACACACACATTTTCTTTGTAATTGGTTCTCACCTACCCTACATACATAGTTATTGTGTTTTTGTTTTTTTACTGAAAAATCATACAAGAGTGGGATCAGATTTTTATAACCTTTGAAATAAAGTTATGTTTTATTTAGTTTGCTCTTGTTTTTAGCCTTAGAAGCATAACTAAATGCCACGTATGCATATAACTAAAATCCAAAAATATAGTTAAAAGACTCATTAAGATGGGAAATATTTGAGTATTATTAAGTCGGCATGTGAGGCCACTGAACAACCCAAAGCTCTGAAATTTATCATCTGCTACAAGACCTGGCAATGGTGTTTTGGGAGAGAGAGAAAGGCATTATTTTAGATTAGCTCTCTAAGGTCCCTTGCAAACCTGAAATTCAAGAAAAGGAAAAGAACATTTCAGTATTAATAAATAAACAAAACCTTCCTGTGGGCACTTCTGCTTTCAAAAAGGGAATAAGAGAATAGCTTTGTACCAGGCAAAATAAATCTATAAAGTGCTCTCTTATGCTTATAAAGAATGATGGGAAAAGAAGCCACATTCTTCAAATTTGCTATTTGCTAAGAGAAGGGCATCTATTTCAAAGTTTCTGCCATTTCTTGTATTACTAATAGATACAGTCCTTATGGCCATGAGTAGATAGGTAAAATTTAGTTCAGCTCCTTAATAACGTTGGGATTTGTAAAGAAAGGTCCAAAACTATGTTTGGCATAGAGGAAAGAGCGACCAGAAAAAATAAGTAAAGCTATAAGGAACTTTCTACTCTGGAAACAGGTTGAGAGAATAATGCAAGGAAACTTCAAGTCACACATACCCTGTGGTCCCCATGACTGCAAAACTTTTAAGAATAAGGATATCTATTATTGAATTTTACCTTTTCTTGTTTTAAATGAACTGTTTGGGATAATATAACCCCTGTATTCAGCAAAGTTTATTCAGCAAAGATGAGCATTAGAAGTTTTTTGGAAGGGATGGGTCCAGGGCGGTTTCTAGCAGAACAAAATAGTGACAAGAAGATTTGGCACACCTGGAAGTAAGATATAATAAATGTGGAGTATTCCCTATAAGTAGAAAATTAAAGAAGTTTCTGAGAGGAATCAAAATACCTTAAATATCCTTAAAGATGTTGAGAGAAATATGGGCTTTCACTTTTTTTTAAGTGATTGTGTCACAATGGAGAAAACATACAATATGAAATTGTGTTATAATTGTAAATCTGCCAGGATCACAAAAGGACAATAAAATTTTGTTGTTGTTGATATTCTTAGAGAGAGGAAAAAGGAGATAGAAAAAGAGACAGAAAGAAAGAAAGAAAGAAAGAAAGAAAGAAAGAAAGAAAGAAAGAAAGAAAGAAAGAAAGAAAGAGAGAGAGAGAGAGAAAGAGAGAGAGAGAGAGAGAGAGAGAGAAAGAAAGAAAGAAAGAAAGAAAGAAAGAAAGAAAGAAAGAAAGAAAGAAAGAAAGAAAGAAAGAAAGAAAGAAGGAAGGAAGGAAGGAAGGAAAGAAGGAAGGAAGGAAGGAAGGAAGGAAGGAAGGAAGGAAGGAAGAAAGAAAGAGAGAAACATTGATTGGTTGATTCCCAAATGTGACCCAATCAGGGATCTAGCCACAACCAGGAATGTGACCTGGGATCAAACTCGGAACCTTTCAGTGCTCCAACCAAATGAGTCATACTAGCCAGGGCACACAAATACATTTTTAATTTCTATCCTGAATAATTGAGGTAGAATTCACCAAGAAGCAACTTACAGACTTTCAAATTTAGGGGTATTGATGTTTCCTACTTATATATTCTTTCAGTTCCAACATTCTATAGAGTGGGTGCAAAAGAATAAAGAATATTTATAGTTAAGAGAATTGTAACTGACGATGATTTTACATATGTAAGAGTTGTCTATGAGATCTAATTCTATGACATCCCCGGCTATTGTCTCCATCAAAACCCTGACTCCTCCCTTTTCTTAAATCACAAGACATGCACACTATCACTTCTGCCTATACACCAATGACCAAAGCAGGTCACAGGGTCAAGCCTGATAACAATGTTGTGGGAAAGAATCTAATGTGATGCAAGGGGGTCCTGAGCTTGGGGACTTCCTTTTGCACAATGTGTGGCCAATACATTTTATTGGTGCATGTTGTTTTGTGTCTTCCTGATGACTGACATTTCACAAAGCACTCATATCATTTATTCCCATGACCCATTTAGGCAAGTAAGATATATTTATTTATTTATTTATTTTGGGGGAGGGCATATTGCCTAATTTTTATATTGTAATTTGTGTTGTTGCCTGTGCTAATGATACAAAATATTTCTGACTAATGGTAAATTTTAATGTTAATGTACTTAATGTCATTTATTTAAATGATTAATATAAATTTATTTCCTTTATTCCTAAAGGAAATATCTTATACACATTTTTAAGAAAATTTCCACTCATAGGCTAATACCTACATTCATTTTACTGATCAAGGGTTCAAATAATTATAAATAGAGCTTTAAGAATTATCCTTTTCAAACAAAAATATATCAATTTTATTTATACCACTGAAACATGGTATTATGAGAATAAGTATACACCTGTTCCTATATAACAGAGGTTAGCATAGTAAGTAAATAATAGATCTAAATTGACTTCTTCCAAATCAAGCTCTTTGACCTATGTGAGGCAACATTCTCAACAGTTCAATGTTACCATTTATTGCCTGATAATGGAGTGGGTAGAATTTCGCTGTCCCTAGTGGGAATGGGGTCCTTGTGATATCTTGAGAAAAAGAATTTTCTAAAACTTGCTCAGGAGAATGAGTGATTTTTATTTGCGTGGAATTATATTTCTCAGTTTCCAAACTCTCATGCTCCTTAAACCAGTCCTGGAAAATGTGCAGCTGGGGCAGCCACTTCCAATTAATCAGAGTTTGTTTTCAAGCCAGTGTCCCGAGTTTCTGTTCCATGGTGGAACTGAGTCCAGCAGAGCATCAGGCTAGATTCAGCCCATCAGTCCATTGTGTGGTTCCCATATGGTCATGAGCCACATGGGCAAATGGAGGGGAGCGCACCCCCTGCAAGCCAGGAACTCAAGAGGGCCAAGAGAGAGAACTCCCTTTGTTTAGGAGCTTAGGTATCAAATCTCCCCGCACTTGCAGTGGCCACACCTATTCTGGACACTGACTTGCTTCCAGGTGTGACCTTCCCATGTCACCCAGACCTTACTGGACATGCTTTTAAATTGAAGCTTCCTTTTGCTCCTTTCCAGTTACTAATTAATAGCCAGCTTATTAAAATGGTATCACACTGATCAAATTGTGGTTAAAAACAATTATTTTAAATGATTTGATATGACTATTGTGAGGAAAGAAAAAAAAACAAAAAGATGTAAAGTTCTTAGCACAGGTACAAATAATGCTGATGGCTTTCAAAGCCATGGCTATTCCAATGATAACAGTGAGTACTTACCTATCTCTGAATTTTTCTTAGGTACTCTGCTAAGCAACTTATTAAGTTTGTTACAATTATTTACCTTTCTATCACCACCTCACCTCACCCACAAAATAAAAAAAGAAAAACAAAAACCTTTTTAGGTAGGTGATAATTTTAGCCCCATATTACAAAGAAGAAAACAGGCACAACAGACGTAAGTGGCTAGGTTTTCATAGATATTTCGTGGAGGAAATGGCTTTCCTATCAGCCCTCATTAAAACTTCTCCTGGGCAGGGGGTGTGACTATTTAGCTCAGGAACACCCACTAGTGCCCTTGCATATATCAACAATTAGCCAAGGAGCACTTACTCACTTGGCCTACAAGCAGAAAGCTTCTCAACATAGACTTCCAGGCAGCCACTACCAATTAATCAGAGTTTGTTTTCAATTGGAAATATGTTTATCATCTGGCTCTAAAAGAATATAATTCTGTTCATAAACACTGTTGTATAACTAGTAACCAGCCCTTTAGCTCCAGCTCAATCTCATTTGGACTCTGCATTTGGCTGAGTTCCAGGTGCAATTTTATAATCAAACGGCATGTGGAATGGTAAAAGAAAGAAATTGATTTGGCCATGAATAAGGGCAGCAGCATCAGTCTTCCTCATATTTTAAAATAATGCTTTCTACTTATTGAAGTTAGGTAGAGTTGATGTTCCCCCATCATCATTTTGGATTAGGAAAATTTCTGGTGATGGGGAGGAAGATGAAGAAGTTTTTTGTTTTTTTTTTAAATATATAGATTGCTAATGGAATTATTTTGTGCTAGTTAAAAGGACTAGGGAAAAAACTAAGTCAATAATGTCTACTCCAAGTAAATAAGATTTTTTTTTACACAATTAGAAAGCAAAGTAAGGCCATCAAAAACTGTTCATCCTAAAAAATTAGAGTCCAGAAACATTGCAGATATAGTAGCAAAGATGTCAGGGATATCATTACAAACAACACTGACATATTTGTTTCTTTATTTAATTTCATTCTCTAGAAATAGCATGGTGTACTGGTTGTATAAACATATGTAATGGTAATAAGTAGGCAAAGAGGGTATAAATGGTGATAGAAGGACACTTGATTTAGGATTGTAAACAAGCAATGCAATATATAGATGTTGTATGGTAAAATTGTATACCTGAAACCTGTATAATTTTATTAACCAACTAGAGGCACAGTGCACAAAATTCGTGCACTCAGAAAGGAGGGGGGATCCCTCAGCCCGGCCTGTGCCCTCTCACAGTCCGGGATCCCTAGGGGGATGTCCGACTGACGGCTTAGGCCCACTCCCCTCCACCACTGCTGTGCTTACCAGCCATAAGCCCAGCTTCTGGTTGAGCAGCAACCACCAGGGGGCAGCGCTTGCATTGAGCATCTGCCCCCTGGTGGTCAGTGCATGTCACAGTGGCCAGTCATTCTGCCATTTGGTCAACTTGCATATTACCCTTTTATTACATAGGATGTTATCCCAGTAAATACAATAAAAAAGAAGTTGATATTTGGATTATAGGAGTAAGTCTGTGAAGAGATTGGTGCTCAGCTATTTCTATAACATTACATGGCAATGAATAAATGCTAATCTTAAAAAATAACAATCCAATTTATTATCCTAATGATCCCAGGGAAGATTTCTAGCACATGTACCATTTTGTACCTATAAAAGCAATAAAACAGTTTCCAAATTCAGAGAAAAGGTATATGATTCTATGAATATACATAGACTACATAGTTAAACACAAGGGTGTAGACAGATGCCTTTGGTGCCCTGCACCACATACCCTGGTCCCATCTCTTGATTTCAGCTCTTGATATTGTTGACAATGTCCTTTGAACTCAGATTCATCACTGGTTTATGGAATTCTGTTTCTAGCATTATTATAATTGTGGGTCTTTCTACCTTCTCACTCAGAGACTTCTCATATCATGTGGGAGCCCACTTGGTCCATGGACAAATGAACCTCAGAAATGAGTGTAGTTATAGCCTACTGATGAACAATTCTAGGTGGCAGGCATGATTTCTCAATGGTCCCAGAGGAATTGAATTCATGTTACCTATCATGGCTACTTTGATAACTGCAGCCTTGTATGCATTTTTTCTCTTTTTTGTCTTATTCTTCTATTCCTATTTATTGGGATCACTTTCCAAATAAGCTACCTACACCTGGATTAGGTGCTATTTTAGAAGAGAACAAACTAAACCAGAGGATTATATATTCACTCGGGTAACCAGTGTTTCTTTTTTCTTTTTGGGGGGTGGAGGAGGCTATAAAAACAAAAAGAAAACCTTTATACTTTATAAGCACTTATTTGCTTTCCAGGTTCTATTGCAAATTCTTGTACCCATAAGTAAGTGTGAATTATTTTTTTCTGTTAAATGGCTTCGTTTCAATACATGACATTCAACTGTTTTCCTAAAACACAGAATAATTTCATACATCTTTGTGATATTCCAGAGATACTTTCTTCAATAGGCAACATTACAAGTTTTCAAAGGAAACATATACTTCCAATGTTTGGCTTCTGTACATCATAGATGGAAATTGTCATCTGTCGGTTAGTCACTACCATTGATCATGTATTGAGATGACAAACTTGTGCAGAGCACACGGTTATTACATTATTCTACACCAGTGTTTGGCAAACTATGGTCTGTGGACCAAACCTGACTCACCACTGTTTTAGGAAAAAAAACTTTTATTGGAACTCAGCCACTTCATTTCTTTATATATTGTCTATGGCTGCTTTCACTCTGCAAAGGCAGAGATGGGTAGCTGCAACAGAATCTGTGAGGCATGGAAACGACAAATATTTACTACTCAGCCTTAAAGAGAAAAAGGTTGCTGACTTCTGTCCTGTACTATAACATTGAAATCTCTTTTGTATTTCATTTTGTTTCTACCTGTCAAATTTTAACTTATTGTCCAATTGCCAAACGTAAGAACACTTATCATTAATAATGTCTTCTTTGGAAGGGAACCTTGAAATATTTATGACACAGAGGACATTCCAAGACAAAAGTAAACAGTGGCTGTTTAACTATCCTTGAAAGTTTCATTATCCTTGGACAGCAGCCCGTGAATACTCTGATGAGGTCTCTCAACAAAGAACTTGCTTCTACGAGTATATTTAGCTGACACAGTATTCATGCTACATATTTAGGATACAGCACAGCATAGAAGCCAAATCCATGTTCTTCCCAGACTGGTCCCAGACAATGACTGCATTCAGTACAGCTACTACAGCGGGGTCTCCTCTATCAGCTCATCTTTACTCTGGGCTTCTCATAGAATTGGGTGAGCGTTTCTCAGAATTTGACTGCAGTCTGAGTCTCTGTTCTTTCATGGGTGCCAGACGCGCACTGTTTTCTGAAAGTTCTCTCTGCTTAACCTCGCTTCCCTTTCCCTTTATCTACTAAAGCCTTTTCTCCCAACAAATATCTTGCATGTCTAATTCAGTTTTGGCATCTATTTTTGGAGGATCCAAACTTATGTACCTACTCTGTTCTTGTTTCCAGTTGCTATATGTTACTGTTCCATTCAAAACAACAAACAAATGAAAACAAAGGGCAAGTTATAAAGAATATCAGAATAAAGCATATCTGGAGAGTGACAGTTTTTGCAAATTATGAGACTATAGTTGGAAAATCTGTTGGGAGATCATGACCATTAGTCTCCTGTGTTTTTATACACCTTATAAGCAGAGACATTACTCTACTACATTTCTCTGAGCTACATTTTTGAGGCTGAACAGAAGGCTAGTTTCTCCAGGATAGTAAAGTTCCTCTGAGGCAAACTTTGGACAGGTTTTCTAGTAGGTCCTTTAAAAGATTGGAGATTCCAACCTTAGCCAGTTTGGTTCAGTGGATAGAGCATTGGCCTACGGACTGAAGGCTTCCAGGTCCAATTCTGGTCAAGGGCATGTATTTCGGATGCAGGTTCAATCCCTGGGGCCTGGTGATGTCTCTTGTGGGAGGCAACCAATCAATGTGTCTCTCACACATCAATGTTTCTCTCTCTGTGTCTCTCCTTATCCCTTCCACTCTCTCTAAAAATCAATGGAAAAATATCCTTGAGTGAGGAAAAAAGAAAAAGGTTGGAGATTCCAAAGCTGATATTTCTTATTTGTGATACAAACCAACTCTATGGGCAGTGTCCACCTGGGTGGCTCCACATTGCCCCTGGGACATAAGAAACAAAGGAAGCTCTACTAGTGTGACTCCGTTGGTTGAGCATCAAGAGGACACCAGTTCAATCCCCAGGCAGGGCACAGGCCTGTGCTGAGTGCTGAATCCCCAGTAGGGGGCGTATAGGAGGCAGCTGATCAATGTTTCTCTCTTATCAATGTTTCTATCTGTCTCCCTCTCCCTTCCTCTCATTCTTTTGAGTCAATAAAAACATGTTTTAAAAGAAAAATCAAATGGAAATAATAAAAACATGTTGCTTCTGCTGTATGATGAATAATAAAGCCTTTGGTTTCTGACCCAAGAGCCTCTTCCTCAGCATCCATGAAACTGTGACAGAGTAACATGTTAGCAGACAAAAATCTCAAACCCTTCCCAACTCTTAAAAAAAGTATAATCAAGAAATTTAGTTTAAAGAAAAAGAAAAAAATATTTTGCAAAAATCTTGTATCTAGAATAAATAATTATTAAACTTCTATTCCTCAAATAACAGTTTTGCTATCTTATCTGTGCAAATTATACTTTAAAAAAGTTTTTATCAGTCCACATTCCCAGCAGCAGTGAGTGAGGGTTCCCTTTTCCCCCCAATCCCTCCAAAATCTGTTATTGCTTGTCTTGTTGATAATGGCCACTCTAACAGGTGTGAGGTAGTTATCTTATAGTAGTTTTCATTTGCGTTTCCCTAATTGCTAATGAGGTTGAACATCTTTTCACATATCTATTGGCTGTTTGTATGTCTTCTTGGGAGAGGTGTATTTTCAGGTCTGCTGCCCACTTTTTTATTGAATTGCTTTTTGATATTGAGTTTTATGAGTTCTTTATATATTTTGGAAATTAAACCTTCGTCGGAGCTATTGTTTGCTAAATCATCTCCCATCTGGTTAGCTGCCTCTTTGTTTTGTTGTCAGTTTTTGTTGCTGTACAGAAGATTTTTAGTTTGATATAGTCCCTTTCATTTATTTTTGCCTTTACTCCCCTTGCCTTTGTGGTCAAGTTCATAAAAAGTTCTCTAAGACCAAGGTCCACAAATTTGGAAAGCCGTCTGGTGATTCCTCAAAAAATTAAGAATAGAGCAAATCCTCTACTGGGTATACACCTAAAACCTTGAAATCATGTATTTACAAAGATATATGCACCCCTATGTTCATTGCAGGATTATTACTGGTGGCCAAGACATGTAAACAGCTGAAGTATCCTGCATTAGAGGGCAGATAAAGATGTGGGACATATGCACAGTGGAATTACTACTCAGCCACAAGAAAGGGTGAAATACTGCCATTTGCAAAACATGGATGGACCTTAAGAATATTATGCTAAGTGAAATAAGTCAGTCAGAAAAAGCTAAGAACCATATGATTTCACTCATATGTGGGATATAAAACTGAAACTTGTGAACACAAACAGCAGTGTGGTGGTTGCCAGAGTAAAGGGGGGAGGAGGGAGAAAGGGGTCCAAATATATCATTGAGAGGAGATGATCTGACTTTGGGTGGTAGGCACATAGTGTGATATACAGATCTTGTAACATAGAAACCCACACCTGAAATCTATAAAATTATGTTGACCAATGTCACCCCAATAAATTTAATTAACAATTATTTTACTGAGCTTATTGGGGTGACATTGGTTAAAACAATTATATAGGTTTCAGGTTTACAATTCTATAATATATCATCTGTATATTGTATTGTGTGGTCACCACCCCAAGTCAAGTCACCATTTATCCCACCACCATATTATCTATCTATCTATCTATCATCTATCTATCTATCTATCTATCATCTATCTATCTATCTATCATCTATCTATCTATCTATCTATCTATCTATCTATCTATCTATCTATCATCTATCTATCTATCTATATAAAGGCCCAATGACAGGAACAGTGGAATGACCAGAATGACTAAAATGACAGGTGGCTATGATGCACACTGTGGCAGCCAACCAGCCTGATGCGGGCTCCAATCAGCTCCTCCCAGCACCCCTCCTGGCCAGCCCAGCCCCCAACACCCCAATTGGGGGCAGGGTCAGCTGGCCAACTGCCCATGGCCCCTCCCCCCCCACCAGCCCAGCCTGATGGGCTCCCATCGGGGCAGGCTGGCTGGACCCCACCCATGCACAAATTTGTGCACTGGGCCTCTAGTTTTACTTATATGTGGAATCTAATGAACAAAATAAACTAGCAAATTATACTTTAAGATTCAATAGATTTGTGAAAGTTATTTTTAGTTGCTACTTGAGAATTTGGGAAGTAAATAAAATAACATTTTCCAGCAAACCTATAAATACATCATTTAGTTATGTTTTTAGCATATTTTATCAAGCAGTGTTCCCATTGACTTAAGTAAATGGGTCACTTAAGTATTCTTATTCCTTCAAAAGTCACATCATTACTTTAGGAAGAAGCAGGTTTGTGGTCTAAACTACAGCTCTATCAGTAATCAGAGAAATGAATACAGGATTTAGCACCTCATGTAGGAGTGTCCTTGATTACCCTTTAGCAGCCCAGCTATCTGTATATTCACTCATGTTCAGTTATGATGATTATTTTATGCTAATAAAGTAATATTATGTAGTTTTTACTGAGACAGGAACAAGCAAAATGAGCTTGGAGAAGACTGTGCAGCTGTGTAGATTGACTGTGTATGGTCCTTGGGGGATGTGATTATCAGACAACTGAATCATCATTAGGAGAATTAGTGTACTTGGCAAGTGCATTAGTGGGATTATTGTCATTTTTCACAGCTTGTCAGTGCAGCATTTTTTGATTTGCTAAGATTTGTTTTTACAAATGCAACTGACCATGTGAATGAAATCAAGAGAAGTAAATACTTCTGCTATTTCTATTCAGTCAGTTAAAGAACTAATAAATGAAAAGTGAATATATTAAGCCTAAAGGGGCATTTTCTGAAATTAAGTGGTTAACATGCAACTGTCGTGGATGTAAATTTAGATAACTAAGACAAAAATATATTATTGTTTATGAACTGATTATCTAGGTTAATTCTTCAATTACTCGCTGTGAATCAATTCTTAAAAGGTAAATGCTGAGGCCATTCTTGTACATCACTTTTAGTGTCTACTTTCAGTTACCCTGTGGTTCTATCATAATTATTCACAAGTGGTTTCCACTCTCTAGATTTTATTTTGAAAGAATTCATACCTTGATAAGGTGGAAAAGAAATACTCACATATAGTTAGTGTTCGGTGATATTGTTTCTGTTTGTTTATTTAAAAACATTTTACAGAAATTTCTCATGTAAAAATTAATAGAAAACTCATTTAAAATGAAGGTGAGCATCCAGAAGGGAGAACTCTCAAACCCTATGTGGATTGCAGAGCCCAAGAGAATTTTTTTCATTTGTGACAGATAGCCCTCCCAACTTCTTCTTCTCTATGAGTTTCCTCTCCTTTGTTTCTTGGGACTTGGGTATGCTTCACAATTAGACGAGGCCTCAGATTATAATTCTTTTTTATTCCCGAATAATCTCATTTTGCTGGAGAATTGACCCACCATATACTTAAGTTCAACACTGATTAATAACAATTCATCTCTAATAACTCTGATTGTTACAGATTTTCCAGGTGACTGAAAAACACATGGGAGTACTTGGAGATACAGGAAAAACCCATTTATTTTCAGATGTTTTGCATGTACTAGTACAGTGACTCAGGGGAGACTGTTTCTCTCCAAATCCTGAGCAAACCAATATGGAGGAAGCTCTCCCTTTACTAGTATACCCTTTGGTTTCTCTGTCCCCCAAATATGGATGGACTTCCGGACCTTTCACAGGCTTTGCAAAAAGCCCCATGTGTTGGGGTAGGGGCCATCAGACCACACCTAAAGGCCTAGCCTGACGCCAGCACTGATAACCTCCTCCAGGGGTTGTTTATTGTTCATGGTTTGCAGCCTCTGTAAAATAAGAGTATTTAGGTAAACAGGTCTTGCAAGACCAGATTGTGGAGAAAGGGGCAGTGACTTACAGTAATTACAGGCTATCAAGAATGTGCATTAGGTTACAGGCACAGATTCAGATCTCTAGACCCGCCCCCCTCCACCAAATGTCTTATTTTTCCCATCATGATGACCCAACTAAAAAGGAGCCCTGACCATTTGGTTTGGTAACCCTATCTACCCTAGAGAATGACTTGGATCCACATGATATTCATGACTGTTTTTATTACACTGAACTTTGAAGCACTAAGCCCTCATGTTTATCTCCAGTTTTGCTTCTTTCATGTGAATGATTTGGTGACTACAAATATATAGAAACAGTCTTTCAAACTCTCATCAAGTTTACCCACTTTTGCTCAAGAAGAAAGTGAAGGGCCAAAAGTCTGTCCTTACTGAAACAATTTAAATTGTTTTAAATAAAATGGGGAAAAACAATTTAAAATATTGCTGGAAGAGTTATTTGTCATGTATGTTTGGATATTACATTATTTCCATTACATCTTTCCTCCATTTATTTTCATTTTCCTGACCCCACAAGAGTAGTCAGTCTTGGAAAAGTCTCATAGCTGACTTATGTGCAGGAACTGGAGAAGGGAAAGAAGTTCCCTGCCATTGGTTTTGGCAATGACTTTTTAAGGATATGAAACCCTAAGCAGAAAGAACTAAAGTAAAAATCAGCAAATAGGGATGACATCGATTTAAAAGCTTCCGCACAACCAACAAAGCAATTTAAAAAATAAAAAGGCAAATTACAAAATGGAAGAAAACTTTTGCAAACCATATTCAGGGTAAGAGGTTAATCTCCAAAATATATAAAGAACTCATACAACTTAGTAACAAACAAAAACAATCTGATTAAAAATGGGCAGAGGAACTAAATAGACATTTTTTTCGAAAGGTGCCATCCAAATGGACAACAGTCTTATGAAAAGATGCTCAACATTCATTAATCATCAGAAAAATGCAAATTAAATCCACACACCCATTAGAATGGCAACCATCAAGAGGACAAGAGATAACAGTGTTGATGAGGATGTAGCAAAAAGAATTCGCTTGTATGCTGTTGGTGGGAATATAAATTGTCAGCCACTATGGAAAAAATACTGAGATTTCTCAAAAACTTAGATTTAGAATGACCATATGATCCAGCAATTCCACTTCTGGATATGTACCCAAAGAAGATGAAAACAGGATATTAAAGATATATATTTACTCCCACATTTACCCCTATTATTCACAATAGCCAAGATATGGAAGCAACCTATATGCCTATTAATGGATACATGGATAAATAAGAAGTTATATAAATCTATAATTATGTATTTATGAATATAGATAGATATATAGAATAAATATTATTAAGCCCTGAAAAAGAAGGGCATCTGCTGTTTCTGACAACAGAGATAGACCTTGAGCACATTTTGCTAAATGAGATTAAATCAGACAGAAAAAACAAAAGTACTGCATAATATCACTTATATGTGGGATTCAAAATAGCCAAATTGTAAAAACAGTGTAAATTGGTGAAGGGTGGGTGTGGGGGTGGGGAAAAGGATAGATGTTGTTTAAGGTTACAAATCTGTAACAAGCAGTAAATAATTACTAGATAAATACATGGAATCTAATGCACAGTATCATGAACACAGACAATCGTACCCTATATAATCCTATATAATAAAGAGGATATATGCAAATAGTCGTTGTGACGTGTAATGACCGATCACCAGGAGGGCGGGGCAGCAAGGAGAGCTACAGGAGGGCGGGGCAGTGAACTGCGTGCAGAGAGCTGCAGCGCCTGTTGGCGGGTGGCCAGCGGAGGCAAGCGGCAGATTCGTGCGCAGGGCACTAGTTGTATTATAGTCACAAAACTTGCTTAGAGGCTAAAGCTTTATTATTCTAATCATTAAAATGACATGATAGTCATGTGATGTGCTAGAAGTACTATTTATTGCTACAATGGCAATCATATTAAAATATCTACATTTATAGAATTAACATATTTAATTGCACAACTTAAATTTACACCATGCTATATGTCAAATATATTTTAAACAAGAGAATTCAGGGAATTCAACAATGGGACTCAGGAATATTAACACGCACTCCTCAAACTTATGTTATGGAAGATAAAATAATCATTTGTTGGATTTTCCACTTTAAAATAGGATTCAGTATGTGTACATTGAAAGATATTTAAAAATTTTACACAACAAATAAAGATCACAAAAAGTCAATCTATAAAAAGTTCAATATTTATAAATCACATTTGTAAAACTTTTCTTTAAGAAATAATTTTTAGTTAAAAAAACAAAAATAAAACATTAGAAAATGATTCAAAGTATAACCCACAGGTGATAGATAATACTTTACTTACAACTCATAATAGGAATGCATTTGAAAGTGGGTATATGATATGATTTTGTGTCCCCCAAAAGGGAAAGGGGTATTGCCTGAAGAAAACTGTATCCCTGTGTTTTTTGTTTGTTTTTTTTTTTTTGGGGGGGGGTGGCATTATTTAAAATGCAGCACATTTTCACTTCTTTTTAACTCCCTCCCCTCAATTCTACCACTCTTCATAAAAACTCTGCCAACAGCATTCATAATACCTAATTGATTGCATACAGTAAGAGCTTACTAAATACCAGAGAAACTAAAGAGCATTTAATAAACAAGTTGAATATAATTAACTCTAACTCAGCTCTATATAATTTAACTAATATTAGTTTGAAAATCTACCTGTGGCTAAAGCAGAGGCATTTTCCCAACAAGATTGATTTTATAGGAGTATCAATATTAAATCATAAATGATTTGAAAATTAAATGAGCCAAATTACTATAGGCTGTTAAATATTCTGCTCATAGTACCTACAGGTTTCATTTTAAATTATTCATACCTGTTAGCAATAAGAACATGCTATTCAACAAAAGTTTTTTTTGTTTTTTTTCATAAGAGAGAATTAATCCTCTTGATAAATTCCTCCTATAGTTCAGGTACTTGGGCAATGCAATTTTTATTTCATCTATTTTTTTTAAACTGTGTATATGTAATGGATGAGGCTAGTCTCTTTTCTTTCCTATTACTCCAAGTTCAGGTGGCCTTAGACATAAGTTCTACAAGGGAATGTGGAAGATATATTTCCCTGTGTTATACAATATATTGCATTTTAATGTATGTACAAGAAAATTTACAAATTCATAGTTAGCTGTAAAGCAAATTTTAGAGACAGTTAAAATAACAAATATTGATAAATGTATAAGCGTATCAAAATTCAGACTTCAATGATAAATATACTGGTGTTTGTTGCTTGTAGGAATGATTTATTTTGTTCTTTTAAGAACATTTTAATATCTGAGTGTGCTCCAATGCCTTGACATGTTACTATTAATTCCCTTGTTTGTCTGTGAGTGATTTAGCTCTTCATCTTTTAGCCCTCCTTATAGTAAAAGCTTTTTGTTATCACTGAATTCTTTTCATCGACTGACAAAGACATTAACATATAGCTATATCTGAGACCTCGACTCCTAATTGTAGAAACCAAAGCCATTAATTTTTAAATTATGCATATGGCTTTTAGGGTTCCCTTTTGTCATAGATTTGAGCCACATTCAGACTCACATTGATCACAATCTTAGTTTTCCTGTAAAAATCTTAGATCTAATATTGCACAACATTTGTCTTGATTACCAGGCATTTTGCATATTTATTTATCCTATTTCTTCCTCATGTACTTCAGTGCTACTATATCCATTCATTTAACTGAGGAAATAGTCTTAGAGGTATAAATCATCTAACTTATCTCCATGCCACTGAAATTGGTGGAAGGAGGATTTAATCTTATTTCTGCCTGGCATCACAGACCATGTTATATACTTTTTGCTGTTAAAAACAGACACACCAGCCCAGCTGGCGTGGCTCAGTAGTTGAGCATTGATCTATCAACTAGGAGGTCAGGATTGAGTTCCCAGTCAGGGCACATGCCGGGGTTGCAGGCTCAATCCTGAGTGTAGGGTGTGCAGGAGGCAGCCAATCAATGATTTTTTCCTCATCATTGATGTTTCTATCTCTCGCCCCTTCTCTCTTCCTCTCTGAAATCAATAACAAAAACATATTTAAAAACAATACACACCAATTCTATAAAAATGTGGTGTTCATAAGAATGCACTAGCAGACTTCTAGCTCCAGGTAGTTTAACTGATTTGAGGATATGGTTGCTGCATTCTGAAACCAACCAAAACGACTGCACCAGGACCAGGAGTCACGTTCATAGAGTGAGCACACCTGGGATGCCAAGGCACAGCCATTGCCAGGAGGCACGGGTCTTTTCCGGTGGCCCATCTTGACTTGAACACTGCCCAGTGTCTTCGCGGGGCCCTTTTTAGACTACACAGTGGTTACATGCACCCAACTTCGCTCCCTCTCCTCTCCTCAGGGTATGGCTTGCTTTCCAGCCATATTAATGGCTCTCAGACAGGCATTTTTCTTAGTAGAACCCTTGCACATTAAAAAAAAAAAAGTGACTATTGCCTTAGACAGTTTTGCTCAGTGGATAGAGCTTCAGCCTGTGGGCTGAAAGGTCCCAGGTTCGATTCCAGTCAAGGGCATGTACCTTGGTTTCAGGCTCCTCCCCGGCTAGGACCCTGGTCAGGGCTCATGCAGGAGGCAACCAATCGATGTGTTTCTCTCACATTGATATTTCTCTCTGTCTTTCCCTCTCTTCCCCTCTCTCTAAAAATCAATGAGAAAATATCCTTGAGTGAGGATTAAAAAAAAAAAGTTACTATCCATTTCAATTAATTTTTTAAGGTTCCAGTGGTCAGGGGATGTGCTGGATACCCCTTCCACAGTAAAAGACAAGTGCTGCATCTGACATTTCCAATCAAAGACAAAGAAGCACTGTGTCTGGTAGATCTTTTGGATTCTGAATATAACATTTTCTGCATCTAAGAATATTATTTTGCTCCATACACCTGGTTACATTGAAGGCTATGAGTTTTGAGTGAGGCCTGAAGGAAGAAAAGTACCTTCAGCTGGTCTAGGTCATTATGCAATTACCTTGGTTGCTTACACCACGTGATCCAGAACATTGTATTGTATTGGAGGTGTCATTAGAGGAAAAAGATGTAGTAGAAAGCTTACAATAAGCCCCAGTGGGTGAATTATGGTGCCAGTCCCTTGGATTCTAGAAAAGGCTGTGGCATTCTATACTGCTTGAGGAACAGCTGTTGGTGTGCTATGAATTTTGGCAAGCTTGGAACCTTTGATCATGGCACACCAGATGAACATGCATGTGGAAGTTCCCATAGTGAGGTAGATTATGTCAGACCCAGCAAGTCATAACATCTGATAGACATCCTCATCATCTGCACTAGATCCATCCTTAGCTAGCACCTTTGGTAATATAGAGATGCAATGTCGTCCACATCCAACTGAGCAAGCAGCAAAGCCCGGACTTGGTTGATATGTAGGCCAGTCAGGAAATGAGTACAATCCAAAAACAGAGAATGGTTGCACTACAGCAACATTCAAGGGTGGGCCTGAAAGACAGTGAAGAGGGATAATCTTCCTAATGGGGAAGTCTGTGAGCAGTGCATCTGGTCATGCACAGGGTATGCAAGGGAAGATGACCATAGTTGAGAATATATACAGAATTTTTGGTGCAGGCCAATAGCCAAGCTATCTCGTCAGAGACCTATGATAGTTATAATTCAAACTTTATAACAAGAATTTGCCTGGCTATCCATAGTTTCAAACTTGAATTTTTAATTTTTCCATATATGACTCATTTTGCTTTCTTAGCAATGATTTAGTCTTGTATACACATCTTGGAGATTCTGAAAGTTTATTTGACCTTAATGTGATATTTTAAGCCACTACATTATTTGATTTTTTTTAAAAAATTGACTCAACAATAGGAAAAGCAAATATATTTCTTTGTCTTCTACTTCATTAAAAATTACATAGCATAAAATACAAGCATAGTTATATTTTTGAAAAATCCTCACATGAGGATATTTTCTCTATTGATTTCTAGAGAGAGTAGAAGGGAGGTGGGAGGGGGAGAGAGAATCAAACATCAATGTGAGAGAGACACATAGCTTGGTTGCCTCCCACATGCCCCTCTATCAAGGCTGGGGAACCTGAAACCAAGGTACATGCCCTTGACCTGGAATTGAACCTGAGACCCTTTGGACAGAGGGCCAATGCTCTAACCACTGAGAAAAACTTGCCAGGGCCATAATGATTTTTTTTAAAGCTAATTAAGTTTGCATGAAAATACTGGAAACAATTCCAGTTCTAAGACATTATTGTATTTGAATATGAGAGATTTGAATGAGGGAGAAACTAAGGATATGAACATAGTCTAATGGTTTGTGTAGGCCTTTAAAATTCAGAAATCTGAGCTGTATTTTACCACATTATAAGGGCAAAACAGCTTTCTCAGGGTAATGTAATATTCTGAACTCTAGCATAATGAATTCAGATTATTATGCAACTGTGCTATTGATTTTCTGGTCTCTTTAAATCATCAACAGAAATCCATAATAAAAAAGTCTTACTAAAATTAACATATGTATATGACTTTATATACATATATGTAAATATGAATAGATAGGTAGAGAGTTGATAAAAAAATGGGAGGAATTTTTGAAATAGTAAGAACTAATGAAAGTTACAGGTTACCACTAAAAAGCAGAAAAATGTTGAGAAACTGCATTCCCTGGGTATTTCTGCAAGAGGAGCAGAATAATTTTCATGTGCAATGCTGCACTTTAATAGCCAATTGAGATGGTTATTAAGATATTGTATTGCACATTATCATCACTGCTATATTGAAGACTATTGATGATAGCACCTCCAATTAAGGCTGTCTTTGTACTCAGTTTAACAGCACCCAGGGGGCCCTTTACTAACCTGTAAAAATAATCAAAAGAACCATTGAATTAATATTTCAAAATAATGTATACAGTTTTCCTTCTACTTTATTCCATGTCTGTCCTTACCCAATAAAATAATGAAAATTAAATCCAAGTGACATACAGCAAAGGAAATATTATGTATCCAAAATATTTTTTGTTTATTTGATAAGATAATTAGGATGAAAACAATAGAGGTTTAGTAATTTCACTAAAGTAATCAATCTCCTAAGTATAAACTAGACATTTTGGAGAGATGCTCAGTGAAAGTGAATAGAAAATGAAAAATAATAGTTTGGAGAAGAATCTTCCCCAATGGAGAATCTGAAAGTTAAAAAGAGATTAGTTTGACACATAAAGTAAAACACAATTAACATTTACTAGTTATTTACCTTAGAGAAACATGTTCACATAAAAACTAGGTGTGAAAGTTTTCCATAATCACTGTAAACTGGACACATAAACGTTCTTTACAGGTGAGTGGATAAGCAAATGGCAGTGTATCCAGACAGTAGAATAATACCCAGCAAGAAAAAGTAACATCTTATTGATAAACCCAGGATCAAAAGTGACTCTAACAAGCAAACTAGAGACAGATGCATAGCAGGCAGACAGCTCTCTGGTGTACTAGTACGTGTGGGGTGTAAGGGTATTGGCAGGGAGAGGTTGAAGGGATTGAGAAAAAAAAAAAAAAAGAGAGAGAGAGAGAGAGAAATCATGGACGTGGACAACAGTGGTGATTGCCAGAAGGAGGGGGGTGGAGGTGGAAGAGCGATATGGGGGATAAATGGTGATGGGGAAAAAATAATTAAATAAACAAAAACAAAATAAAAGGCATTTGCTGATCAAAATATTATGATCTCTGTCTTTACTGTTTATATTTTGTGTTAACTTCATCAAGTATGTCAGCCAAGTCCAATATAAAATTAAAAATAAATATTGCATTTTATAAAAATACTTTGATGTATATTTTAAAGACAATAAAAATAATTTGTAGTAATAAAATGTTTAAATTGTATGCTTTTATATTAAAAATCCATGTCATTATAATACTCTTAACATTCTTTATTAAATCTTATAAAGTAACATCATAACTTTGATTGATGAGTTAGCTATTTATATTTTATATTAAAATGTCATGCCACTATAGTAAGTGTCGATATAAAATAGTTATTGAGATTTTAGGGTTAGGAGACAGAAATTCTGAGTGTGAAATCTGCCTCTGTCCTTATATAATGGGATGTTGAGCAAAAAAATATAAATTCCCATGGCTTACTTTACTTTGCTATAAAATATTTGTTACAATACTGTGAATCAATCTGATTGTTGTAAAATTAAAAATGTTATAATCTATAAAACAGCACAATTCTTGCCACAGACATTCTCAGTTAATATTAGCTACTAGAAGCCTGGTGCACGAAATTCGTGCGCTGGGGGGCTCCCTCAGTCTGGCCTGCACTGTCTCGCAGTCTGTGACCCCTCAGGGGATGTCTGCCTGCTGGCTTAGGCCCGTTCCCATGGGAAGCCAACAGTTGGAAATCCCTCTCACAGTCCAGGACCCCTCCCTCCTTACTGCCCGCCTGCTTGCTGCTCCTTACCACTTGGCTCACTGCTCCTTAGCACTGCCAAGGAGACAGGAGAGGCTCCCATCACTGCACTGGCTTGCCAGCCGTGAGCCCTATCTTTCTGTGTAGCTGTCTGTGCGCCAACTGCTCTCTTCCTTCTCATTTAGGGTGATCAGCATATGAGGGCAGAGTGTGCTCTGGTGGAACACAGAGGGCTGCCTGGACTGAGGGGAGTGGCCGGGCCCAAGGGGTGAGAGGTGGACACAGAGGACACTATCTCACCCAATTGTGGGGCGGGCTGGCCGGCCTTCATCTGCCTGACCCCACCCAGGGAGGGACTGAGTAGGGTGTCCGCCTCTCCATTCTCCATCCTTCTATCTGTGACACCTGTCACCTTTGCCAGGCCTCCCCCAAAGTGAGTTCAGCTCAATCCCTGAATGTAAAAAGGCACGGGGGTGGGGGGACTCCACTCCAGTGCCCCCTGATTCCCAGAGACAGGACCTGGTCTCAGGATGGTGGCCACAGCTGCAGGACATAGATCTGTTTCAAGAAAAGTTGGGAATGCAGACTTTCGTATGAGCCCCTATTCCAAAAGGTGGCAGTTTATTTTTTATTCACATTGTGGCAAAGACACCTTCACGAGTAACATAAGTGGGTAAAGTCAGGGCCAGACTGGGCCATTTCCTCATCCAGTCTCTGAGGCGCACAGACAGAACCAAGTCTCAGCTCTTCGCAGGACACTTCCCAGGGTGTTTTTAAGCCTAAAGGACAGTAGTCTTTCTCCATTCTTGTTCTTTGGGAATTTTTCATCGTCAGATAAAAGGATACATACATTGGGGCAATCCTCTCGAGATGCAATATTCCAGTTGCACCCATGTGATGACGACAGCGCCCCTCAGAGGGAGGGAGCCAACAGATGGGGAGCAGGGAAGTCTGAAAACCAAAGCAAAGGTTCAGAACACTGAAGAAGTCCTTGGTGTTCTGCTGAGAAACTTGGACTCCTTCCTCTGCGGTCACACAACTGTCATACTCCAGGCAGTCACTCAGAAACAGCTTTGCATCGGCCAACTTTGGAATTCTCCCTTCTCTCCATTCTCCTGAGCCGGACTCTGGATGGTGACTGCAGCATTCTCTTGGTCATTGTTTTGGTTTTTTTGTTTGTTTTTTTCCAAAATGTTACAAAGTTCATATGAATATAACATACAAAGATGCAGCCTCCTTGTAGGAACAGTGAAGGAAGGGGTGGGTAAGGTACACGGAGCTGCAGCAAGCACCAGCTGTTGGGAGAGCCAAGGGGGAGAGAAGACTGGTACGGGGGCTGAGGCCCTAGAGGCATTGCTGGAGAAGTAGGGATCCCCTCTGAGTGCCACATTCTGAGACTGAACTAATTGGTCAAGTTGAGGCAGAGGTGGGTGGCCATATCAGCCATCTTTGGTGCTGTTTACCCTTTCCCACCCCAGCTCTGTTGTAAAACCCCAGAGCCCTGGATTCCAAAGGCCCCATCCAGAGCAGAAGCCCTGGAAGGGGGCGAGAGGAAGTGAGAAGCACAAGTTTGAAAGCTGATATGCCTGTGTGCTGAGGGATGGCCAGAGATAGTGGTGAGAGGTAGCAGGGGAAGGGCTTTCATACATACCCTTCTGTGGGGGCCACAGGTGAAGGAGGCCAGGGGAGTAGGGTAGGGATGGGGCACCATGGCCCCAGCCTCTTAGGCATCCCTGTCTGTCCTCTGCAGTGGACATGGAGGAAAGGGGCTGCCTCTGAGGAGGGGCCAGGCCAGGCCAGGTGACCATCTTGAGTTCTGGCTGAGGTGATGGTCCTCACCCTGAGATGCCTTCTAACTGGTGATGGATCCAGGCCTGACTCCCACTGCCGCCACCGCCACCAGGACCAAACCTGACTTCCGCCATTACCACCACTGCTGCCGCTGCTGCTGGGACCCAGACCTGACTTCAGCTGCCGCCACTGCCACTGCTGCCGCCGGCGGGAGCCAGGTGTCCGGTCATCTGTCTGGTCATGACGCCCTTAGGCTATTATGACTATAGATTATTATTGTAGTTATGATCATTATGATTGCTCACAAAGCTCTAACCAATACATACCTTAAAGTATAAATAAATCTCCTAAAATTTTTTAATTCTCATTATTTTATCAATAATTTATATGCTTTACAGTAAAACATGTTCAATAACCTTATAACATACAAGTATGTGCTTTATGTATGTGATGTGCTTTATGTATTTGATGACTGAGAGTATTTTACTAAGTTTTTATGTACATACTAGTAAATGTGTTGAGAATGATTATTTCAAAAATTATACCATGGGAAATACTTGCATGAGCTTCCTATTTTTTTTTTTTATTAAAAAATAGTTTTGTTGTTATTGCTTTGAAAATGCAAGCAATGATGTTTCTTTCTGCACCACTAGAGGCCATCATACTCTTTCTTAAACAAATAAGTGCATATGCAAATTAAAAACTAATTTGAGAGGCATTTTAAATACTGTAGAAGACTTTATATATTATATAAGAGAATAGGTAGCATAAAGACCCAAAGTGGATGGTTGTCCTCTATTTCAATACTCAACACACTTGATTAGCGTGGTGGCTATAACTGAAGGCAACTAGAAGAAACACTAACTTTTATTCCAGCAGTCAAATAAATAAATAAATAAATAAAAGTGAAAATAGCATGAGAGTATTTCAGAATTAACCAAAGATTTTGTCAAGTAAATTCTTTTTGATTGATTTCTTTGTAATGTTTTAAAGGGTAAGATGTCAATTAAATTAATAAAAAATGTAAGAATTCTTGGAAGTATATTAATTTATAATGTAAAGTGATAATAACAAAGTTATGCCATTTATTTCTCTTAAAAACAACTCTGTGAGAAGTTTCTAAAGAAACACATAATAATATCATGCATATGTGAAGGAAAATTATGAAAATAATGAAATAATTCCAAAAGTATGCATGTGTCATGATCATAAAATTTCTATCTCATTTTGATTTTAATGAGCTTAGCTTTTTCTGATCTGCATAATGGTCCCTCAAGCTGTTCTTCTGAAGTTAGAGTACAAATCAAAAAGGCTATTACTATTGTATCTTTATCATTTGTTCATTTTTAAGAGCTAATCTAAGAGGGATTTACACAAGTAAGTTACTGTCATAACTTGATATTTACTTGTACTATGAAGTTAACTTTTCTAAAAAATACAAGGGAAAATAACATCATTAAAAGCAATATCCATTTTAACAGAATGTACATGGGGTGTTTTAAAAAGAAGGTATGAGAATTAAATCATAAAATAAACCTTGTAATAATTGCATTTTTAACATAATCTAAGATATTATATCCAAAGTGTAAAAATTGTATGAAGTCATGCTATTAATTTTAGAAGTTAATGAGCAGAGTTATGGAGAAAAAAAATGGCGGTGGAATAGACAGACGTGTCCCGAGCCTTGTCCCGGAGCAGATAGAAAGAACAGCTGAGGGTCGCACGGGGAGTGTCTGTTGGTGAGTTAAGGGACAGCTATACTCCAGGAGAAGGTGGGGGACTGCTGGACGGGGCTCCCCTGACCAGGAAGCCCTCACTGCTGCTGGGTCCTTTCCCAGAGCCACTGGCTCGGACACGGAGACTGTGCCATCTTGAAAGGGAAAGTGGATGTTATCGGAAGCCTGAACATCTACAACTGCAGCACCCACCGAACACCTGCGAACCCAGAGCACCAGTCCCCAATTGGCATAAACATGCAGATTCAGAGGAGCTCTACACTCCACCACGGAAAGGTCAGATTTCGCCTGGGATAAGGTGAGGTCTCGGCAGGATAGAGAAACATGCGCACTGCAGGAGCTGGAGGACCAGGGGGAAGTCTGTGCCTAGAAAAATCCATGGCTGTTTGGGCTGGCGTGATCCGTGAATGTGGAACGGGGTCCTCAGAGCTGCTAACAGAGGGGATCTCTAAAAAGCAACCCATTTTTATCTGATACAGAAGGACAGCCTAAAAATTTTGGGAGTGTGCCGTTTTCTTGGACACAAGGGGGAAAAGGGGATTGCGCAGGCTTGTGCGCAGACCCAGAGTTTGCACACTTGCGCTTTTCCCTCTTTGAATCCTTGCTTTTGATTACTGAGCCCAATACATAGGATCACCCAGTTGGGGACACACTAGGAGACTTCAGGGGAAAGTTATTTTTCTGGAACCTGGGGATCAGAGCAGGGAGTGACGGTCAGAGAACCAGCTCTGGTGCAGCCTACTCCCACAAACCGGTATTGAGTGCCACAGGGAAAGCAGGATCTAAGTGCAGGCTAGAGAGGACCCAGAGGTCAACCCAGAAACATTGCCACCCTGGGGCTGACACAAATTGACTCTTGTGTAAACACAAATAAAGGAATACAAGAAATTAAGACACACCGCCTGCTTGAAAATAAGAACTGGCTTACAACACTGAGGAGCAATGGAAAGCAGGGAACTGCAATACTGTCCTGACTGGGAAACAGGCGTGCCAAACGGAACAATAGAGGAAGTGAATGACCTTCACTACTGCACATTTTATTTATTAATTTTTTAAAATAAATCTTTATTGTTCAGATTACAGGTGTTCCTCTTTTTGTTTTCCCCCTATAGCTCCCCTCCACCTGATTCCCCACCCCACCCTACCCCATGCTTTACCCCCTACCACTGTCTTCATCCATAGGAGTAAGATTTTTTGTCCAATCTCTTCCCACACCACTCACACCCGCTTCCCCCTGAGAATTGTCAGTCCACTCCCTTTCTATGTCCCTGATTCTATTATATTCACCAGTCCATTCTGTTCTTTAGATTTTTTATTTATTTGATTTTTAGATTCATTTGTTGGTAGGTATGTATTTGATGTCATTTTGTTGTTTATAATTTTTATCTTTACTTTTTTCTTCTTACTCTTCTTAAAGAATACCCTTCAGCGTTTAATGTAATTCTGGTTTGGTGGCGATGAACTCCTTTAGCTTTTTCTTGTCTGTGAAGCTCTTTATCTGACCTTCAACTCTGAATGATAGCTTTGCTGGGTAGAGTAATCTTGGTTGTACTTTCTTGCTGTTCATCACTTTGAATATTTCTTGCCACTCCCTTCTGGCCTGCATAGTTTCTGTTGAGATATCAGCTGACAGTTGTATGGGTACTACCTTGTAGGTAACTAACTGTTTTTCTCTTGCTGCTTTCAAGATTCTCTCTTTGTCTTTTGCCCCTGGCATTTTAATTATGATGTGTCTTGGTGTGGTCATCTTTGGATTCCTCTTTGGACTTACCGGGACTTGTAAGTCTATTTCTTTCACCAGGTAGGGAAAGTTTTCTGTCATTATTTCTTCTAATAGGTTTTCAGTATTTTGTTCTCTCTCTTCTTCTGGCACCCCAAAAATTCGGATGTTGGTACACTTAAAGTTGTCCCAGAGGCTCCTTACACTATCTTCATATTTTTGGATTCTTTTTTTCTTTTTGTTTTTCTGGTTAGGTGTTTTTGTTTCCTCATATTTCAGATCTTTGATCTGATTCTTGGGGTACATTGATCTACAGTTGAGTTTCTGTATATTCTTTATTTTAGACAGTGTATGCTTCATTTCTGACTACTCCTTTTCCATTTTTTTGGCATTCTCATTAAGGTCCTTGAAGGTCTCACTAAGCTCCTCAAAAGTGTCAACAAGTTTCTCGGCAGTTTTTAGAAGATTCTTGAGTAACCTTATAAATGTGGTTCTGAACTCTATGTCGTCCAGTAGTTTGCTTTCCTCCATTTCTTTCATTCGTAACATGTTTCTTTGTCTCCGCATTTTGGCTGCTTCCCTGTGTTGATGGAGTGGCTTTGTGTAGTAGGTGACCTATAGGGGGCAGTAGCTCCGCCTCCCCAATCACCTGATGTGGATGCTCTTGGTACACCCCTTTGTGGGCTGAGTGCAAAGTTTTGGTGTAGTTAAGCCTTAATTGCTGTTGGTACGCTGGGAGGAATTGACCTCCAGGCCAATCAGCTGTGAGGACTTGCTGTGTCTATAATGGAAGAACTGCTGTGCTGGAGACACGCTTATGGTGCAGGACTTGTTTCAGTTTGGTGCTCACTGAGTCTGCCTCTTGAATGTGTCACTTATGGATGTGAGGAGTTGAAATCTGGTTTCTCACACTGACCACTAGGTACACTGGCTTCTGGATCTCCAATGGGGTGCAGGTCAGCTATTGTCTGAGTCCACCCAGCAGGAGCTACCGTGAGAGCTACAGTTTTCTCCTCTTTGCTTGGGGTTTGGAGGTTTTGGAGCTGTCTGACCCGGGCTGCAAGTTTGCCATGTTAAGCTGCGATAGGGCAGGTCTTTCTTATGCTAAAGCTGCTGCTTGGAGCTTGGGTGGGTTTGTAGGTTGAGTGGGGCGGGGTCTCATGGCGTCACTAGGCTAGGGCATGGCAAACAGCAATGGCTGCTAGTTAGCCGGCTCTGTGTCTCTGACTTCGTCCCGTGTCCCAGCGCAGTAAACAATTATTCTTGCGTGCAGCACTGCAAACGAGCCCCCCTCACTTTCCGACCCAATGGCAGACAGTCCAGCTTCTCCCCGCAGGAGTTTGGGTCCCCCGTGTCTCCCCAGAAACTGGATTTCAGAGTAATCGGGGGCTTGTCTCCCCTTTAGGTTGAAAAAAGCAATGCCTGCCGCCAGCCCGGATCTCGCACCTCCATACCTCAGCTTTTCAGCACTTGTGCACGACTCAATGCTCTTTTCTCTTTCCTTCTAGTTGTATAACTTCCACTCAGCCAGCTTTCCCATGGTTCTGGGTGATAGACGTTTTGTCTTTTACTTGTAGTTTTGAAATTGTTGTGCGAGGCAGCAGTTTAGGTGTTTACCTACGCCACCATCTTGGATTCTCTTCCTGCACATTTTATTTTATTTTTTAATTTTTTTTCTTTTTCATCTTTTACTTAAGATACTATTTTTTTCTTTTTTCCTCACTTGATTTTAACTTTTTAATTATTACATTTTTATTTTCAATCAGAATTATTACAACTATTTTTTCTTCTTTTTTTAAAAAAGTGTCATTTTATTTTCTCTTTATTTGACTTTAAGATTAGTGTCCTACATTCTATTTTCATCTTTCCTTTACCATCATTCTGCTCTATCTCAACTCTACCTTTAGTCCATCATTCTCTTCCTAAATTTTCCCCTTTTGTTGTCCTGTTTCTCTTACCATTTTCCTGCTTTAGATTTTCCCTATTCTTTCTTTTTACCCCCTGTTAAAATTTCACCCTACTTATATATCTAATTTCCAATTTCCTGCCCCAATATCATACACACCTCTCTCTTCTCAGTCTTCACTATACAAAAATTGTTTTTCTCTCTGTCCTTTCGTGTTGTTTGCTTGAATGTTAATTATATCAATTTTTTATGATTGTTTGTGAGATTGTTTAGTTTATTCTTTTGTTTTGTTTGTTTTTGTTTGTTATTTTGCATCTGTTTTCCCTGGCCTCACTTCATATTACTTGTTGTTTGTAGTTTGTATTCATTTCCAGGTACTTGTTGCTGGCATTTACTAAGATTAGTGGCTGTTCTATTGGAGTTCTCTTCCCACATATATAGTTTGTTCCCCTTTTTTTTCTTATTCTCTTTCTTTTCTCTCTTACTTTTTTGTTCCTTTTTCCAATTTCATTTTTGCACTTCTTTCTTTTTTTTCCTCTTCTTCTTTCCCTCCTGGCCTCTAATTTGCCTTTCCCTGGTGGTCACCTTTATTTGGGGTTATTAATTTCATGAATACATTTCTGTTCAGTGCCTTGTGTGTTGTACCTGGTTGTGTTGTATGCTGTGCCTTTAAATCAACACAGGAGAGAGAGAACTACATAACCAGACATGTGGAGAAGAGAGACCATGGGGAGACAAAGAAACAGCCCACATATGAAAGAAAAGCAGGCATCACCAGAAAAGGAAGTGAATGAAATGGAGGCAAGCAACCTGCCAGAGAAAGAATTCAGAGAAATGATCATAAGGTGGCTGAAAGGAATGGAAGACAAATTCGACAATATGAGTAAGAATGAAGAGGAAGTGAAGAAGAACCAAGAAGAAATGAAAAATGACGTTGCAGCTGTAAAGAATTCAATAGAAAGCATCAAGAGTAGACTAGAAGAAGCAGAGCACCTCATCAGTGAGCTAGAAGAGAAGGTAGGAGAAAATACCCAAGTAGAGCAGCTTCTAGAAAAAAAAATTAAAAAGCAGGAGGAGAGCCTAAAGGAACTTTGGGACAACACAAAACAAAACAACATCTGCATAATAGGGATTCCAGAAGGAGAGGAAACTGAGCTAGGAATAGAAAACCTGTTTGAATAAATAATGACAGAAAACTTCCCTGACATAGGGAAGAAAAAACCCACACAAAGCCAAGAAGCTCACAGAGTCCCAAGCAAAATGAACCCCAAAAGACCGAAACCAAGGCACATTGTAATTAAATTGGCAAACACCCACGACAAAGTAAGAATCTTAAAAGTGGCAAGAGAGAGACAGAAAGTTACCTACAAAGGAACCCCCATCAGACTAGCAACTGATTTCTCAACAGAAACACATCAGGCCAGAAGGGAATTAAATGAAATATACAAAGTCATGCAAAGGAAGGGTCTGAATCCAAGAATAGTGTACCCATCAAGGCTATCAATCAAAATTGAAGGTGAAATCAGGAGCTTCACAGACAAAAAAGACTAAGGGAATTTATTACCACCAAACAAGTAATGCAAGATATAGGTGTGCTATAAAAAAAAGGGTGTGCTATAAAAAAAAAAAAAAAAAAGAAAGAGGAAGCAAAAAAGGAACACAAGGGTAAAGAATAAAAATGGTGACAAATAAGTACCTATCAATAATAAATTTAAATGTAAATGGATTAAATGCCCCAATCAAAAGACATAGGGTAACGAATTGCATAAGAAAACATGACCCATAGATCTACTGTCCACAAGAAACCCACCTCAGAAAAAAAGACACACACAAACTGAGGGTGAAGGGATGGAAAAAGGTTTTTAGGCGAATGGAAATGAAAAAAAAAGCTGGGATAGCAATACTTATATCTGACAAAGTAGACCTCAAAGTGAAGGACATAACAAGAGTTAAGGAAGGCCACTTCATAATACTGGAGAGCAATCCAACAAGAAGAAATAATTCTGGTAAACATATACGCGCCCAATACAGGAGCATCCAAATACATAAAAAAACTCCTGGAGAATATAAAGAGAGAGATTGACAGCAATACAATCATAGTAGGAGACTTTAATACCCACTATCACCATTGGACAAATCCTCTAAACAAAATATCACCAAAGAAACATCAATCCTAAATGACACACTAGACCAGATAGAATTAATTGACATATTCAGAACAATTCACCCCAAAGCCACAGAATATATATTCTTCTCAAGTGCACATGGGTCATTTTCAAAGATAGACCGTATGTTGGGTCATAGGCAAATTCTCTTCAAATTCAAGAAGATAGAAATCATATCAAGCATCTTCTCAGATCACAGTGGCATAAAACTGGAAATCAACTACAAAAAAACCAATCCAAAAACATTAAACACATGGAGACTAAACAGTATGCTATTAAACAATGAATGGGTTACCAGAGAGATCAAGGAAGAAATAGAAAACATCATGGCAACA
Organism: Corynorhinus townsendii; assembly: GCA_026230045.1. Classification (NCBI taxonomy): domain Eukaryota; kingdom Metazoa; phylum Chordata; class Mammalia; order Chiroptera; family Vespertilionidae; genus Corynorhinus; species Corynorhinus townsendii. The sequence continues at coordinate 124,783,500 of JAPDVU010000006.1, forward strand.
AATTACAATGAAAACACAACAACCAAATTCTATGGGACACAGAGAAAGCAGTCTTGAGAGGGAAGTTCATAGCTCTACAAGTCTACTGAAAAAAAAAAAAAAAGAAAAAGAAACAATGGCAATAAATTACCTAACCATACAACTCAAAGAGTTAGAAAGAGAGCAGCAAGAAAAGCCCAGAGTGAGCAGAAGGAAGAAAATAATAAAGATCAGAACGGAGATAAATGAAATTGAGACCAAAAAATAAAAATAAAAAAACAATACAAAAGATCAACAAAACCAAGAGCTGGTTCTTTGAAAGGATAAACAAGATTGATGAACCTCTAGCCAGGCACAACAAGAAGCAAAGAGAGAGGACCCAAATAAACAAAGTCAGAAATGAAAGAGAAGAAATAACAACAGACCCCACCGAAATACAAAGGATTGTCAAAAAATACTATGAACAACTCTATTCCAACAAACTGGACAACCTGGAGGAAATGGACATATTCCTAGAAAAATATAACCTTCCAAAACTCAATGAGGAAGAATCTAAGCATCTCAATATGCCAGTAACTATGGAAGAAATTGAAGCAGTCATCAAAAAGCTTCCAGCAATTAAAGTCTGGGGCCAGACAGCTTCACAGGGGAGTTTTACCAAACATTCAAGGAAGAACTAAAGCCTATCCTCCTCAGACTATTCCAAAATATTCAAGAGGAAGGAACACTTCCAAGCTTCTTCTATGAAGCCAGCATCACCCAAATACCAAAACCAGATAAAGACAACAGAATAAAAGAGAATTACAGGCCAATGTCCCTCATGAACATAGATGCCAAAATCCTCAACAAAATTCTAGCAAATCGGATCCAGGACTACATCAGAAAGATCATACACCATGACCAAGTAGGATTTATCCCAGGAATGCAAGGATGGTACAATATCTGCAAATCAATAAACGTGATATATCACATAAACAAATTGAGAGATAAAAATCACATAATCATATCAATTGACGCAGAAAAAGCATTTGACAAAATCCAACACCCTTTCTTGATAAAAACTATTAAGAAAGTGGGAATAGAATGATCATACCTCAACATAATACAAGCCATATATTATAAATCCTAAGCTAACATCATACTCAATGGACAAAATCTAAAACCATTTCCCTTAAGAACAGGAACAAGACAGGCATGGCCACTCTCTCAACTCCTGTTTGACATAGTACTGAAAGTATTAGCCATTGCAATTAGACAAGAAGAAGAAATAAAAGGCATCCAAATTGGAACAGAAGAAGTAAAGCTGTCCTTATTTGCAGATGACATGATGTTGTACATAGAAAACCCTAAAGACTCCATCAAAAAATTATTAGATATAATAAATTAATTTGGCAATGTAGGAGGATACAAAATTAATGTCAAGAAATCTATGGCATGTCTTTACACCAATAGTGAACTTATAGAAAGAGAGACTAAAAAAGAAATCCCATTTACCATCGCACAAAAAAATTAAGATACCTAGGAATAAACTTAACTCAGGAGGTAAAAGACCTATGCACAGAAAACTACAGGACACTGAAAAAAGAGATAGAAGAAGACGTAAACAGATGGAAGAACATACTAAGTTCATGGATTGGTAGAATCAACATCATTAAAATGTTCATACTACCCAAAGCAATCTACAGATTCAATGCACTCCCCATTAAAATACCAATGGCATATTTCACAGACCTAGAATGAACTCTCCAAAAATTCATCTGGAATAAAAAAAGACCCTGAACAGTCACAGCAATCCTGAGAAAGAAGAATAAAATAGGTAGGATCTCAATACCAGATTTCAAGCTCTATTACAAGCCACTGTTCTGAAAACTGCCTGGTCCTGGCACAAGAACAGACATATAGACCACTGGAATAGAATAGAGAATCCAGATATTGACCCAAACCACTATGCCCAATTAATATTTGACAAAGGAGGCATGAATGTACAATGGAGTCAAGACAGTCTCTTCAATAAATGGTATTGGGAAAATTGGACAGATACATGCAAAAAAATGAAACTAGAGCACCACCTTACACCATACACAAAAATAAACTCAAAATGGATATAGGACTTAAACATATAATGGAAACCATAAAAATACTTGAGGAATCCACAGGCTGAAAAATCTCTGACATATGCCAAACTAATTTCTTCACCGATACTGCTCCTAGGGCAATGGAAACTAAAGAGAAAATAAACAAATTGGACTACATCAAAATAAAAAGCTTTTGCACAGCAAAGGAGACCATCAGTAAAACAATAAGAAATCCCACTGCATGGGAGAACATATTTGCCAATGATATCAACGATAAGGGTTTAATCTCCAACATTTACAGGGAACTCATGGAGCTTAACAAAAAGAAGTTTAACAAACTAATTAACAACTGTGCAACTGATCTAAATAGACACTTTTCGAAAGAAGACAGAAGGAAGGCCAAGAGACATATGAAAACCTGCTCAAAGTCACTAATTATCCAAGAGATGCAAATCAAAACAACAATGAGGTACCATCTCACACCTGTCAGAATGGCTATTATCAACAAGTCAACAAATGACATGTGCTGGTGAGGATGTGGAGAAAAAGGAACTATTTTGCACTGCTAGTGGGAATGCAGACTGGTGTAGCCACTGTGGAGAACAGTATGAAGTTTCCCCAAAAAACTAAAAATGGAACTCCCATTTGACCCAGTGACCCCACATCTAGGAATATATCCCAAGAAACTACAAACACGAATCAGAAAGGATATATGCACCCTATGTTCATAGCAGCACAATTCACCATAGCTAAGATTTGGAAACAGCCTAAGTGCCCATCAGCAGATGAGTGGATTAAAAACATGTGGTACATCTACACAATGAAATACTATGCTGCGGTAAAAAAGAAGGAGTTCTTACCATTTGCAACAACAAGGATGGAGATGGAAAGCGTTATGCTAAATGAAATAAGACAGGCAGAGAACGATAAATATCACATGATCTCACTCATTTGTGGAATATAATGAACAACATAAACTGATGAACAAAAATAGATCCAGAGACAGAGAAACATCAATCAGAATGTCAAACCTCAGGGGAGGTAGGGGAGGGTAGGGGTAAGGGGGAGAGATCAACCAAAGGACTTATATGCACGCATGTAAGCCTAATCAATGGACACAGACAACAGGGAGGTGGGGGCATGAATGGGAGGTGGTGGGTAATGGGGGAATAAAGACACATATGTAATACCTTAATCAATAAAGAAATTTTTAAAAAATGAGCAAAGTTATACTTATTGACCCTGATTAATTGACAGAAAAATTAGTTACCTCCACCATAATTTTGCATCTATTGTATGTACAACAACTGATATAAAGTATCATTGCAGTCTTCTTGGATAATTACAAGAGAGGTTGGAGATTTTCAAAGGCAATGGAACCAAGACTTTTATAAGCAAAAGCTGAATCACCTATTCTTGGGGTATATAGATCACCTATTCCCAAAAATGCCATATCTGTGTTAATGGAAAAAGGTCTCTTATAAGTTAGTTGACAGTCTAAAATGAATGGATTAATGCATGCTATTTTATTAGCAGGTAGATAAAACTTTTCTACATGTAATTAATACATGTTTATAATGGTAGTCAGATTATATCAGTAAAAATGAACAGATATAATTTCTTATAAGTTCATTGAATTTGACAATATATCCAAATCCTAAAGCTTAGTAAACACAACCAGTTGATTTAAAATGAAACTAAAAATAATGAAATCAGGTCATACAAGTTTATTGTTTTCATATACTGGCCATTGTGAATAATGCTGCAATGAACATGGGAGTGTAGCTATATTTTTGATATCCTGTTTTCATTATTGCTGGATCATATGGTAGTTCTATTGTTTAATATTTTGAGGAACCTCCCTACGGTTTTCCATAGTGGCTGCACCAATTTAGATTCCAAGTAACAGTGCCCTAAGGTTCCCTTTTCTTTTCTTTTTTTTCTTTTTTTGTTAATCCTCACCAGAGAATACTCTCCCATTGATTGTTTAGAGAGAGTGCAAGGTAGGGGAAATGACAGAGAGAGGAAACATCAACGGGAGAGAGACACATAGATCTGAAGTGAATTCAAGAGATCCAAATGGAACGAAAAAGAGAGAGGAAAATTTAAAAAATGAAGACTTTATATATAAATCTCTTTATTTGTTTTTGCTATTAAATTATATTTTTTCATTTTTCCCTATATTTTCAATGCTGTAATTTTTATAGTATTGTTAAACAAAGTGAAAAGATAATTTAGCAAAGTTGCATGTGATAATATGATGTATTGATATTTATGTACATTTTCAATATTTATATTAAAATTTACATAATAAAGATAGTTTTGGATAATATCATCATATTTATATTAAAATATTAACCTATCTGTATGTAGTATGTTATAAAATAGCTTTTGTCTTCCTTATTTAGCATCTTTGTTTTAGCATGTATTTTTCTTATAGGTCCATATTTTCAGGTTGTTTTTAATTCTATGCATCAGGTCACTTTCCTAGGTCTGTATTTTCATTATATATTTTAAAAAAAGGGATATAAATCTTGAGTATTTTTATTCAACTTTGTAAAGGGATTTTAATTATTGGAAAATGGGTTATTCCATTCTAAATGTCAGTATTATCTCCATTTCCTTTTCATACTGTGATCAATCATTAGTTTTCTTGGTAAGTAATTTAAATCAGTTTAACATGCAGCTAATAGCTTAAATTTCAACTTTTAATCCAACCAGACCTAACAACGTAACTACAGCAAGAGAAACAACAAACAAAATAGTAAGGATTGAAGGACAAAGAGAAGAAAATACCTACTTTTAAGCAATTCGGTGAAAAAATATTATCAACAAAAGTAAAATTAACATTAATTTTAACTGTAACTTAAAATTAAAACCAGAAAAAAAGAAGAAAGTTGATGAATGAATTCTCTTTATAAGAATTACCAACTAACTGAGGAGGTAGAAGGGCTAGAGAGGGACAGGATCACCAGGGGAGGAAAGTGGAGTGTTGCAGACAAGAGCAGAATACAACTTGCTGCTGAGCCCAGTTCTGAGAAAAACTACAGAGACAGACTAAAGACCTAGACCAGGTGGGCGGGGAAGACTAGACCCAATTTGGTGGAATTGCTAAGGCAACCCCTCTGGGCAGGGAAGAAGGGTGTGCACAGGGACATGACCTTTAAAAATGTATGGATGTTGCTAAGACAGGAAGCTTGCAGATAACCAATCACAAAAGCATTGAGGCATATGAACCAATCCCAAGGACGTTGCTAAGGCAGAATTCTTTGAAAGGACCAACCAGGAGCTAGCAAGCACACACGCATCTACCACATACAGGCTAATAAGGACTTGAATTAGTTTGGATGCTGAACGATACCAGACTGCAACGTGGATGGGAAGCTCTGGACAGTGGCTTAATTTTGAAACCCCACCACCCCAGCTGCACCTTTTCCAGGACTGGCTTCTCTCAAAACACTTTGCTTCCAATAACCGTTTTTGTCCAAGAATATATCCTTTCGTTTTGCAAACAATGAACTCTGACTCAAACACAACATTTTGGTTTCATAACCACATGCAGAAATGAACTCAATCTAGTCAGCAAATATTCATTACATATTCTATTAAGACAGTGCTATTTCAATGAGATGTGCTCATAAAATTATTTTGTTATCAATTATTATATGTAGTATGAATTGAATGACATTTATTCTTTCCCCAACTTGCCCCATAATTTTCTGGAAAGCAGATATAAATAAACATTTTGCTCTGCTAACTTTGTTTTTAAGATAAATAATTTTGGGGGATAATCTAGATGATCAAGGGTACAAATGGAACTCTCATTTTATAAGAGTCAAATTGCCAATTATCTGTTAATAATTTCTGGAAGTCTCTCCCTTTTTCCACTCAAGCCTTATTAGTTCTCTTCAGAGAGCTGGAAAAATTGTTTATTTTTGAGCTAATTTTCTATAAGACTTCAGGTGATTTTTCTTCTCAATATTTTTAAAAATATATTTTATTGATTTTTTTACAGAGAGGAAGGGAGAGGATAGAGAGTTAGAAACATCAATCAGCTGCCTCCTGCACACCCCTACTGGGGATGTGCCCACAACCAAGGTACATGCCCTTGATTGGAATTGAACCTGGGACCCTTCAGTCTGTAGGCCTATGCTCTATCCACTGAGCCAAACCGGTTAGGACTTTCTTCTCAAAATTAAATTGAGAAGAAATAAATCTGATTTTCGTCACATAGCCATCTAAAATATTAATGGTGACATCAATAATAGTAATTAAAATTTGCAATAAATGCACTGATTTTCACCACCGTGTTCAGTCATGTATTTATCTCTGCATAGACCTTTCTACATATTGCTGTAAGCTGGGCAGCCCCAGATATAAAGAATAGATATTTTTCATAATATTTCTGTTTTCTAGGCTAGACAGGTATGAATCCAGATGGAAAAATAAATGACCTAGTCCCCATCTGCTGCCAGAACCTTGCCATTCATTATTTTGGGGGTGGAGTGGTCTATGCTCTTTTATGGATTTGTCTGCATGACAGTGAACCAACACTTTGAGAATTAATTAACATGAACATATGGAAGTGGGTGTTAGTTTCATAACATACAAACTGGTTCAATTTTTTTCAGTGTTTCATCCAAATATTTCTTCCAATGCAGATAAAATAGGTTCCTAAAATCATTTTGAAACTTGAAGGAAAGTATGCCTTAGTAATTTGAACTCACTTATTATGATAGAAGATAATAAAACATATACATGTAAATCTTTTCCCTTTTAGAAATTAAATGAGTAATTCTAAGACAAAAAAACAGTTCACCTTGAATTACCCAGATGTATTTTCACAGACCAACTTTCAGTTTGTATAGTAGCACAGTTTTTTTCATGGCAAATAATCTAGTTTAAAATGTGAAAATTAATAAAATGAGTACCTAATTGGATCATGGCTACTTATTTATATTAAATGTTTTAAAAATTGATATTTGATAATGCAATCTATACTAATAATAACCTAGGTAGCCCTTGCACCCATGTGCCCTAGTGTGATGCCCTCATGTCATCACAAGATGGCCATCCCATGTTGTCACAAGATGGCCGCTCCTACATCACCACAAGATGGCCACCACAAGATGGCCAGCAGGGGAGGGGAGTTGGGGGTGACCAGACCTGCAGGAGAGGGTAGTTGGTGGTGACAAGGCCTGCAGGGGAAGGAAGTTGGGGGCGACCGGGCCGACAGGGGAGGGCAGTTAGGGCTGATTGGGTTGGCAGGGGAGCAGTTAAGCATAAATCAGGCTGGCAGGGGAGTGTTAAGGGGAGATCAGGATGGCAGGCAGAAGTGCTTAGGGGCAATCAGGCAGGCAGGCAGGTGAACGGTTAGGAGCCAGCAGTCCCTGATTGTGAGAGGGATGTCCGACTGCCGGTTTAGGCCCGATCCCACCGGCAGTCTGACATCCCCCAAGGGGTCCCAGATTGGAGAGGGTGCAGGCTGGGCTGAATGACAACCGCCCCCCTCCCCCATTGCACAAATTTTGTGCACCAGGTCTCTAGTTACAATATAATAAAAAGGGTGGTTTTTAAATTCTATTTTTATTGCTTTTTAAAAAGATATTTTTGTTAATTTCAAAGAAGAAGGGAGAGGGAGAAACACATAGAAACATCAATGATGAGAGAGAATCATTGATCGGCTGCCTTCTGCATGAGCCCCACTGGGGATGGTGCCACAACCTGGGCATGTGCCCAGACTGGGAATTGAACTGTGACCTCCTGGTTTATAGGTCAATGCTCAAACACTGAGTCATGCTGACTGGCCAAAAACAAACAAAAAAAGGGGTGTTTTTTTGCTAGGTTTTTAAATTGATAGCAAACAGAAATTATAGGAAGGAAAGACTATTACTTTTTTATCTTTTTCAACATTATTTTGCAATAAAATAGCTCTTTACACATTACCTATGTATGTTAAAATATATATGTTTATATAGTTTACATATCAATATATATTATACTAGAAGCCAGGTGCATGAAATTCTTGCACAGGGGGGAAGTGTGTGTCCCTCAGAACAGCCTGCACCCTCTCCAATCTGGGACCCCTCAAGGTTTGTCCAACTGCCTGTTTAGGCTCAATCCCACTGGGCAGTCAGACATCCCTCTCACAATCCAGGACTACTGGCTCCCAACTGCTTGCCTGTCTGCCTGATTGATTGCCCCCTAACCACTCCCCTGCCAGCCTGATTGACACCTAATTGCTCTCCTGCTGGCTGGAATGCCCCTAACTGCCCTCCCCTGGTGGCCTGGTTGCCCCCAACTGCTCTCCCCTGTAGGCTTGATTGCCCACAACTGCCTTCCCCTGCTGGCCATCTTGTGGCAGCCATCTTGTATCCACATGGGGCAGCCATCTTGTGTGTTGGAGTGATGGTCAATTTGCATATTACCTCCTTATTATATAGGATATTTTTATGTCCAAAGCCAACTTACTCTTTTTTTAACAAATACATGTTAATGAATACTTTCTAATTTATGAAATGTTCCTTAATGTGTTTTTTTCAATAATACATGAAACCAATTACCAACAAATTAAATTGCTTACCTGAAAGTTATTTTAATAACCTTATTTTCTAAAAAAAAAAAAGACATTATAATATACTAGAGAATAGATGAGTATCATAAAGAGATAAAGTGGACTTAAAAAGGCTACTGATTAAGTGGAAAAGATAATCTACTAAAACACTACAGCTCTCCTAAAATTATTCAAACATCTTTTAAAAAAGATTAGTAACTTTAAAATATGTAAGTCAAGAATACATTTTTGGGGTTAGAGTATTATAATTTTATCCTATTTTTCTTTTATATTTCAAAAATTTGTGATGAAAAAGAAGAAATTAATTTGAAAGACACCCCAATGTCTTTTTTAATTAAAATAATAATTTTCTTGAGTTTAATAAAGTTGTTTAAAATGTTAAAATATTATTAGGCATATCATTGAAAGAATTCAAATAAATTTTTTTAAAGTACTAAGCTTATGATATTTGCAAATTTAACTTTGTAATTATTGTGTGTCACAAAACGCAGTGCTCAGAGGCATTTTCCAACTGAATAAAACCTAATTTAGGCAATGAAGACTATGTGAGCAGAATATCAGTAGATTACTTTGGCATCGCCAAATCTTGCTTATAAGAATATGTGATGAAATAAATATTCAAAATATTTTTGTGAATCCATATATCTGATTTGGATATTCCAATAAAATATCTATAGTAATTGAATCAAGTCATTTGAATGTGCTTGCTTTGAATAGCAAAAAAGTTTTATATTTGACTTTAATTTTTTTGAGGATTTTTTAAATATGCACTAAAACAATCTCTAAAATTCATTTATTAATTAGTATATTACTTTCAATTTATTAAACAGATGATTCAAATAATTATAACTCTATAAGACATTGCTTTCTTATATTGTTTATGTAACCCTGGAGTAAATGAGGCAAACAAAGTATAACTTTAAAGCTATACATTTTGTTTTGTGATTTACATTTTTAAAATATATTTTTGTTGATTTTGACTCAGGTTGTTTTACTGAGCAGGATGCAAGGGTGATTTCTTTCCTGGATTCTTGTCCAGACTGATTCAAAGAATGAAGCCCCGACAAAAGGTGGTAGGTGAGATGTACAGAAACTTTATTGCAAGCAGACACTATCTCTGAAACTATAATCCTAAATTCCTGAGAGTCTGTCCCTCCTGGCACAGAGGGACAGAGGGGTCTCCTAAGAAGGGTGGCTACTGCTTTCTTTATCTTAAGGCATTATAAAGACTGTGGCTCTTAGTCTGAACATGACCCTTTCTAATTAGACTCTTCCCTAACTTAGGACCCCCGTGCTTTCCTCATTGGTCACTTTGCTAAGGCCAAAGCCCATGTGGTGGTGCCTGGTGCCCCCTCCTTCTTTCCCCTATATCCTGTCTTTGTTCTTCATATATTCATCTTATCTGTTAAAGTTGGAGTGACTTTTGATCTACCTTATGGTACCTAGCAACCTTATCCTGCCAAGCCTTGAGACTGAAACTGCTGGCTTCTCTGCTCAGAGTAAAGCACCCTCTTTTTTTTCCTCTTGTCCAGAGGTTTATTACCTTTATGACTCTCCTAGCTGCTCAGGCCAGAGATATCTTTGTTCTTGGTTTATGGCTTTTTAATTACTCAGGCTGAGATGCCTCTATCCTCTCTGGTCCACTTCCCTTCCTGTCTTAAGTTAGCTAGTTAACCCTTTCAATTTCAGAGAAGAAGGAAGAGAGAGAGAGAGAGAGAGAGAGAGAGAGAGAGAGAGAGAGAGAGAGAGAGAGAGAGAGAAACATCAATGATGAGAAAGAATCACTGACCAGCTGCCTCCTGCACACTCCCTGCTGGAGACAGAGCCCGCAACCTGGGCATGTGCCTGACTAGGAATCGAACCATGTCCTTCTGGTTCATAAGTTATTGCTCAACCACTGAGCCACGCCAGCTGGGCGTGTGGTTTACATTTTTGTTTTTTATACAAATAAGTACTCTCTTTTCTATATAATTATGAAATGCTACTTATCTTCAAAATGTTATAACAAAAGTGCTATTTTCCTGATTTTTAATCTTATGACTTTTCATTTAAAATGGGACATCTATTAGTATACACGGAAATAATATAATAAATTTTAAAAATTAGTCATGAAATACAGTTTAAATTGGATTATTGAAATAAAGTGATTCAACATTATTCTTAAAAACCTTAGCTTATTTCACCTTGTTTTATTTTAAATGTTTTAAAATGAACTGTAAAGAAAAAGTGCTCCATCATATGTTCTCATTATCCATTTCCTCCAAGTTGATATTTTAGTAATGGCTATTAACATGGATAACATCTTTAAAATAACCTGTAATTAAGGTTTTTGATGTGAGCTCTGTAGTTGCTTTAAGTTACCATGAAAAATATAGTTAGATATCACAATGATTCATTTGAGATGCTAATGGATAGTTTTCATGATTAGACCTTAAATAATGTCCTCATTGCATCCTGACCCATATTAGAAAAATGCAAGTACACAAGATCTTTCGTTAAAAGGTTGGTCCATTTCTAACACAGCAATATCCCTGATTAAGGCAAGAAGAAAAAATATCCTGAGTAAAATTTTAATTTCTCAAACCTTTTCCATTATTCCTTGGAGCCTATAGTCCTAAAGTTTCTTAATTGGTATAATAATAATTAGAGGTGTGTTTTTCAAAATTGAGAAGTCATAAGGTTAGAGTGGGCATGTAGTGTGATTTTTTTGCTAGGTAAAAAAAAAATGTGTAATTTCTTATGTCAAACTGTTAAAACATCATTTTGTTCTCAAGCTCAGAACCTACAAATTCAAAGAAAAGCATTCAAAGAAAATTTATATTTTTTAAAGCAGAAGGACATTGTTTATGTTATGTTGTGATCATACTTATGTCCCGTCACTATGCATCCCCCCTATGTTTCTTAAAATAAAGTTCAGTTTGAAAAATGTCTTCCATTAGGCAAGAATCACCTTCAGACATGTTTCCTTTAGAAAACACTGTTACATAATGAATACAATTAACTGGATAATTAGCCATTTTAAAAATGTTCTTCCCTTTATTAAATTCCTTTATGTTTTGAATGAGTCCTAGTACACACCAAGTTGCAATGACATTCTTCCAATAGATTTATACAAAATTCAGTGACTGAAAGTGTGTTAATTAAATGCTTGAGCAAATATAGCAGGCTAATTTTTAAGTGGATAATTTTGTATGACCTGACAATGATGGTATAAATATCCAAATGGCCTTGACAGAAAAAAAGGTTCCCCACCCCTGACTTAGAAGAATGTTTTTATTAGTTAGGGTTTAAACTGTGTTGCTTTGGGTGGGACCCTTCAGAGCCACACTGGGACCAGGCGTCAGGAAGAGTTTGTACAAAGTCAAAAAACATGAGTTAAGGAAATGGATTAATGAGATAGGAGAGAAGAAAAAAAAAATCACAAGTGCAGGATCAGCAAGACAAAGAATGAGGTATTCCTTAGTCTCCACATCACCCAGTGGAATGGCATGCCAGGGCCAGAGTCTCAGCTGCAGATGCCCATGGCTGAGTGCCGTATAGGGACCCCGCATTGCTCTGTGGGTCTTTTCCTTAGAGGGCGAAAACATGGCCTGCATGGCTGCTTGGTGACATTGGGCTGCCATTTACAGGAGTCGCCTGGGAATGTGGGCTGTAAAGCATTGGAAGACCAGGTCCTCTTGGTGCCTGTGGAGTCACAGCCCTGCCCATTTTAGCACACTTGTCCAGAGGTAGGCCACAGCTGGGAAATCTAATGTGGTTGGGACCACCAGGCTGCCATTCTTAGGTAATTCAGCTTATGGAATAGCTACTCTTTTTTCATATTTGACTAAGCAATGCAATGACTACACAGCAAATATAGACTCCAGAGCCATCTATAATAATAAAAGTGTAATATGCTAATTTGACCAGACATCCTTCTGGATGTCCTTCTGTCCTTTTGGATGAAGCTGGGGCTGCGAGGGAAGCCTGGGTCCTGGGTGCTGGAGGGAAGCCGGTGTTGGCAGCCAGGGGAAGGAAGGCCTACTCTTGCACGAATTTCGTGCATTGGGCCTCTAGTGTCCTATGATTGTCTTAGTTAACAGATCATGATTTGTGGGTAGCATCACTGCCATTTTATACACACTGTTTCAATCAACGTTTAATTTTATTCTCGCTGCATTGACTTCAATCCTTTTTAAATCTTGTGGGTTTTTTTCGCTTTTTGCTTAATCTCTTACTCTGCTTCCTTGCTTCCCCAGGACAGTATGTCTGTTGGCCCTCCCTGCACTGTCGGTGCACACAGGCACTGAAGCAGACTGCAGAGAAAAAATCAGGCCTCTCTCAGCCTGGTCTTGTACTGTGCTATAGCTGCCTGGAACCAACCTGCCCAAAGTCTCCTACCATAGACCCAAACTACCCGTGGGCTAGGAACTCCTCAGCCTGCCCAGTACCTCCTCTTTTGCTGAGAAACACCTAAGCATTATGTCTTCTTCCTTTCTCAAATCCTCCCCTTTGCTTTTCATATTCCCATAAATCTTGAGCACTTTTTTCCAAAGACTTTTCATAAAATTAACTTTTCACATGTACTTAGTAGAAAAAAATATTGGAACCAAACCCCAAAGATGAATTATTTGCCCTCAGGTAGAATACCTCAACTCAAATACATTTTGTATGCTAGTGCAGTAAGAGAACTCAGAGAAAAATCAGTCTGGTACCATCGTTTTGTTAAAAAGAAATAAAGACCTAATAGGTTAACTTGCTCAGAAAAATAAGAGGCAGTCCTAAAATTGACATCTTAGTAACAGGCTCAATATTCCTTCCTGACTCCCAGAAAGCTCTATCTAGATCTGTAGACCACGTAGCTACCCAGGTTAATGAATTTTTGGAGAACAATTATATAGAAATGTTCAGTTAAATACAGCCCCCACCCCCAGAGGTGATCATAGTTAAAGGATTGCTTAAAGAGTGTTATGCAAAATCCATGCATTGTATTCCAAAATCCATATTTCACAAAATCTGGCAAATTAAAATCTATGGAAGTCAATAGAAACCTACTTTTATCTGTTGAGAGATTAAAACTTTAGAGTCTTCTCTGTTGTGGCAGGCTGAATGTTTTACCCGGTTAGTAAAGTCAATAATGAAAAACTCATTCTGCCCTATAAAATCACAGATACCTAAATGTTAAATTAAGGGCAAAATAGTAAAATTCCCTCCCTTCCCCCCAAAAAAGTAGTAAATCAATAATACATGTTTTCTCACCCTTTTAGAATCTCATGATGGACTCATATAACCAGATTTGAATATGTAAATTATGCTAAAACAAAAAGAAAGATACATAAATGTAATATTAGCAATAAAATAAACACTCCACATTTTCATCCTTTGGAAAGATTTTTTTATTTAATTGTTCAACATATTCATAATTCTCCTATTGTTTTGAAAATCCATCTAAATCCATAATTGTCTCTTTTGTGCTCAGCATGGTTACCATTTAAAAGCTTTTTTTTTAAGTGTCCATACTGCTCTAGTGCTTAATAACCTATTTGCAATCTTGTAATAATATGATGAGACCCTCACTTGAGCCTAGAATGATTGCATCTTAGCACAGTATGAATGCTGTATTGATGCTTTGTATTTTATGCTATGAAAAGAAGAAACAATAAATTAAAATAACTATTGAAACCCAATCTATCATTTCAGATTTCAAACCACAGGTGTTGCATGTGCTTTAAATACAAAGTGCTTACTGAAAATTTATTTCATGTGGATGAAGGATGATGTAATTCGAATGTATTTCATTATAGTTATTTATAAATGTATGAAATCAAGTTGTTGATTTGTTTTTTTCTTATGTAATTTATTGGTTATCCAGTTAAGTATATTTGAAATGTTAACTATAGTTCCAGAGTATCTTAAATTAACATTTTCATTAAATTTCAAAGGAAATATTACTAAAATCAATTTATATAGTCAACATCACTATAATAACAAACAAAATAAAGCAAGTATTTTGTATTAACATATATAACTCTAGCTACATATTGGTGTCATTTTATTAATCTACTAGAGGCCCGATGCATGAAATTTGTGCAAGAGTAGGCTTTCCTTACCCCAGTGGCTGGCACTGGCTTCCCTCTGGCACCCGGGACCTGGGCTTCCCTCAGGCACCCGGGACCTGGGCTTCCCTCTGGCACCCGGGACCCGGGCTTCCCTCAGGCACTCGGGACCCGGGCTTCCCTCTGGCACCTGGGACCTGGGCTTCCCTTGCAGCCCCAGCTTCGTCCAGAAGGTCATCCGGTCTAATTACCATATTATGCTCTTATTATTATGGATATTTTAAAGTCATTTAAATTTTTTACTAGAATACGATTTTCAAGCCAATTAAGTATCATAAATATATTTCACTGTAATGACTGATTTTTAAAAACCTTGGTTTCTGTGCGATTACTACTCAGAGGATAGAAAATACGGGCAATGGGAAACAGCATATTTGGTCACTACTTGAATGACATCTCCAGTTATGTGATTGGCTTACTTTTTTTGAATAAGTATTTTTTCCGATTTGCAATATCTAAGAAACCTAAAAAGCATCACTGTATTTCAGGACTGGGTAAAGACATCATGCAAAGGAAAATCCAGAGTTCATTATTTAATATAATTCTTTTAGGTCCTTTAAAGTGTAACTAAATGAAACATCTAGCTAGGCAAATACCTTTCCCTGGCCTTATTCATGATATCACTCAGTGTATCACAATGAAGATAAAAATCATCTAAGAAGACTTACTCAACTCAAAGGACTGCTTTTGGAAAGCATATATATGTATATCTCATAAGTTAAGAATCTAAAAGGGCCCTTTCAAAGTACAAATTGTATGCAATATACATGCAAGAAAGTTTTAGCTTATCAAAACACAACTATTTTATTTTTTGTTTTAAAATAGATGACTCAACATATTCACTCACCCAAGTTAAGTATCAACTGTATACTGCATAATACATCTCTTTTCTCTTTTAATTGCCTTATATTTACATTTCATAACTTAAAATTCACTCCCCCTCCTTTCTGCCTCTCGTGTTATTCAGGATTTTGTACATACAATTGAAATGTTTATATTGATAAGATATCTATAAAGTGCTGAATTTAGTTATCAGGGGGATATCATTATATTATAAATTAATAAGTTATGGTTCTAAACTATACTCAACTAATATGTTATAAAATACTAGGGGCCCAGTGCACAAAATTTGTGTACAGGGGTGGTGGGTCCCTCAGCCCAACATGCACCCTCTCCAATCTGGGAGCCCTCAGGGAATGTCCTACTGATGGCTTAGGCCTGCTTCCCGTGGTTCTCTGCTCTCTGTGGACCTGCCTGCTTGACGCCACCACAGGCCCTGGTGTCTGCTCTCTGTGGGGGCCTGCTTGCCCTTCACTGCCAGGGCCAGGGGCAAGCAGGACTCTGGTGTCTGCTCTCTGTGGGGGCCCTGCAGGGGACTCCTTGCCCATTGCTTCCATGGCCAGGGGCAAGCAGGGCCCTGCTGTCTGCTTGCTGGCTATGGGGGACGTTCCCACCCTGCCCCCGGCCACTCAGCACCTGCATGTGTAGGCCCGGAGTAGCCAGGGGCGTTCTGAGACCCCGGACACTCCAGGCCTATGTGTGAGCTTACAGGCTCAGAGTGGCTGGCTCCCAAGGATGCCTGTCCCAGGGATGCGGGCCGCATGGTGCCGGGGCGTGCGCAAGAGGCTGCGGGGCAGGAACACATGGTGGATGTTCCTGCCCCGGCCCTGGCTGCTCGGCACCTGTGCGCATAGTTCCGGAGTGGCTGGGGTTGTTCTGAGACCCCGGGCACTATGGGCCTATGCACGGCCTATAGGCTCAGAGCAGCCTGGGTCCCAAGGACGCCCATCCTTGGGACCCAGGCCGCTTGGTGCCAGCGCACACACAAAGGGCTGCCCCACCCTGGCCCCTTGGCACCTGCGTATGCAAATTAACCCGCCATGTTTGTCAGGGTGATTTGCATACTCACTCCTGATTGGTTGGTGGGCGGCTTGAAGTGATGGTCAATTTGCATCTTTCTCTTTTATTAGTGTAGATATACAAATAGAATGAGTATATATTTTGAAAGTAATTTATAATATAATTTTCTAAAAGCTAAGGATGTTTAAATAGAAGGCATACTCTTACATATTTTAATGAAAAAATTTAAGGTAAATATTGGTAACTTATTCATAGTTTTTCTCATTCTCTTTTTCAAATGTCACTGTGACTTTAAATACAACATTGCAGTGCTTTTAAATATTATTGAATAAGACTATGTGCATTTTCATTTACTGTATAAATAGAAGATGCTTTATATTTATTTAAATTTCTTTTGCAATTTCAGAAATGTTTATATCGGTCTTTATTCCAAATAGTGATCGTTTTGATTAATTGTTTGACATAATATTACAAGTATACAAATTTTACTCTTTCAAATATGTAATTTGTGCTGTAACTTAGAAGACAAAAAGAAAATAAAGTTTTAGTTACCATTCAGTCTTTCAAAATAGATTAGTAGCAGTAAAAAAACATTTTACTATGGAATAGATAATTTTATTTTATCAGATTGTTTTGCAACTTTGTTTTCATTAAAATCTATTGACAATACACAAACATAGTCACCATTATTTCTGAAACCATTATTAACCCCAATAACTCCATGAATATGGTCCAAGCATAAAGAACCTGTTTGCAGATGTCATTTGAAGATTTTTGGAAAGAAAGCAAAATTAAAAAGAAAACCAAAATTGAGAATGCCTTACATTTCTTATTTCAATACTTGTATGTAGAACTATTGTTTTTCATATGAGAGCAGCTTTTATGATATGTGAGTATTTAAAATGAAATATACTACACTAAATAATTTCAGACATAAAAAGTTAAGGCTTTTTTCATAAATTTTAAAAACAATTTATATTCTAAGAGATATATATGCAAGTTTGGACAGTGATGTTTTTCAAGTGATATTACAAATAAAATAAGACTTGCCTCATTATGCAGTTTAATTTAAATTTAATTCATGGTTAGTGTGAAGTTTCCAATGTGTTGCATAGAGAATTAAACTTTACAGTATGCACCAGATGTAAAATAACATTTTCCCTCAATAAATCATAGTTTATATGCACATTTTATTTCCTGATTAATGGAGTACCAAATTATTATGCAAAATTTCTACATAATATCTGTAGTTTTAATATTAACTTCTAACTTAATGTAATTTCACTTTATGGATAAAATAAAATATAATTTAGTTATTCCAATGGAAATAAATACAACTACAGATATTATTTAAAGTGATTTTAGAAGGAATATATTTATGGAGTCATTTAAAAATGTAGCTATATATTTTAAACATTCTGTTTTTGTTTATACTTACAAGTATATAAATGTATCAATAAACTAATTTTTGCATCAACAATGGGATGCCCCCTGCAGTTAGATTTTAACTATTGATTTTAAAACTGCATTTTGCTTTCCGATATCCCACATTTCCTGAAATAACAATATGCCATTACTCAATATCTACACTTGAAACAGATAATTTTCTTTTAAAAAAATATATAAAATGAAGAATATCAACTCAGAATTAGAATAAATAATTGTAAGCAAGAAAACTGTAAGAAAAGAAGAAACATTCAAAAGCATAGTAGAGCATTATGAATAATATATTTAGATATATTTTCTGTTAAATAAATTTATTTCCAGCTATAATTTATTTTCAGCTATAACCCATCCATTTATTGTAATTATTACATTTTATTTTTAAATTAAAGATTAAATTTTACAAGTATATTTCCACATTTTCTTGTTCTTGTGGTTTGCATTTTTATCTATTTGTGGTTTCAGTTTCTTGATATAGGTCTGTTGAGTTTTTTAATTCAGTTTTTATAATATTTGTATTTCTAGGAATTTGCTCATTTATTATAGTTTATCTAATTTGTTGGCATGCGATTGTATGTAATATTTTCTTATCCATTTTTTCTGTAAGACTAGAATTTTTATCCCAATTTTATTTCCAATTTTGATTATTTGTTTTTTCCCTAGTAATTGACAGAAACCATACATAAGGAAACCAAGACAGTAGACTTACTAGTGAGAGACTTTAAGTGACTTAAAAATGCTTAAAGACCTTCAGTAAATCATGGAAAAGAGATAAAGGAAACCAGAAATTTTATAGAAAATATCAATGTAAAGAGAGAAATTATAAAAAGAAAATCAATAGGAATTATGGAACTGAAAACAATAGCATACATGAAAAAAATCACTAGAAGGAATCAACAGCAAGTTTGAATAAGCAAAATTAAAGATGGGGCAGTTAAAATTATCCACTATGAGGAGCAGGAAGACAAAAAGAATGAAGAAAAACAGAACCCAAGGGGAATATGGAACACCATCAAGCAAAATACACAGGCAACACAGGTATTATGGGAAAAAAAATAAAAAAAATTATATCACTTATGATAAGAGGGCATAGTGTACAAGTTTTCTGTTCATAATCAAGCAGATAACCTGCAAAATTACTCAGTATTCAATAATTTGTTCAAAATATTCCATGGAAATAAGTTTCTGAGGCAAAATCTAATGTAATTAACATTACACGACAGGACCTGTATACCTAATAAATTTACTATTAATAAATTTTAATTGTAAGAAACTTATACATTTGACTTTTAACATAAGCTACTATGCTATTTATATCAATTAACACTCGTATCAAATGCCAATTAGCAGTTTAAGAATTAATTGCTATGAAATTGATTTGCCATAGGTTACTATTTAAATGTTAATATGTCAAAATTCTTTGCAATTACAAGGCAAGTGTACAATTTAGTTAAGTAACATTTAGTGTTTATATTATGTATAACCAGTATTAAAATATATTTCTGAATATGTATGAGTACCAAATTTGTTTTTAAATAAAATGTTATGCAGAATGATCATATTTGCAGTTTTAAAGAATCAAATTTTTGATAAATAACATTTCATAACTTATTTTAAATTTTTTATCCTATCTAATAAAAAAGTAATATGCAAATTGACTGTCACTCCACAACATAAGATGGCCTCCCCCTTGTGGACACAAGATGGCCACCACAAGATGGTTGGCAGGGGAGGGCAGTTGTGGGCAGTTGGGGGTGAACAGGCTGGCTAAGGAGGGCAGTTGGGAGAGACCAGGCCATCAAGGGAGGGTAGTTGGGGGGAACCCAGGCCTGCAGGGGAGGGCAGTTGGGTGGACCAGGACTACAGGGGAGGGCAGTTGTGGACAATCAGTCAAGCAGGGAGGGCAGTTAGCGGTGACCGGGCCAGCAGAGGAGGGCAGTTGGGGAAGACCAGGACAGCAGTTTAGGGCAGTTGGGGGGGCAGGCCTGCAGGGGAGGGCAATTAGGGGTGACCAGGCCAGCAGGGAAGGGCAGTTGGGGGTGATCAGGCTTGCAGGGGAGGATAGTTAGGAGCGACCAGATTGGCAGGAGAGGGCAATTAGGGGTGAACAGGCTGGCAGTGAAGTGATTAGGGGGTGATCAGGTGAGCCATTGGGAGCCAGCAGTCCTGGATTGTGAGAAGGATGTCTGACTACCTGTTTAGGCCCAATCTCACTAAATGAGCAATTGGACATCCCTCAAGGGGTCCCGAATTGGAGAGGGTGCAGGCTTGGCTGAGGGACAACCCCGCCCCGTGCACGAATTTTGTGCACCAGGCCTCTAAGTTGTTATATATTTTTATTATCCTAATTCATAATCAAGTAACAGTAAACAATAAAAAACATGATGGATCCAGAAGGTAAGTTTACACAGGAATCAGTTAATGAGAAACAGGGCATAACTGTTTCTCCCTATCTCCCTTCCTCTTGCTCTAAAAAATCAATAAAACTAATTTAAAAAAATGTGAAAATGAAGGGGGAAAAAAAAAAGAAAATGGCAGAAAACAAACACAAAAAATCCCCTGCCGATCATGAGTCTGAATTAGTTACTGCTGATTATGTCTTTGTCTCACATACTAATTGCTTTATAACCCAGACTGTAAATAACAATACCAACTGAGAAGTATGTTCAGGAATATTCTGAATATGTTATCAGAATAAGGAAAATATGCCGGGCAAGCAAACACCACGACAAGATGTCCACCACAAGAACACGTCTCACCTGGCCATTTCTAAAGCTGCAGTCCTGGAAAAAGAAAGCTCAGTTTTGTCACCCCAATAAATTTAGTTTAAAAAATAAATTGAAACATAATAGAGAAATACCCTGTACAGTAATAAGACACAGCTGTAGCTGAAAACACTACATTGCCTGCCTGCCAATTTGTGATTATGTCAGAACAGTTCTAGAAGAAATGCATACACATACATACTTTAGTGATAGTGGAAGAGAACAGATTCGGTAATAGAAGCAACGGAGGGATAGAGGAGCAAGCAGAATCAAATGCCTGTGGAAGCAAGGAGTAAGGTCAAGAAGGCAAACGTTTCAGCGAATGAAGTCTGTGAAAACTGAAGGTCCAGGAGACCAAGGCAAAATATTAGAATTACAACAAGTCAGGTTACTAGCATTTTAAATAACAGGTGGGAAGTGAGATAGAGTCAGTAAAAGCACTTTGATTAGTTTAATAGTAAGAATGTTTTAATTGACGGTATAGTATTTCATATGCCACTCATTGACCCTGGAATAGACATGTATTTTTAATCCTCATAACAGGAAGCTGTTATTGTTATTACTGCTGCTTTTAGACATGAGGAAACAGGTACAACAAAATTAAATAACTTTCCTCAGGTCACATAGCTACCTGGTGCCAGATGCAAGTTACAAAGTCAATGTTTTTATCACTATTTATGCTGAAAGATGTCAAATGTCAGTTTAGATAAGGAGAGACGGAGTCCTTAAATGAGTTGGAGGAATGTAAATATCAATTACCGACTGAAATGAACTTTGTCTTTATTTTGTTTGTTTTGTGTGGGGGAATTTATTGTTGGTCATGGTAGACTAAAGAAATGACTCAAGACATATAAGAATCAACCAATGAGGGGTGGAAGATGGCCACCGGCAGGGAGGTAGGGAGAGAGAGAGTGTGAGAGAATGAGGAAGCCATAGAGGAGAGTGTAGACGTGTGTGGTATGTGTATGTATGAGCTAGGGACAGTTAGATTCTGCAGGTCCTCCAAGGGGCTGTCTTAGATGGCGGAGCCCCGCACACAAAGTGGACATTTCTGGGCAGCCGGTGTAGGCACAGAGACAATGCCATCTTGAGAGACAGAGCTTCTTGAGACTAGGATCCTGTCCTCAGGAACATCCAGTCACATCTCGGACACAAATCAGGACTCTGCAGCCACTGGGGACAGAGAACTGCAACCACAGCTTCAGACCAACAGATAACACGAATCCAGACATCCCGGGTGCAGATTTCTGTGAGTCAAAGAGGCTATACCCCTCCCCGCAGGCTCGTGGATAGTGCCATAGTAACTGATAGACCCGCCCCTCCCTCGAGCAGCAGTGACCCTACGGGAAGTTGAGCTTGAGAACTCGCACAGGCCAAAGATCCCCTACAGGAATTTGAGCCTGAGAGCGCACACACGGGCCGCAGCACTGCTACTGGAATTTGAGAGACTGGAATCTGCTCCCCGCAATGCAATCAGAAGACCAAACCCAAAGCACACACAGAGCAGCAGTGCCAACTGACTTGGATTCTGGGGCAAGCACACACGGAAGTCAGTTTTCTGCAGTGCAGGCACGCCACAGAACTATTGTGCAAGCCAGTCCCCTAGGTTGACCAGGACCCAGATTCTCCCTGCAAGAGGCAGCGCTGAGCACCACCGACTTGACTCTGTTTCTTACTGTGTGTGCTTGGGATCCCTGACTCACAGCGCATTCACACTAAGAGCCAGTGACTCCAATTATTGGTGCATGTGCACACAAGGACCCTGATTCTTAGCAAGAAGCTGCACGAGGCAAGAGACTCTGATACTCGATTCTTGGTGCAGACACAAGGAAACTCTGACTCCTCGCACATGGTAGGAGACTCATTTTCGGCACACGCCAACAGTGCAGTGCAGGTGGGGTCCCTGATTTTAGGTGCGCACACAAGACCATAATGAAAGCTAGTAAAACTGACCTTGGGCAAACCTGGTTCCCACCAACCCACAGCAGCCACATGTCTTAGGGTGGTAGCACTTCAGTGACACTCGGGTGGTGCGAAGTGCCCACGGCACATGGCCCAGGTCCACGCAACTCAAAGTTTGAACCTTCTGGTGATGTCAGAATGGGGAGACAACAAAGCAATCCCCAGAGGTAAGAAAATGAGGAGTCGCCAAAAAAGGAACTTAGTGAAATTGAAGCATGCAACATAACCGAAAAAGGATTCAGAGTAATGGTCGTGGAATTTATACATCGGATGGATGAGAAAATCAACAACCTATGCAAGAATCAGGAAGAAATTAAAAGTGATATAGCTACAATCAAAAACACCATGGAAAGTTCCAACAGTAGACTAGAAGAAGCAGAGGACAGAATTAGTGAGTTAGAAGATCAGGTAGAGAAACAAATTCAATCTGAACAGCAATTGGAGAAAAAAATTAAAAAGCAGGAGGAAAGCCTAAGGGAGCTTTAGGACAACATGAAACGAAGTAACATATGTATAATAGGGCTGCCAGAAAGAGAAGAAGAGCAAGGATTAGAAAATCTATTTGAAGAAATAATGACAGAAAACTTCCCGGATATGGGGAAGAAAAAAGTTACATAAGTACAGAGAGTCCCAAGCAGGATCAACCCCAAAAGACCCACACCAAGACACATCATAATTTCAATGGCAAATATCAATGACAAAGAGAGAATCTTAAAGACTTCAAGAGAGAGACAGAGAGTTACCTACAAAGGAACCCCCATCAGATTATCAAATGATTTCTCAACAGAAACACATCAAGCTAGAAGGGAATGGAAGGAGGTATACAAAGTGTTGCAAAGCAAAGGACTGAATCCAAGAATACTCTATCCAGCAAGACTATCAATCAAAATTAAAGGGGAAATCAGGAGCTTTGCAGACATAAAAAGGCTAAGGGAGTTTATCACCACCAAACCAGCAATACAAGAAATGCTAAAGGGAATACTGTAAAAATAAATAAATAGGTAAGAAGGAACACAGACACAAAAATAGGTATGACTAAAAACAAATACCTTCCAGTAATAACTTTAAACATAAACGGATTAAATGCTCCAATCAAAAGACATTGAGTGGCTGAATGGATAAAAAACACAACCCATATATATGCTGTCTACAAGAGACCCACCTCAGAACAAGGGACTCACATAGATTGAAAGTAAAGGGATGGAAAAATATCTTTCAGGCAAATGGAAATGAAAAAAAAAAAAGCTGGGTAGCAATACTTAATATCTGACAAAATAGAGCTCAAAGTAAATGCCATAACAAGAGATAAGGAAGGCTGCTTCATAATATTAAAGGGATCAATACAACAAGAGGATATAACCCTGATAAACATATATGCACCCAACACAGGAGCACCCAAATACATAAAAGAACTCCTGGAAGATAGAAAGCAATGCAATCATAGTAGGGGACTTTAATACACCACAGACATCACTGGATAAATCCTCTAGACAAAAAATCAGCAAAGACACAACAATCCTGAATGACTCACTAGATCAGATAGACCTAACTGACATCTTCAGAGCATTTTCCCCCAAAGCCACAGAATATACATTCTTCTCAAGTGCACATGGAACGTTTTCAAAGATAGACCACATATTGGGTCACAAGCATAGTCTCCCCCAATTCAAGAAGATTGAAATCATACCAAGAATCTTCTCAGACCACAATGCCATAAAATTAGAAATAAACTATAATAAAAACAATCCAAAAATCTCAAACACTTGGAAGCTGAATAGCATGCTATTAAATAATGACTGGGTTACCAAAGAGATCAAAGAAGAAATTAAAAGCATACTGGAAGCTAATAACAACAAAAGCACAACAATCCAAAATCTATGGGACACAATGAAAGCAGTCCTGAGAGGGAAGTTTATAGCTCTACATGCCTACCTCAAAAAATAAGAAAAAATGGTAGTAAATCATCTAACTTTACAACTCAAAGAATTAGAAAGAGAGCAACAAGAAAAGCCCAGAGTGAGCAGAAGGAAGGAGATAAAAAAGATCAGAGCAGAAATAAATGACATAGAGACCAAAAAACGATACAAAAGATTAACAAAACCAAGAGCTGGTTCTTTGAAAGGATAAACAATATTGATGAACCTCTAGCCAGGCTCAACAAGAAGCAAAGAGAGAAGACTCAAATAAACAAATTCAGAAATGAGAAAGGCGAAATAACAACAGACCCCACAGAAATACAAAGGATTGTTAAAAAATATTACGAACAACTCTACTCCAACAAACTAGACAACCTAGAGGAAATGGAGATATTCCTAGAAAAATACAACCTTCCAAAACTCAATCGGGAATATTCTAAAGATCTCAATAGGCCTATACTGATGGAAGAAATTGAAGCAGTCATAAAAAAGCTCCCAGCAAACAAAAGCCTGGGACGATATGGCTTCATAGGGGAGTTTTACCAAACATTCAAGGAAGAACTAAAGCTTATCCTCCTCAGACTATTCCAAAAAATTCAAGAGAAAGGAACACTTCCAAGCTCCTTCTATGAACCAAGCATCACCCAAGTACCAAAATCAGATAAAGACAACACAATGAAAGAAAATTATAGGCCAATATCCCTCATGAACATAGATGTCAAAATCCTCAACAAAATTCTAGCAAATCGGACCCAGAAATACATCAGAAAGATCATACACCATGACTAAGTAGGATTTATCCCAGGGATGCAAGGATGGTACAATATCCGCAAATCAATAAACTTGATACAACACATAAACAAATTGAGAGATAAAAATCACATAATCATATCAATTGACGCAGAAAAAGCATTTGACAAAATCCAACACTCCTTCTTAATCAAAACACTCAGCAAGGTGGGAAGAGAAGGATCATACCTCAACATAATAGAAGCCAAATATGATAAACCCACAGCTAACATCATACTCAATGGGCAAAAACCAAAATCATTTCTCCTAAGAACAGGAACAAGACAGGTATGCCCACTCTCACCATTCCTGTTCACATAGTACTGGAAGTATTAGCCATTGCAATTAGACAAGAAGAAGAAATAAAAGGCATCCAAATTGGAAAAGAAGAAGTAAAACTGTCCTTATTTGCAGATGACATGATGTTGTACATAGAAAACCCTAAAGACTCCATCAAAAAATTATTAGATATAATAAATTAATTTGGCAATGTAGGAGGATACAAAATTAATGCCAAGAAATCTATGGCATTTCTTTACACCAATAGTGAACTTATAGAAAGAGAGACTAAAAAGGAAATCCCATTTACCATCACACCAAAAAATTAAGATACCTAGGAATAAACTTAACTAAGGAGGTAAAAGACCTATATGCAAAAAACTACAGGACATTGAAAAAAGAGATAGAGGAAGACATAAATAGATGGAAGAAAACACTGTGTTCATGGATTGGTAGAATCAACATCATCAAAATGTCCATACTACCCAAAGCAATCTACAGATTCAAAGCAATCCCCATTAAAACACCAACAGCTTATTTCACAGACCTACAACAAACTTTTCAAAAATTTAACTGGAATAAAAAAGAACCCGATTAGCTGTTGCTATCCTGAGAAAGAAGAACAAAGTATGTGGGATCTCAATACCAGATTTCAAGCTATATTACAAAGCCACTGTTCTCAAAACAGCCTGGTACCGGCACAAGAACAGACATATAGACCAATGGAATAGAATAGAGAACCCAGATATTGACCCAATACACTATGCCCAATTAATATTTGACAAAGGAAGCATAACATAAAATGGAGTCAAGACAGTCTCTTTAACAAATGGTGTTGGGA
The DNA here is from genome assembly GCA_026230045.1 of Corynorhinus townsendii. Taxonomy (NCBI): domain Eukaryota; kingdom Metazoa; phylum Chordata; class Mammalia; order Chiroptera; family Vespertilionidae; genus Corynorhinus; species Corynorhinus townsendii. Next base: position 124,810,078 of record JAPDVU010000006.1, read on the forward strand.
AAATTGGACATATACATGCAAAAAAATAAAACTAGAGCACCAACTTACACCATACACAAAAATAAACTCAAAATGGATAAAGGACTTACACATAAGATGGGAAACCATAAAAATACTAGAGGAATCCACAGGCAGAGAAATCTCAGACATATGCCGAAGGAACTTCTCAGACATATGCCAAAGGATACCACTCCTAGGGCAATAAAGAGAAAATAAACAAATAAGACTATATCAAAATAAAAAGCTTTTGCACAGCAAAAGAAACCATCAACAAAACAACAAAAAAGCCCACTGCATTGGAGAACATATATGCCAATGTCATCACCAATAAGGGTTTAATCTCCAACATTTACAGGGAACTCTTACAACTTAACAAAAGGAAGATAAACAATCCAATAAAAAAAATGGGCAACAGACCTAAATAGACACTTTTCTATGGAGGACAGAAGGAAGGCCAAAAGACATATGAAAAGATGCTCAAAGTCACTAATTATCCGAGAGATGCAAATCAAAACATCAATGCGGTATCATCTCACACCTGTCAGAATGGCTATCATCAACAAAACAGCAAATGACAAGTGCGGGTGAGGATGCGGAGAAAAAGGAACCCTCGGAGAAAAAGGAACCCTCGTGCACTGCTGGTGAGAATGCAGTCTGGTGCAGCCACTGTGGAGAACAGTATGGAGTTTCCTCAAAAAACTAAAAATGGAACTCCTATTTGACCCAGTGATCCCACTTCTAGGAATATATCCCAAGAAACTAGAAACATGAATCAGAAAGGATATATGCACGTCTATGTTTATAGCAGCACAATTCACCATAGCTAAGAATTGGAAACAGCCTAAATGCCCATCAGCAGATGAGTGGATTAAAAACATGTGGTACATCTACACAATGGAATACTACACTGCTATAAAAAAGAAGGAATTCTTACCATTTGCAGCAGCATGGATGGAACTGGAGAGCATTATGCTAAGTGAAATAAGCCAGTCAGAGAAAGACAAATACCACATGATCTCACTCATTTGTGAAATATAATGAACAATATAAACTGATGAACAGGGACAGATCCAGAGGCAGAGAAGCATAGTTCAGACTGCCACACTTCAGAAGGAAGGTGGGGGAGGGTGGGGGAAAGGAGGAGAGATCAAACAAAGAACTTGTATGCATGAATATAAGCCTAACCAATGGACATGAACACAAGGGGCGTGAGGATAGAAGTTGGGCGGGGGGCGTTGGGGGGTTAATGGAGGGATGAGGACACATATGTAATACCTTAATCTATAAAGAAATTTAAAAAAAAGAAAAAATAAATTACTAAAGCCCTTGCCTATTTTGCTCAGTGGTTAGAGTTTTGGCTGCAGACTGCAGGGTCCAGGGTTTGATTCCAGTCAAAGGCACATACCTCAGTTGCAGGCTGATCTCTGATTCCGGGTTTGTGCAGGTGGGAGGCAACCAATTGATGTGTTGGTCTCACATTAATGTTTCTCTATCTGTGTCTCTCCCCCTTCCTTCCATTCTCTCTAAAAATCAATGGAAAAAAGATCCTCGGGTGAGGATTAACAACAACAGAATAATAATAATAATGATAAAATTACCTTCGTAAATGTAAAATATATTAAACTTAAATGTTTGGGCATTTTTCTTGATTCTCCCTTTATGTATTTACCAACATGAAAGGAGAAGCAGATTCTTGTCATGAGTCTCAGTCACCACTGGGGGAGGGAATTTAAAAAATAATTCAAAAAGAAAATCCATAACAGTTGAGTGAAATCTGGATGGAAGAGAAGAACTGAGATCAAGGCTGTAAGGGGATGATTAGCTTTGTAGAAGAGGAGGAATGAATTTTGAGGTAAAAAAAGAGAGTAAGTGATTCCTGCAATCATGAGCTCTAAGAGGAGAAACTGAAGGTGTTTACGAGAGATGGTTTCTAACTTCACAGAATGGAGAGTGAATTAGTTTGCAGAGATTGTGGGGGGGGGGAGTATGTTGAGGAGAATAGTTTGTGTTTAAAATCTGAAAAATATCTTTGGGCGACAATTAGAAATTATTGTCATTTGTTAAGAATAAAAGCTCTGGATTGAATAGCATGAATGTGTAATGGGATCAATCAGCTTGGTTTTGTTATTTTTGCTAGCATTCATCCAGATTACTACAGTGCTAATCATAGAAGAATATTCAGTGAGAAACAAAAAATGCACTAAATATATTAAAAAAGGAGAATGTCATTTTCATTAATTTGTAGGTTTTAAGCAAATGGTATTATTTTCATCTTATTTGGTATTTCTTCATTTATGACATTATTCCAGTCTTTACATCCTCCCATATTATTAAACTAACGACATCTTAGTTTCTTAATGTTCAGTAACATTTTTAACAAGATGTAATTAAAAATTAACCTTGCAGAATAAAACAGTTGGAGTTTTAGCTTTATAACAATGTGTTTGAATATAGTAAGGAAATAGATTTACATTTTAATACATATTTTGTAAAAATATTACAAAGAAAATAAATATTTAAAATTGATCTTTTGCTTACACATTATTTTTTAAATATTACACTGAAATTCCAAGAATTATATTTTTAATACTGCTATGTTGAAAGAAAAGTCTTCAGGAAAGCTTAACTAATACATGTAACTAAAGCAATATTATGTGTAAAAAACTGAAAATATGGAGTATGATAATTCAAAGAAAGGTACTTATCATCAATTGAGGTTTATTATAATTTCAAAAATGTGTATCACAAAATAAAATATAGGATATCAGATTATAAATTACCTGTAGCACAGCCTTAACTTCATCACATAAATTTCTTATTTTGCATCACATACAGATTTTATTAAAAATGGCCAATACCATAATATATTGATGTAGGAACTGATGCATAATTTTTAAAATAAAGTATAAAATTGTACAAAGAAAAAGCTTAAATGTAAATAAAAATTTAAGCATGTAGCTGAAGAAATAATATTAAGTACATAAGCATTTATACATTTCAGCTGCTGAACAAATATTTGATCCTGAACTTTATCTTATACTAAAGGCCTGGTGCATGAAATTTGTGCAGTTGCGGGGGGGCCCTCAGCCTGGCCTGTGCCCTCTGACAGCCCAGGAGCTCTCAGGGGATGTCTGACTGACGGCTTAAGCCTGCTCCCTCCTGGATTAAGCCAGTAGTCCGACATTCTTAGCGCTGCTGTGGAGGCAGAGAGGCTCCTGCCACCACTGCTGTGCTCGCCAGCTGGGAGCCTGGCTTCTGGCTCAGCGATGCTCTCACTGTGGGAGTGCACTGACCACCAGGGGGAGCTGCTGCATTGAGCGCCTGACCCCTGGTGGTCAGTGCATGTCATAGTGACCGGTCGTTCCACTGTTTGGTCAATTTGCATCTTAGCCTTTTATTATCTTAAAAACAACCAGCACAACCGAACAACCAAACAACCGAACAACCAGTCACTATGACATGTGCTGACCACCAGGGGCCTGTGTGTGGAACATGGCAGCTATCAGGCGCAGCAGAATGGTGGACCAAGTGAGCAGGGGGCACCAGACCAAGGTGGGGCACCGGTCACTGTCATCGGGGTGAGCCTCTGGTGGTTACTGAAAATTCTTTTCTCCCGCACGCCACAGTCCTGCCCGGCTGTTTCACCTGCTGCCAGTGCCGGCCCAGCTCACACCCACTGCTGGTTCCCAGTGCCGGTTCCAATCGCTTGGCTCCAGAAGTGGGTGCGAGCAGTGGCTGCTGGCCCAGATCTCCCCTGAGGGCTTCTCCACCTCCCCTGCTCCTGAGGGGCAATTAGGGCAGTAGCCGCAGCTCGCACCCACTTGCTCCACGCCTTCAGCGGGTGAGCTCAGAGCCAGCGCCATCAGCATGTGGGAGCGGCAGCAGCACAAGTGGGCTGCCGGCAGATAGGTGGCCAGGGGCCATGGTGAGAGGGGCTGGGCAGGGGCATGGAGGATCAGCCAAGACCCGCCCCTATGCCTGCCGCAGCCTTGTGGCCCACAGATTCTTTCAAGGTTCATGAATTCATTGTGCACTGAGCCCCTAGCGCTCATATTACATTCTTGTTCATGCAGTTCTGTCTGCCTCCATGGCACAGAATATATACAAATATTCAGCATCAAATGCAGTTAAATTTATCATCTGGATATGTGTGTATATTCTATAAATATTATGTGTGCACACATATATGTATATATAATATTTGTATAATGTACACACATACATGCCTTCAGGCTACTATTAGATTACCCTTAAGAAGTAGGTAAAACCCTAACCAGTGTGGCTCAGTGGTTGAACATTGACCTATGAACCACGAGGTCACAAATCAATTTTCATTCAGGGTACATGTTCGGGTTGCAGGCTCGATCCCCAGTGTGGGTCATGCAAGAGGCAGCCGATCACAAATTCCCTCTAATCACTGATGTTTCTATCTCTCCCTTCCTTTACCTTCCTCTCTGAAATCAATAAAAAATATATTAAAAAAGAAAAAAGAATTAGGTAAACCAAAATATGACTTTTCTCCTAGACCTGCCTCTCCAGCCATCTCCTGATACTGAGTGTGCTTGATGTTTTATTTATTTTGCTCTTTATTTCTTAGCAATTGCTGCCATGTTAAAACAAGATGCTAGGTGCTGGAAATCCAATGCTGAGTAAAAAGAAAGATGCTCCTACTGGAAAGCATAGAGCCTAGGGAAAAATGACTTCAGCCAGCAATTAGAAAAGGCAGGCATTGTGTAAATGCTTTGCATACAAAATTTCAAGTATCATAGCAAGTCTCTGAGTTGTATGCTACTCTCACTGTCATTTTTCAGTTAGGGTAGAGTCAGTTCAGTAACTTGGTCCCTTTCACAGAACCAAAAGTAGCGGAGAGGGAAACTGGGCTGAGAAAGGACAAATTCTCAATAGTCCTAGGCATAACATACTTTTCACCAAGTGGTCTCCTTCTTTTCATTCTCAGCACAAGCGTTCTCATCCTTCATATTGTAGTCTCAATAAATATTGGTAAAAAGAGTGAAATATGTTTGTTTCTCTCATTGGTTTATCTGCACATAACCTAGTTCTAGGCAGTCTCAGCATGCCTTGTAAGTTTCATTTCCTTTTTGTACTGATAGTCCCTAATTATTTGCGCCATAGCACATAGGCCTTTAATGCACAGGTCTGCAAACTTCTTCATACATGGTTTTCTAGCAGTACAATAAATTTTGAGCACACCCACTTAACATGCATATGTTTATTATAAACGAGAGGCCCAATTCATGCAAGAGTAGGCCTACCTTCCCCCCGGCTGCTGGCACTGGCTTCCCTCTCAGCCCTGGCTTTGTCTGGAAGGCCGTCTGGTCTAATTAGCATATTACACTTATATTATTATTGATTACATACATGTAGAATTATAATGCAAAACCACTAATGATTTTCAAAGACAGAGGAATTGACTCTGAAAAAATATTTAAGTGCCTCGTGAATTGATGTTATCATAAACTAATTTCTCAAAACATACTTGGAATCAGGTTCATGAACAACAGTGGCTATAAATCTTTATGTCAAACTTGAATCCTGGTGCACAAAACTTTGTGCACTCAGGGTGGGGGCCTTCAGTCCAGCTTGCACCCTCTTGCAGTCTGGGACCCCTTGGGGGATGTCCACCTGCTGGCTTAGGCCTGCTCCCCAGGGTATTGGGCCTAAGGTGGCAGTCAGACATCCCTCTGGCAGTCTGGGAGCCGTCAGGGGATGTCCAACTGATGGCTTCTGCCAGCACTGCTGCACTCGCAGCTGTGAGCCCAGCTTCTGGCTGAGTGGCACTCCCCCTGTGGGAACGCACTAACCACCAGGTGGGCAACTCCTGCGTTGAGCAACTGCTCCCTGGTGGTCAGTGTGCATCATAGTGACCAGTCGTTCCGCCATTAGGGTCAATTTGCATATTACCCTTTTATTATTAGGATAGTCTTCTTAATTATCTGGGCTACACATCCAAGTAGATCACCATTGATCTTGCCTTATAGGAAGACTAGTAATGAACTCATGGTTTAGTATAGAATTGATAGTTCTACCATTGTCCTGTTTTCCTGGATTTGCATACCATTGTCATCAACTTACACTTTATTTACTATGATCTTTAAAATCACCTTTGCATTTAATGAAGTTTGCTTTAGTTTAATTAATATAATACATCTTAATACTGGATATGCCACTGTCAGTAGACCCACTTGGACATTCCCACTCCCAGACATAATTGTCTGAAATGAAGGTCCTGTGGGGGCACCAGTACCAATCTATGCATTAAATGTGGAAAAACTTAAGTAATTTATTTTTAATATGGAAAATAACAGAAATATAAATTGTGTTTCTCCTGCATCTAATGGATCAATTTACATATCCACAGGTGTGCTCACTACTTTGAAGTCCACAACTCCAAGAAAAAACACTAAGCCAGGCCAGCATGGCACATTGTTTGAGTGTTGACCTATAAACCAGGAGGTCATGGTTCTATTCCCATTTCAGGCCACATGCCTGGGTTGCAGGCTGGATCCCCAGTGTGGAGTGTGCAAGAGGCAGTGGATTAATGATTCTTACTCAAATAATAATAAAATAAAAAGTACATAAATTTGGTTTTAATATAGGTATCCTCAAAGTTATAATGTTTGCCACTTGATTTAGTCATAAACTTGAAAGTTCTAGAATTATATAAAGATATATACAACTCTAAAAGTCTAAAAATCTAACTTTCACTTCATTATTTATTAATAGTTGTCACAGAAATAGGCGTAGTGGTTCTGGAGGTATCTATATAAATGTCATAAAGAAATATCCAAAATAGGTTATTTATTTATATTTTCAAAAATATCCATGTCTTCACTAAACTAAAGACATGCCAAAATGTCAATTCATAAAAATCTTTAAAATTAAAAATCATAGTAATCATATACCCAGGAAGGACAGAAGCAGACTGTTTTAGACGATGCAGATTAGGCTTCAGAGTCTAAAATAAATGGGGCTGGGGGAAGATTCAATAGGTGATTTGCTTATGGTGTGATGACCTTTTTCCAGACAGAATACAATGAGATGTTGATTCTCTCACTATCAGTTCTAATCTGTTGACCCAATTTCAGGTTAGACTGCATTATTGTAAGTTTTGCATCACCCTCTCACCATACCAAATCAGTATGACTTTCTTTTTAAATATCCATTCAGAACTCATAGGAAAGCAATGATTTAAAACGTTATGTAGAAAACTTTGAAGATTAAATTTCTATAAATAAAGTTTTGAGACAAACAGTGCTGAGTCCACAGAGGGATACATCTTAGAGTTATAAATTTCACAAGTTCCAGACCAGTTCATAGGGTCAGCCATTAAGGCATTTGGTGTAGGAAAATAATGGAGGTCTAAATTGAGTTCTAAAGAAATTTACAGAATGGATTTTTGCCAGGTATTGAAAATTAGTGTAGAAATTATTCACTACAACTTTCTTTTCAGCTGCGGATGAGAAAAGCACATTTAAATGGTACTGAAATATAATGAACATGTCTAATGCCTGAAAGATTTTAAAGCACAATAATACATTTAACATATGTATAATTAGAATCCAGGCCAAGCAATAAACATCACTCCCAAGAAGCCCCCAGTATATTGGTTGCATCACCTCAATCTCTTGGGATAGCTTAACCTTTGTTCTTTCATAATAAATTTAGGATAATCTTATTTTGCCCCACACCTTGTAATTTTGTTTAGAATTGTATTGATCTACAGTTTCATGTGAGAAAAGGTAATATAATTATTATTTTAGTCTTCCTATACATACCTTTCTAATTGTTTCTATTTATTTTTCAAATGACTTGCAACATATATACTTATGAGATAGTCTTGCAGCTCACTTTCTTAAATTTTTATGTCATATAGATTTTATGACCATTTTAAAAATAAGAATTCTGTTTGTTGGTGTATAGAGAACATGTGCATTTTTATCTATCATATTGCCAAATTATAATTGTTAACAAACTTAAGGATTTTAAACTATATATATTAGCCACCCCAATTGAGGGTGATTTAGCAATATCTAACAAGATAATTAACGCACATACCCCTTGCTGTTTATAAATATTGAGTTTACTCAATTTCTGGTAGCACATAATGGAACATGCAGATATAAAAATTATAAATAAGGAAAGATCTACAAGTATATTATTAAGTAAAATGATATGGTACTATTTGTGAAACTATTTATAATTTTCCTTTTATATACTGGTAAAATGTAACTATGTTACCTTTAGAGAGAGCAACTTAGTGTTTAGAAACTTGGGCCAGAGGGAGACTTTGCTATATTTTTCTATACTTCCTTATTCAAAACATGACAAGTTTTTTATTAAGCTTCTATTAAAAATTATTAAAATGCAAAGATAAGATAACAAATTGAAATAAAAAAGACCCTAATTATATACAACATCTGGGACAAGGAAGAGAAATAGTTACAAAAAATTTAGACTTACAGGAGCAGTATGGAACAGAATTGATAGTGTGAAATACTAGAGCAGGCATATAGAAGACACACTTATTCACTGTTTCATAAATCTGAAAAACAAAAAGCAGGAGATGGCAAAGATGAAACATAACAACAACCATTCAGGGTAGAAGCTAGAAATATAAATTAAAATTTGTGCGTTCACAGTTGTAACAAATTATTATATAGAATGTTTCCTCTGGTCCTGAAATTGGCAATGAGGAACCAAAGGTAAAGATAAAATCTCATTACTTATCCCCTATCTATAAAAAAAGTTGTCAAGGAGCCATGAAGAATCAGATCTAGAATGCTCCTCAGTGTCTTTCGCTGACTGCCCATGCCGTCACCACTGTCTTGTATATCCACAGGACACTGCAGTGGGGTGGCAGTGAGGTGAAGGGGATATCGGAACTATGTCATTGGCTGAGTTGTGAAGGTTGCAGCTTATTTTCCAGACACAATTTCAAGTGAAATGAGCCTGGCTAATCTCCAAAAGAATCATTTGAAGAGATTAAAGTTGACGTGGCGGATGAAAGCCTGGCACTTTATTTAGCAGTTAGAAGTCTACTTCCCCAACAGCATTGATTAACTGCTCTATACCTATCTAAAAGATTGGAAAGCTAATTGGAGACAGATAGAAGGATAAAGAGAATGATTAGCATTGGAATGTCCTGAGTTTTGTCATAGCAAAGATGTATCATTTTCCATTGGAGATAAGCTAATGGAGTTGTCCTGCCAGTTACCCAATGCAAGAGGATGGCTTGTTTGTTGAGGGGAGAATAAGTAGTAGAATTAGACCTGGATTTTCTCTTTCAGAGGATTGTTGTATGACTCTTAGTGCCACATTAGAGAGATAGAATCTGAATACCTCCTGTTCAGAAGACATTGATGGACAATCAGTATTAGCTAGAGGTGCAAGAATAACAACCAAGGATGTAACAAAAACCATGGGCAATTAAGTAAAGTAGAATTTCTATTATAATTAAAACCTTGAGAAGGAAGCACATGTAGGTTTTCCTGGAGCAGCCCATACACCTTCATCCCACACTGTGAGGAGAATGGTAAGGGTGGATACAACACACCTTCATAACTCCAAGTTCCCAAGATTACAAGTGCAGGTGGTGTAAATTTGTTTTCTTGCATGGCTTATAATTTTGGATTATAAGCTAATTTATCTGTGGGGTATCTGTCCCTTCACAACCAGTTTGTTTTTGCTACTACCTGTACTCTAGCATATCATCAGCTTGGGGGCCATATTTTATGTTAATTTTTGCACTAGAGTGTTTCGGGTCCATGTGGGCTATCCTATCTAATAAAGAGAGAATATGCTAATTGACCATCATGCCCTCACAAGATGGCGGCGCCCAGTCTCCTCAGCCTTGCATCATCCAGCCTCAGTCTCCCAATCCCCTCAGCCTCGCCTCATCCAGCCTCAGTGCCCCAGTCCCCTCAGCCCCTCAGGGGAAGGCAGTTGGGGGCAATTGGGCCGGCAGGGGAGGGCAGTTGGAGGTGATTGGGCTGGCAGGGGAGGGCAGTGGAAGACAATCATGCCTTCAAGGGAGCAGTTAGGCATCAATCAGGCCACCAGAGGAGTGGTTATGGGGCTATCAGGATGGCAGGCAGAGTGGTTAGGGACAATCAGGAAGGCAGGAAGGCAGGCAAGTGGTTAGGAGCCAGCAGTCCTGAATTGTGAGAGGGATGTCCGACTGCCAGTTTAGGCCTGATCCCCTGACTTTATTTTACTAATACCTTCAGTAGTTTTATTTACATTTTGTTTTATTCTCACTTTTTATTAAGGTTGTGATTTTTATTTTTTTAAAATATATTTTATTGATTTTTTACAGAGTGGAAGGAAGAGGGATAGAGAGTTAGAAACATCGATCAGCTGCCTCCTGCACACCCCCTACTGGGGTTGTGCCCACAACCCAGGTACATGCCCTTGACCGGAATCAAACCTGGGACCCTTCAGTCCACAGGCCGACACTCTATCCACTGAGCCAAACCGGTTTCGGCAAGGTTGTGATTTTTAAAAATGTATTTTGCACTTGCTAAATAATACTTCACTTCTTTCATTTTCTTTTAATGTTAGAGTAAAGTATGTGTTGGGGGGGGGAACTTTGCCTAACTAAAATTAGCTATGCATCATTTTACTTATAATGTACCTTTCATCCTATCTAATAAAAGAGTAATATGCAAATTGACTGTACCTCCGCTACAACGACCAGCCATGCCCACCAGCCACGCCCACCAGCCAATCAGGAGGGAATATGCAAATAAACCCAACCAAGATGGTTGCAGCCACAGAGAGCAGGAGGGAAGCTTGGGTTTCCCCAGCAATGGAAGAAGCCAAGCTTTCTGCCTGTCGTTGCCTGCCCTGGCCTCCACTCAATGCTACAAAGTTTCAATGATAGAAGATAAATAAAGCCCAACAGAAATGGCAGCAGCCATGGAGCTGGAGAGAGCAGGAGGCTAGGGTTGCCTGCAGTGATGGAGGAAGCCAAGCTTCTGCAGCCCTGGCCTGCTTTGGCCTCCGCTTAAGGCTACAAAGTTTCAATTATAGAAGATATATAAATACCAACAGAAATGGCTGCCTCCACAGAGTGAGCAGAAGGCTTGGCTCCACTCCAGGCTACAAAGTTTCTATTGTAGAAGATAAATAAATCCCAGATCCCAGGGCCTCTGCTTGGGTCGCCTGGGGCGTGGCCAGCCTGCAAACCACCATAGGCCCCTCGTCCAGGCCACCCCACACCCCAAGAGAATCTCCACCCTGATCCAGGGTACCCTTCAGGGCAAACCAGCAGCCCCCATTCATGCACCAGGCCTCTATCCTATCTAATAAAAGAGTAATAGGCAGATTGACCATCACTCCAACACACAAGATGGCTGCCCCCATGTGGTCAAAGATCCTGTCCCTATGTGGACACAAGATAGCTGCCACAAGATGGCCAGCAGGGGAGGGCAGTTGGGAGGGTCCAGGCCTGCAAGGGAGGACAGTTATGGGAGATTAAGCCTGCTGGAGAGGGCAGTTAGGGGTGACCTGGCTGGCAGAGGAGGGAAGTTGGGGATGACTGGGTCTGCAGGGAAGGGCAGTTGGGGGAGGAGGGACCCAGGTCTACAGGGGAGAACAGTTGGGGGGTACCAGGCCTGCAGGGGAGGGCAGTTAGGGGTGACCAGGCCTGAAGGGGAGGGTAGTTAGGGGTAACCAGGCCTGCAGGGGAGGGCAGTTAAGAGGCAAACAGGCTGGCAGGGCAGCAGTTAGGCATCAATCAGGCTGGCAGGGGAGTGGTTAGATGGTGATCAGGCTGGCAGGCAGAAGCAGTTAGGGGCAATCAGGAAGGCAGGCAGGTGAGCAGTTTGATCCAGCAGTCCTGGATTGTGAGAGGGATGTCTGACTGCTGGGATTGGGCCTAAACAGGCAGTCGGATATCCCTCGAGGGGTCCCAGATTGGAGAGGGTGCAGGCTGGGCTGAGGGACACACACACACCCCCCTCCCCCCGTGCACTAATTCCGTGCACCGGGCCTCTAGTTAACATATAATTAATGATAACAATAACTTTGATACATGCACACAAGCCACATTCAGCTTTTCTTTAGGAAGGGAAAAGACTTGAAGAGCTGTCAGAGGCCACCAAATAATAATTTGCATAGTTTTAGTCAGATTACAAAAGGTACATTGATTGCTATTTAATAAAGTGGACATAATTGTAATTTACATTATTTTCATATAATACATGTACATTTTACCACCTATATATTTAGCCTTAATTTGTTTATTGAAAAATAGTAAACTGATGTTACTTCTGAGGAGCTTTTATTTTTTATAAGATATATACATATCCATACATATACTCTCTACTTTCCTTTTTTCATGTGTTGAATATTTAATTAGAAATAGATTTATATTTTGAAAATTCTTAATAATATGCAGTATATACTTATTTCATTATTATTAAAACTTTATTGTTGAAATATTACATATGTTCCCTTTGTTTCCCCTTTGACCACTTCTTGCCCACCCCTATCCCCACCCTAGACCTTCACCACCCTATCGTCTGTGTCCATGAGGTATACACATATACATATAAGTTCTTTGGTTTATCACTTCTCACCCATCACCCACCCCAGCCTTCCCTCTGAGATTCCACAGTCTGTTCCATGCTTCTATGTCTCTGGATCTATTTTTGAATGTATATATTTAAATCTCATTCACTTCATCTCCATTTTTTAGTATTCTAAATTTGTGATTATAGTTATAAAATAAACACCAATAATTCTAAAACAATAATATGTAATCTCATTATGAAAACAAATTTACATGTGCTCATAGTTTGATATCTTTCAGTGTTAAAAATAAAGATAAAATTTGAACAACCATTTTATAGAAATATAATATTCCATGTTATCCTGTGAAAAAAGCCTTACAGAGAAACCTTATTTAAAATGAAGTAGGGAGGCCAGAATGCGGAACTCTCACCTAAGTCCATCAGGAAGTATAACTAGGAGAACTCCATGATAGCCTTCCCAGTTTCCACTTCTCTATGAGAGGTTCCTCTTTGCCATTCTGGATTGTAATTCTTTGTTGTTCCCAAATAAATTGATTTTGCTGGAAAAATCAATGGCTGAATTTTCTTTTAAGGCCTACACTTCTTTATCACAATTAAATTTACTCTGGGAAAAATATTTTAAAAATATGTACATACATTTATACTAGGAAATATGGAATTGTAATTCCATAATGAAATAAAAATATTAACCTTGCAAACTAGTAGAATGCTAAAGTATGAATACTATTTTGTATTCCTGTGGTATTATTCAAGCTGGCATAATAATTCAAAGTTAGATAGTGCTTTGTCGGGATAGAATTGACCAAACCTTATCCATGTGGAAATAGTGTACTTATAGAACATGACTTAAGGAGCACATAGTACAGACTTTCCCGTGGTTCTGAATAATATTTTAAATTTGTTTTGGTAAATATAATATTTTTCTAGCATATATACATTGAGCTAACTTCTCAAATTAAAGTTGAAAACTAATTTATATAGTGATATATTTTTTAAAACCATCTGTCATAATAATAATATCATTTTTCTCCTAATACTGACTAAAAAAGTTACCTTTAACTTTCATATCTCCATTGTATTATATTTTGAAAGGAAAAGGGAGAGGTATTTATATGTGAAAAAATACCTTTTACAATTTTGTTCTGAAAAATAATATTAATTTTTTGGAAAATCTCTTTCTGAGTAAAAATAAAACATATTCCTTAAAATATAAACTATCATAACCAAAAGCAAACTTGCTAAACTACAAACTGCAGCACAATACACTTGTATATATAATTAACTCAATGGCAAATTATATGACCTAGTTTCATGTATGCAATTAGCAGTTCTACTAAATCTCTTACTCTGAATTACTGAAAATATGTTGGTGCCCATGAGAACCAGCGGGGTACTATCTATTTTAAGTCTGCCTTAATAGCAGGTTATGATAAGCTTTAGGATATTTTCATTCGTTTAGTAATTTATCAATTTTTGAGAACAGTAGGCTATATCTAATGTATTGCATAAAGTGTACCTCATTTCTATTTTGTAGTAAATAATTGGCAAGAGATAAAAATGATTTCTTTCCCCCCTCTCTCTTGAATCCCTAAATTAAACTTAACTAGTAGAGAAGCATAGATTAAATGACCTTTTTTCATAACTGAAAAATAATCACTTCATTTATTTTATATTTTCATGATAGAAGGGATATTTGGTTTTCTACTGTAGTAGTTTAGGTTTAAGGAAAAAGGTTCATACCAGTATTTTGGCTCATATGTTAAGCAAAAGTTTGCATCTCAATTGAATGCATAAGAAGTGGGTGAGATTTTACATTTTGGTTTTAAGTATTATATAGGTTGAATATACTCAAGACAACTGAAATTCTCATGATATTTAAATAAAGGAATTGGAATTAAATTTGATTGAAGTAAAAAATTTTCCAACCTTCTTTGTTACTGTAATTCTATTTTAGTAGCTTTATATCAATAATATCAATGTAATGTTCTGGGTTTTTGTAAACTATATCCATGTAACAAACAAATTAGCAACCATGCAACTTTTAATGGTATGTTTGAAATTATTAAAGATTTTTCATCTTTTTTTACTTCTAAAACCTGGAAAAAGATATTTTTACACATAATATAGTCAATTTATATTAAATAAATTTAATTAAATTTAAATCATTTATTATTAGTCATCAATTTATTAAAGTGCTTGCTTATTTTACCTAGTTAAGTAGTTCATATTTATTCTTCATAAATGAGATAATAAATATACATTCTTCCTGTGGCATTAACTATAGTATAACAGAATATCAGCTTAAATTATTTATTTCAGGAAATATCTTGCAACCTTATAAACTAAATGATAGTTTATTTATATTTATTAAGGGTAATAAGTAAACATATATTAATTCACTTAATGGTAAATCATTTCTCAATGATTAATAAATCAATGGTTTATAATCATTTTAATACTTTATATAAGGAGGACAATTTTCCATTTTTTCAGAAGCAATTGTGATTATAAAAAATAAAATTATTAAGTAGCTTGATTCAGCTCCATCCAGAAACATGCATTCTATTCTTAACCTCTCAACATTTTAAAAGATAAAGCACATTCAAACACAGATGATCCATTTAAACCTTTCTCCTTAATTACTTTCTCAAATTTCATGCTGTTTCCTAAAGTGTGGATGTCAAGCATCCCTCCCCACCCACGACTCTAATTTTCTGTGTATGTGTGATCTTTGAGGGAGAATGTGTCTATTATCCAAGGCATAAGGGACCAGACCCCCCTCTCCCCCACTACTCCACTTCAGCTGCCTGAGGACCAAGATACTAGTACATTCTTTTGATCCGTTCATCAGTGTGTCCCAGAACCATCCTCTCCCATGGGTATGTCAGGATCATCGAGAAAAGGACGGGTGGATGCTATATCCTGTGAGCAAATACTTCGTGTCTGGTCTTTGATATGCTTTCTGCTCCCCCATATTTAGAGAGTCCTTAATTTCTACATTTTATCCAAGCACTGCCCACCATAGTATTATCCATCAGAAACTCTGATGGTCATCAAGTGAATTACGTTTTTTTGCCTAAGATAGCCTGAACTACTTAATCTTGTATTTTACTCGTTCACCAGTAAGTGCCTTTTTGACTTGTATTTTTTCCATATTCACTAGTACTATTTCATGCCTAGACATAACTTTTCTTTCACGCTGTTTTACCTCTTTGGAATTTTGTAGTTCAGAAAAAAATAATACTCCTGATTCTGCAAAGGGTTGAGGAAATATAAATCTGTAGTTTAATAAAACATTTATTAAGATTTAATTACTTTAGTAACCACTGTTCTGGCTTCTATCACCTACATTAGTTTTGTTTCTTGAACATCGTAAGACAGAATCAGATAATATGGACTCTGTGGTTAGGCTAGAGTTCTCAGGTAGGTTCTCCTGTGAGATTTTTGTAGATTTATTAAAATCTCTAAACAGTTGACTTGAAATGGGAACTTATTTTGGTGAGCCTGACTTAATTGATTGAACAGTCTTAATAAAGAGCTGAAGGGTGTTTTTTTTAATCTTTATTGTTGAAAGTATTACACGTGTCTCCTTTCCTCTACCCCCCCATTGACCTCTCCCACCCTGCTCCCCCCAGCCCAGGCCTTTACCACCCTATTGTCTGTGTCTATGGGTTATGCATATAGTACGCATATGAGAGAAAAGTCCACCTGTGTACATCAGCTTTGGCTCTTTCCCATGGGGCTTTATCCTGTTCATGATCTTTGCTTCCTGATGATCTTCCCTATAGACTTCTGACTCAGCCAGCCCCACAAATCCACAATAGTATAAACCAGTTTCTTGTAACAAACCCATATATAGATATATAATTTTATATATAAACTAGAGGCCTGGTGCACAAAATTCATGCACAGGGGATCCCCTCAGCCCAGTCTGCACCCTCTCCAATCCGGGACCCCTTGGGGGATGTCTGACTGTTGGTTTAGGCCCCATCCCTGGGATCGGGCCTAAACGGACAGCCAAACATCCCTCTCACAATCCTGGACCGCTGGCTCCTAATCATTCACCTGCTTGCCTGCCTGGTCACCCTCAATTGCCCCCTCCTTGCCAGCCTGGTCACTCCAAACTGCCCCCCCCCCCCGCTGGCCTGGTCACCCCTTACTGCTCCCCCTGCTGGCCTGGTCACCCCTTACTGCTCCCTCTGCTGGCCTGGTCACCCCTTACTGCCCCCTTCTGCCAGCCTGGTCACCCCTAACTGCGCCCCCCGTCAGTCTAGTCACCCCCATTTGCCCCCCCCTGCTGGCCTGGTTGCTCCACACAGCCTGCTTGTTCAGTCATTTGGTTATCCATTTGTCATAGGCAGCCATCATGTGAGGGTGTGATGGTCTATTTGCATATTACCTCTTTATTATATAGGATATGAACATCTATATTATAAAAGGCCAGTGGTCATAATGCTGTAATGACCAAATGACCAAATGACCGGTCACCAGGAGGTGCATTGATGGGTCCCACAGTGTGGTGGGTCTCTGGGTTCTGTGGCAGGGCAGGAGGGACTCGGAGTCTTGCAGCGCGGCAGGTCTGGGTCTCACAATTTCGCGCACTGGGCTTCTAGTTATATTTATATAAATATAGTTTTACTGGCTCTACTCTAGTTGAACCCTGATTAATATAGACATGAAGCTTCAATTAGCATAGGTACAAAATTTCATCATAAAATCTGGCAGGACATAACACATATAAACTTTTTTACCTGATTGAGGGCAGAAAAGACTATGTAAAGAAATTTCAAAATCAGAGTACAGTAGTGCCCTGTTATCTACAGAGGATATGTTTCAAAACACTCCGTGATGCTGAAACCACAGATAGGACTAAATCCTATATATACTATTTTTCCGATACATATAACAGTATAGCTATGATAAAGTTTAATATATGAATTAGGCACAAAAATATTAATAATAATAACAAATAAAGTAGAAAAATTAAGTTGAAAACCTTATCTTTTCACTTAAAGGAAGCACTTTACATCTTCTCTTTGGCGTGTCCAAATTGCCAGGATCATTAAATCTTGTGCTTAGGGGCCATTATTAAGTGAAATAAGGGTGACTTGAACATAAGCACTGCAATACTATTACAGTTGATCAGATAACAGAGATGGCTACTTACTGACCAGTGGGGAGACTATACACTGGACAAAGGTATGATTCATTTTCTCAAAGGGATGAAACAAGATGGTGAATGATTTCATCATGGTACTCAGAATGGCATTCAGCTTAAAACTTATGAATTGTTTAGTTTTGGAATTTTTCATTTAGTACTTTTGGATTGTATGTGAACATAGGTAACTGAGACAGCAAACATAAAAACTGCAGATAAGGGGGACTGTGGTACACCTAATTAGAAATCTCAACAATTTGGCTGGATTATTACCTTTTTTTTAAAGATTCACTTCCTTTCTAAAGGTAATTTTTGATCTTCTCCAAAATGAAAATGACCAATATGTATTGTTTTGAAAAATCTTTAGATGCTATCAAGATATTTTCTTAGATATATTTTTAAAAATGGTAGCTGAGGAGTCTGGCCAGTGTGCTCAGTAGTTGAGCATTGACCTATGAACGAGAAGGACATAGTTCGATTCCTAGTCAGGGCATGTGTGGGATTGCAGGCTCAATCCTCTGTAGATGGCATGCAGGAGGCAGCCAATCAATGATTCTCCCTCATCATTGATGTTTCTATCTCTCTCTCCCTTCCTCTCTGAAATCAATAAAAATATATTTTATAAAAATGGTATCTAAGGAACATGATTCTTTAGATTGAATCAAATCTGTGAGGTCCTTACTATATGCAAAGTGATGTAATAAATACTGTGAAGATATCAAACTATATTTGTAATCTAAGGTCTAATATCAAGCGATTATTTTTTCTGAAATTTATTTTCTATTTTAATGAATTTGTTATTAGTTATACACTCATGAATACTCTCATGAATATGCTAACTCCTGAAATCTCTATTACTTCCTATATCAAATATTGAATTAAGTTCTACACACCATAAATTTAATATAGCCTCCAGAGAACTTAAATCATCATCTACTAATTCAGATAAAATTGTACATTGCAAATATAACCTTCCTAATCAGTAACATAATAAATTAAATCCAAGTCAATATATTTGGCAAGTCTACTTTATAAACTGAATAAAAAATGACGTTATCTATAGCACATTAATATAAACTTAAATCACACACTGAAACATGTACAAACCTCTGAAATGAATCAAGTGATTACAATAAAAAGCTAGTGGCTTGGAGAGCTTCTAACAGCATCATTTAAATGAATAAGATATAACACAAAAAATCTTTCAAAATTAAGTTCAAAATTATACTTGATACAGCACTCAGGTAACTATGGAATGACACAATAAATTTAAATGTTTAAGTTTGTACATCACATTAATAACTTACATAAAAATCCCTAAAATTAAGTTAAGAGAATTTATTATTTTATCAAGGAACAGAACATGGGAAGAAGCAAAACTTAGAAATTCTAATCATAGTTTACCTAATTTTCTTTTACTTCATTGAACTAAATATTACCTGCTGCAGCCTACGTCAGAATCATGACAATACAGGAATAGGGGAAATAGCCTGGGGGTGTGATTGGAAGAAGCCTAAATGACCGCGCCAAACCGGAACATTAACTTCATTGCCCCTTGTGAAATTTTTGAGCATTTTAAAAATGGAAATAAAAATAATAAAGAAACTCACTCTTAAAAGCATATAAATTAACTAGGAGGAGGAAAGGTAGTGAACTAATCTTCCATTTCAAGAGGTACCTCACATTATTTTAGTAAGTTAGAAAGTTGCTGGTTTTGAAAGTTAAAAAAAAGGTGTGATAGTTAATGTCTTAAGGAATATGAACAATCTAGATTAGATCAAGAGGCAGAATAAGTTTCAAAACATTGTAAAACTTCAAGAATGCCGATTGGGAGATAAAATGGAAACAAACTGGATAAGAGAGACTTTGGATATTTTACATGCTGCATCAGTCTACTGACGACATGTGTGAGTTCCCTAGTAAGTTTACTCTTGCATATATCATTGGAAATATCAAATGTCAGGGGAAAGGCAAGAGTGAATTTTGCATGCATGCAGGAGAGTTTAACAGTTTCCCAAATATAATAAATAAATAATGTTTCATTTTATATATTGTTTTTAAATACTAATTTTTCTTTCTACAGCAATTTTAATTGAATGTCTGAAAAAAATTAAAACCATATACTTTTTTTCTGGTAAAAGTTAAGCAGTTTCTTGTCAAATAAAAACATGCTATTTCTTAAAATAAGAGGGCAGGTATGTTAATATAACTTAGATGTACTTGCACATATTTCTTAAGTCTTACTGGATGATTGGATGAGATGATCTTGTCCATCAAACCCTGAGATTTTATGATTTGTGATGACATCACTTTTACTTTTTCTTGTGCAATTGGAGATGTGATATATCACAACAATTCTAATTAGGTAGTTCTTTTCTAATCATAGAGATTTTTATGCCAAGTACTCAGTTGTAAATAAGAACAAACAATTCTAAGAGACTTCATTTTGATCATGTTAATGAATGGCTCCTTGGGACTTCAAGTACCAGGGTCAGAAATTCACAAACTAATTGGAGGAAAAGGTGAAAGACACAAGACAAGCATACTGATATAGACTAAGAATTCATCACTATTTACCATTTATCAGTTCTGTACCTAAGGCAAGTCTTCTTATAGCAAAGAATTTTACGAGGATTGAATAAAATATTCTATATGCAACCACTTCCCAAAGTATACAGTATTATACAAATTTAAATATGTCTACTCTTAAATATTGTGATAATCTTGTATTCAGATTAATGTTCCAGGAATACGTATGCATTTTTTATATCAACTTCTGCACCTTTGTAAATTCTGTGCTTTTTAATACTGCAGGAAAAAAATGTCTTTCTAGAAAAAAAAATGGTAGAAGAAAAGGAAAAAAAACACAAACACAAAACGCACCTTTCCTGGGTTTCTAGGATTCCAGTATTCTTGGTCATATGCAGATGTACAAAGTGATGCACTTTTAGCTTCATACCAGGTACCTTGTTTAGTGAGCTATAAGCGTAGGACCCACAAATTAATCACAAACCTGTATAAATAAGTTCCAGTGAAAGAAATTTCGGAGAATGCAAACACATGCTTAATGATTAGCTTATAGAAGTTAATGGAGAAAATGGCATGAAGAATGATTTGAATCACAATAAAGTCTGTTTCTTTTAACTAGTTTCATTTCTTCAGTTTACACCCCCTCATTATTTTAGTGGCCTGACCATGTCTGCTATCTGTTTCTTGGTGTACACCAATTAAAAGTACAGAAATGTTTCTCATGTAAAATAACTAATTGGCCAGAATCAAGTTTTATACTTAATACTTAGTAGATTTCCTTTTGAACTCCATTGTTTTTGTGAAGTTTGGTCCTTTTCAAATTATAATGCATTAATAGAACTTCCAAGAAAACCAAAAGGAGGTCCTAAAAGGTAGAGCTTAAAACAAACAGAAAACTATTTTTTATAGTTGGTACAAGAAATTATAAAAATTAAATTCTTAAGACACAGTGCTATTTAATGTAGTAAAAACTGAGTAATATTGAAAGTATATTGATTTTTTTAAAACAAATTTATAACATTTAAAGGTAATTACTAAAAAGGTCACTTAGAAAATTATAGCTACGTGTAATCACTCATCTTATGGAGTAAATTGAAAAAGTATATTTGCACATATGAATATAAATTTATTAAATATTTTTCTAGCATATATATAAATTATAAAAGAAACATTATGAGATACTAATATTTCATAAAACACATTTTAGGAATGATGCACTGGATTGGGGAGGCAGTCATTTTTATAAAAGTCTCATATATTCTGAATTCTTGATGTTAAATTATAATAGACATAAACCACAATTATAAAACTACTAGAGGCCCAGTGCATGAAATTCATGCACAGGGTGTGTGTGTGTGTGTGTGTGTGTGTGTGTGTCCCTCAGCCCAGTGTGCACCCTCTCCAATCTGGGACCCCTCGAGGGATGTCCGACTGAAACGGGCAGTCGGACATCCCTCTCACAATTCAGGACTGCTGGCTCCCAGCTGCTTGTCTATCTGCCTTCCTGATTGCCCCTAACCACTTCTGCCTGCCATCCTGATCACCCCTAACCACTCCCCTTCAGCCTGATTGATGCCTAACTGCTCTTCTGCCAGCCTGATTGCCCCCAACTGCTCTCTCCTGCAGGCCTGGGTCCCCCAACTACCCTTCCCTGCTGGTCTGGTTGCCCCCAACTTCTCTCCTCTGCTGGCCTGGTCACCCCTAACTGCCCTCCCTTGCAGGCTCGATTACCCCCAACTCCCCAACTGCCCTCCCTTGCAAGCCTGGTCCCTCCCAACAGCCTTCCCCTGCTGGACATCTTGTGTCCACATAGGGACAGCCATCTTGTGTGTTAGAGTGATGGTCAACTTGCATATTGCTTTTTTAGATAAGATTATATGAATTATTTCCCCTGTTTTGTGTTGCCCTTAATAACATTGTAAGCTGTCATTTCTATCTATTCCCTTGCTCTGAGAAATATTTGAATTTATTAATAAATTGGAGTTTTTAACTGCAATTTAGATCGGTGTAATCTGAAAGTTTGTTATTTCATGCGTTCTGTGTCTGCTGAATTACCATATCCACAATTTCACCTCCCCAACCAGTCATCTCCTCCTTGCTTTAGAATTTTTTGTAGCTGTTACCACTATCTATGGCTACATGTTTGTTCGATCTCCCTTCTACACTGTCAGAATCATGAGAGTTTTGTCTTTGTTCACTACTGTGTTTCAGGTCCAAGAAGAGTGACACATATAAATGCTGTTCAGTAAATATTTGTTGAATAAGATATCCAAGTGCATAGAATTACTTCTTATCTCTGATCTCTTATCACTTCCTTAATCAATAAATTACATTGACATTTTTGTGTACATTTCTAAGATATCACTTTAAAATAATCTTTATTATTGAAAGTATTACATATGCCCCCCTTCCCTCTATTGACCCCTTCTAGCCCGCCCCAGCCCCCTGCCCCACGTCTTCACCATCCTATTGTCTGTGTCCATGGGTTATGCATATATGCATACATTCTTTAGTTAGTCTCTTCCCAATATCGCTTTTAATTGTTTGTTGGTTCCTTCATATAAGTAAATGTATGTGTGTGTGTGTGTGTGTGTGTGTGTGTGTGTGTATTTGGGGGTATGTATACACACTATATATACATATATACATACACACATATATCATATAGATTAGTGCATGTGTGACTTCATAAAAATGATTTCCACTGGTTTTAAAAATAATAGGGCTTCACAAGGAGTAGTTTCACATCTCAGAATAAGAATCTCACATATTAAGTTAATAGCAACATTGGCTGTGGTTTTAGACGTTGCATAGCCTGATTTCTAAGGGGTTGTGTACTAGGGGATCATAAAGGGAAGTGCATGTGAACTTGTCTATGTAAAAAAGACAATCCAGAAGTGGATAGGAGTCATTCACAGAAAAAGCTAAATTTATGAGTACTGCCCACTAACGCCATCCCCCATCACTGTCTTGGAACTGGCTTTGAGAGAAGGGAAGATCTATGAGTCCTTCAGAGTTGAGAGTTTTTTTTTTAGAGGAGGCAGGCAAAGACTAGTACTTGTTTTTTTTCTCATATAGAAATATCTGAAAATGGAATATCCAGCACACACAGTCCAAATGGCAATCATAGGTTTCAAGAAGCAAAAGAGGCCCCTCAATATCCTGAAACACTTTGTAAGACCCTGATTGTCAACGAAGGGAAGAAGGAGTAGCAGTGTCCACAACAGGAAAGGGTGGGTGGTGTGCTGGTGTGCCTCGTGAGACAAAGGGGTCCCTGCTGCCACTCTGGACACTGCAGCGGTGAAGAACCAGTTCTATGGGAGACACCAAATATGTCACACCCACACTGTGATAGACCGCAGTGTCAAGATCACTTGACTGGCCCTAAGTCAGGCTGAAACCACCAGCTGGCACCACCCTATTTGTCTTAATGAGCCCTAAATTATGTAATTGGGCTCCTCTTCTAGGTGCCTGCTCCAAGGCAGTCACACCCTTTGTAAAGAAGCAGGACGGTGATGGATTTGGGAGGGACCAAAATATGCTTGAAACAAAGCCTGGATATGGAAATAATGGGGCCATTGAAACATTTGACAGCAACTGGAATTTTAATGCCAGGTTAGCTTTGTAGTCACTGGTCTGGATTGAGCAAATCCATTTCTTCTTTCTCAGTAGCAGAGCCCAAGACCAAAATTCAGTGCAAGTAGTTTGAGAGGTGAGAAGAGCGGAATGGAGTAGAAAGAAGGGCACATTATTAAACCAGCTGCCTGTGTGGAACACCAGCATCCAGTCTCCCTAGGGAGACTCCTGGAAACAATGAGGAACACAGGTCAGAATTACCCCACCTGACAATCTGCCTCTCATTGATTCTGTCCGAGTGTGTGCAGGGGTGGTGTGGTGTGGTGTGGTGTTTAATGCTAGAGCATGTGTAGCCAGCTGCATAGTGGTCACACTAACTGGAAGAATAGGTGAAAGACACAAGCATTTTCTTGGGGCGAGGGACCAGAGAGCCCAGAGGCAAAGTGAGCAGGTGGTATTTGGAAGTCAGGCTAGTGTGTCCTGGGTGCTAAGGCTGTGGGTGGGACACTGCCATCATGTTGGGCCAGAAGCACACTGGAGATGACTGCATCCGGAAAATGCAAGTGGGTTCAATGCCAAGAAAGACATGCATAATTAAGAAAATAATTTCAAGTTTGCCTAAGCATATGTGTTGTGCATACTGTTGTGACTAATTAGATTCTAGTTCTAAGTGGGGGACGTGGAAACTATCATTTATTATGAACCAAATATGTACCAGGCATGCTACCGGACCAATTACTCCATTTATTTTCACTATAACCCTTAGGACCTCATTATACCTATTTAAAAGAAGAAAAATTGAGGCACATGAAAGCTAACTTTCAATTTACACAAAGCTAGTACATGATAAAAATGGAATTTAATAAGAGAATTCCCATAGAGTGCAATGCTATACTTGGCACATAGTTAATTAATAAATGCACAACAAAATGACCAACAAGAATGAGTGAGAAATGGACAAAAAAACCATTTAAAATATGAACATTTTAATTGAAATACTTTCACTGGATACATAATCTGGGAAAGTTCTCATTTGTGTGTAATAACATTAAATTCCCCCACGCCATGATATGAGATGTTGCATTTTAACCATATTTGTATCCAGCTATCACGCTGGCTAGAACATCTTGTTCTCAAGCAATTCTTCTCATTTGAGGGATTTTTCTGTTTTAATATCCATATGCTATTCAGTGGGAACATGTCTCTCTCCAATGCCGAAATATTGCATCTCTCTGAACACCTGCCCATGAGGGTACATTCATTTCCAGCTGAATTGAGCAACAAAACTCCATGTTTCAGGATATCACCGTGCCATGTACCAAACGGGAAAACCACGGTGGTCTGGATGTTAGTAGATCTGCCATTTTCATCTCATGTACTTCTGGACTTGGCTGTCTCTTTTCTTTTCCCATTCTCCTAATGTTTCCTTGGTTATTTAGGAGAAACATCTGCACCTTGAATATTGACTGTGCCTCTGGCTGTGTTGGTTTTCTTCATATTTCTTCCTTTATATACTTTCAAGACTCTTCATGGTTTTTCAGCATGAAATTGCAAATATTCTCCTACATCAGGTAATAAGTACAACTCAGAACCTGACCAAGGCATGTGATAAAACAACATTTCAAATAATTAAATGATAACAACAATATTACTATACTTAATACATTTTCTCAAGTATATGCCGTGTCCTATGTGTTTATACATAAATTAACTGATATTATCTTCTTAAAAACTTCATAAGTTGGTGCTATTTTAAGGAAAGCTCAATGGTATACCTTACTCCTATATCTTTTTCATGACCTTATCATCCTGTACAGCAGAGAGAGGTATTGACATGATTTGTCTTGAAGAATAAAGCTTAGCTTTAACATACAAATATTTTACTCCTATACTCTATTGAAAAAAAAGCAATGACATTCATAACTCTTTAATTCTAGTATAAATATACTGATTTTTAAGAAAGAACTGGGAATAAGAAAAATACCATTTTCTAACCATTCTGTTATTTCAGGTGATTAACATATGCACAACTACCTGTTATTTCAATTGTTACAATCCCATAATATAGGTAAAATTATGCCCACATTACATAGAAGAATCTGAACCTCTGAAAGGTTTAAATTAACAAAAAAAATAGGAGTTATGTCATGTGTTTATTTTTGCCAACTGGAAATTAGAAGAAAATTGATATTTTCAAATACCTTACTTAGTTTTCAATGATACTTATTAACCATACATGCCAATCTATTTTCCAAATATGAGTAATAAAAAATTGAGGATAATTATTAGAAGATTACAAGTGAGATCTAAAACTACTGATTCAATAAGGTGGGAACCAAGAAAATAAGAAAACACACCCTATCTTAAAAGAGAGCAAAAAGACTAATTAAAAAATGAAGAAAGTGGGGAATGAATGGATGAAGAAGTAGGGAACTGTTAAGACAATTTTGCAAATAGAAAATACACATATTTTCAAAAAATGCCAACCTGTTAGTAATAAAAAACTTAAGATGAAAACAAATCAAATATTTTTTGAAATGTCACAAATGAATATGTATAGTACCTTTTATGTAAACCTTGCCTACATGGACATCTATGTGGGTTTTTTGTTTGTTTATTTTGGTTTATAATAAACACATTGAAATGGGATTAGAAGAATGCACAGCTACAGGGGCTTACAGTTATTGTCCGTGGGGTAGAAAAAGGTAGTAATGGCCGAGAAGTCATTGAAAGGGGGACATTATTTATCTCAACACATTTCTACATTGTTTGAACCTCTTACAATAAATCTGATTTGTGGATTACTCAGTAATTTGTGCAAAACACAGACACACATACCACTTAGATATATAATTGTCAGCTACTTGGTAGAGACTGTCAACACTAGTGTTATTAAAGCATCTTAAAAATTTTTATATGTTTACCCTGGCTGGTTTGGCTCAGTGTATAGAGTGTAAGCCTGGGGACTTAAGGGTCCCAGGTTCGATTCCAGTCAAGGGCACATGCCTGGGTTGCTCACTTGTTCCCCAGTAGGGAGCATGCAGGAGGCAGCCGATCAATGATTCTTATCATTGATGTTTCAATCTCTGTCTCCCTCTTCCTTCCTTTATGAATCCAATAAAAAATGTGTTTTAAAAATTTTTATGTTTTTATTGATTTTAGAGAAAGGGGAAAGGAGAGGGATACAGAGACAGAACATTGATGAATGAGAGAGAAACATAGATTGGCTGCCTCCTGCATGCCCCCAACTGGGGATTGACTCCAGCAACCAGGGCATGTGCCCTGACCAAAAATCCAAGCGTTAATCTCTTGGTTCATGGGTCAACACTCAGCCACTGAGCCACCTCATCTGGGCAACACTAGTGTTATGAAGTGGTATTCATCAACTCTTGGATACCACATAATTTATTTTAAAATCTTGTTGTTGTTTTTTTTTGGAAGTACTGTGTTTATTTTATACCTTATCACTTCACTGGTCTCTTTTTTCTTCTATTGTTTAAAATTCAAAATAAAAGCATGTATACATACACTGCTTATTGCTACTATAAAAATGATTGAAATCTAAAGCATCATATGAATAAGGTAGGCTATGATGTGAGTTACCATTTGAACATTTATGTATAGGAGAAAATTGTAAAAAAATATACATTGATGATGAGGCATAATGAGGTAAGAATTATGGAACTAGCTAAATGGATGACCAGACTCCTCATAACCCAGGAATTACCTACAGAACAGTTCCTGGTCCAAACCCTGCTTTATGAATTATTTAATACTAGAGGCTTGGTGCACGAAATTCATGCACTGTGGGTGGGGGTCCCTCAGCCTGGCTTGTGCCCTCTTGCAGTCTGGGATCCCTAGGGGGATGTCTGCCTGTGGAGAGTGGACCGAAGCCGGCAGTTGGACATCCCTCTAGCAATCCGGGACCCCTCACTCCTTACCGCCGGTCTACTTGCTGCTCCTTGCGCTGTTGCGGATGCAGGAGAGGCTTCCGCCACTGCCGCTACACTTGCTAGTTGTGAGCCTGGCTTCTGGCTGAGCAGCGCTCCCCCTGTGGGAGTGCACTGACCACCAGAGGGCAGCTCCTGCATTGACTGTCTGCCTGCTGGTGGTCAGTATACATCATAGCAACTGGTTGTTCTGGCTATTTTACCTTAACGTTCACTTGGGCTTTTATTATATAGATAGAACTTCATTTTTACTGCTTCTAAATCCTCCTCTAGATGCCTATGCAATACAGAGACACCTGTATTAACTACGGCCTCACAGAGGAAACAATTTTATGCCTTTGAACTTACTCTTGCTTTCTAATGTCAGAGTAGGAAGTTTTAATTGCAATTAAAATTCTAGCAATCCACCTAAATCAGTGGTTTAAATTGTGGGAAAATTCTTTCCCTTGACTATCTGCCCAAGTTTGATTGATAAAATCATCTTGGAATAAGTCTATTTGTCTATTTTTTATTTATTTTCAATAAGTTATATGTTAAAGTTTCTTCACTTTTTAAAATTTAGTTGCACATTTTCCTTTTGATACTTGTATACTTGTAAAAGACATACAAATTACTTGCAGAATTTTAACATATAGAAGAGATCATATATATTCCCTTTCAATCAAATATTCATGGCAAATATCTATCTGAAATAAAACATAGTAGATTATTAAATATAATTAAGATTTAGAATATGGCAATGCATATTAAATTTTTAAGCCTGAAGTGTTTTCTGCCCAATGGACTTAGTTCCTATTGAGGACAGTCATAAATAACATTAAAATACTCCAATGTGATAAGACGAAACTGTAAATTAGGTCATTGTGGAATTATTGTTCCCTTGCTTAATGATTGTAGAAAATTGCCTGGCAATGGAACAAAGAGTAAGAGGGAGATGTGGTGAATGCCAGCTAATTAAGCCAATAATTGCTTCTTGTTGTGTACCCAGATAATGCGTTCCTGATAATTTTAAATGAAGTCACGAAGCAGTCTTGTTGAATGAAACGCTGTGCTGGTTAAAGCTCTGCTAAGTACAATTCCCCCGTGCTGAAATGACGGCCTGCTTCACAGGGTTCCCTGCATGACTTGATTAAAAAAAAAAAAAATCAATGGTATGGAAGACTTCTCATATTAGACATGTTTGTCAGATAATATCTTTGTATTGATGTTTTTATTTCTTAAAACATATTCATGCCATGTAATATGTATACATATGAGGGATTATTTGCTCTAACAGTAGAGATGTGTTGTTCTCCAAAACCCCTTGTTTTAACCATAACATATTTTATATACTTAATGTTATGCTATTAAAATTAGCAGCATGATATTAGGGTTTTCATTAAATAAATATAATTTTAATGTATTTTTATTGATTTTAGAGAAGGAGGGAGAGGGAGAGAGAGATAGAAACTTCAATGATAAGAGAGAGTCATTGATCGGCTGCCTCCTGCATGCCCCATATTGGGGATCCAGTGTGCAACCCGGGCATGTGTTTGGACCTGGAATTGAACCGTTACCCCTGGTCCAGAGGTCAATGCTCAACCACTGAGCAACACTGGCCAGGCAAAATAAATATCTTAATTTAATTTGGTTATACTGCAAGATCACTCATATTAATTCTGAACCTACATCATTCAACAATTCTGGTTTAGATACAGTACACTAGTGTATTCAGGATAATTAATTCAAAGTTTTACAAAATTTTATTAAATATTTATATTTTTATGATAAAGTTTCTAGTGAACTTATTTATCTCTATTGACTTCCTACAATAACCAAAATTTCCCCATTTATAACACTAACAATGATACCACATTACTTTTTAAAGTTATTAACACAAGAGAGCGACAAGGAATGGCAGAGTCTCATGTGATTTATTGGATCCTATATATTGCAATATTCATCTTTTCCAAGTTTTACAATGGATTATAAACCTGTATTGTTATCTGCTTGATTAGCATCTTATGACTTTGATGACTTACTAGTTCACCTTCCAAGAATGAACTCTAAAATACAAATTTTGGCATTCATACTCATCAAGTTTTAGTTATTTGTCAGCCTTTATAAAGATAATTTTTACATGAGATAAAGTGAGATGTTTTAAACATGCAATTATTTGCACTTATTATTCCCTTACTCAAATATTTTATCCCAAATTTATACATCTATAGGCATGAGGGATTCCTCAAGCTAAGGAGTGTCCCATATTCAGGGCTATAGTTTTATTTAGCATCATAAGTAGTTATTTCAGAATATATTACACATTTGTAAAATAAGCATATTTAAATGTCCTATGTGCCCCAGCACCAAAGTCCATACACTACATTTGTGAATATTTCTAAACTATCCATATTTTTTTCTTTCTTTTCAATATAAACACTTCTGAATATCAACATATATTCAAATTTATCTGTAAACATTTTTAATGGAGACTTTTCTGGAAGACAATAGCATCTTTGCTGAGTACATTTGCCCAATAGAGCTTCATGAATACAGATGTTTGCTAATTGGTTTGGGGCCATATTGCTTAAATTGATCTATAAGTTTATGTTATTTCATGTCATATTCAGCATGTGTCAACAATACCCAAAATGGAATTTTTAAAGGGAAAAGAAACTATGAACTGTAATATTTTATATATTAAATCTAAATTCTTTACTCTTTCATTGTAAACATTTGAAAATGATGTTAAATAGAACAAACTTAGTTTTAGGAGGGTAAGGGATCCTAGATGATTTAACAATATCCTTGGTGTCAAATTAGAATAAAAAGTAAAGGACCCCTGTTTCATTCATTCTGAGGGTTTACATGTCATTATTGTATTGCCATTATCTTTTTTTTGTTTGTTTTGCTAATCCTCACCGGAGGATATTTTTCCCATTGTTTTTTTTTTGTTTGTTTATTTGTTTGTTTGTTTTAAGAGGGCAGAAAGGAGGGGGAGAGACAGAAAGAACTATCCATGTGAAAGAGATGCATTGCTCGCATGTGGCCCTGAGTTGAGCTTGCAGCCTTGCAGCCGAGGTACATGGCTTTGACCTGCATCGAACCAGAGACCCTTCAGTACATTGGACCATGCTCTATCCATTTAGCCAGACCAGCCAGGGTACCATTATCTTTTCATACACACAGTCAGGCGTCTCTTGAGTTCATCCTATAAACATCATGATGCTTTTAACACACAAAAAACATCTTCCCTGTTACAAAACCTTGATCTGTAACACAATAGCATGCCCTGCTGGTCCACTCTCCCCCAATGCTAAGATGGCCAAATGAACTTGTTTCTTTCAATCCACCAGTTGTTTGATAAGTTTTTGAGTTTATAAAACCAACTATTATAATGCAAAATATACACTGCACCTCTTATAGAAAAAAAGACATAAGCACCCACACTCATAGACATTTGCTTCTGATTTCATATTAGTAGAAATCAGTTATACATAAAGTCTGTATAAATTTGTTTGTGTGTCTTTACATTTTTCTTACTAGGTTAATATATGAAAGAGCTTATAGTACTGAGTAGAAGATAGAAATCTATAACATCTCTATTCAATATTTATTTTATTATTTTCATGTAGATATTACATAAAAACTTTGGAGTTTCTATTTTATTACAAACATTTTTTTTATAATAGAAGGTTTTTATTATTACGTCTCAGTTATGTTTACATGAGACCAATATTTTAAAGCAAGTTTTAGGAAACATCCTATCAGTATTTATTTTGAAAAAAAAAGATGAAGCATTCTATAAGGTAGAATGAATGTTCCTAACAAGCAAATAAGTTTTCTGTACTTATGAATTCCTTAGGAATCATAGGAAATTATAGCTGTTAAATAATTAGTGTGTTTATAGCTTAATAATTAATTCTTAAAGATGAGTCTATAAAGTTATTTATTTAACTATGATATAAACAAGACCCTAATTTTCCTGGTTTAATCATATGATGTATTATAATTTTATATCTCTCCATAAATATGCAAATTTTCCCATTTTATGATAGCATTCACTGGTGTAATCTGATTACAGGTTACCTCTATATGCTGTACACTCAACACAGAACTGAAGACACCAGGCTGAGAATAATCAGTTTTTCTCTCAGAACCTACTACAATTCAGTCATAGAAAAGTGAGCCTGGAGCAATGACTCCTTCCCAAAGGAAATTCCTGTAACCTATTTTTAACAAGAATAATTATCCTGAAAATTTGTGCAAAATATGTTAACAATTAGGTTATCACAAAAATTTTCACTTTTTAAAATGTTTAATGCATTGCAGTCTTTGAAACGAACATATATACAAGTTACAAAATAGAATTTCAGTGAGAAATACTCTCAGTATGTTCGAATTAACAGAAATTCATCCAGTGAAAGACAATCTGGCCATAAAGAAAGTACTTCTATTTGTTCTATATTTATAAAATTCTCTGATATAAAACCATCTGTTTAAAACTTGTTAAAATAGTCTGCCAACACATGTAATTTTAAGTGTCACGGATTACTTGAATACGGCAAGTCTAAAGTGTTGTACTAGTATAGACAACTCACAATACTAAATGAACATACAAAAAGAGAAAGCATGCTTGTTGTGAGTGAATAATTGTGTGTCATTAGTGTTTTATACACAAATCATGCTGTCCTCTCATTTCAATTCTAATTTCTACACTAATCATTTTGGTTTATATCAGAGTGTTTAAGATTACCAACTTACAATAGTATTGCTCCATTTATAACACAAAGGCTCCACATAATAAAATATTAAGTTAATGTCAAGAGAAATAAAAAGAACACTGTACCTGAGGAAATGAATTTCACCTAACACATTTTTAGGTTAAATATTTTCACATCAACAATACAACACATATTAATGATATAACAAATGACTCAAGGGTCATAACTCACTATTTTAAAAAGAAAAATTTCAATATATGTAAGAGGTAGCAAAAGTTTGAAATATGATGTAAAAGTCAAAGTGCTTAGCAGAGTCTTTTAAAATTAGAGGTGAATAGATATTTAACTCACTTCTGAAGATGTCAGACATTTGACTGTCTTAACTCTAAAACAAAATAAGATCATAGACATTAGTAATTTGGGTTCTGAGATGCTCAAACACCAGTCAGAAACTGTCAGGGCAGAAGCTCATCCATATTACTTCAGAGGAAAAACACCATTTCCTGGGTCATCTACATTAATAAAAGAGAAAGATGCAAATAGACTGTACCTCCACGACACCCACCAGCCAATCAGGAGTGAGTATGCAAATTAATCCAACAAAATGGTGGGTTAATTTGCATATGCAGGCACAGAGCAAAAACTGAAGGCTCCGCCCAAACAAAGACTGAAGACTGAAGACTGGAGACTGAAGACTGAAGGCTCTGCCTGAGGCGGGAACCAAGCTTGAAGGTTGAAAGCTTGGCTCCGCTGTGGCTCGGGTCCCAGGTGCCGGAGGAAAACTGGTGCTGGCAGCCAGGGGAAGGAAAGCCTATTGCACGAATCTTTGTGTAATGGGCTTCTAGTATGCTATCATCCTTTACTGAGAGGCCAAATAACCAGGTGGTATCCTACATGGGCAATGGGTTGAATCCTACATGGGCACTGGCTATTCCAACTTTTTTGTGTGCACTCTTGACTAATCAGTCTGTCTTTCTATTATTCTTCATTTGTTAAATGAAGATTCAATACTTTCATCCTCATAGGGCATTTAGATAAATTAAACAATTTAATATAAAAACAATCATTAAGTTTGCTGTTAGTTTTTACACAAATATATAAAAAGTATTATTTTTTCTGCTGGCATAATATTAACATCCCTCATCTTGGATTTTCATAAGCCTTAATTCTACCAATCCAGTAATACGTCATACATTTTCACTTACTGGAGAAGTTATGTATGTTTGTAAATATTTCAAACATGATAAAGCCAAAAATGGGACAACACCTGTAGCTGTTCTATAAGGTGAAATATAACAAAGTCCTCTGAATTTGTTGCAATTTAAATATATATATATTTAATTCAGTTAAAAACTAAAATGCCGGTTATAACATACATGAATTACATTTGTAAAGACAAAGAACATTAATTGAGTAACTTTAAATTAAGCAGCAATCCCAAGTGTATGTTTTTAAAGAAGACATATACCAATAAAATATTAAAAAGTAATGAAGTATTTGAAAATAAACAACCAACAGCATAGTAACAAATATAAAACAAAAAGATCAGCATGAAAAAAATGAGTATCTGAGCAAGTAACAATTAATGTTACAAAATTGAATAGTATTTTATAATTACAAAATATATCTTGTGCTGTATATCACAATGATAAAATATTATGCTGAAATACAGTAGTGAAAACCATACTAGAAGCAAAAATTTGGTTTATAAGATTACATATTTTTTAATGCTCTTCCCACTAAAATTACCATTGAAATTGCAAAAACTATACATAATGGAATAAATCATATCAGATCACGAAAAAAAATGAAGTGATTATGTTAGCAGACCAGAATGTACTGAGACTCTGTGAAGTTAATATAAGACAAGATTGTGTATGAGAAGAAATAAGAATGAAATACCATAGCTCAAAACCCTTCAGAGATTAAGAAATTAAAATGTGCAATAAAATCCATCAGCCCCTTGCCCCGCCCTCCCCTCCCCCAGCAGGGATCCTCACCCCATGGGGGCATGGCCAGCCTGCAAACGACCATCAGCCCTCATCCAGGCTGGCCACACTGCCCCAGGCGCCTCGCCCAGTCTGGCCCCGTCCCCCAAGGGGACCCCCACCCTTATCCTGGATCCCCTTCAGGGAAGATCAGCTGGCCCCCACCCATGTACCAGGCCTCTATCTATACTAATGAAAGGGTAATATGCTAATTAGACCAGTCATCTTCCAGACAAAGCCATGGTGGCGGGGCCAAGGCAGAGGCAGTTAGGGGTGATCAGGCTGGTAGGGGAGAGCAGTTAGGGGAATCAGGCTGGCAGGCAGGTGAGTGGTTAAGAGCCAGTGGTTCCAGATTGAGAGAGGGATGTCCAACTGCCAGATTAGGCCCAATCCCTCTGGCCATGCCCCCATCAGGCCTAAACTGGCAGTTGGACATCCCTCGAGGGGTCCCAGATTAGAGAGGGTGCAGGCCAGGCTGGGGGACACACCCTCCCATGCATGAATTTTGTGCACCAGGCCTCTAGTCAATAATAAGAGGCTTCAATTATATCATCTATTTTCTCTATTCCTCTGCTAGTACCTTAGTTCAGGTCAACATCATCTAAACATGTTACAGTGTAATGATATAAGACAAGATATTAGTATTTCTACTTCTATTCCAGCTTTTTTAAATCCAGAACTACCTACTATGTAGATGAAAAATAAATATCTATAAATTATCAAAAAATCTAAAACCCTTTTATTCTTCCTCTCCAAATTTGCTCTACCCAGGTTTCCCATCTCAATAAGTGGCAACTCCATCCTTACAATTCCAGAGACCAAAATCCTTGAAGGCTCATTGATTAAACATTTCTTGTATCTAGAATTGAAACATTTCACTTCTGTCCCCTAGGTCTAAGCTACCTTCCTCCCCCTCTTTGCCTCTCTACATTCTGTTTTCAAAACAGCTGACAACAATCGTCTTTTGAAAAGAAAATGTCAAGGTTATGTTGGAACTCTTTCCAAATCCTTGCAACAGGCCTGTTTTTTAAACAACAAAAAACCAAATTTACTCACTGTAACCAGAGAGTGACATCTCCGTTCATGGATAAGTCATGAAGGTTCCACAGATTAGAGGCCCAGGTTCCAGCTTTTAACCTCTGCCTAGAAATATTTTCTCACAGATATCACATGACTAACTCCTTCATCTCCTTCAGCTCTTTGCTCAAATACCAAATTCTCAATGAATGGGTCCTAAGATGCACGGTGACCTGACTGACCAACACTAGCTGATTCCACTTTCTATGTGTGAAGGTTCCAATTGGTTCTCTCTTGTATATTCTTTCTAGTCAGTTTCAATGCAGTTTCTTTTGTTTTGTTGTGTGTGTGTGTGTGGTTTTTTGTTTTTTTGTTTGTTTGTTTTTTGCTTACTTACATGAATTTACAAATATCCTTACCATAAACAGACAGTGACATCTTGGTTAGGAATATAAGCTTTGAAATCTAATTTCCTTTGTTCAAAACATTGGCTTTCAGATACATTCATTTAATGTTTGGAAAGTTATTGTATCTGTGTGTCTCTGTTTCCTCATCTCCAAAATAAGGATGATGATAATAGTGCTTATTTCAAGTTCTGATATCAAATTAAATGAGTTTATACATGTATAGAACTTAGAACAGTGCCTGGTCCGTAGATAGGTCTCAACTTCTGCTAATTTTTATTATAAAAAAATAAGTAAAAGTTGATAATAAAGAGTCTTGTACTGTGGTGAGGGTGATGGGTAATAAAATTGCCAAGTATTAAAAAAATTTCAATTTTAAAATTGAACCCAACAATTTTATTTTACAAAACATAAGTGTCCCAAAGTTTCTGATATCCCCTAATTGGAAGCATTGCCAATATTATGCTACCTAGCAGACATAAAGTGAAAGACAAGGGAATTATTTTTTCAGAATTGATACCCTCTAACTCAAAAATTTTGTTACATATATTTTTGTTTTGCACTGTCAAATGTTATTTATTTTGTGTTAGGTATTCATAATTCAGTGATTTTTTTTACTATATCTTGATTCTTAATATTGAATATATACATATAAACAATGTTATACATATGATTGTATAACACATATACACATAATGTGATGACATATTATAATTACAGAAAATTATATTATAAATATAATTGTGTAATTATATTTATAATATAAAATATATTACACATATACACATAATGTGATGACATATTATAATTACAGAAAATAAAAATCAATGTATAACATTGATTTAAAATATTATTCTTAAAGCTCTTTTACTAAGAGTCAAAATTTTATTAAATCTATTTTTACTTCAACAGAACAATAATTATCTAAAATAATTTTTTGTCTTTTACAGCCTCTTCTCCTTTAATTACTTCAATTGTACCTCGTGAGTCTCAGGTGGGATATAGCTCTCTCCGGTATTCATTCTAATTCAAGTTCTGTAATGAAAGACCTACAACAATAATGTTCCTGGGCCATCCTTTTCAGTATTCTTTATCTATTTCCTGCATGTTTGGAGTTTCCCAGCTGCTCCTCTAAATCAATGGAATGGAGCAGATTTTAAAACAAAAAATAAGCCTGCACTTATAGAAATTATTATGATATTTGTTGCATACATATTATTGTCTTAAAAGCATGAGAAAATAAATCACTATGAAGTTTTTTTGCAGAAAAATCATGTTAGCATAATCCTCCTGGTCAAAAATAATTATTGAGGGCATCATCTGTAATATATTCACATAATTTATTTCTATGTTTGAAGATATATAGACTTATTAAGAGGTCATAAAATATATCCCATAACCTCAGACAAATAAGAGAGAAAAAATAATTATAAAGTTATGATGAGAGTAGTAGTTTTCTAAGTGATGCAAGATTTCCTGTGGGGGGGGAAAAGGGTGAACATTAGCTCCATTAAAAACTGATCCATAATTTGTTCTCAGTAATGTGCTGCTAATATCTATTTACTCCTGACCACTTATTCATGCTTCCCCCCCACAACCAAGCAGTAATTGCTGGGAAGTATGTAGCATCTGTAAGTCCTGTATTAGTGACATGTTATTTCTCTTATAACCACTTTTCAGTTTAGTGAAATAGATTGTACTTTCGTACGAAGGTCAGATTGTTTGCGGTTTGAATCTCAACTCCCCCACTTAAAGCTTAACACCTTCGTCTACTTAAGCTCAGTATCACTCAGGTTTGACATCTTTAAAATGGGGAGTGAGAAAAATGATACTTACTGCTGAGTGGCAATGCTAAAATGAAATGCCCTATATAAAATGCTTGGCATTTAATGGTTGCTCAACAAATGTTAGTTCCCTCAATGCCATTTTACCGGCTGCTTTTACATCTGCTGGGCCAAAGGGAACATTTGACTGTCCTCTCTGCAATACCTTTCTGTTTTAGTTTATTAATTTAGTTCCTTTCATCTTTTTCTTTAGCCAATATTTTGTTTACAGTTGTGAAACAGTCATATGCATTATGTTAGTTGATTAAATAAAGTTGGAGATTGATGTGTCCAGTGGCTGAGATTGTGAGTATAATTGCAGAAAACTAAAGACAATGAGCTCTGAATTGTAGTAGATATGTAAAGATGTTGTTTGGCAATTAGAATGGGGAGATGCTATTAGGGTGTGTATTGATAAAATGTTTATATATCATCAATGTCTCACTTTTTAATTATTCAAGGACGCTATGAAATAAAAATGTTCAATTGGCAAACCACAGCATTAGGGATCTAATACAGAATAGCATGCTAAGGCTTTAAATTACAGCATTCTTCTTTGTCTCCATACAAACAACATTATGAACCTGAAAGAAATGTATACCTCTCCTAGGCTAAGCTTTTAATCCTGAAAACTATGAAAAATTATTCTTCGTGCTCTTCGATATGTTACTTTAATCTCTGCTGAATAAATATTTCATTTAATTTTGTTTATTTTAAATGTGTAATGTATGAATAAGGTTTATGAAATTATAAAAAAGGATGGTGGAAAATATGACAGGAACAAACACTCACAAATATGTACTATGTGCTCATGATCTTACACATAATCTTTCTGCTAAGCAGGTATTATTATAGTCCACATTTTAATTTGAGGGAATGGATGCCTCTGAGAGTGTGACTTCCTCAAATATACACACTTGATAAATGGTATGGTGGGAATAAAGAGCAGGCCAGATGATTGCCTGGTTTTGATTAATTATAGTTCATCTTCTGTCGATAACAAGTGGCCTGGTAGTTGCCTTCAGAAGATGAGGGCCTTTCTTGACCCTGACATATAAAAAGGAGGAAGATGTGTTATATGGCCATGAAGATGAATACATGCTTGCTGCTCTAGACCATGAATGGAATGATGTCATGGCATGCTAGCTGTGCAACTACAGAAAAAGGAAAAAAAAGGTATCTTTAGTCATGATTCTACAGATGAAATAAATAAATTGCTGAAGTGTTTATTTTCAAAATTTCCTTCTAATAACCAATATGACAGCAGCCTTTCTAATATTCAACCTTCCACTTAATATTTCAACTTAAATGTCTAACATATGTCACAAATGTAACATGACAAAAACAGAAACGTTAATCACTTTCCCTGAAAACCCACTGCATCATTTCATCTCAACTGAGCACTGTCCTTCTTAAACTGTTCCTTGCTTTCTTATTTTTTGCATTCTTGCCAATTATTTTCCTCTTTTTTCTCTGATGAAACTTTCTCAGACTAATAAAAATATTCTTCAACTTCCGCTTGCTTAAATATCAGTGACATTCTGTATCCAAGAAGCTTACTCCAACTATAAATTTTTAGAAGGTCATACATTGACTAGATTATGAAGGTTTAAATTTTACGTTTTCATAAGAATATTTTTGTAAATATGTCTTTTCATAAGAATAATTTTGTAAATAGGCTTGTGATCCACACTTATACACAAACTGAAATCCAAGCTTCTTATTGGAGGAACTTCCTCCTGTATTGTTGACATTTCACAATATTTAGGACACTACATGCATATAATCATTTTTAAAACACAGATGAGTTAACCTACATATAAAGTATTTGTGGATTTTTCAACTAATCCTTACATTGGCTAATTCTGTAAGTTAAACACGACTCATTGCCAGGGAGAATAGCAGAGGGAAAGGGACTATTTTGAAGGACTCAGAAATTCCCCGAATATTCCTGTCTGACAGAAAATAATAAAAACTGTCCCAAAGGGTGTCCAAATGACAGAAAACTGTGGAGGCAGATATACCCTTATTTGGGGGAATCTCCTTCACTTAAAAAAGCATATATTCAAATGTAACTACATAATGCACAGGGATTTTTTAAGTGATTTTCATTTCAGGGCTTTACCTATCCTGCTTTAAGAGATTGTAAATAATTCAAAATGTTTTCTAAGTTATTATAATTTAATGGGGTCCAGTTTTCAAATATAAAGAGGTATAAACTTAATTCTCTGATTTAAGAGCATGTTCTCCATTCGCTTTTATTGTGTTGATTTGGAAATTTCATAAGTTTGATGTCTAGTTGTGCTGAATTTACATTTATAAATTCTGCTCTTCAAAAATATAAATGCACTGAAAAAGAGAAATGATTGACCCTAGTGGGAGAGGGAAAACTTAGTAACTTGCTAATAACATTTTTTTTTTTTTTGTACTTAGGCACTGACCTGAATTTACATCTTTTATCTAGCAGCTAAAATTTGCTCTGCCTGTGGGAAGAACCATTATGCTGTTCACTCATGCAAAGTCTTGGAGACCTGGAGATAGACGGTGTCAGAGTACCTCTGTTTAACCAGCTTCACAAGAACAAGACATCCCACTTCTTGTAAGAATACCTGATTTCTGCCTGTAAGGTAAACCAATATGCAGCTTTAAAAAAAATAAAAAAGACAACCTCTTCATGAGAGGAAAAAGAGGATTGCAAAGAAACAGGTCCCTGTTTTTTAATTCCACTCATCCAAATCCCATTTAAGTATTTACATTAACAATATGTCATTTACTTTTGCATTATGCAGACTTATTATAGCCTATATAAATGACTGATTTAAGTTACAAAATGATTAAATGTCTCATGTGTGCAGTATACAAGCTTGCAAAAATATTTTGAGATAATTACAATTATAGGCTTCTCTTTCCAGCTCTCCATAATGTGAATGGATTGGTTATCTTTTAAGTGTCTTATAGATGCTAATTTGTGTCTAATAAAACACATTTCCAAGGCTTGATGTTCATTTACACTGAGATTTCACATATTATTCTCACTTTCTTCCTCTCGATGGTGACATAAGAAATGGTCTTCACACTGATACTAATGCAAAATCTCCAAGGAAATTTCCCTTAATGCGATTTGGTCACTCATCCATGACAACCGTCTTTATCCTGCTACACAGCTAGTTTCATTGGAGAATGGCAGTGTTTTCTAAAGTGTAAGCTGTGACCCAATAATTTCCTGCAGCACAATTTCTGGGGGATGGAGGGTGTTTATTAAAAATAAAGGTCTCTTGAAGTCACCTCCCATATACTAAAATGGATCCTGAGTCGATCCAAAAATCTTCGTTTTAAGCCAGCAACCCATGGAAATCTTTAACCCAAGACAGGTTGAAATCCACTGATATGAGGTATGGATTCAATACTCAGGAGAAGTCAATTAAATCGGCTTTTAAACACATTCACTTATCTGGATAGTTGTCCTCATAGTACCAACAGTACCAGAATGTTAGGACCATTTTGTGTTTTTACAAGTATAGTGAGTGGGCCCATTGTGATTGGAACCATCTTAGTTTAAATGACCTAGTTCTTACCTCGGAGAAGGTGCGGTGATATAAATTTTCAACATAGAACATTTTTTTTAAATTATAGAAATTCATTACAAACTTGCTGACATTTAGGGGAAGCATGTAATCGGTAAATTAATCAGTATTTTTGCAAAGTTTGGAGAAAAAGAAGGTATTGACTGCAATCTCTATTTTCATCATTTCAGTGGTTTTACATTCTAGTAAGAGGCTGTTGTGGAGATACAATTTTTGAAAATTAACTATTAAGTATAGAATATGTTAGATGACAATGAGCTTTTTAATGAAAAACAAAGCAGAGTAATGCAGCAACAATTTGGAGCTGGTTCATATCAGTTCACTAGAGTCGGTTATTAATTGATTATTATGTTTTTAGGAAGTTCGCAAGCTGTTTCAACCATTGGTAGCTTGAAAATGACCACCGTGAGACTATTTTACACCACAGAAATTAAAGACTGGCAACACTACAAATCAGGGGTTCCTTCTTTTCTCCCTACCTTGCCCCCTACACACCCAGAGGCTGTTCAAACATGAGCCACTGGAATAGGAAGTGTCACCATACAAAGCTATAATATGTCCATTGACTCATTTTTGCATAGGTCGGCAAGCAAGGTAATTTTGTTATCTCCATTTTTATAGATAAAGAAACTTACCTCTGAAATGTTATTAATACCCAAAGAAGAATCTCAAAGCAGTCCTGAGGGGTTATAAATCTTATGCTCACAGCCTGCTTCAAATGTTGACTCAAAAATTAGTTGCGACAGTATTTTGTAATATTTCCCCAACATTACAAGTATTCAGTATTGAAGATAATTAAAGCAGAGAATAAACCAAATTAAGAACATGCTCTCTAATATTTTTCATCTTTTAGTAAAATGTTTTAAATTTGTGGGTATCAAATATTTGGTACCCTTAGAATTTTGGACAGTGTATTAATGAGTGTTTGCTAAAAGATAAGGGATTTATTATATTACATAAATGTTTTAAATGTATTCCAGATGTGATCTAAATTTGAAAATTTTTCTTACATGTCAAAAATAATTTTAAGGACAATATTAGACTGATTGGGCTAATTCCCAATGCTTTGCATTCCTTAATATTCTTTTTATTTCAGAAGAATTGGTAATATGTTGAATCAGTACCTCAAGGGAGGAAGC
This sequence comes from Corynorhinus townsendii, assembly GCA_026230045.1. Classification (NCBI taxonomy): domain Eukaryota; kingdom Metazoa; phylum Chordata; class Mammalia; order Chiroptera; family Vespertilionidae; genus Corynorhinus; species Corynorhinus townsendii. The sequence goes on from JAPDVU010000006.1 coordinate 124,852,506, forward strand.
CTAACTTGAATTGAAAATTTTATTTTAAAAATGTTCTGCTTATTCTTTGCAGATTTAAAAATACATGGTGACAGAAACATACCATGTAAATTATTATTTAAATATCTTAAATAACTAAAATATTTACTTCACAAATACCCCTATGCTACAGGTGGTCTTTTAAGACTACAATATATATTTGACATATAATATTTTAAGGACATATTCAAAAGTTTAGAAAACATTAAAATAAGCTTTCTTAATTTGTATACATTTTATATCTTGTGTTATTTAGCTGTACACATAGACACACTTGCATAAAATCACACAAGTTTACTATTTACCATAGCTTTGAAAGATGATATTTTTCATATTGAATTATTCATAAAATCCTAGGGCTAATTTATACATGAAAGAAAGAAAAATGTAACTCTTGCTCATAAATCTTTATTTATGAAGAGAAACCTAAAAGATTTATAATCACTATGTTATGGCAAGTTTCTATCATATGATGTATTAACTTGCAATTATACCCTTAGGCACAGAGGTCCTATAGCAGCATAAATCACAGGATGTTTGGTTTGGGGGAAAAAACACACACTTTGAGAGTGATCATATTCACAACATTGAGGCTGGAAGTGAGGAACCTCAATACTCCCTAGAGTTTCCAAATAGTCTGAATGAACATTTATTTTATTGTGAGGTAGCCTGTCTTTCACTCTTTGTTCTTAAAAAGATCTCTCACAGTAAGCCACTTATGTAGGTCTACAAATTTAAGGCTTAAAGACCAAAACCACCTGGCCAGAGTGGCTCAGTTGGTCGAACGTCGTCCTTGCATGAAAAAGAGAAATGTTGCTGGTTCAATCCCCCGTGGGATACATATGGAAGGCAACTGATAAATGTTTTTCTCTTCTCTCTCTCTATCTCCCTCGCTCTCTCAGCATGTTCTCAGGTGAAGATTTAAAAATGTAATAAAACCCCACATCTAGTATTGGTGTATTGGTTTATAATTGGTTTACATCCCTCATGTCTGATTTTTCCCATAACATTAGGATCCAAGAAAATCGGCACTTCTTCTACGTTAGCAAATACCACCTGAATTGCGGGAAATTTTAATCATATATATATGAAGTCACTGTTTTCCGTTGCAGTTAAACAGGAATACTGTGTTTTACACAACCAGGGCAATTGGAGAACATCTTTTTTTAATTACAGTGTTATTTCTTTTAACATATTTAGTGCCTCACTAGTTCCATCACATGCTTGCTATGTGGTCTTAGGCAAGTGGTTTGACCTCTCTGTGACCCAATTCCATAATTTTCAGAATGAAAACAATAATAGTCATTACTATAAAGGAATATTGTGAAGATGGACGACTTAATACATGCAAAACGTTTAGAAAAACATTTTGCACAAAGTGTGCACTGCACAAATGTTTGCTGTTACTCACCAAAGCTAGACCTACCTAAGGGCAACCTCCACTCCCTCCCTCCCTTCCTTAGACATCATTTCACCAGTTTGTAATGCTCACTTGTCAAGTTTCCACACAGTTTTCCTTCATTCACCATTTCTTCTACAGTTTGTGTGGAAAACACTAGCCGAGTTCAGTTTATACTTTTGCAAAAACCTTCCCCCTGCTCTCAAGGCTTTGCATTTTTCTAAACTTTCTACAGTTTCTTAACATTTTGCTCTGTTATATATATAACTAGAGGCTAGTGCACAAAATTTGTGCACGGGGGGTGGGGGGGTGGGATAGGGTGTGTGTCCCTCAGCCCAGTCTGCACCCTCTCCAATCTGGGATCCCTGGGACCACAATCCAGGACTGCTGCCTCCCAACTGCTCTCCTGCTTGACTTTGTGATTGCCCCTAACCGCTTCTGCCTGCCAGCCTGATCACCCCTAACCACTCCCCTGCCAGCCTGATGGATGCCTAACTGCTCCCCTGCCAGCCTGTTTGCCCCCAACTGCCTTCCCCTGCAGGCCTGGTCACCCCTAACTGCCCTACCCTGCAGGCCTGGTACCCCCCCAACTGCCCTTCCCTGCAGACCCAGTCACCCCAACTTCCCTCCTCTGCTGGCTGGGTCACCCCTAACTGCCCTCCCCAGCAGGCTTGATTGCCCCCAACTGCCCTCCCTTGCAGGCCTGGTGCCTCCCAACTGCCCTCCCTGCTGGCCATCTTGTGGTAGCCATCTTATGTTCACATGGGGGCAGGATCTTTGACCACATGGGGGCAGCCATCTTGTGTGTTGGGGTGACAGTTAATCTGCATATTATTCTTTTATTAGATAGGATAGAGGCCTGGTGCATGGGTGGGGGCCGGCTGGTTTGCCCTGAAGGGTGTCCCAGATCAGGGTGGGGGTTCCCTTGGGGCATGGAGTGGCCTGGGCGAGGGGCCTGTGGTGGTTTGCAAGCCAGCCATGCCCCCCAGGGACCCAAGCAGAGGCCCTGGGATCTGGGATTTATTTATCTTCTACAATTGAAACTTTGTAGCCTGGAGGGAGCCAAGCCTTCTGCTCACTCAGTGGCAGCAGCCATTTCTGTTGGGATTTATGTATCTTCTATAATTGAAACTTTGTAGCCTTAAGCAGAGGCCAAAGCAGGCCAGGGCTGCAGAAGCTTAGCTTCCTCCATCACCGCCAGCAACCCTAGCCTCCTGCTCTCTCCAGCTCCATGGCTGCCTCCATTTCTGTTGGGATTTATTTATCTTCTATAATTGAAACTTTGTAGCATTGAGTGGAGGCCTGGGCAGGCAAGGGCAGGCCGAAAGCTTGGCTTCCTCCATTGTTGGGGAAACCCAAGCCTCCCTCCTGCTCTCTGTGGCTGCAATCATCTTGGTTGGGTTTATTTGCATATTCCCTCCTGATTGGCTGGTGGGCGTGGCTGGTGGGTATAGCGGAGGTACAGTCAATTTTCATATTACTCTTTTATTAGGATATTTGCAATATTATTCCTTAAGAATTTTATTAAGAGAGCTATTTAAACTATGAGAATGCATTCTATAAATATAACACAGTGTATATACAATGAAATATTATTCAGCCTTAAAAAAAAAAGAGGGGAATCCTGATATTTGCAAAAAAAACTGACAAAACTTGAAGACATTATGTTAAATGAAATAACCCAGACAGATAATGACAAATATTGTATGGTACTACTTACATGAAACATTTTAAAAGTCAAATTCATAGAGAGATAATAGTAAAATGGTTGATAGGGGCTGTGGGGGTAAAACAGAAAGATGTTTGTAAAAGGGTACAAATTTTGAGCAATAATATAAATAAGATCTGAGGATCTAATGTAAAATGTGGTGACTATGGTTGATAACACAGTATTGCACAATTTAAATTTGCTGCAAGTAGATCTTAAAGTTTCTCACCAAAACAAGCAAAAAAGGTAAGTAGCTGAGGTGATGGATATATTCACTCAATGGGGGCATCTTTTCATTTTTCCATAATGCATATGTATATCAAATCATCATATACCTTAAATATATCACTATTTGTCAATTATACTTCAAGAAAACTAGAAAAAAACCCCACATGCATATGTACAAAACCTACACACACACACACACACACACACACGGTATTTAAATGAAGAAAAACAGATTTCCTAGGTTACTGATATTACAATTATCCTATTTATGATTTTTAAAAACACACCATAATTTTGCATTATAAAAGTCAGAAATATAAAGTTCTCCTCTTTAGGAGTCAGTAAGTTCTGGGGAACATTCAAAGTTTTATATTTTTAAGGAGAAAAGATCGAGAAACAGTGATATAATATATCTCTAGGGCATAACATTTATGTTTGTTTTGTTTTCAGAGGATGGAATATGAAATCTACTTATTTAGAGTATATTTGTCACTTTTGCTTCTACACTGTCCTGAACTACCTTGATTACAGGAGAGAACCTGCTTTCACGCACTTTTTTTTTTTTTTTTTAAACAAAAATGTGTCCAAGTCCTTCAGCATCAATGGGAGATTGTAGGAATGGTTACTGAGCAGGGCTGCTGAGCAGAATTTGAGGTTAAGTAGACACTCAAGGACTGATGGGTGAATTACTGGAATCCACAAAGTTCCTAAGCACTCAGGCACAGTACTGAACTCCACCCTTACTTCGTGGAAGGCAGCTGCACCTCCATTCCTTTTCTCTAGTTCCAGCCCTACCTCCTCACCACAATCCTAACATTATCTCCAGTCTTAGGAAGCTTTGAGGAACTGAAAAATTCACTCTGAAAATTGCCACCAGAGTCGTGATGACATACAATTTGGCCAGAGGCACCTTCAAGTATTTGTCCCTTAGATGAGGATAGAGTTTTAAAAAATGGATCTCAATGTGTGAGTGAAGGCACAAAAAGGAGAGAAGCACTTAAAAGCATAATAAATATTTAGATACTGTATATAACCTTGCCACATTCATATTATTATCTTCATAGTGCTTCCTGAATTAAGTATCCTCATTGAATTATTTGCACATTGTTTTGTAAATTTGCACATTTATATTTTATTGTAAAAGGGATGCACTATAAAATACATTTTAAACTTTTTGAGGTGAGAAACTTCTTTAGTATCTTCAGAACATACAACAGCACTTGGTAAATTGTAGGTGGTCATGTTTGGTGGATAACAATGATATATTCTTCATGGAAAATATGTAATAAAATATTTGTCTATAATCAATATCTCTGCCTTGCTTTTCTGTTGAGATAAATAGGAATAAATGAAAAGGAAATGAGTGAGCAAATAGAAAACATGTATGTAAGTGAAAAAAAATCAACTTAGGCTACTAATTACTTCTAGAGAGTAAGGAAAGACAATAGAAGCAATGGCCGTGGAGACTTCGTTAACTCCTTAATGTTGTATTGAAATCCCATATAATAAAGAGCTAATATGCAAATGGTGTCACCTCTCACACCATCACGCCATAATGGCTCAGATACTCAACACTGGGGAGAGGAGAAAGGGGACCAGCCAGGCACAAATGAGCTCATGAGAGAGGAATGGGAACCAGCCAGGCTGTGGACCGGGAGAGGGACAAGCCACATGCCCTGTGGTCCCGGACGCCAGCGGCTGCGCCTGCAGCCCAGGAGAAGGACAAGCTGCCCGCTCTACATTCCCAGGCACCAGCACCTGTGGCTGCGGCCCGGGAGAGGGACAAGCCACCTGCCCCATGGTCCTGGGCGCTTGCAGCTGTGGCCCAAGCGAAGCTACCCACCCATGGTCTGCTACGGCTGTGGCTGGCCCTGGCAAAGCCAGCTCAGGTCCTGGGTGCTGGCAGCTGGCCAGAGGGAGTAAAGACCAGGTCCCAGGTGCCTGCAACTGGCTGGAGGAGGGAATCCTGGGTCCCAGGTGTGGGGCAAGGCAGAGGCAGTTAGGGGTGATCAGGCCAGCAGGAGAGCAGTTAGGGGCAATCAGGCCAGTAAGGGAGCAGTTAGGGGTGATCAGGCAGGCAGGCAGAGGTGGTTAGGGGTGATCAGGCAGGTAGAGGTTTTAGAGGTAATCAGGAAGGCAAGCAGAGGGGTTAGGGGCAATCAGGCAGGCAGGCTAGTGGTTAGGAGTCAGCAGTCCTGGATTGTGAGAGGCAGTCGGACATCCCCCAAGTGGTCTCAGATTGGAGAGGGTGCGAGGGTGCAGGCCAGGCTGAGGGGACCCCTCCCCCCATGTACAAATTTCATGCACTGGGCCTCTAATATATATATATACATATATATATATGTATACACATATATACACACACATATATATATATATACATATATACACACACACATATATATATATATGTAATCTTTACCCAAGGGTTTTTTCCATTGATTTTTAGAGAGAGTGGAAAAGAGAGGGAAAGACAGAGAGAAATATCAATGTGAGAGAAACGCATCGATTGGTTGCCTCCTGCATGTGCCCTGACCAGGGCCCGGGATGGTGAGGAACCTGCAATGGAGGTACATGCCCTTGACTGGACTCGAACCCGGGACTCTTCAGTTCACAGGCTGACACTCTATTTACTGAGCCAAACTGGCTAGGGCCATTGTACTGATATTTTAACACCAAATTCTGAAAGTGGTTTTAACTCACAATTTTAATAAGATAACAACAAAATTATTGGAAGTGGATGATGAAACATTATGAAAAAAATAGACATCTTAATAATCTGTGAAGCCCTTGAGAGTTGAGGGTCACATTTATTTTTCTTAATTGCAACCAAGTCCTGATAACACATAGTATGTGCTCACTTTTATTTTGTTGTTGTTGAAAATAAGATCTATAAATATATCTGTTTAACTTAAGCATATTATGTAAAACTAACTACAAATGATAGAGGAGTCATTGTCTTGATAAATATGTCTATATTTGTAATTCCTCAAAGAATACTTAAAATAGGACATCTTCATCAATATTGTTTTAAAGCAGATTTCAGTTTCTCCAAATACAGTGGTCGGCAAACTGCGGCTCAGGAGCCACATGCGGCTCGCAAGCCACGGTTTGCCACTCTGTTGACTAATGAGTTTGCCGACCACTGCGTAAGGCATTACCCTTACCCAGAAGTTTTGACTTCACGTTAAAGACATCAGTACGTTATTAAAATGTTTTTTAAGTGTTTTTCCCTAAGGCAGTGGTTGGCAAACTCATTAGTCAACACAGCGGTAAACCGTGGCTCGGGGGCCGCATGTGGCTCACAAGCCGCAGTTTGCCGACCACTGCCCTAACACACTATTAAAAATACGTCCCTCCTTCCATGGTTACATTGCTTCAGTCAAGTCCATGGGTTTGTTTGTTTTGTTTTGTGTTTGCTACATACAAAACTTGCATGTCCATGGCTCTGATCTCTAAGAAGGCTATTCATTCTCTACAGTGTTGACCTTCTTTTATGTTTCCTTCTAGGCATTAAGTGTAACTTCTAAATTGAAATAGCAGTTAAGATTAGATTTTTTTCTTCCTCTCCCTGTATTCAAGAATATACAGAAATACGGCTTCTGGGATATTTTCTGAGTACTCTCTTCTTAATATTCCCCTCTCCATCTCTTCTTAGTTCAGAGCCATATTTTGTGTTATACTTTAAAAATCCACTCTATTTTATTTTATTTATTTAAATCATGATTTTCAGCCACAATTGTTCTACAAATAGCATAGCTTAACTTCAATATCTGCCCACATTAAATAATATAAAATTAATGTCTTGAGAAGTCCTTCTAAATCAATATAATTTACTATAAGAATCTCTTAAAAGTGTGAGTAAACTTCATATTAATATTTATGGGCATCAAGTACCTGGTAAAATTTAATAAAAGTCATGATAAAAATAACTGTCATAATAATGTTCTACTCATCAGATTTTTATTTGCAGATTTATAACAGAGTAAAATCAGATGGGCAGATAGTCAATATAAATATGTGTTATTACATTGTTTTTAGCAGAATTGTTGCTAGACAATACAGTTTTATTCACTGATAGTACTAAAAATGAAATGCATGAATAGAATGTAAAGTTATTTTTAATAAGTTCTGATTGTTCATATAACATATGGAATTTTAAAATTATGTTATTATTTTATGTGTATTGAATTCAAACTTTCCCAACAACATGACAAATACACAGCAAATACTTTAAAATCATGTCACAGAAATTCATGTTTGTTAATAGAAATACAATATTAAAATAATTAAAGAAGATAATGGTGTTTCTTATAACCATTGACAAATCATATTTTTACATATGAACTTTGCCTTGGATTTTGACTTACACTAGATTCTTACAAATTTATTTTATAACTTTATTTTAAAACTTCAAATTTTCTTCCTTAATTTATAATAATATAGTCTTAATATCATTAAGCCTCTTTTATTGCATCAGCTTTTATGAAATAATTTACATAAGTAATCTAAGGTGATTTATTAAACCCACTTTATAGCTAGGCATTATTATAATTCTACATTTTTATTATTTATTTATTTATTTATTTTCCTTTTTTTATTGTTTAAAGTATTACATATAGTAGTACATATATCTCCTTTTTTTCCCCATTGACCTTCCCCCAGGCTCCCCTACCCCCTGTCGCATGCCCTCATCCCACTGCCCCCCCACCCATATCTTGTGTCCATTGGTTGTTATATGATGTTTAGAACGATGTTAACTTTGCAAAGATCATATTACTGGTATATTACCAGTGCTAGAACTTGAAGTAAACTTATTTGTCTCTAAAACATTAAGATTTTTCCTGTGTATTATCCTTGATAATTAAAACTTTCCTTGAAAGCATGGCTTACTTTATTTAAAATGGGGAATCATTATGGTAATATAAATTGTAATGATATACATATATAAAACATATAAACAATACATAATTATTATCTAAAAATAATTTCTAAATGTTTTAATTCAAGCTACATGTAATAGAATAAGAGGCTTAAAATAGCACCATTCATAACAGATGTGTTCTAGACTTATTGTGATCACTTCCTAAAGTATCTAATGTGATCACTTCCTAATGTATATAAATGTTTGACTACTATGTTGTGTAAGTGAAACTAATGTATTATTGTATGTCATCTATGGTTAAAAATAAAATTTGAAAAAAGGGCATAAAAATAACACCATTCAGAAATGGTTTCAGGAAAAACATATCTTCATGACATCACTCTGAGTTGAGACTCCAACTAACTAATATGGTTAGGTCAATGCTCACTCGCTGAGCCATGCCAGCCAGGCTGTGTGTGGTATGTTTTCCAAACATCGTCTAATAGTTTAAGCTCTAATTTTAGATGGTATTAAGTAATGAAGTATAGCAGTCAGGTGGCTATCAAAATATGGAATAAATTTGATTAGTGCTTCTGACAGTTTTATTAATTATAGTTCTATACATAAAACTATACCAGCATCACAGAGGGAACTGACAACCTCAGAAATGGGAAGGACAGCTTCTCGAGGTCTGAGGGTCCTGATGTGAGAGGGTCTGTGCATTTCTTCATCCCTTTCTGTCCCACACCAGGGGACCAGAGTAGACCTGTGTCTTAGAGCCCGGCAAGACCTTGCCTCTGTTCTAGAGGTGGCTGTGTGTGGAGATGGAAGTAAGTAAACTCTGAAATGGATTTGAGATTAGACCTTTAAATAGACTGTACTGTTTTAATAAATAAAATAAGCAGAAAATAATGGAATTCAAATATTAAGAAGACTGCTTCTTGGTACAAACGAGGGTTTCAAAATAGCAAAGGAATGGCATGGTTTATGAAAAAAAATGGCAATTTTATGATACTTCACTAACTTGAAACTTCCCCTCAAACTGATTATATATATTTTGCATTTCAGAATTCTTGAATGAATGTCTACGTCTTTTTTATTTAGTTTGTTGTTAATTCTCACTTGAGGATATTTTTCCATTGATTTTTAGAAAGAGTGGAAGTGAGAGAGACGGAGAGAGAGAGAAACATCAATGTGAGTGAGACACTTCAATTGGATGCCTTCGCACATGCCCTAACCAGGGCCAGGGATTGAGCCTGGAATTGAACCCGGGGCCCTTCAGTCCGCAGGCCAGTGTTCTATCCACTGAGCCAAACCGGCAAGGGCTGGATGTCTATGTATTTATGGCTTAAACTTTTCTTTGAATATCATGTATATCTACACTCAAACAAAAATAAACTAAAACTAAGTCTCACATCTGGAGGTAAAATTCTCCTGTTTTTTTACAATTACACATTTCTTTCAACTTAAATGATAAAGTTGGTTTTAACTGTTTAAATATAATATTGCATTTCTGTAAATGGAAAAAATTATGGAAGATTTATGAGACTCTACATATCATAAAATAATTTACTTCAACTTTAATTGTGATGTTTTACAGTTAAAATTTTAAGCGGATATTTTATTGAACTCTGCTAGATTTATTTTTGAAGCAGTATTTCATGAAAATTATTTCTAGTTGTGAATTATTTTGTCTGATACAACTTGCTTCAATTTTTTTGCAATCAATTTTATTGACTGCTGAATCATCTAGCAAGACAATGTCTTTCTTGAAAAATATTATTTTTGGTAAATATTACTTACTGTTTTCCTAAGAACAAGCAGTGCCATTTATATGATATATATAAAATAATATAAGCCAAAGTTACAAGCCCTAAGTTATCATAGACATTTTACTACCCTCAAGACATCTTATTTTTGATTCACTGTTTTCATTAAGTTCTCTTTTCAGTGATAGTGCTTAACTTTAATGCCATTTATTTTTACTTCTGTCTGCTCTGAAGGGATTCAATTCTAGTTGGTACCTGGCATATAGTCATCTGACAGTTATTTTTTTAACTTTATAGAGGGAAACATAAAGTTTTTTCTTTCAGTTCAATTCTGATAAAAAGTAAACATAAATATATTTTATCTCTCAGAACATTTTACAAATGTATACTGCGACAAAACAGTAACAATAAACTGTGTGGTATACAGAAATGTCAATGTACACTTGTAATTATTAGAAAAATTCTTAATATATATACACCATTATCTGTTTATTCATAAACTAGAGGCCTGGTGCATGAAATTCGTGCATGGGGGGGGTGTCCCTCAGCCCAGCCTGCACCCTCTCCAATCTGGGACCCCTCGAGGAATGTCTGACTGCCTACCAGGATCGGGCCCAAATGGGCAGTTGGACATCCCTCTCACAATCCAGAACTGCTGGCTCCCAACTGCTCACCTGCCTGCCTTCCTGATTGCCCCTAATCACGTCTGCCTGCCAGCCTGATCACCCCCTAACCACTCCCCTGCCAGTCTGATTGCCCCTAACTGCCCTCCCCTGAAGGCCTGGTCCCCCCTAACTGCCCTCCCCTGCCAGCCTGGTCCCCCCTAACTGCCCTCCCCTGCCAGCCTGGTCCCCCCTAACTGCCCTCCCCTGCAGACCTGGTCACCCCTAACTGCCCTCCCCTGAAGGCCCAGTCTCCCCCAACTTCCCTCCTCTGGTGGCCTGGTCACCCCTAATTTCCCACCCCTGTAGTCTTGATCACCCCCAACTGCCCTCCCTTGCAGGCCTGGTCCCTCCCAACTTCCCTCCCTTGCAGGCCTGGTCCCTCCCAATTGCCCTCCCCTGCTGGCCATCTTGTGGCGGCCACCTTGTGTCCACAAGGGAGCAGCCATCTTTGACCACATGGGGGCAGCCATCTTGTGTGTTGGAGTGATGGTCAATTTGCATATTATTCTTTTATTAGATAGGATAAGAGTAGTGAACTAGGCTGATAGAAATTTTTAAGAGCCCTATTAAGTGATAAATTCAAATTATTTCTGCTTCAGACACTTGTTTCCCTGTATAATCCTATCTAATAAAGAGGGAATATGCTAATTGACCATCACTCTGTCACAAAAGATGGCTGCACCCACAGCTGAGGCCAAGTTCCTATAAGGAGCCTTAAGGAGCAATCATCAGGGACCTGAGGCTACCCGCTTCCCTGCCCCCATAGGGCTTGACAGGGGACCTCAAGGTGTGCTTCCTGTCCTGGTGCTGGGCTAGAGGACCTCAGTCTGCTCCCCCCACTCCAGAGCCAGGCTGGGGGACCTCAGACCATGCCCCCCACCCCAAAGGGCTTGACAGGGGACCTCAGGCCATGCCCGCCACCCAGCAGGGCTTGACGGGAGACCTCAAGGTGCGCTTCCTGTCCTGGTTCTGGGCTAGGGGACCTCAGGCTGCTCCCCCCACCCCAGCACCAGTCTGGGGGACCTCAGGCCATGACCCCCACCCTGGCAACAGGCTGGGGGACCTCAGGCTGCACCCTCACCTGGCTGGGCTTGACAGGGGACCTCAGGCTGTGCCACCCTGCCCAGCGGGGCTTGATGGCAGACCTGAGGCTGTGCTCCCCTCCTGGGTCTGGGCCAGGGGACCTGAGGCTGCACCCCCCCCAAGCTGGTGGGGCTTGACAGGGGACCTCAGGCCATGCCCCCCACCCAGCAGGGCTTGACGGGGGACCTGAAGCTGTGACCCCTGCCAGTGGGGCTTGATGGCAGACCTGAGGCTCTGCCCCCCCTCCTGGTGCTGGGCCAGGGGAGCAGAGGCTGCGCCCCCCCCCCCCCCCCACAGCTGGTGGGGTTTAACAGGGGACCTCAAGGCATGCCCCCAACCCTGGTCTGGGCTGGGAACTTCAGGCCACACCCCCTGCCCTGCTGCCGGGACAGGGGACCTGAGGCTACACCCTCTACCCATCAGGGCTTGACAAGGATGAGACTGGCCAGGTCTGGATCTAGTCCAATGCGGGGGGGGGGGGGGGAGGGAGGGCCCGCGGGGTCTGTGTCTCAAGCAATTTTGAGGCGCATATGGGTGGGTAAGGACTTGACTCTGGGTCCCATGGTGAGTCCCGGACTCTGACAAGAGGAAGGTTTTCATATACATTTTACTAATTTTCTTTCATCTCTGACACTTTCATTATAAAGAAAGGGCAAATAGCAATATTAAATTATTTCCTCCAATTAATCCCCTTTTAATGTGCACAAATTTCATGCACCAGGTCACTAGTATTTAAATAAGTATACTTCCTTTGTTTTAGACTAACTGAGGCAGGATAAAATGTATCATTAGGAGAAAATATTTTTCAATTTATAACAATACTAGAGGCCTGGCCAGCGATGAGGGCCTACCTTCCCTGGCTGCCTGCTGCTGACCGGGCTTTTTTTGTTCCATGCCACCCCCTGGTGGTCAGCGCATGTCATAGTGAGCAAACTCCCAGTCTCCAGGTCGAACTCTCAAAGGGACACTTTGAATATTAGCCTTTTGTATATATAGATACTTGGAGAAAAAGTATGCTATTTTTTAGGAATCAGCACTCTTACATACTAATTGCTTGTTCATATTTTGTTACATCTTAGTGATGTAAAATATATAATTAATGAGATAACAGATTGATTACAATGACAAAATAAACTATATTAAAAAATTAGGATAGCACTTTCAGGTCTTCAATATTCTATTTTTGTGTTCATTTTTTAGGTCCCATTTGTGATTAATTTAAGACCTAGAAAACAAAAGACAGGATCACCAACTTCATTAGTCACCATCAGATTTTCATTGTTACAGACTTTTATAGGGGCACTAATCCCATTCATGAGCACTCCACCCTCATGGCTTAATTACCTCCCAGAGGGTCCACCTCCACATGTCATCACATTGGCATTAGGTTGTAGCATGTGAATTTTGGAAGGACACATTCAATTAACAGCAAGTGCTAATCCTCAGTACCTCAGCATGTGACTTTTTTGGGAGATAATTCAGTTAAAATGAGGTCCTGAGGTTGAGCCCTAATCCAGTTTGCCTGGTGTCCTTATAAAAAGGGAAAACTCTGGACACAGATATAAACAATCTCATTGGGAAAACTCATGTAAAGATTGGAATTTTGCTGCCACAAGTTAGGAGAGGCCTGAAAAAGACCCTTGCCTAGTGCCTTCAGAAGGAACATGGACCTGCTGATGTCTTGATTTTAGACTTCTATTTTCAAAAATTATTACAATATATTTATCTTGTGCTAAGCTACCCAGTTTTTAGTACTTTATACTGAAGATATAGGACACTAATGTAATATTTAAGCATTAAAAGTGTAATAACTTCTATTTAATCAATTAATGGATAAGGTAAAAAGTTTTTAAAATGTTCTCACTAGTAAAAATAATTTATTTGAGCATATTATTCCATACATAATGAGGATAACAAATATAATAAACTTCCTAAAATAGTGCTGACATTAATGCTCAGTCTTCTGAAAGTCTATAATAGAAAATCAGCATTTGTTCTTTAGATTCTCATAGACCTAGGTAGTGAGGCAATATCTTGAATTTCAGTCCATTCATAGTGCACACTTCAGATCAGTTTACTTTTGATGTCTTTATAATGCAATCATCTAATGTATTCTCAATCCATGCTTTCTCATTCATTCAGCATAACAATATCATATGATTTATCTTTTGAATAAGGTGATGCTTTTCTCAAACTGTATCTGATTCACAGATGGCTTTCTTCAGCAGAGGCAAATGTGAGCTCACTCCCTGTCAAACAAAGTAACTGCATAAGAAGAGAGAAACATATTAAGATAGTGGAAGTTTTACTTTTTTAAAGAAAGGAACATGACATTAAAGACATTTTGTTATGAAGGTTGGAAAGGCACAGGACTAATGTTCATCTATTCAAAGATGACAGGCTAAGAGATAAACATTTCAATAATGGAGACATTCTATTCTGTGCCACCTTGGCTAGAATAAATTCTAGGGGTGTCAACAACAAATCATGTGATTCTACATAAATCAAAATTTTGTAGACAGATTATTTTGTTAAGTGAGTTTTCATGACAATGGACATTTCCTTCTCATCATGTTAATTTATCTAGCATTTTAAATTACTACACATGTTTTGAAAATGCATTATTAAGTTACAGCAAATAAAAGGGTAAACAATCAGGTCAGATCTTTTCCAAGACTGGGATGACCAAAGCTACAATCCTATATAGTATATAATAAAAGCCTAATATGTTAAGTGTCTGATCATCCATTCAGCCTTTCAACCAATCAAAGCGTAATATGCTAATGATATGTTAAGGCCACTCAATCGCTTGCTATGACATGCACTGACCACCAGGGGCTAGATGCTCCAATCGGTAGGTTAACTGGCTGCTGGGGTCTGGCCTATTGGGACTGAGTGAGTTGGGCCAGACATGCCCTGGAGCCCTCCCAGGGTCCCTCGCCTGCTGGCCAACGTCCTGCATCCCTCTACAGCCCCAATCATGCACCAGTGGGGTCCCTCAGCCTGACCTGCACTGTCTTGCCATCTTGGCTGAGGCCCCCCCCACCCCCACCCCGAGTGCATGAATTTCATGCACCTGGCCTCTAGTAATATTCATAATAGTTTCAGGATTTCACTAATTGGCTGTATGTTATTTCTAACTGTATTGAAGGAAAAATATGGCTGAACTTTCACCCTTACTTCCCTTGTAAATTTTTACGTCCAGTATGGTTGTTTATCAGGCAGATTCCACAGAATACAACAGTATAAACAAGTCTTATGGTTAAATAAAGTCAGAAATGCTATGCTCAATATTCTCCATTGAAAATTCACAAAAGCAAGAAAATATTCTGCAATGAAAACCTTTTTGACCTTATTTAACCCCGAGTTTTCCAAACTTTACTAAAGAATGCTTATTTTCATGAAATACCTACCAATGAGAAAGTGAAAGAATGAGAAGTTGCAGTCACAGATCTACATGGAGATCATACAAGCTTGATTCATCCCAACAACATTGCAGTGAGGTGTGCACTGACTTTAACCCTTTCCCAGAAATAACAAAGGAGAATAAAATTTCAGTGGTGGGGGGGTGGTCAAGGGGAGAGAGAGTTCTCAGCAGTAGCAGCACTCTCTCTAGGCCTGGCAAGATGAAGTCTGAAAAGAGTCCCTTAGCAACAAAATTAGTGACGGTTTTTAGAGCCTTTTTATGAGAGTGGAAACCAGGTTGTATGGGGCTGAGGAGAGAATGGAGAGGGAGAAAGTAAGCTGTAGATGACATTGAAGAATGTTGGTTATGGGGACGGGGAGGAGAGGGAGATGATGGACTTGGAAGATAAAGGATGGTCTCTGTATTGAGTATGATTTTCATACAATGTTTTACATATGTAAGCACCTGTGTAACCAATACCTAGATCAATATATAGATTATTGCCAGCACCATGAAAGCTTCTACTGCCTCCTTACAATCTATACCATCATCAAGGGTAATCATTTTTCTGAGCTTTATCACCACAGTTATTGTATGACTTGTATTCTTTTGTCACAAAAGATACTCTAACCTTTTCATTGGTTTTTACCTTGTGTTCTAAAGTACTATTGATCTTTTTGAAATGACTAATGTCATTTCCTGAAGAGATTGTTCCAATGCTCTCATTAACATATTTTAATTGATTTTTAGGAGTTCTTTGTGTTTTCTGGATATTTGTACTTAATTATATATATATATATGAACAGACAGTTTCTTTTTCATGTCTAACTTTAATGAATTTTTATTTATTAAACTTTTTATAGTCAATGCTTTCTGTGTTCTGTCTTAAGATCATGAAAATATCCTGTTATGCTTTTTCTAGAAGCTTGATTGGTTCAGCTTCTATAGCTATGCCTTCGTATTGAATATTGCCAGTCTAGCCACTACATTCTTGATACTGAATTTTACAGCATTCTGCAGGAGCCTTCAGAGCTGGGTCTCATCACAGTATCCTTACATACCTTTGAAATCAGTTGTAAACTTTGTGCATTGAGATACATACCACTTTTTAAACATCAGAGTGCTCCAGTACTGAGGTTCAGAATTAGACAATGAGGATGTGTAAACATTCTGGAATAGGAACCTGAAGCATAACTGTTCATTACATTTGAGATAAAAATATTACCACATGCCTATAACTTTTCCAGTGAATTACTTGAACCCAAAATGGCAGGGACTCCCAAACACATGAAAGGCTTTTATAGTATTTGGGATTTTTATTCCAGCACTCAGTAACTGTTTTCTAAAGAAAATTATCTATTTCAAATGACTATAATATTCATCACTAGATATAAAATAATGGGCAAACATTTAACATTTTTGTATATATACTCATAGAAATGAAAGATGAGAAAGTTTAAAACAAGTAAGGATATAACCCATTATATTGAATGTTCAACTTAAGTTTGTATTAAGGAACAAAAAGCTAGCTATTTGGGGTAAATGTTACAAGCATAGTTTTTAAAAGGCTGATAATATATTTATCTGAATATGTTTAGGTGGCATTGAAATGTAGCTCAGAAATGAAGCTCAGAATGTAACAATGGAAATGTATATTAGATCATCACCCCCTTAAAGGTGATAAATTTTTACTGTCTTTTGAAAAATTAGCTCCTATCTTAAATATCTTACCAAGGTCTTCTTTATAAAGATTTAACAAGTAAAACTTCTCAATGAAACCTTTGTAACATTTTTATCTTGAACTCTCTTCAATACAGACTACAAAGAGAAAAACATCACAAAAATTGAGTTCATGTTTTCTCAAAATCATTTTGATAACATTCTTATTATGAATCATAACAACATTGTATTTTTAAATATTTCTTTTTCAAAAAGCAATATTATTTTTTAAGGTTTATATGTGTACTGGCATATTTATTTGAGCCAAAAGGGAATTATATCAATTTGTGCTTAGCTTAGGTTATTATTTCATTTACTTTATAATTATTGTTTTTGAGTATGGAATATTTGTCATCCAAGAAAAAGTTAAAACCCATGAAATTCAATTATCTTTTGAGCTTCAGACATGCTGCAGCTAGTAGATTGAAGCTGAGGGGTGTGTGTGTGTGTGTGTGTGTGTGTTTAACTTTTAATTTCATAGCCAGCAAGTTCTAGCTTAAAACCCGGGGTTAATCCTCTTTGTCTTGTTCTCCTAATGATAACAAATTGATTTTCCCAAAGACAGCATATAGAAAACGCCATACCAAAACGCAATAAATCCAAGAAATGACTGAAATAGAAAATAAAACTACAGCAATGTTTATGTAAATGTTTGCTATCTCAATGTGCATTACCAAACTCAGTACCAAGAAGGTCGTCTCTGATTTCAAAGAAGACTTTAAGGCAAGAAATACAGAAAAAATAAAAAAACAACAACTATTCAATCTTTTTCCACTACATAGAGCATTTCTCAAATGCCCTCAGCTATGTTTACTGGCCAGGAAGTAATGCTCTTGATTCTGCTGGTTGCCAGTATTAGAAGCATTAGGTTGGGGTTGTACTCTCCAAGTGCTGCAGTGGTTTGGGTATTCTTTTTATCTCTAGCGCTGTTTCTGGCCACCCCTCACCTTGTTTAGAGAGAAGGCAGGCAAGGTACATACATGAACCCACTCTACCCCTCAACCACAGTTGTTTGGAAGAGAAATAGACACCAGATTCAATCTGGGTAATTCCCTGTCCGAGGGAAATGGAATTGACAGATGAAGAAAATCAGTTTGAATGCTGCAGGCTCTACACTGAAAAAAACTCATGTGCCAGTAGACTTAGTTCTAGAGCTACATTTTGGAGCACTGTACAATTTAAATAGTCAGGTAACTTTGCCAAGAAAGAAGTTATGGAGGGATACATAACGGACAGAAACTTGCAGGGAGAGTGAGAAAACAAATTTGTTTTCTCATCTTCCCCTTTCTCAATCTGAAGTTTTTATAACACCTACTGCAATTCGTTCCCTTATTTGGGGTGAAAACTCTTAATACTATAACTTTTCACACACAAAAAAATTTCTGACCTAAACAATTGCAAGGCTTAATTAATTTAAAATTGAAAAGTATAGTAAAATTGAAAACAAATCATAACATTTGGGGTGGAAATTAATATAGAAGATGATTCTTGAGGTTTATTCTCCAACTCTTGACCTGAAATATGTCCTCCTCTTGTAAAAGTGGGTACTGTGCTTAAATGATTTATGAGCTATTGCAGAATCTATGTCACTAACAAAGGCTGTAAACCTACTTAAACAGACACTATGGAGGGTCGTCTTTGGGAATAACCTCTTTGCCTTTAATCTTCTCTCCTTTTCCTTTTCGTCTGTGTCTGTCCTGTCACTCAATGAATTCTGACTAGGTAATGAAGACAACACTTGCCTCAACAGTTCTCAGGAAAACACTGTTCTGATTTTTTCCTGGCACTAGAAGCAAGTGGTACGGACACAGGAATGACTCCAAACCATGAGTTTGCTTAAAGTCAAGGATGGTGTGTAAGCTAAAACTGCAAAGACACACACTCAGCTTTTCGCTATTCTATAAAAACCTTGCCAAACTCACCGATAGTCTGCAGTCATTTTCATGTGTGTGTTTTTGTCTCTACCTTGTGATTTCCAGATAAAAAATTTGTCATAAAAATATAAGCTTTCTATTTCTTTCCCAATCTTGTTGTTACACATATCTATAAAGACCAATATTTAATAGTGAAAAAAGAGTTATAAGGTTTAATATTCAAAAAGATATTAGTAGAAAGAAAAAAAACCAAAATGACATTTCAGGAAAAAGAAAATTCATGCAACTTTGAAAGCAGCACATAAGATAATTCTTAGTTTTTATGTATTTTTAGTTATGTTTAACAGCTAGTGATATGCTGCTGCTTCTGCAAGAAAAAAATCCTAGACATCTGTCATGCTTTTTACTAGTTTAAACAAACAAAAACCAAGAAACAATGATTTCACTCAAAAGCTTTTAAACTAAAGAAAATAAGTGCAGAAGTTAAAGAACTTGAAAAATGGGAAGTTATAAATCGATCCAGTTACCATCCTGAGGTCAGAGGTAGAAACATCTTCTTTACCTATGTTTCCACAAAAAGGTTTGAATGGTTCGATTATTCTAATAGTTTCTAAGTAGACCTCAAGCTATCCCTATGGACAGTACTACATTCTGTCCTGCAAAATGCAATGACACTGAAGGGCAATAACGAATGATAAGGACACCCCAACCATGAAGAACACGAGCTTATTTTCCTCCCCTTTGGTGGTCTATTGCCCTGTGGTCAAAATATGAATTGTCTTTTTCCCTGGGCCCCTTTTACAGGGCTTCTCTCTGAGGAAGCATTATTCCCTGTCCCGTGGATGTCATGTCTGGGCATGGGACTTGTTTTGCAAAATGAAGAGTGAGGAGCAGAGAAGGGTACCCTTCTGGCGTAAGAGTCAGCGTGTGGTTCTCTCTCTGCCCTTCCCCGCACAGAAGCTGCTCCTAAATGCAGGCCCAGCCTGTGAGGCTGATGTGAGGCAGAGCTGAGACCCAACCAGGATGGCCACTCAATGCAGAAAAAAAAAATTATTGGTGAGCCAGTAAGACTCTGAATTTAAAATATGATATAACCTTGAGTAAGTGGCCTGATACCCTACTCCAAATAATAAGCATTATCTCAACCGTGATTGCCTTAGGAACCCATGTCTGAACCGGTGTCTCTGCTTCATTTAGGAAACACTGATGGTAAAGAAAATGGCCTCTCTTCTTCTCTGGTGTTCTTGGGCAAGGCCTATCTCACAATAACCTCAGGGGAAGGCAAAACCCAGAGAATCATAGAAAACTGGAACCAGAGCCCAATTAGTTGGGCCTGAGGTCAGGTTTATCTGTAGACATATTTGAAAGAAAATCATCAATCCCCCTATTTTTAAAGCCAGTTTGACTCAAGTTTGACATTTTCCTTAGAGTGCAATATGAGGATTAAATGTAATCTAACTATAGTCATAGAAATGTTTATATTGTGCAATAGAATACATCTTTAAAATGTCACTTTTAGCTCTATTGTTATATGCTATAATTTAAAAATAACAGAAAAAACTATTTTCACAAAATACCTCTTTACCTCAGTTCCCATGGTTGAGAGTTTCTTGTTTTCACTGTAGTTGGGTGCAGAAAATCTAATAACTATGAGAAAGCAGCTTTCAGGGAAGCTTAGCAGCGTTGCCAGATAATTTATTTCTGAAAATTGTGTGCAAAGTCACTACGCCTTTCTTTCTTTTGTTCCTTTTTGAGGTAAACACTTTAAAGGTGTTCCTATTTCATAATCAGAGCATTAAGGACTTTTTTGGTGGAACTCTTTGTGAGGATTTTTCCATTTTGCTGCAGCTTATAAGTGATTGGCAATGAGTCGTGCAGAACCCTAAAACTTTGAGAAAATACAGCATTGCACTTGGCAGAGACAGATGCTCTATTTCAAAAAACTCTTCCCAGTTAAAAATGCAAATTAGTGTAATAGTTTGCTGACTTCAAATTAATTTAACAAGTTGCTGAATATTCAGAAGACAGATAAAATGTAAAACATTGTTTTTTTAAAGCACAAAATTCATATAAATATGGTGTTCTATATGCCCTTTAATTTGTTTTATATTTGTATAGCACACGGTTGTATTTATACACACCTCACACTTTCCTTGTGGGGGAGTGAAATATGACTAACTTGGGTATTATCAAAGAGTCAGGAGACATAGGATGTAGTTCTCACTGAAAGGACACTTGTTCCAGTTTATTTAGAAATGGGTTCAAGGACATTAATACTGGGAAAAGGCACCTTAGAGGCAAAAAATGCTGCCCAAGTTAAACACTACTTTTTCTAGGTTTCTTCACAACTGTGTTTGGTCCATGTGTTAAGGTTCAGTGTTCCCATTTAAGTGAAAGTAATGCATGTAGTCTCCTGGAAGAACCTTTAAGGAGAGTCTGTACTCTTCACCCATGCTTCCAACGTCAAGTTTAAGGCAGTTAGGATGGCTGGTATCCCAGCAGTCATCATGGACCAGGAGAGGAAAGCCATATCTTAGGAACTGTAGATTAGAGAATTTAAAGTTAACTGGCTCCAATAGAGTTTATGGAGCTAAAACGATATACCACAATCGACTTGTCTACCTCTGGACTTCTTTTTATTTATTTATTTATTTTTCTTTTTATATATATTTTTATTGATTTCAGAGAGAGGGAGAGACAGATAGAAACATCAATGATAGAGAGAATCATTGATCAGCTGCCTATTGGGGATTGAGCCTGCAACCGAGGTATGTGGACTTCTTTTAAGCAGAAGAGATCATCTTTTATCTGTATTAGGGCTCTGTTATTTTGCACTTTCTACTTCTTCAATACTATTGAATTCTTTTTGGGTTTACAGTGTTGTCACAAGGGTATATTAACAATGAAAAATGCCTAATTACACATGTTTGTTTAGTTTCCTTATAAGCAAGAAGGAGCTTCAAATTCTGACTTTTAAAGGTGAGATACCAGTATGATAGTAAATCACTTAGTGAAAAATGCCTTTTGCAGTAATAAAAAATATAGTAGCATGGGAAAACAGAATGGAAAGAGATATTTAGGATATCTCAAAATCTAAGGTATAAGAATATAAAATAACACATTTTTAGAAGGATCACTCAGGAAGTAAGGTATGGCACCCAGGTAAATTGGAAATAGTAGGGAATTAAGTTGCTAAACAAGTGACAATTAAATACTAAGCTTGAGTGGACAAAGTTGGGAAACATTCAGAATGCACCAGCAAAAACTTTAACCCTTGAGGTGGCAGGGACAAAGTCTAATTCAGGGAACAACAGCATTAACCAGGAACATCCATTTAAATTATGTAAATGAATTTAGGTAAATTAGAAGAGGTGTTATATTTAAGAAATGATATTTTTCTATTACACAGGTAAATAGGCTCTTTGAAATGTTTATAGGCATGCTTTTCTATCCAGATAATTGTTCCTTTTTGGTGATTAAATATTCTGGAAATTGTCTAATTAGCATCTTTATTACCCAGTGATTTATTTAAAATATGACAAAAATAATGCTCCATATTTGGTTAAAAACTCAAGATAACTGTTTACATATATTTATCTAGATACCTACATAATTTATTGCTAACAAATAACCGTTAGGCTGCCCTAGGAATTGAAATATTCCACAAGCACCTCGCAAAATCTGACAAGATCAAGAGAGACAGTCAGTAGAATTGCTTTGTATACTATGAAGCACATAAAGCAAATTAAAATATTTCTATTACTCTCTATCTCTCTGAAATGTAGTTTTCTTATTGTAACCATTGACTATCTTAATTGGTTGTATGTTCATGATTGTCAAGTGACTCAATGTCTATTAAAGTGACATAGAATATTATGGGGTGTTATGCAAATGCAAGGAATATTTTTAAATATGTTGGCTCTAGTAATTTTACTCTGGTAAAATTTATGTCATTTATTTTGTTTTGCTTCAATGCAATATATTGTACTCACTAAGCCTGAAATGCCATTAACTCATCCATTCAGTGGTGTGGTGATGAATTATAAGATTTTGAATAAAATACAAATATTAACATAATATATGACTAACCTTTGTTTAAAAGGATAGATTTATTAACCAAGGAAAATAAAAGGAATATTTCCATCATTCTTCTAAGGAAGTTAGGGTTAATTTTATTGTATTTACTGAAAGAAGAGGAATTATATACAAAGCAAGCAGGAAATTACCTTCTACCTGTACTAATTAGGAAAAAAAGGACATTGCACCAAAAAGATTCCATACTCAATAACCCTACAGAAAAATGAAATGGAAAAAAAATTCAAGACATGATAGCACCAATAAACCTTACTAAATCTAAGATTCTTCACAAGCTATATTAAAAACATTCTCATAGTATTATAAAAACACAAAAATTAGATTAATTTGACTTCAAGAAAATTATGAAATTCTGTGCTTCCAAAAACATTATCAAGAAAATAAAAGGACAACTCACAGACTGTGAGAAAATATTCGCAAATCACGTATCTTAAAAGGAACCTGTATCTAGTCTATATTGTAAAAAGAACTAACAAGTAAAAACAAAAATCAATTTTTTTAAAAAGTGAGTAAATGATCTGAATAGATATTACTCCAGAGAAAATATACAAATATGAATAAGCACATGAGAAGACACTCAAGTCAGTAATCTCTGGGAAATGCAAGTCAAAAGCGTAATAAGAAAACACTTTATACCCACTAGAATGGCTATAATAAAAAAGACATGTAAAACACATCAGCCAAAGGACTTGTACGCACGCATATAAGCATAACCAATGGATACAAGACACTGGTAGAGGGGGGCAGGTGAAGGCATTTCCTGGGGGTAGGGGAGGCCGGCAGGAGGTCAATGGGGAAAAAAAGGAGACATATGTACTACTATTTGTAATACTTAAAATAATAATAATAAAAAAAACATGGAGGGGACATGGAGAAATTAGAACTCTCACAAATTGCTGATGGGATTATAAAGTGGATAAGGTTAAATTTCTAAGCATTTAGTGAAAATAAAATAAGAGACCATTGTGTTATATTGAATGCATGAATAAGAATATTCAATTTTAAATGGCTCTTGTTGGAAATAATTGGCTAGTTTGAAATATAACAAAACAACAACAAATAAACAAAACACCTGGTTTCAATTTAAATAGATCATGGGAATGATATATGAAGAATTTTCAAACTAAAAGTTAGCCTCTTCCCCAAAAAGTTCAGGATCATAAAGGGAAATATTTAAGGCCTGTGCAGTAGAAACCAAAGGTAGAGCTAGCTCAGATAACTCCTACTTGGAGATGAATGATTTAAAAGGAGTTAGTAGGGAAGTCACTAGTAGAATTTTGTTTTCCTGTAACAAATGTTGGTAACAGGGATTTGAATATTTGATGAGGTTCTATAAGGCAAACTGTAGGAAATATGGCAGCAAAGATAATGGCAGGGTACTGTCTTTCCAGCTTATTAAATGGACATTTCAAATTCTACTTTCCAGTCCACAGTTTTCAATAAATGCTCATCTGCAAGGAAGTATTGTCTTTCTAAAACTGCCTCTTTGTTGGCAAGGCTGGGATGTTGGTGGACTTGACAAACTATCCAGTCTGTCTGCCTGGCTCTTGATTATATGTCAATGGCTCAGAACTGAAATTGGAATAATAACTAATGAATCATCTTGACAGGTAGAAATGCTATACAACGATTTATAATGGTATTTTGTTTATGACAATTCTTTCCAGCTCTGTCCCTTACTCAGTTGTTTCGATTGAGTGTCAAGTTATATAAAGAAAAACAATACTGCTTAGAAACATTAAATTTCTGTGTACAGAATATCGATATCATCAAGAAATTTGTTACATGACTGAAAATATCCCCAATTTGTATCACTTATAACTTAATTAAGAAGCACAGTTCAAGAAACTATCTTCAAAGAAAATGCAATTAATAATCTTAGTTTATTACTATATCCTGATAAGTAAAACAAATGGAGCATTTGATAGTGACATAACTACTATATCATAATTAAAATTGAAGTACTTTGGACTTGAGCATTGATAATACTAAACAAATAAGTCTTTCTTCACACTTCCCAGATGGCAATTGAAATAAACAATGGGATATACCAGTACACATAAGGGAAATCATAAAAATGTGTTTGTATTAATTAGAAACCTTCCTGTTTGCAAAAATGCATCTTGAACAAAATTAAGCAACCCAAAGGAAAACTGAGTGGCTCCACAAAACCGGGTCATGAGGAACAAAACACACTTAGCTTCTACCCTGTGATGCTTGTAGTCATCATTCAGGACTAGTAAAGAGGAATACTGTCTTTGTTTAGCAGTGAGGTTTGGCTTTCAGGGAAGAACTTTTGTTAGGTAATATCTCAAGAAGCCCAACATTACTTACAATAAAAGCCTAATTTGCTAAGTGTTCGGTCATCTTTCCAATCAAAGGGTAATATGCTAATGATATGCTCAGTCTGCTCAACCGCTCGCTATGACATGCACTGACCACCAGGGGGCAGATGCTCTGACTGGTAGGTTAGCTTGCTGCTGGAGTCTGGCCCATCAGGACTGAGCAAGACAGGACGGACATGCCCTGGGGCCCTCCTGAAGTCCCTCCCCCAATGGCCAACTTCCCACATCCTTCTCCAGCCCCATCATGCACCAGTGGAGTCCCTTGGCCTGGCCTGCACCCTCTCACAATCCGGCTCAGGGACCCCCCTCCTTGAGTGCACAAATTCTGTGCACCAGGCCTGTAGTGTATATATAACTATAACATTAATATATACATAATTATAACATTAAGCCTTTACTAATGATCTTATCATCAAAATGCAGTAATGTATGTATTCCTAAATTCATATGTAGCTATTCAAATAATTTTCACTTTAGAGTCTTATCTCTTATGAGACTTGAATAAGAGGGTCCAAGAGCAAATTAATCCTGAAACATGCTGGAGGCAAAAATGACAAAAGGGAAGTTGTCCTACTTTAGGCACATTATGAGAAGGCAAGTTCTTTGGAAAAGACAATACTACTGGAAACAAATAGAAGGTAGCAGGAAAAGAAGATCAGATTATGACATGGATTGAGTCCATAAAAAAAGTCATAGGCACGAGTCTACAGGGGCTGAGCAGGACTGTTGAGAACAGGACATTGGGATATCATTCATTTATAGAGTCAAGGGCAATCAGAGCCAACTCAACAACATGTAATAACAAGTAGAATATTGACTTGCAATAATTAGATTTTAAAGCTATTATTTTGAAAAATATTATTGAGTGTTCTCTGACTGCAGTACCCTATGTGATATACATGAACATTTTAAATTTGTCACCCCAACATTGAAATATCACATTATGACCTCAACATGTTTTATTCTTTATTTTTTTTTAAATGAAGAAATGAATGGCCTGCATTCCTAGCACACATTTACACTTAATATCGATGAAGTTATGTATTATTAAAGCAGTGAACTTAGTTCCCTTAAAATCTTCATGCCCATACCTATGTAAAAAAAAGTTGAATTTAATCTAGGACGTCAATTAGTTGTTTCCAGGTTCCTAGTGAAAGTGGCTTTGTTCTTTCATTTCTTGGTCCTTGCAGAGTTTTCTTCTCAAATGGCACAATAGGAGGCCCCATTATATGGACTTATTCCTTTTTGAGCAATGCCCTAGGTGTTGGATAATTGCTCATAAGATAAAGATCTGCATTATGAATACTACATCAACCTTTTGTATAATATTTTACAAACTATATTTTTGTACTGTATTGTCTCTGAGCACCCTACTGATATTTCTCAAAACATTTTCCTCCCCTTATATTTTCAGGGATCTAAAGCATATAAAGGTTTCTCTGTAGGATGTCCACTATACAATTCTCATTTAAAAATATTTTCCATGCCTTGTTTTGATTTATTTCAAGTCACCTATATATCAAATGACAAACCAGTCAGTTGCTGACCTTTAAAAAATCTCAGGGCTTTAAGAGAAAACCATAGGGAACCTGTCCAAAATCCTGCTCATTTTAGAAGACCACAGCAGTTTTCTTTTGCAGTTTGTAAGACTGTAAGCAGTTTCAAAAATATTATATAACTGGAGTACATGCTATTTTGTTAAGATGTATCTTTTTTATGTAAGCCGTACCTCTGTCTTTTCTGGGTCTGTTATTTTTTTTTATATTGACTATTATGTAATTGAAAGGTTAAAAAGAGAGTAATATTCTGTGTTGATAAACTAGATTAAAATGATACCAAAAATAGGTGATACCTTAAACTTGTAAAATATTTTGCTTAGGAAACAAAATGAAAAGATGGACTTCCAGAGTGATAAAGATATCTCTTGGAGAGGCCATCCCTCCTCACACAGGAATAATGAAAATGGTAGCAAAACAACTACAATTAAATATTTCAGAAATTGGAGGAATAACTAAACTATTGGAAAGCAATGACTACCACACAGACAAACCTTGAAAGTATTATGCTGAAGGAAAGAAAGCCCTCACAAAACCAGATATATTATGGTTTTATTTATATGAAATGTCCAGAATAGGCAACCCTCTGCAGACAGAAAGTAGATCATTGGTTGCCTGAAGCCGGTGGTTGGGAGTGGGTAAGAAAATGTGAAATGTCTGCTAATGTATGCAGACATTCATTTTGGAATGAGGAAAATGTTCTTAGATTAAATTTCAGTGGGGGTTACACATCTCTGTGAATATATATATTTTTAAGAATTATACTGTATATTTAAATAGGTGTGCTATATGGTATGTAAATTATTATCTCAATAAAACTAAGGTAAAAAAAGCAAAATGATATTCAGTACTTTATGAACTTTATCACGTTTTCAGGAAATGGTACAAATTGCATATTCCAACTCTGAAATGGATGGCTTATCTATTGGAATACAGGTCTCATCTCCATAATAACTATTGCCCTTCATTTGACATTAATCCTTTGACAGATGAAGGTACTGACACTCTCTTCTTCCCTCAGTAGCCTTGATATCAACAAGGCCCTGATTTTGTTGTTTTTTCAGTCTGAAATTCCTTACCCACACAGTCTTTAGTGCTCTTGTTTGTATACTTAGTTCCTCCCAATCTGTTCTTTATTATTTGTGACATAAAATTTTATTGCAATAATGTTTATAAAAGTAGTATTTTCAGCAGAACCTGTATGTAAACACTATCATATTTCTATCTCCTGGTAATATAAGAAATGCAATATAATTATGGATTTATAGAATCTTAAGGAATACTTTTTATATTTAAGACTTGGATTTTTTTAATACAATAGATTATGTAAAATCATTGGAGTATATTGTATAATAGGTTTAAGAGGAATACACAGAAACACACAAAAAACAGGGTTTCTAATACAGTATCCCATAAAGTACTGTTTGACAAGATATTTTTTGTTGTTAATCCTTACCTGAGGATATTTTTCCACTGATTTTTAAAAAGAGTTGAAGGAAGGGGCAGAGACAGAGAAAGAGAAACATCGATATGAGAGAGACACATCAATTGTTTGCCTTCTCACATGTCCCAACCTGGGCTGGGGATCAAGCCTGCAACCGAGGTATGTGCCCTTAACTGGAATCAAATCTGGGACCGTTCAGTCCACAGGCCAATGCTCTGTCCACTATTTTTAAAATAAAATATAGAGATGCTATAACAAATTAGAAATTTAGAGGTCTCATGGAAATATACAATTAATTAACTACTGATGTCAATTTTCTAAGAACAGTTACAAATAAATTAAATAAAAATAGAAATAAAAAATAGTCACAAAAACTTATTTGAAAAAAAATAGTGACTTGGAAATAGTTATCTACTGAGAATCTTATGTGAACAAATTAGCAATGTAGATTGTGCATTGCAGTGGAAGGTAGAAAGACTTTACTTAGGGCAGCATGAATATTTTCATGAAAATTTTATGAGTTCTTCCACCAAACAGACATATTTCCAGGCAATTTGATTATAATTTCAATGAAATCAATAATTAAACATTTGTGCCTATATAACTTATTTGACACTCATCTATGTAGTAGAACATGTAAAGAGTTTTGTAAGTAAACATTGCATTTGGTTAAAATGTTCATTCAGTGTTAATGTAGCTGAAAATACCATAAGCATTTTACACCTCCAACTTTAGCTGTGAGGGTGCAATACAGGAAGGAATACTGAAAAAGATTACGGAAGAGTGAAGAAAAACACCCTGGGTAGTAGGAGATCTGGCTCCTTTTCCTCATTTTATCCTTTTGTAACCTTGGCAAAGCACTTAGCATCTTCAATTCCATCATTAATCATGCAAGCTGAAGGACCAAAATACTTTTTTCCCATTAAAGTCACCAGCTATTGCAAAGCTCCATAATTTTCTGAATTTTCTTAGGGTCTCGGTGAGATCTAGTCATTTGTTTCATATCCTCCAACTTGAGGTTCTTTCTAATAAGCCTTCCTAATTCCAGAAGTTGATAGAATCCCCCTTTCCCTTTGACGTTCTGCTTCTGTTGTATAAACTAAGCCAGCAATACTCAAAATTATTGCTAAATCAAACATGGTCTCTGGGTAGACAATCAGTGCCCCAACATGATCCTGTTCTGGTTGCCATTGCATAAATGCATAAATATAAGGAAAACAAGACAGAAGCAAATTAGGACCCACAGCAGGCCTATGGCAACTGTGTCCATTAAGAGGAACACTGGGAGGCAAAAATGGTCACCAGTGTGAAGGTCTCCCTCTGTGCATTGTATTCCAGGTGAGTACAGATGTCTAACCAAGCCAGGCTAATCAGATTTTGGAAAAGGGACTCTAAAGAGTTGGGGTAGGGTGCATAAGCTGCATGAAAAGTGGAGCACGGACCCCGCTGCTCCCCTACTGTGATCTGAAATGGGAAACACTGTGGGAAAAACCTTGCCTTGTGTTCTATTATGTAGCTCAATGATTGGGATTGGAAATGACATTAGTCCTTCAGCTTGTTCCATGGAGTTTTCAGAACAACTTCTTTGTAGTTACAATACAGGATGCATACTGGACTCTCAATATGCATACTGTGTGTATATGTAATTGTTACACAATATATGCCAGCATAAGTGTAATTATGTAGGAGTGGGTGTTGGAGAGAGAAGGGGTAACTGTGAAAATGAAACTATGGAAACAATAGAAAGTATAAAAGCACACAAGTTTATGTTCAATGCAATAGTCTTCAAAGGCACATGAATGAAAATGAACTGTGAGCAGGGTCTCACAGGATGCATAGGCGTTCCGCACAGGGGTAAGAAGGGCTTTGTATGACCAGAATGCAAGACATACTGTGGAATGCAAATGTACATGTTTATCGGATGCCAGTTTAAAGGCCAAAAAGGAAGGAAAAAAAAAAGATGTAAATTGACAGCAGAGGAGGCTAGGGAAGTCATTTGATACCATGGCATACAGTGTTTTGTGATCCATGTAAAAATAAATGTTTACATATAACAATACATTGGTAAACTTTCATAATCCTAGTATAAAAAGAGAAAGATTATGTAATCTTGCTTTCTTTTTTTATTGAGCAAGAAATATTTTCTATTATTACTTAACTGGGAAAAGAGTGGATGCCCTAGGACAGTAGTAGGCAAACTGTGGCTCGCGAGCCACATACGGCTCTTTGGCCCCTTGAGTGTGGCTCTTCCACAAAATACCATGGCCTGGGCAAGTCTATTTTGAAGAAGTGGCATTAGAAGAAGTTTAAGTTTAAAAAAATTTGGCTCTCAAAAGAAATTTCAAGCCTTGTACTGTTGATATTTGTCTCTGTTGACTAAAGAGTTTGCCGACGACTGCCCTAGGATGATCCAGAACTGAGATAAGAGTAAGACAAGGCAACTATTCCAATAAGTAACTAAAGAAACTGCAGTGAACATATAAGCAACAGAATAAACTATAGATCAATTTAGACTATAAAATTAACAATATTTTTATACTGATTTTCCATGTGGGACAAGAGATTGGGAGGAGTCTTGGGTCACTCTGAGTTTTTAGTGTGAATGTTTGGGTAAATATTTGTAGAAGGAATATAAAATGAGCATGTTTTGGAAAAGATGATAATGAGTTGGGTTTTGAGCATTTGGAACCTTAAGTTCCCAGATAATTTGAATATGGAAACAATGAGTACATAGCAAGAATCAAGTTTTGAAGCCTGGGGAAAATAAAATTAGAAAAAAGTTGGAGATTTTTGGAATAAACTACCTAATATATACATATCCATTATATTACACAGAGGCACCTAGAAAATAGAGTTACTAAAATAATAGTTATCCTCTATTCACAGGAATTGCTGAATTATCTCCACTGCACAGCTTTTGCAAATCAACAAATCATTTTAATTGAGTAACAGATGACAGCATTGAACTTTACCTGAGCCTGATGTTTCTGGGAAGCAGTGGTGGTCAAGAAAACCCCCACCCTTTCATGCTCTGAAAAATAGCTAATCACAAAGAGCCATCCTGTCCTCACATATTCTGTGGCATTAATTGCCTCTATCCTTCCAATAAGCCTGGCTGTTCATCCTTCCTCATTACTTCCTAAGTCTCACTGATGACTGCCTTGTTTACCTGCTCTATAAACCCAGTGCTCCCTCCTTTTCTTTGAAACAGCACTTAATATCAAGAGTGCTTCCTATTGCAATAGCCTGAATAAAATCATCTCCTTAATTGTTTGATGCATTTCATCCTTCACACAGCAAACAATCAGTAGTGATTAATTCCCATGGAGAGTGATGGGTCTGGATTCATCTCTTGGTTGAGCCATTTAATGGCCATGTTCTTACTTACAAATGAAACTATTACATGCCTTATGTTTTAATATTCTACTTATTTTGAAATTTTTAAATGAAATCATCTCTACTAAAATAAAAAACATGCATAAACCCTCATCCCAAACTGAGGAAACTAATGTAAACAAATTCTAATACAGTTTCCATGGGACAAAAGACAGAAATATATCACATCCCCATTCTATTGATTCAGAAAGTTCAATATCTGCTTTAATGTTTGCTTACTCCCTTCCTTAATGACTAATTTTCAATAATATTTATTCAAAGCTTTCATTTATTCAAAGCTTTAATGCAACAACCTTAGTACAACATCATGAATTTACATTTATCAAAATATCCTTCTTCTAAACTGCTATTTCTACTAGAAAAAAAAAAAATCCCCCGTCCATCCCTATAACACATTCTTCCCAAAGAAAATGTGATTTACATAACAATATAAATGCATCTCTCTTCTGCTAGATGTTTTTATGTCCATTAACATTCAGGAAAATGTTGACAGTCCTTAACCTCAAGCTTCTTTTTTTTCCTTTTTTATATATATTTTTAATTGTTTAAAATATTACATATGTTAGGACATATATCTCCTTTTTTTCCCCCATTGACCTTCCCCCAGCCTCCCCTAACCCCTGTCACATGTCCTCTACCACCTGCCCAGTGTCTTGTGTCGATTAGTGTGCTTATATGCATGCATACAAGTCCTTTGGTTGATCTATTACCCTCCCTCCCCAACACTTCCCAGCCTTCCAGCTGTAATTTGACAGTCTGTTTGGTGCTTTACTGCCTCTGTATCTATCTTTTTATTCATCAGGTTATAATGTTCTTTATTTTCCATAAATGAGTGAGATCATGTGGTATTTTTCTTTCATTGCCTGTCTTATTCACTTAACATAATGCTCTCCAGGTCCATCCATGCTGCTGCAAATGGTAAGAATTCCTGCTTTTTTATAGCAGCGTAGTATTCCATTGTGTAGATGTACCATAGTTTTCTAATCCACTTATCTGCTGATGGGCATTTAGACTGTTTCCAAATCTTAGTTAGCTATGGTGAATTGTGCTGCTATGAGAATAGGGGTGCATATATCCTTTCTGATTGGTGTTTCTAGTTTCTTGGGATTTATTCCTAGAGGTGGGATTACTGGGTCAAATGGGAGCTCCAATTTTATTTTTTTGAGGAAACTCTATACTGTTCTCTACAGTGGCTGCACCAGTCTGCATTCCCACCAGCAGTGCACGAGGGTTCCTTTTTCTCTGCATCCTCACCAGCACTTGTACTTTGTTGATTTGTTGATGGTTGCCATTCTGACAGGTGTGAGATGATACTGCGTTGTTGTTTTGGCTTGCATCTCTCAGATAATTAGTGACTTTGAGCATGTTTTCATATGTCCCTTGGCCTTCCTTCTGTCTTCTTTCAAAAAGATTCTATTTAGGTCCATTGCCCATTTTTTTATTGGATCATTTATCTTCCTTTTATTAAGTTGTATAAGTTCCCTGTAGATGTTGGAGATTAAACCTTTATCAGTGATAACATTTGCAAATATGTTCTCCCATACAGTGGGCTTTCTTGTTGTTTTTTATGGTTTCTTTTGCTTTGCAAAAGCTTTTTATTTTGATGTAGTCCCATTTGTTTATTTTCTCTTTAGCTTCCATTGCCCCAGGAGCAGTACTGGTGAAGAAATTGATTCGGCATATGTCTGAGATTTCTCTGCCTGTAGATTCCTCTAGTATCGTGGTCGGCAAACTACGGCTCGTGTGCCACATGTGGCTCTTTGGCCCCTTGAGTGTGGCTCTTCCACAAAACACCACTGCCTGGGTGAGTCTATTTTGAAGAAGAGGCATTAGAAGAAGTTTAAGTTTAAAAAATTTGGCTCTCAAAAGAAATTTCAATCGTTGTACTGTTGATATTTGGCTCTGTTGACTAATGAGTTTGCTGACCACTCTTCTAGTATTATTATGGTTTCTCATATTATGTTTAAGTCCTGTATCCATTTTGAGTTAATTTTTGTGTATGGTGTAAGTTGGTGGTCTAGTTTCATTTTTTTGCATGTGTCTGTCCAATTTTCCCAACACCATTTATTGAAGAGACTGTCTTGATTCCATTGTATGTTCATGCCTCCTTTGTCAAATATTAATTGAGCATAGTGGTTTGGGTCAATATCTGGATTCTCTATTCTATTCCATTGGCCTATATGTCTGTTCTTGTGACAGTACCAGGCTGTTTTGAGAACAGTGGCTTTGTAATACAGCTTGAAATCTGGTATTGAGATCCCACCTACTTTGTTCTTTCTCAGGATTGCTGTGGCTATTCGGGGTCTTTTTTTATTCCAGATGAATTTTTGGAGAGTTCTTTCTAGGTCTGTGAAATATACCATTGGTATTTTAATGGGGAGTGCATTGAATCTGTAGATTGCTTTGGGTAATATGAACATTTTAATGATGTTGATTCTACCAATCCATGAACATGGTATGTTCTTCCATCTGTTTATGTCTTCCTCTATCTCTTTTTTCAGTGTCATGTAGTTTTCCATGTAGAGGTCTTTTACCTCCTTGGTTAAGTTTATTCCTAGGTATCTTAATTTTTTTGATGCAATAGTAAATGGGATTGCTTTTTTAGTCTCTCTTTCTCTAAGTTCACTATTGGTGTATAAAAATGCCATAAATTTCTTGGCGTTAATTTTGTACCCTGCTACATTGCTGAATTCATTTATTAAGTCTATTCATTTTTTGATGGGGTCTTTTGGGTTTTTTATGTACAATATTATGTCATCTGCAAATAAGGACAGCTTTACTTCTTCTGTTCCAATTTGGATGCCTTTTATTTCTTCTTCTTGTCTAATTGCAATGGCTAATACTTCCAGTACTATGTCGAACAGGAGTGGAGAGAGTGGCCATGCCTGTCTTGTTCCTGTTCTTAGGGGAAATGGTTTTAGTTTTTGTCCATTGAGTATGATGTTAGCTTAGGATTTATAATATATGGCTTGTATTATGTTGAAGTATGATCATTCTATTCCCACCTTCTTAATAGTTTTTATCAAGAAAGGGTGTTGGATTTTGTCAAATACTTTTTCTGCATCAATTGATATGACTATGCGATTTTTATCTCTCAATTTGTTTATGTGATGTATCATGTTTATTGATTTGCGGATATTGTACCATCCTTGCATTCCTGGGATAAAGCCTACTTGGTCATGGTGTATGATCTTTCTAATAAACTGCTGGATCCAATTTGCTAGAATTTTGTTGAGGATTTTGGCATGTATGCTCATGAGGGATATTGGCCTGTAATTCTCTTTCATTATGTTGTCTTTATCTGGTTTTGGTATTAAGGTGATGCTGGCTTCATCAAAGGAGCTTGGAAGTGTTCCTTCCTCTTGAATTTTTTGGAATAGTCTGAGGAGGATAGGTTTTAGTTCTTCCTTGAATGTTTGGTAAAACTCTCCTGTGAAGCCGTCTGGCCCCGGGCTTTTGTTTGCTGGAAGCTTTTTGATGACTACTTCAATTTCTTCCATAGTTATTGGTCTATTGAGATGTTTAGATTCTTCCTGATTGAGTTTTGGAAGGTTATATTTTTCTAGGAATATGTCCATTTCCTCCAGGTTGTCCAGTTTGTTGGAATGGAGTTGTTCTTAGTATTTTTTAACAATCCTTTGTATTTTGTGGGTCTGTTGTTATTTCACCTCTTTAATTTCTGATTTTGTTTATTTAGGTCCTCTTTCTTTGTTTCTTGGTGAGCCTGATTAGAGGTTCATACATCTTGTTTATCCTTTCACAGAACCAGCTCTTTGTTTTGTTGCTCTTTTGTATTATTTTTTTGGTCAATGTCATTTATCTCAGCTCTGATCTTTAATATTTCCTTCCTTCTGCTTACTCTGGGCTTTTCTTATTGCTCTTTTCTAACTCTTTGAGTTGTAGGGTTAGATAATTTATTAGCATTGTTTCTTGTTTTTTTTTTTTTTTTTTTTTGCAGTAGGCTTGTACAGCTATGAACTTCCCTCTCAAGACTGCTTTCGCTGTGTCCCATAGATTTTGGATTGTTGTGTTTTCATTGTCATTTGTTGCCATGATGTTTTTTATTGCTTCTTTGATCTCTCTGGTAACCCAGTCATTGTTTAATAGCATGCTGTTTATTCTCCATGTGTTTGATTTCTTTGGATTGTTTTTGTTGTAGTTGGTTTCCAGTTTTATGCCACTGTGATCTGAGAAGATGCTTGATATGATTTCTATCTTCTTGAATTTGAAGAGAATTTGCCTATGACCCAACATATGGTCTGTCTTTGAAAATGACCCATGTGCACTTGAGAAGAATGTATAATCTGTGGCTTTGGAGTGAGATATTCTGAAGATGTCAATTAATTCCATCTGGTCTAGTGAGTCATTTAGGATTGATGTTTCTTTGCTGATTTTTTTTGTAGAGGATTTGTGCAATGGTAATACTGGGTATTAAAGTCTCCTAGTATGATTGTATTGCT
Source organism: Corynorhinus townsendii (assembly GCA_026230045.1). Taxonomy (NCBI): domain Eukaryota; kingdom Metazoa; phylum Chordata; class Mammalia; order Chiroptera; family Vespertilionidae; genus Corynorhinus; species Corynorhinus townsendii. Next base: position 124,888,535 of record JAPDVU010000006.1, read on the forward strand.
ATCAATCTCTTCCTTGATATCCTCCAGTAGTTTTTTTATGTATTTGGGTGCTCCTGTGTTGGGTGTGTATATATTTACCAGACTTATTTCTTCTTGTTGGATTGTTCCCTTTAGTATTATGAAGTGGCCTTCTTATCTCTTGTTATGTCCTTCACTTTGAGATCTAATTTGTCAGATATAAGTATTGCTACCCCAGATTTTTTTTCATTTCTCTTCGCCTGAAAAACCTTTTCTATCCCTTCACCCTCAGTCTGTGTGCATCTTTTTTTCTGAGGTGGGTTTCTTGTAGACAGCAGATATATGGGTCATGTTTTCCTCTCCAGTCCCTTACCCTATGTCTTTTGATTGGGCCATTTTATTTATTTACATTATAATTATTATTGATAGGTACTTATTTGTTGCCATTTTTATTCTTTACCCCTGTGTTCCTTCTTTGCTTCCTATTTATTTATTTATTTTTTACAGCAGATCCTTCAGCATTTCTTGTATTGCTGGTTAGGTGGTAATAAATACCCTGAGTCCATTTTTGTCTGTGAAGCTCCTGATTTCACCTTCAATTTTGATTGATAGCCTTGCTGGGTACACTGTTCTGGATTCAGACCCTTCTTTTGCACAACTTTGTATATTTCATTCAATTCCCTTCTGGCCTGATGTGTTTCTGTTGAAAAATTAATCGCTAGTCTGTTGGGGGTTCCTTTACATGTAACTTTCTGTTTCTCTCTGGCTGCTGTTAAGATTCTTACTTAGTCATTGGTGTTTGCCAATTTAATTATAATGTGCCTTGGCATCGGTCTTTTGGGGTTCATTTTGCTTGGGACTCTGTGAGCTTCTTGGCTTTGTGTGGGTTTTTTCTTCCCTATATCAGGGAAGTTTTCTGTCTGTTATTTCTTCAAACAAGTTTTCTATTCCTTGATCAGTTTCCTCTCCTTCTGGAAGCCCTATTATGCGGATTTTGTTTTTTTTTTGTTTTTTGTTTTCCCAAAGTTCCCTTAGGCTCTCTACCTGCTTTTAAATTTTTTTTTTTCTAGAAGCTGCTCTACTTGGGTATTTTTTCCCACCTTGTCTTCTAGCTCACTGATACAGTCCTCTGCTTCTTCTAGTCTACTCTTGATGCTTTCTATTGAATTTTTTACAGCAGCAATGTCATTTTTCCTTTCTTCTTGGTTCTTCTTTATTTCCTCTTGGTTCTTACACATATTGTCAAATTTGTCTTCCATTCTTTTCAGCCACCTTATGACCATTTCTCTGAATTCTTTCTCTGGCAGGTTGTTTGCCACCATTTCGTTCACTTTCTTTTCTGGTGATGCCTGCTTTTCTTTCATATGTGGGCTGTTTCTTTGTGTCCCCATACTCTCTCTTCTTCGGGTGTCTGGTTATGTAGTTCTTTCTTTTTTGAGTTGATTTAAAGGCACAAAATACAACACAACCAGGTACAACGCACATGGCACTGAACAGAAATGTATTCATGATATTAATAACCCAAAATAAAGGTGACCACCAGAGAAAGGCAAATTAGAGACTAGGAGAGAAAGAAGAAGAGGGAAAAAAAAATAAAGAAAGGAGTGCAAAAATGAAATTGGAAAAAGGGGGAAATAATTAAGATAGAAAAGAAAGAGAATACGAAAGGAGAGGGGAACAAACTGTATATAAGGGGAGAAAACTCCAATAGAACTGCCACTAATCCCAACAAATGCCGGCAACATGTACCTGGAGATGAATACAAACTACAAACAACAACTAATATCAAGCAAGGTGCTGGAAACAGAAGCAAAAAACAAACAAAAACAAAACAAACAAACAAATAAAAAAAGAATAAGCAAAACAATTTCACAAATAAGCATAAAAAATCGATATAATCAACAATCAAGCAAACAACAACAAAAGGACAGAGAGAAAAACAGTTTTTTGGATAGTGAAGACAGAGAAGAGAGAGGTGTGTATGGACTTGGAGCAGGGGATTGGAAATTATATATATAAGTAGGGTGAAATTTTAACTGGGGGTAAAAAGAAAGAATAGGGAAAATCTAAATCAGGAAAAGGGTAAGAGAAACATGGCAACAAAAGGGGAAAAGTTAGGAAGAGAATGATGGCATAAAGGTAAAATGATGCTAAAGGGAAGATGAAAATAGAATGTAGAACACTAACCCCAAAGTAAAATAAAGAGAAAATAAAATGCTACTTAAAAAAAAAAGTAAAATAGTAGTAGTAATAATACTGATTGAAAATAAAAATGTAATAATTAAAAAGTTAAATCAAGTGAGGAAAAAAAGAAAAAAAAACAGTTTCTTAAGTAAAAGATTAAAAAATAAAAATGTGCAGTAGTGAAGGTCATTCACTTCATCTACTGTTCTTTTTGGCACACCAGTTTCCTAGTCAGGACAGTATTGCAGTTCCCTGCATTCCACTGCTCCTCAGTGTTGTAAACCAGTCCTGATTTTTAAGCAGGCAGTGTGTCCTAATTTCTTGTATTCTTTTATTTGTGTTTACAGAAGAGTCAATTTGTGATTCAACCCCTGGGTGTCAGTGTTTCTGGATTGACCTCCAGATCTATAGGTCCTCTCTAGCTAGTGCTTAGATCCTGCTTTCCTTGCGGTATTCAATAATGGATTGTGGGAATGGGTTGCCCCAGAGCTGGTTTTCTGATGGTTATTCCCCGCTCTAATCCTCAGGTTCCAGAAAAACAACTTTCCCCTGCAGTCTCTTAGGGTGTCCCCAATTGGGTGATCCTATGTACTGGGCTTAGTAATCAGAAGAAAGGATTTAAAGAGGAAAAAGAAAAGACAAACAAAAAAAGAACCAGCATAAGTGTGTGAACTCCAGGGCTGTGCGCAAGTCTGTGCAGTCTTTCTTTCCCCCTTGGGTCTAAGCTGCGGGCACACTTCTAAAATTTTTAAGCTGTCCTTTAGCATTAAATCAAAATGGATTGCTTTTTAAGAGTTCCTTTCTGTTAGCAGCTCTAAGGACCCCCTTCCACATTCATGGATCACGCCAGCCCCAACAGCCACTGATTTTTCTAGGCACAGACTTCCCCAGGTCCTCCAGTTCCCACAGTGCACACATTTCTCTCTCCTGCTGGGACCAGAGACCTCACCTTATCCCATACGAAATCTGATCTTTCTGTGGTGGAGTGTAGAGATCCTCTGAATCCGCATGTTTGCGCCAACTGGGGACCCGTGTTCTGGGGTCTGCAGCTGTTCGGTGGATGCCGTAGTTGTAGATTTCCAGGCTTCCGATAACATCTACTTTCCCTTTCAAGATGGCGCGGTCTCCGCATCCAAGCTAGTTGCTCAGGGAGGGAACCCAGCAGCAGTGGGCACTGCCAGGTCTGGGGAGCCCCATTCAGCAGTTCCCCATAATCTCCTGGAGTATAGCTGTTGCTCAACTCACCAACAAACACTCCCCGTGTGACCCTCAGCTGTTCTTTCTATCTGCTCCAGGACACGTATGTGTATTCCGCTGCCATTTTTTCCTCTCTCTCCTTTTCCTTTTTAAAGGAAGGATTCGGAGGTTCCTGGCACTCTAAGGTTTGATCACTCTTGGTCCCAAGCCCAGAGGTGGGGACAGTTTCTCTTCTCCCACAGCAAGTTTCAGCCTGTGCTCCCTCAATGAGAGACAGTTGTCCCAAAGAAGCCACACGTGTGCATTTGGCTCTTTTTGTCCTTCCCGAGGCTCCTCAACCTCAAGCTTCTTCATGATCTGGCCAATGCTAACATTTTGAGCTTCATTTTTCACTGTCTCCATGACCATCTTGTCTAGCTCTGAAACATCCCACACTACAATCATAACACACTACTCTTGGGTCTCTGAATGAAAACTTTTACAACTCCATGATTTTATAAAAGAAGAAAAATAGTCCTTCTTTCCTATATTCAATTGGCTAACAATTATAGGTTCTAAAATTTTTCTATGAATTTTACATAGTACTCTGTATTTTACACACTATCAAATTGCATTGTGATCTTTCCTATTTCTCCCACTAGACCAAACTCAGAGAAACTACAGCATCTACTCTACATACACATTTACATGCATAATGCCTAAGTGCCAATCATAAAGTAGGTGGACTCTGTATGAAGAAAGGTACCATGTTCTAAAGTAACAGCTTAACAGAATAAAACTTGATCACCTCTCACAAATCAACAGGTGAATTGCCAAGTTAAATTTAGTTGAAATTAGATGTTGAGAAAACACCATCAAAATCCTCTACTAAACATATGAATATTATTTACTCAACTTTCATAAGAAAACTTTCATATATTTGTTTGCAGATTTTAGTATATATATAGGAGTTGCATAGCTTTATTTTATTTATTTATTTATTTTTTTAGAGCAACAAGAGAGCATATGCAAACACTAGCATGCCCCAGTCCCCTTTTTATTGCTTGTTTTGCTTAGTACTTCTTAAAATAAAAATAAGAACCTTGAATTCAATGTTCAACTGCCAAAGAAATAACAACAGCAAGGCACATACTTAGGGCTTGAATGAAATTGTAAGCACTAGGCTGGCACAAAAAAGTAGACATTGGTTTATATATATATGTATATATGAGACCTTATTATCTAAAAATCTTCTCATCCCGGGACCTCCAAACAAATTAGCTCATACCAACATGATGTAGGTTCAAGGATACACATAGAATGACAGTGTGTTCTTTGGGATTTTGAATAAGAACTCAGACAATCCAAATTTGAATTCAGATCTTTGGGAAGTGGGAAGCTTATACTAAGCAACTGTGGTACACTTCTACTGCATTATGTCATTTGGGTCAATTATATCTAGACTCTCCTTGGTTTTATCCAGTAAAATGTAGAGGGTACAAACAGGAAAGCATGCCAGCCAGTTAAGGGTTCAACAATGCATGGTTTTTATTCTCTTGCTTTGAGAGCTTGTATGAAAAAAAAAAAAAAGTTTACCAAGGAAAATAACGAAAGATTTATGGGCCTCTTGTGCTTTAAAAAGGAAAAAAAAAAGGTAGCCACCAATTTGCTCAGATACAGCAGGCTTAGTGGTCCTATATTTTGAAGTTTTAGAAAACGGTTTTTAATGGAAGAGGAAAGGAGAAACATCCACTACCCCTTTCCAGGATTTAAACAGAGGGCGGCAGACATTCTTTACACCCAAATAAAACGATGGCGGTAGTTCACATGTGACCAAGGTGAATGTGGAATGGAGATGTTCTAAACACAGCTCAGACTCTCAGCAAAGCCAACACACTAAAATCATGGTTACATTTGGAAAGAAAACGCACAAAAACCAAATAGGAATTTTGAGAGTTTTCATTTAAAGGTAAATCTTAATGTCACCAAGTGACAAATATGCTAATTTAAATACCCAGTTCTATTTATCTAAAACACACATTGCAAACATACAAATATCTGTTCTCTGCACATGTCAGAGCCCATTCATTTCATGGTTTGGAAATGGGGAGAATAGATTCCCCTTAAATTGCAAGTCAGTAGGTGTTTCTTTACAGTTAACTTTAGCAAAATTCATACAAAATAGTGTGATTAACAATGATTTTCTGTACTTGTTAACTCACAAGGAAACACCTTCAAAACTGCATTTTGTTAAAGTTTCTGTACTAAAGTGTAGAAAAACTGAACTACACAAATATTGAAAAGTTAAAAATTCCTTAATTTTTTATTCCTGGTACCACTACCACAATTTACAGGGCAAATACCTGATGTAATGAAAAGAAAAAGAAAAAGACAAAGCTACAACAGATAAAAGACCTCAGGAATGTACATCTAATTGACACTACATTGCATTAATCAATAGCTGTACTTTTTGCAAACTGTGGCTATGACAGTCCTGAACAAGAAGGGTTTCCTGTTTAAGCTGCAGTAACTTTTCTGACTATGGATCATCGTTCCTCCTGTGGCAGATTTTTACAGTTCCTCTAATGCATTTGGGATGACTGTCTCAAAGTAACCTGCAGCTTTCCTGACAACTCCTTGCTCTCTCTGCTGCTAAGAACTGTAGCCCTTTTCTGCTGAGTTTTTAGAACCTTCTGCTACCATATCCACCACTTCTACCACCACTATAGGGGCTGCCCTAGCTTCTTCCACCAAAACTGCCCCCCTTCATGGCTCCATAATTTGATTGCTGTTGTCCACTATAATTTCCAAAATCATTATAGTTTCCACCTCCACCATAGTTACCACCAAAATGTCCCCCTTCATTGTAACCATCGTTTCCTCCACCACCGCCACCATATCCACCACCTTGGTTTCCATATCCTGGTCCACCACCACCACCATAGCCTCCTCTACTACTATAACCAGGACCACCTCCATAGTTGCCACCATCACCTCCAAATCCATTATATCCACCATCACCTCCTCCATAACTACCTCTGCTGCCACCTCCACCACTGTAGCCTCCTCTTCCACCAAAGTTTCCACTACGGCCAAAGTTACCTCCACCACCTCCAAAGTTTCCTCCCGGACCCATGAAATTGCCAGATCTACCTCCACGGCCTCTTTTTGATACAGCAGACTGCATTTCTTGTTTCGAAATGGCTTTTTTCACGTCACAATTATGCCCATTAATAGTGTGGTATTTCTGAACAACAATTTTATCAACTGTATCATGATCATCAAAAGTTACAAAAGCAAATACTCTTTTTTCCCCCACTCTGCCTGTCCTCCATAACTTCCATGGTTTCAGCCTTGCCATACTTTTCAAAAGTAGTCTCTCAAATTATATTCTTCTGTATCTTCTTTAATACCCGCAACAACAATTTTCTCCACTGTTAGATAGGCACCAGGTTTTACAGAATCCTCTCTAGAAACAGCTCTCTTTGGTTCCACTCCACGCCCATCAACCTTGTGTGGTCGAGCACACATTGCTGCATCCACCTCTTCAACACAAGAGTAAGTCACAAAACCAAAGCCCTGGGAACGTTTTGTTTGGGGATCTCTCATCACCACACAATCTGTGAGTGTGCCCCATTTCTCAAAATGTTCTCTTAAACTGTCATCTGTAGTTTCTAAGCTCAGACCACCAATAAACAGTTTTCTCAACTGTTCTGGTTCCTTAGGATCATGGCCCTCCATTTTGAGACCGCACTCGCCTCTTCCAACTCAAGTTCAATATGGGACCGCAGGAGTTGCATAGCTTTAGACATAACATATGTAAACACAATTACATTCTCTCTGTTTGTTTGCACTATATCACATAGAAAACACCAAGGGAATTTTATCGAATTTGAAGCCTATATATTATATTGTTAACTTAAACTATATATTGAATGAATCATTCAAAATTCAGTTTTTAACTGTATGGGTAGAAACACACATTTATTTCATCATGGATTATGATTGCCCATGTTCAGTGACTCTACCCTGTAAGGCACCACATAGAAGTTCTTAGGCTTCTGGAGTAGAATCCTACAAAATTTTAGTTCAAAAATCCAAATTTCCATTTAACAAATATGTTGCTTCCATAATTTAATTGCTTTCTTTTTACCTCTAGTTGCCTATTTTTAAGAATGAAATACCTATACTCAGTTTATAGGCTTATCATTATAATTAAATAAAATAACACATCTATAGTAGATATAGCTACTTATTGTTGTTTTTATTTGAATTGTTTTAAGGGATGAGTATCCAACAATGAATGAATATTGAAAAAATTAAGCCCCTATGTACTATAGGTCCTAAAGTAAGGACAGATAGTAATAACATATTTGCACATAAAAACAGAACATTTTATTGTAGAAAAGAGTAAAAATAAGACATAGTTCTATGGAAGTTTATATTAGGGTGAGGGACAATTAATTGAATTACAAAAATGCTTCCCTGAGGAAAATATGACTGAACTGAGAATTGAATTTGATAAAGAGAGAGGGAAAAACATTACAGACAGAGATGACACCAAGAGCAAAGTTATTGTGCTGAGAATAAGAAGGATGAGGGACTAAATGAAGACTAAATGGAGTGGAGAGAGCCAAGGAGAAGTATGGAGCAGCTTGAGGTTAGAGAAATAGGAAAGAGCAAAAAATGCCATTTCAGCAGGGCAGTGTGCCAAGACCAGATTTTACCTTTTTGATTGACTAATCTGACGTCAATATGGAAAATGGATTAGGAAAGTGGCCAGAGGGAATCTTGGTAACCCCTTTAGGACGTTATTTGCAATAGTCCAGGAAATAAATAGTGGTGATTTGGGGATTAGGTCACAAATACCAATATGGAAAGAAATGAATGGGTTGAAGAGGTATTTATGAGATAAAAGTTGTGTTTGTTAATGAATTGTATTTAGTGGTCAAAAAAGAGGGAGCTATTCTAAGTACTGGTACAATTTTCCCATATTTTTAAACAAGAGATTTAAAATGTGTGTTATATGAACTTTTTCACATTGAGAATATATTTGATTCTCTTAATAATGAAGTTAAGAAACTTGAAAATCAATGATCTAAAAATGCAAAGAAACAAAATGCTTTCAATAATTAAAGAAAAAACAAACAAGAAACAGGCACTGATTACATTTTAAATGGCATTCAAATCTAAATGGAAGCATGTGAATGTAAATATCTGAGTTATCCCTAAAACAGTAACAATGCCATCATCATCACAGTTATGATGCAGAGTAATGACTTGCTTTTCCTATTAATTTTAATGCAGAGTAATTTTCATTAAAAGAATATAATGCTTTGATATGTGATTTTTTTCATTTAACAAATCTTTAGAATTCCACTGTGTCTCTATATGTTTCCCTACTCCATATTTTTAAATCATCCATCGTCTCTGTGTCTGTTTCCTCATCTCTGAAAAAGGTAAGCTTTACACTGTGATAAGTTAGTGATTTTAAAGTGCTAAAGCACAAATTGTACAACCCACTGAAGTAGCCTACATTTATCAGTTATAAAAACAACCAATCCACATTTTGTAAATAGAGTAAATATAAATGTACAGTATACATATGATGTATGTAATAACATACGAATATATTACATTAGGGCAATAGGATTGAAATAGCACTTTCATATAAATTATTTGTGTCTTTCAGTAGTATTATCAATAAGCATTTTAAAAATAATTTTAGAAATAAATAAAAAGACTAACAAGAATTAAAACACATGCAAAATCAAAGAGCGAGTAAGAGTATATTGTCCCTGGGACCTAAGCCTTCTGTTTTAGATCAATTACTTTTTTCTTACTATGTCATACTAGAACTCATGGTATCTTTAATACAAAGAAGAAACAAACTGGTAAAGAACAAAATTTTCATCGAAAGTTAGGCAGTATTGTAGCAGCAAAGGTGGGATTTGTGCTCAGCTCTGACTTACAAACAAATCCATAATTTACGTTTTAGTCTGTCCAGAGGAGCGCAGAAGAGCAAGTGCACAACTACATAGTTCTGCAGTGTATTTCCTGACTGTTCTTCATACTTGGCAACATTGCTGCACAACAGGGAAGTGGAGAGAATGGACTTGGCAACATTCACAACAGCTTTGCTCAAATAATGCAGAAATGAGGCTAAAGGTAGCATATTCAAACCAAAATGGAAGGTTTGCTGTTTTCTGATAGGAAGAATACCTGTGTTTCCCAGTTACAAAACTCTATGATATCCTTTGCTTGCATTTTATTTGGGGTAATGGGCACATTGACTTTCATTGCTACTATTAAAGAGAATGTAAGATAAATGAAATCTTATCTTTATTTAAAAATGTTTCTTATTGATTTTAGAGAAAGAGGAAGGGAGAGGGGTATAGAGATAGAAATATCAATGAGACAGAGACATCAATTGGCTGCCTCCTGCAAGCCCTCTACTGGGGTTCAAGCCAGCAATCCAGACATGTGCCCTGACCTGGAATCAAACCAGGGACTTCTTGGTTCCTGGGTCAACACTCAACCACTGAGCCACACTGGATGGGTGACAGGTAAAATCTTAAACATTTCATTCCAAGTCATTCCTCAACACTGCTCCTTTATTCAGAACTGTAGGAGATTTTAGGTTAAAGAGAAATATTTGTTTTTTAATTTACCGTTTTTAACAATATTCTTTTCAGAGATGGGCTGAGTTCCAAGAATAAATATTGATTCTAAATATTTTTAAACATTTTATAAAACTAGATCAGGTTTACAGAAGTATTCAGTTCTAGTGCCACATGTATGTTTAATATAGAGATTGTGTTTTTCTTGTATCAATTAGATAAAAAATAAGGGTAAATGGTAGGAAGATAATTAGAGATTAAAATATTTCACAATGTTAGCGTTGTAAATCATTGTTGTTTTAACGGACTATCTCAGCACTCTGAATCTAGCTTTGGTTGGCTTCTTTTTCTTTCCCAAGTGATTTTTAATTGCTAGTAAAGGGAAATTTGACAGTTGCCACATTGCACTTGCTGTTCTGGCTTTAAAGTTATTTAAAAAAAAAAGAAAATCCAGATTCCTATATTTGTAGTATTTCAAATGAAGAACTGATTGTCCTCTCCACTTTCCTACAATATACGATTTTTTAAAAGCTAAATTTAAAATTTTAAATGATTTTATGTAGCCTGTGCGTTTTTAATGCATTTTTTATTGTTATCAGAGAGGAAGGGAGAGGGAGAGAGAGATAGAAACATCAATGATGAGAGAGAATCTGTGATCGGCTGCCTCCTGCACACCCTACACTGGGGATCGAGCCTGCAACCCAGGCATGTGCCCTGACCGGGAATTGAACTGTGACCTCCTGGTTCATAGGTCTATGCTCAATCACCGAGCCACGCCAGCCTGGCAGCTTGTGTGTTTTGATGTTATACAACTCGAGGGGTAAAATTTATGGGCACATTAGACATCTAAAAAGCACTGCTTTGCCTCTGTCATCACAAATTCTTCAAAATACACCTTTAATCCCATTGCTGATCTATCCTCAGTGGTGGTGCAATGACACTTCCAATTATCCCTTTTAGATAGCAAATGACAGTAACTTTCTCTCTCTCTCTCTATCCTCTCTATCTCTATCTATCTATCTATCTATCTATCTATCTATCTATCTATCTATCCATCCATCCATCTATCATCTACCTATCTACCCTCTCATCTCTCTCATCTCTTTCTGTCACCACCTCTGACTACCTGGTAGGAGAACATGGTGGCTGAGAGCCGGAGGTGTTCAAGTCGATCCCACCACTCTGCCTCTGAGGCCTTTCCTTGGATCTAAATCATACGCCTTACACTTTTGCTTTCCCAAGATAAGGAGTTTTCAGGTAACTAATCAGATGTCCACTTAAAAAGCCTCCAGACAGACCTTTTGTACCAATTTTGGGGTTTACAGAAAATATACAAATCCTAATTAAATACAGGTCCATTCAAGGGAGGATCCAACTGTGTATGCGCCCGTGTGTGTGTGTGTTTTCCTGAATGAAGGATTTGAACTGAGAAGTCTCTTCGAAGTACACTACAAGGAATTCCTAAGGATTATGATGGCATTTCCCATCTATGTAACCCTTGTTGCTGACGTGGCCTCTAATGCAAGGACCCAGGTGCTAGCAAACAAGGAAACCCGCAGCAGGTAAATTTACTTCTCTCTTCTTTAAATTGAATGCTACCTTGTGAGTGGGTGTCCCAGTCCTGATGTGAAGCATGCCCCTGTTTGTTTCTTTTTACCTGTTATGGTAGGCTTTTTGCTGCCACTCCACCCCAGGCTAGACTCTCCTTCCCAATGTGAAACCCACTCTAGATTTTTCATTATCTCTACCTATCACACACCTCTAGGCAGCAAACATCTAGCAGCTGCTTCCAACCAGAGAGGTTGCACATTTATGAAGAGCGAGGTTGCTTTCAAACACATGAAAATGCAGCAGTTAGATGTAATCTTTGCTCTGCTGACTGGAAAAAAAGGCAAAAATCTTTTTGCACAATTTTAGAGCTTTGCCTATAATTATACATATATAGATGTCAGAAGAAATAACCCTTGTAAGGAACAATTTATGAGTCTGACTCATTTTGTTAACCTTTTTTTTATTTTTCCATTTGCCATTTATTGGGAAAGTGACCTTTTCAAAAGCTGGTTAATTCATTTAAGTTATGATAACTTTGGAACAACACTTAGGGAAGAGAGGCATTTTATTACTATTTATTACCATAAGATCATCCTGTTCACAATCAAAGTAATTCTCAGGATAAATTGTGTGTGGATAAATGCTGTAGGTGACAGTCTTGTTATTACCTAATTCTATTATATTAGTAGACAATGCTTATATCCTATGATCCTTATATCATAGTCTCACAAAATCAGAAGTAATCTTGAAGATAACCTAAATAAATGACTTTTTTAATAATTAAAGGAACTAATAGTCAAATAATTAACTATGTCAAATGGCTTGGTCTCACAAGATCACAAAGTTGCTTAATAAAGTATTATGACTAGAATATGAGTTATTTAATTCACCACCCAGTTTTTTCTCCATTAAGTTACATCACCTTCCTAAAACCCTCAGACCACAAAATGTTAACATTTATTCCTGTAGAATAATGGTAGAGTACAGACTCTGGCCTTTTATTGGTTTATAACTTCAGAAGAGTTACTTAACTCCTGTGACTCAATTTCCTCATTAGAAAATGAGTGAGAAACAAACTTACTATCTTTTAACTTAAAAAAAAAGAGATAAATAAATTATAGTAATAGTGTATTCTAAAATGCTTTCATCAGACTTCTACACATATCTCCAGATACACTAACTCCTTATTTTCACAGATTGCCATGTTTTTATCTCTCAATAAAAATATTCTAAGTATTTATTTATTATTTAATAACTAAGACAGTGAGAAAAAAATAACTACTTTATCTATACAAATTATTTTTATTGTGGTCAAAAAACAAATAGCACTTCAATGCTCTTAACAAATTTAGTAGTTTATATCAAGTACTGGTAACTATATGCACAATTCCACCCAGCACAACTCTAGAACTTGTTCATCTTGCATGACTAAAATTTAAAATCCATTGAATAGCAGCTCCCCATTTCACACTCTTCCAGCCCCTGCAACCACCATTCTACTTTCTGCGTTTAAGAGTTTGACTAATTTAGATATCCCATGAAGTGCAATTCATTCATTCTATAATAATTTTTCTCCTTATAATCAGAAAAAATGTATGTATCAAAGTTTTAAAAATACAGTGATCTTGATAAACATGTTTTGGGTTAGTTTTAGATCTTAATTTTAGCACAATTAAAATCTTATACAAAATATCATCACGTTCAGAGGCTTTGAACGAACAATGAAATCTTCAATAAAATGGAATTTTAACTGCTTATTTATACCTAGTAAGATTTATTTTCTTAATTTCATTACAGTGTTTTTTTTATTAAGTACTGAGTTTCTTTTCTCCAATTTTCATTTCATATATGTATATGACATGGTAGCCAACTTGTTAATGAATTGCAAACTAGGAAACCTAGAAACCATGTATAATGTCGCTTCTACGCCATGCCATCCTGAGATCCAGTCACCCAATTTATGAATACAATTAGAAAATAAATCATTGGTATGTAAGTTACATCATATGGTAAGATTCTTATTTCTTCATGACTTCATGTACTTCAATTATTTTCTCTAGTATGTCTACTGACCTATATTTTTATATGCAGTGCAATTGGTTAAGACCAAAATCTTACTCAGTTTAATTTGTCATGGCTTATTAAAAGTGTGCAAATATTCTTTAAATGGCCTGCCATTTCTCCCCGTTATCAATAAAATAAAAGACAACTATTATAAAGATTTCTGGAGGCCAAAAAATGTAAAATAATTAAAATTAATTGGGAAATAAAAGAGAAAAACTTAGATGTTTTATGCATTTTGAAATTGAAAATACATATCCCATAAAGCATAGCTTTCTACAGACAAATATCCAGAGGTAATTTATCTGAAATTCTAATTTGATAAATTAGAATGCATATATTCTAATAAGCATACATGTTTTTGCAGTTGTTAACCTCAATTATGCCTTTCAAAATTGTGAAGAAAGTACTTCCTTGAGTTATTCTAAAATGTCTGGAAATGCTTGAACTCACTTTATTTTCCTCAGTGTAAAGCCTGAGAAAAGAATTTTCAAAATCCTAATAAAGTGCAGGTAACCTGCAGAGACAATTCTACATCATTAGGAAAATAAAGTCAATTAAAGTGTTGTTGTTTTTTATAGATACCCTTGCTGGTTTTCCCACCATAGACTGCCAGTGGCACTGACCAACTAATTCTAGGATTTTTTCATGAAACAGTATTTCCCAGACCCATTCTGCCAAAACTCAGGCTGAGAACCAAACTCCCCAGTCTATGTATGTACTTTGATTTTTCTTCCCATCCAGAAGGTTAAGCAGACTTTTAGAATTAAAAATACACCAACATGCATCAAAATTAAGTTCCAGGCAGTATATCATTAAATATTCAATGGTTAGATACATTTTTTGCCTCTGATTTATTTTTTTTTCTGAATCTTTGAAACAAACAAGAAAAGGTTATAATTAAAACTGCTTTTATTGAACACCAACATATGCTAATTATGAATTTATTCCCATTGCATCCTAATTAAAATACCGATTTTATCTTCAAAGGGAGAAGAAATCAGAGAAAAAGAAAAAGTAATGAAATATTGAAAACATCATATTGGCATTCTATTGAATCTTTTTAATGCAATGAGGAATAGTTAATGGTAATGAATGTTTAAGAAGGAACTATTAAGTCTTTCAGAACTTGGTTTTTTTTTTTTTAATGTTTTAGTTTCTGCTCTGTGAAATCCATTACTAGTTTGTATTGCTTGGATTGTAACCCAGAGGGTCTGGTGTACACTTATGTAATCTTCTCAGCTGTCAACTTTAACAACATGAAAGGACTTAGTTTGACAATGATCAGAATTTGAACTATATTCACAAATTAAATGCATTCTTGGCAATAGCATCAAATATATCTGTAAAAATGCCCTAATAGTTAATTTTTAGCAATATTTGATTAAGTTTTACTGTGAAAAAAAATATGGAAAGTTATTGCAAAGTGGATAATGTTGCTAAGTTGTTTCAGAAACCAAGTGGTTATAGTGCTGACTTCTACACTAGATGGATCAATAAATACCAGAGGAAACTTTAATATTCATGAAATTATTCTAGTTTACTTTCTGGAAAAATTAGTATTTAGGCCAAATACCAATGACATTTTCTCTTTTGCCAATTATTTTGAATTTATTTTTATTGAGATGTATTTGACACATAACAATGTGTAAATTTAAGATGTATTAATTTAATATATAATTTCTAGGAAAAGACATTTTTTATAATTTAGGGCAGTGAATCTAAGTGAATAAGAAAACCGCATTGGCCCGGACGGTGTGGCTCAGTGACTGAGCATTGGCCTATGAACCAGGAGGTCCACGGTTAGATTCTCCGTCAGGGCACATGCTCGGGTTGTGGGCTTGATCTCCAGTGTGGGGTTAGATTCTCCGTCAGGGCACACGCTCGGGTTGTGGGCTTGATCTCCAGTGTGGGGTTAGATTCTCCGTCAGGGCACACGCTCGGGTTGTGGGCTTGATCTCCAGTGTGGGGTTAGATTCTCCGTCAGGGCACATGCTGGGGTTGTGGGCTTGATCTCCAGTGTGGGGTATGCCACAGGAGGCAGCCTACCAATGATTCTCTCTCATCACTGATATTTTTGTCTCTCCTTCTCCCCCTTCCTGTCTGAAGTCAATAAAAATATATTTAAAAAGTAAAATAAAACCCCACTGTGCTGAAGAGGCATGCATAATCAAAGTGGACAAGAGAGGGGGCAGACGATGTTCATGAGTTTGGTTGTTTCTTGACAGTGACCATGTTTACTCCGTAAAAGGAAATGCTTGACAGCATTTAATTTGCATCTTCTATTCAGAGGACTTTACCTCCCACTTCCACTGTGCACATTGTCCCAATGACACTGTAGGTTTTAACTTTCTCAGTTATATCATCTACAAACTGATAATTACCTCTATGGTCCCCATTCATGCAGGCAATGTTGTTCAACATTTACCCAATGATTTTAATTTTTAATGAGAGTTAGTGAGAGATCTCAATATTAAACCAAATTGCAGTGTAATGTGATAATACTTTATCCATCCACACCTCTTTCTGTTTCTTCATTTCCTTACCAGGGATCTGATGTCATTTCTCAAAGCAGATCAGCTCTGAATAGCTAGATGATTAGATTACATAATGGACTTGCTTTGGTTGTTTTGTGTTCTCAGTTAATTGCTTTGAAATGCTGCTAATGTATTCTGCATTTCCCTCATTCACAAATGTATTCTAATAACAGTATTTGGTGATTGTATGTACTGTAGATATTGTGTCTATTGTTGTGGAATAAATGATAAGCAAAACCATTAAAAATATCTTCAGATATCTAGTTGTCTTTTTCTGATATGGAAAATTCTAGGTACTTTAATCTGATATGTAAAATTTAAGTTTAATTCTAGGTGCATTTATCTGATATGTTAAATTTAAGTTGAACTGTTCAAAACAGGTTATTTAAACAGGGGCAGTGATAGGAATTATGGAACAATTAGAATTATTAGAAATTTCAATTAATTATTAAAATTGCTATTTCTCAAAGGCTATTGAAAAGAATATTATATCCTGGAAATTAATCAACACCTATCCTCTTGATATTTCTTGTGGTAGAAGTTTTTGCACTAAAGATATATCTTTTTTAGTTAACTTGAGTCTTTTAATATGTGGCTATTTTTGCTGTAACTTTGTAAAGTTAACAAAGGCACCAAAGTTGCTACAAACCATATATTTATTTATCTTAGTTATATGTATTGTAAATATGCACAGTCTCTTCATGAGGATTCACGTACTAGCTACTTGGCTGGTGTAATAAAATGTGCTTTATAAATTTACTAGTGACAACAGCATGATGTGCGAAAAATGGATTCAAATTAAAAATGTACTGAGATTGTAAAAAAAAAATAAATAAACATAGTCAAACAAAAATAAATCCAGAATATAAAACTGGCAAAGTACTTTCAAGCTTCAATTCTTTTTATTTTTTTTTATTTTTTTTAAATAGTAGTATTTTTATTTTTATTTTTTTATAATTTTTTTATTGTTTTAAGTATTACAAATAGTAGTACATATGTCTCCTTTTTTCTCCCCCCTCATTGATCTCCCCCTGACCTCCCCTACCCCCCAGGACATGCCTTCACCTGCCCGCCCTCCCCCCCGCCCCAGTGTCTTGTATCCATTGGTTGTGCTTATATGCATGCATACAAGTCCTTCAGTTGGTCTCTTACAGCCCCCCTCGCCCAACCTCCCCTGTCTTCCCAATGTAGTTTGACAGTCTGTTCAATGCTTCTTTGCCTCTGTATCTTTTTCCCACCATTTCTTTCCTTTAAAAAGTTTTGCCTTTGCAGACTGGAAATAAACATATAATAACAAAACAAGACAAAACAAAAAAATGTTTGAGTCCCAATTTCAATGTCCAACAGTTCCTTATGTGTACATGTCAGCAGTGATATCTGGATGGTGGGCACATGGTGGCAATGCAGGTCCGACCCTCTCTGGTTTGGTCCTAGGCAACCTGCAGGGGTGCACAGCTGCTGACTGTCATTTTTATAGATTTTTTTTTTTTTTTGAGAGGCCTAGTCCAAAAGGAAATATCATGTCATGACTAGAATTGGCAGTCTTGATATATTCCTAAGATATATCAAAAAATTTTATGTCACATCTCTATCCTAAAAAGAGTTACTTAAATATTATGGAATTATTTATTAAAATAACAAACAGTCACTAAATAGGTAATATAACTTCATCTAGCACTATTTTTCTTGCACTACAATTCTTTTCCCTGGGATAGCTGAACTTTATTCCTATTAGCAATCAGTGTTATAGAAAACAAACAAAAAAAAGATGAAATTCTGATTCTATTTTCATTATAGGCCAAAGTTCTTATTTTGTTTTTCTTCCCAGTATTGGTATCTCAGGGTTGTATTTACCTTTTAACTTTGAGGTTCAGAAAAATTTTCAGTTATTCAGGTCTTCCTTTCCATTAACACTTATTGACATTCAACATGACTTTCAATATTAGGAAAAAAAAATTGTCTTCAAGAAACACTTTCTTTTTGTTTCTGAATGCCATTGCTGATGATTCTGTTCTTAGCTCATATGGGTTGAAAAAATACTGACTTGTTCACTATCACTGACTAAAATATAAATAATATTATATGCTTATATATAAATTAGTTTCCCATAGAATTCTGGTGTAGACTAGCTCCTTTTCTTATCCTACATCCTTTTACTTTGGTAATGTCTTGATTAATTAAAACATATCCTATAGGTGAAAGATGTTTCCAATTTGGGGGTACCCACATGCCAGTACAATTCCTGGTACAGGTCCAGTTAAGTATAAAGCATTAAATAAATGTAGCTGAGTTGAAGCTCCAAATATGAAATGTGTTAAAGGTATTGAAGAAGGTTACTTGTTCAATCACTTTGGCCAAAAAAAGTAAAAATTTAAAAATAAATAAACAAATAAACAAATAAATAAATATAAATAGTGTACTAATCCTGAGATAAATAAGAGTAAAAGTTTTAAAAGAGAATAACTATGAGCATGCTAGAAACTGAATGTAACAAGGCTTTACTGAAGGAAAGTCGCCCAGCCAGCGTGGCTAAGTGTTTGGGTGTTGACCTATGAATCAGGAGGTCATGTTTCAATTCCCGGTCAGGGGACATGCCCATGCCTATTCCCAGATTGCAGGAGGCAGCCAATCAATGATTCTCTCTCATCATTGGTGTTTCTATCTACCTCCCTCTCCCTTCCTCTCTGAAATCAATAAAAATATGTTTTAAAAAATAAAGGAAATGCAAATGCATTTAAAAAGTAAGAAATCTAATCAGTACTATCTAAACTATTATTTCCAAGCAAACTGTTTTTGCACATCAATGATTTATTCCAAAGTTGTCTGTAATTTGATATTAGTGCTTTAATAAAAATATGCAACCTGCATGAAATCATGAAATATGTTTTTAAAATATTATTGAGACTGATATTTAAGGAAATTACAAAGTCTAAGATTCTTTAAAAAAATAGTGTAAATATATTCAATAAGTGAAAACACAGTAGAAAAATAAATATTTTTTGAATAGAAGCACAAAAGGGAAAAAAGAAAAACAAGATTAATATCATATCACAAATAAGAAAAAGAACCACAATGTTTTTAACAAGTTCCATTTTCCAGTATATTTATTTTAATGTGATTGGATTCATGTATCTAAAAGTTGTCTGCCTGACATTCTCATTCACAGAATTAAGAATATGCTTGTCCTTTTTTTTCAATAGTTTCGTAGTGCTCAACACCCAATATCTGAAGAGCTTCACAGCACCTTGCATGGGAGTGCCAAACAGGATGTCTGTTTATTTCATATCTGATCACTGCTAATGCATGAAACACAACTAAAAGGGAAATGAGATATCTACCTTTACTTTTAAAGTAATTATTTCATCAAAACATAAACATGACATTCTTATATAAGCTGTGATTTTATGTGGCTATTTGTTTATATATTATGTAGAGTACTTCATGGTTACATAAGTGATGCGTAAGTATGACTATTTTATCTACTATTCAAAACAGGAAAATACTCCCTTCCTTATACTGATTAGCTGTTATAATTTTTATGACAGCTTTGGGAAATATAAACAAACAAACAAATTTATACATAAAGTGTTATTAATGCATTCATATGTATTAGTAATGATAAATTATAATATAAGAAAATATTATTATATATTTTATATAATAATGTATATACAGTATATGTAAGTGTATATACATTTAGCAAAATTAGCATACAAATAAAATATGTTATGTATATACAATTATGCATGCACATATATATACAAATATATAATTAATATTTCCACTGGTATGAATAAATATACATATAACAAAGCTATGAAGATGATACGCATAAATACAGAAGTTCTGATTTCTTGTCTTGTCATGTACTTATTGGTATTATTTCTGTTCACCCTATGCTGTTTTCCTTTGTACTCAAACAGCCCCTAATTTACTTTCCAGTCTTTAACTAATGAGATAAACTGAATTTATTCTTGATGTTGTCTATGTATTAGTGGTTCTGTTTTGAGTTGTTGGAGTTTTCCAGTAACTTACAGACAATGGGAATGCTAAATAAAAAGCAACTCAGAGGCTGCCCCCAGATTTCATATTTACTGACTCTTGCCTCCATTGTGAAGGAGCAATGAATTTCCACTTGTAAATTGGGACAAATCAAGTCACTAGAGCAAGTCCATTCTTGGGGTTCAGAGGAATGTGTAGCCTAAACAAGCCAGGACTTCCTTAGAATTTTAAGTAATTTGTAGCTCTCTAAAGAAGTAAAACTTTAGACAATAAGTACTGACAATATCAAGCATTTTCCACAAATGTATATCTCTTTTTAAAATCTTTATTTTGAGCCAGATATGTTATTTCTAAGATACTTATTCTTTTACTATACTTTAGTAACAAGAAAAGCAAACTTTTATTCTAACTGTCATGCTGTATAGAGATGGCATTTTGAACATATATCAAAAACAGTAATTATGTGAATGTCTACATATAAACTATAGTGAATAAAAAGATAGTTAAGTTCACTAAGGCACTGATAAGTAACTGCTAAATTGAACACGTTTTATTCAAATTGGTTCCATGTAAAAAAGCAGTAGAAGTACATTTCAGAAAGACAGAACAGTGCCTCTAAGAGAACATAAGAATTATAATTTAGGTTAATATTTAGTATTCATAATTTATATTGACTTATGTGTCTTGCTTTATGATGTTCTGTTTACATAATATTTGCAACTTAGAGAAATGTTGAATAGCTTTCTGATCTCCATATTACTGCAACCATTATATGCAGCTAAAAACATACTTCAAATGCTATTTATAATAAAAGTCATTCATAATACCATTTGTCTCAGATTTATGTTTTGGTTAAATTCAATTTTGACAACATTTTCAATAGATTTTTAATGACTTTACCAACTAAAAGTACATTAACTATAAATATAATGTTTTGTTTGAAACTCTAACATTTAACTAAAATTTACATTTGATTAGTAACTCTTACTATTTTTGAGGTTATGCTGTTATGTCTGTCCAACCTTTATTGGTTACAAATGCAACTTGAAATGAAATGAAATGAAATGAAATAACTAGGGAAAATCACCAATTGTTGTTTGCATTCAACTATGTGTTTAAAGAGATTTTCATTTATTTCTAAATTACTATATCCAGCCAATATTTAAAATGATATACAGTTAAATACAAAATAATGCATTTATCACTAAGAGGCAAGTAGATTACCTCTGCTAGTTAGAGAGTGTGTGTGTGCAATTAGAAGTCCAATATGATTTTTGAACTTAATGTATTTCAAGTGGAACTTTTTACATGTTATGGCTGTCTCCATCTATCTCCTATTATGTGATTTTAAAACTTAAAGTTTTCAAATAATGGTGCAATTATCATTGCTTGCATGAATTTTTTCCAGCTTGTGTACCCTATTTTGGTTTAGTTTTAATAAGCAGTTCTGGTTTTATAGCTATTGACACCATAGTCATCAAATCAATTATATTCAATTAACAGTATCTTAATTTTAGTGGCTTATTCCATGATTTATTAATTTTACCTATTGTCCAATTTTCCTTTCATAACTCAAAATTCATTCTTTACTCTAACATTTACTTAGAATAGTTGCAGTTAAATTGAATTCTAAACAATTCTAGTTGAGCTTTAAGGTAGCTCTTTATAATAAGGGTTATTATCTGATTGAGTATTTTCTATTTTACCTCATGAATAGCTTATATAAAAGTCTTTGTGCTTACATTTTCTTGCTTAATCTTCCTTTTACATAACTGCAAAAATAGCTTTCTTACTCATTTTATTCTCTTATTGTTATGGAATTAATTTATTGTTTAAAAATATCTATACAGCATTTTGCATGCATCAAGCACTGTTTGAACTTCTTTGCAAATATTAATAGATTTAAGATTCAAACCACTTTCATTTTCCTGTAAAATTTGGTCCCACTGCTCTTTTTCTAATTTGTAAATGTTTATTTACTTTCCTTTTACTTGGAATCTTCCTCTATTTTCATGGCAAGAACCAACAGTTGGTATATTTCATGACACGATTCTCTTGAACTGATTACTACTTTATGTGTATTTCACTTAAGTATTCATGTAGATTTGTGCTTTTTGTGCTGTGTGTAGAAGAATCGGTTTCATATAACTAGAATATTGCAGCTCTGAATTAGTAATGGAAATAAAAATGATCCAGCTTGTTTTTTTATGGGAGTACTAGTAAATAATTAATAGAAAAATAACAGATAACATCAAACAATTTAACCTCAAAATAGCTAACCATAGTTTAAAATTTGTTATCTGGATCTAGAGATAGATTTAGATGATGTTATAGATATAGATGATGATATAGATAGATATAGATATAGATATAGATAGATATTGTTTTTGCGGATTACAAGATGATATGTCAAAAACTGCACATATTGCTCTAGCTGGTGTGAGTCAATTGATTGGAGGTTGTCCCATGCACCAAAAAGTTGCCTGTTTGATTCCTAGTCAGGGCACATGCCCAGGTTTTGGGTTCAATCCCCTGTGAAGGTGTACAGCAAGCAGCCAATTGATGTTTTGCTCTCACAATGATGTCTCTCTCTCTCTCTCTCCCTCTTTTTCTCTAAAATCAATAAAAATATTTTAATATTCCATAAATGAGTGAGATGTGATATTTAACTTTCTCTTACTGGCTTATTTCACTTAGCATAATGCTCTCCAGTTCCATCCATGCTGTTGCAAATGGTAACATAAACTAATTAATAAAAATAGAGACAGAGAAACATAGATTATACCATCAAACCACAGAGGGAAGGTAGGGGAGGGTGGGAGTAAGGAGGAGAGATCAATCAAATGGCTTATATACATACATATAAGCCTAACTAATGGACACAGACCACAGGGGGTGAGGGCATGAGTGGGAGGGATGGGGATGGTAACGGGGGAATAAGGACACATATGTAACAACTTAATCAATAAAGAAATTTTAAAAAATATTTTTAAATGCACATATTAAAAGTACATGTTTATATAGGATATTTGGAGGAAGTTGTATGAGACTAATCAGTTTTATATAATAATTATACTGAAATCCTATATAATAAAAGCCAAGTATGCTAAGTGTCCGGTCGACCCGTCAGCTGTTCAACCAATCAAAGTGTAATATGCTAATGATATGCTAAGGATGCTCAACCACTCACTATGACCACCAGGGGGCAGACACTCTGACTGCACTGACCACCAGGGGGCAGATGCTCCAACTGGTAGGTTAGCTTGCTGCTGGGGTCTGACCAATGGGGACTGTGTGAGATGGGCCGGACACGCCCTGGAGCCCTCCCATGTTCCCCTGCTGGCTGGCCAAACTCCCACTTCCTTCCCCTGCCCTGATTGTGCACCAGTGGGGTCCCTTGGACTGGCCTGTGCCCTCTTGCAATCCAGGACCCCTTGGAGGATGTTGGAGTGGCAGTTTTGGCCCAATCCCATAGGCCAGGCCGAGGGACTCCACTGGTACACAAATTCGTGCACTGGGCCTCTAGTGCATGCATGTGTATATTTATATATATATATATATATATATATATATATATATATATACACACATATATATATTTATATATACAGTATATTAAAATTTGTATACATGTATGACTTCAATATATCATATATAAATTAAATAATGATTACTAGCATATATACATTACATATACAATATGTATATATAAACACATGATTTTATATATTTACCCAGAATTATAATCATAAAGCAAATAATTTACTATGTCAAAGTAAGATTTTCTTTGTATTTTTTTTCTAGACAGAAAGCAAATAGCTTCTCTTAAGGGAGATTATTTTAAATAGATCTACTACTTTGTAAGATTATAGCAAGCTCATTAGATGTTAGCTAATTAGTATGACTTAATTAACTACGTATATTTAAATGTTCATCATTACTAACTTCTTTTTGTGTACTAATTTCCAAACACAATGAAAGATTTCATTTTAATAATTTGAGTAATTAAAAGATTGTTTTATATTTTAGTCAATTTATTTAAGAAATATAAATTTCAGCACTGTTCTGAAACAGCTTCATTCTTATGTGATAAGAGATTAAAAAACAAAACAAAACAAATTTTTGTTTTTTGTGCTAATCAAATTTGATATCCAAAAAGACAGGTGATATTTCATACGGTTAGTAAGTAATGCATTTTTCTAAGTGCTCTAAATAATTACTTTGGTTTGCAAAACATTCTAAATTATTTTCAAAATTTTAATTATTTAACATTTTTTCTAATTCGTCA
The DNA here is from genome assembly GCA_026230045.1 of Corynorhinus townsendii. Taxonomy (NCBI): domain Eukaryota; kingdom Metazoa; phylum Chordata; class Mammalia; order Chiroptera; family Vespertilionidae; genus Corynorhinus; species Corynorhinus townsendii. The sequence goes on from JAPDVU010000006.1 coordinate 124,912,912, forward strand.
GATGAGTCAATAAAATATAGTGCAATGTGTAATGATGTGATTATAATCATTTCTGATTACTCAATATTTTCTTTGCCTCATTCCTTTCTATAAATCAGTTAGTTTTTTATTACATTTTTTTTTCACATCTCATACATCATTGTTGCCAGTGGAGTCACAAGAAAAGCATTCCAAGGACCCAGGAACAGGAGGACTTGAAGCATAGTGGCAAGTTATATTGGAACGAAAACGAAGGACTGACCCCAGGTGCCCAGTGTCTCATCTACAACCAAGGGGCTCAGCACTGTTCCGCTGTGGAGAAGTCCAGCCTCTGGAGTTGCCAGCACACACCACACCTATCAGGCCCAGGAGGGCCGGGACCCAGAGATGCAGAACTTCTTTGTCTCATTTTCCCAGCTGCTCATCTGCCACCAAGGCTGAGGTTGGGTGCCACCGGCACTGCACTTGGGCCGCACTTGGGCCTGCTAGAAGGAAGGAACAAAAGCTCACAGGGCCTTTGTTAAGCATTGATTATATTATCTGGGGCTTGGGAAAGAGCGGGCTTTCTTTCATACTAACCAGTATCTTTCCTGGTTCTTTGTGGGCTTGTGCTGGGCCCTGGAGCTTACCTGGGCCCTGCTGGGTTTGATTCTACAGAAAAAGGAGCTGCCTGCCTTGGGCAGGACTGGAGGGTGGCAGGAAAGGGTGGCTGGGAGGTGGTGGCTGAGACCAGCTCAGGGCAAAAGCCTGGTGAACATGGCCTCCTTCCCTCTTCATTGCTTCATGTGGCTGAGGCTGACCAAGTAGCCTCGCATCCACTTCTTTGCATGTTGACACGGTATCTCACCTCTCCCCCCTTGGTCCCCAGGTATCCCTACTCATGACAGGTACTGAATACTGTATTATATCTGCTAAGTCTGAACAAAAACAAAACAAAACATAAAAACAAATGTTATGAACTATAACTTTATTCTTACTTTCAATGTGTAAGGTCTGCCATTAGAAAGAATCTTTTTTAAGTACTACCTTTATAAGGTAATATTAATGTTTAAACTGCTCTTTCTAACATCACTTTCCTGATTTGCTGAATAAAATCAAATATCTAATATCATATAGGGAGATCCAATGCACCTCTGAACTTCAATATGTAGAAGAGAGTTACAGACACAGCTGTTAGAACGAGTAATAGGGTGTTGCTCTTGTTATCACCTCTTACCACAAAGCTTAGCCAGCTTACTTCTGGTGTTCTTTTCATTCTGTCTCCTATTAAAACAATATACCTAAACAAGAGGTTGGATCTTCTAAAACAAAATTTACAGTAATTTAAATATTCTTTAAAGATACTTGCAAATATTCCTGTCTTATTTTCTTCTGTTACCACAGATTGGGAGGTCTAAGACAGCAATTGAGGTAATTTGCATTTTTTTAATAGAAACAACATAGGATGTTATTATGGGATGAATTGTGTCCCCCAAATTTACATGTTGAAGCTCTAATCCCCAGAAAGTGATTTTACTTTGAGTATTTAGGGTCTTTATAGAGGTGATTAAGTTAAATGAGGTCATTAGGATGGACCATAATGCAATCTGCTTATCTATACTAATAATAGAGGAATATGCAAATTGTCCAGGACACCATCACAGTAATGACCAAATAGCAGGCTGCGTGGGGCAAACAGGCCAGCAGGGGAGGGGGGGCAGTTAGGGACAATCAGGCAGGCAGGCAGGTGAGTAGTCAGGAGCCAGCCTTCCCTGATTGTGAGAGGGATGTCCCTTATTGGAGAGGGTGCAGGCTGGGCTGAGGGCCCCCCCTCCCCATGCAAGAATTTTGTGCACCAGGCCTCTAGTTGTCTTTATAAGAGGAAACTGGGCTAAAGACACCAGGGACCCTTGCATAGAAAAAGGGCCATGCGAGGATATAGTGAGAAGACAGCCATCTGCAAGTCAAGGAGAAACCAAAACTGCTGACACCTTGATTTGGACTGCTGGTCTTCAGAACTGTACGAATAAATTTCTGTTGTTTAAGCCACCCAGTCTGTGCTACTTTGTTTTGTCAGTTCCAGCAAACTCAGAAAAATGTATTTTCTTTCAAACCTAGTAACTAAAACTGCAAATTAGTGACAGTTTATGGCTATAATTCCAAGATTCTTTACCCCTACAAGACTCTTACTAGAATTTTAACACATAGCATTATATTGAATTAATTCTTATACTCTTATGATAATCAATTCTTCCATATAGTGGGAGATTATTATTCAGAACAAGTTTGGAAGATAAATCTTTCTTTAGTAATGTTGAATTTCTTATCCATTGTTTCTTTTATTAAGATTTCTTTCTGTATCTCACAAGAACATTGCCATCGTTGTTCCAGATATAATATTCAGGATATTGTATTTTTTAAGCAAAAGTGATATGGAATATTGTCAAACACAATACATTTTGAAGAGTACTTCAACTGCATTATACAAGATAAGATAAAAAATAGCCAATATTTAGTACAGGAAGTGACTATTTAAAAATATAATTCAGGTCTTAAATACTTCATATTATTCCCAATAACAATTCATGGTCTAAACATTTGCTTCAGGTTAAATATAAGTATATGTGTCAATTCATACTTTTAAACAAATATTGTCCCATATTTGTTTTAAAATTTTAGAATAAAATTTGTGGAGATTGTAATAATGTCATTCTGCATCATCCATGGCTTTTGCAGATTTTTGGAAAACTCTTTTAAAAAGAGAAATAAATGAAATATTTTTATGAATTGCTTTCTGCTTAATCAGGATAATTCACACATTTTATTTCAGAGTTCTGTTTATTCCTAAAAGATTAGGGATTGTAGCTGCAAATTTTCTTACTTGATTGGCAGTTTTAGTAGTTTTCATCTATATAGTAAGTTGCCTGTTCTTTGTTGAAATTGATTCAGTGCAGGAAGAGAATTTTATTCATTTGGGTTTGCAATGGTGGTAAATGAGAAAATATACCCTGTAGATTAATGTGCTTTTATATATTCTATCTCGAATCATAAAACACCTCACTCTAAAAGGTACTTTAGAAGTTGGTTGTTAAATTATTTGTCCTTGAATAAGATGCCCTAAATTTTATAAGCAGATGGATTTCCAAGATGTATTTTTACTTTAGTTTGTTTAATTTCTCCTTAGAAATAACCAAAATAATCTACCGTTCTTAATATTCACAATCCTTCCAGTAAAGGGTCATTCTTTAGATTTAAGCTTTCCAATTAGATAAAGATTTCTTTTTGGTTGGTCCTGTTTAATTGACTGATGATAATTTCAAATGATAATTTGAACAAGTCTTTTTTCTTTCTCACCTGTCTTTCCTCAGTTTATGGTAAATATTCTGTAACATCTTCTTATTGATTAAGTTCACTCAGATAATATCCAGATAGCTATTGAGGTTTGAAGAATAAGTCAACACCAAACTTAAGGCCATTGTTTGGCACCAAATTGTGAAATATTTGCCACATTTGATTGCAAAAAGAGACATTTGTTATTGTTTTCTCTTGACAACCTAAATAATGTTTTTCATCTTGAATGGCAGAGGTTGTAAATTTACTGCAGTTAGGGAAAGCTTCTATTTTAGCTAGTTAGGTTAGTCAGAAGAACACAGCAACAATTAAAATCATTTGTATTATTCACTTGTTGAGTAAAGTAATGTCTCTCACCTAAAGAAAGTATATTCTGTTTAATATACTATTATGAAGAAATATTTGGAGTACATTTTATTAAACACAAAATGGGGTAATTTCCAACTGAATCTAAGAAATTGCCAAAAAGAAATGTTATTAAAATATAATCTATTTTAAACCAGTAATTTTTAAAAAATTTTTAATAAATAGAATTTAATATGAAATACAGTACTTTTTAAAAAAGGCAATTAGAACAATGGCATTAGTTGCATGCCTTGTTGGTAATGGTGTTACTATATTCACAATATTCTTAGTCACTTATGAAAGTGAATATTTATACACCTTTTTCACTCCCCCCCAAAATTTTTTCTTTGAAAATGTCATTTTAAAAGTTCCATTCTATAAATATGATAACTGAGCAGAGTCAAACTTAGTATTAGCGCTTTCTTTAATTCATAATATGTGGATCTACATATAATTTAACTTCTGAGTGATCTTTCTCTTAAATAACTTCAGACACACTCTCTTAGAACATCTGGTTACTTGGAGGTAATTTCAAAACTCTTATACAGAACCATCTAAGAAAATTAGAAAACCTTTGTAGTTCTGCCATAATGCAAAAGAAGATTAAAATAATAGACATAAGTTGTGACTCCAAGATTGTTTTAAAGACAACATTTTAGTTACAACCTGGAACAAGAGAATTCACCATATCTATTGCATGAGTTTGCAATAAACATGAATGACATAAAAAAATCTAGTCCTCTTGAAGTGTTGGTGCATTTCTTATCTTTTCTATTTTATTTGTTGATGAGAGAGAGAGAGAGAGGGAGGGGGAGAGAGAGAGAGAGAGAGATGTTGTTTTATTTATTTGTGCACTCATTGGTTGATTCTTGCATGTTCCCTGATAGGGGAGGGAACCCACATCCATGGGGTATCTGGATGATGCTCTAACCAACTGAGCTTTCAAGCCAGGCCACTCATCTCTTTAGACTCCCTTAGTTGCTAATCCACTTTTAACCTCATGGGCTCTTTCTTATTAAGGAGCATTGATGGATAACTATACTTGTACTCTCTACTCCTCTCATGTACCCTCTTACATTTAAGTATCCTTAGCTACTGGTTTATTCTCCCTAATATAGTCTGAACTTATCAAAGCTAAATATTTTAATCACCTTTTTTCACTGTGAAATAGATTCTACCTCAATAATTCTATTTTCCTGAAATGAAAATATTCTGACCACACTTGTTTACTCTTAATTTCCACATAGACAAAAATCCCCATATAGTGTGGAGTTTCAAGATGAGACTTAGAAATATCATTTACTCTCAATTCCTGAGAAGGATTTTCAAAATGACAATCACTATAACCTACGGCTATTGTTATAATAATTTCAACATTTTACATATATTTTGTTATTTTTTATTTGTATAATATTTCTATCTTTGTGTTATAAGAATATTTCCATTCTTTGTGGAAAATGTCATATTGATCACTCAGTCAATAATTGTTTACATATAGTCTGTTGACATTTTTCATGTAATGAGTAACATGCACTATTCATAGAAACTAATTTAAATAAAATAGAAATTTTTAAATATCAAGGAGAAGATTTTTAAACAATTAATTAATCCCATTTAGCATTATTCCTTATATGCTATGATCGTGTCTCAAAGGTGAGTCACTTGTAACACATTCAGAACATCTTATACTGATCTCACTGTCATGTCACTTACTGCATTCCCCTTTCAGGGCAGTGTCCGCTCTGTCAGAAGTCAGGTCAATTCTGAACAGTGGTAGAACCCAGTCCTCTTTCACTCCCAACACCAGGCATATGAAAGCACCCACAACCATCCTGGCCAGCATGGCTCAGTGGTTTTGGGTTGCCCCGTGAACAAAGGATCTCTGGTTTGATTCTAGTAAAGGACACACGTCGGAATTGAGAGTTCCCCTCCTGGTTGTGGTGCATGCTGGTGGCAACCAATTGATGTGTCTCTCTCACATCAATGTTTCTCTCTCTCTCCCCCTCTGACCTCCCTTCCACTCCCTCTAAAATCAATGGAAAAAAACATCCTTCAGTGAGGATTAACCAAAAAACAAACAAACAAACAAAAATTACCACAGCCACAACAAACAAGACCTACAATGATGGTAAAAAGTTGCTAACCTTTTCACTCTCTTCACAGTCATAAGACATTTATAGGACATTCCTTAAGTTACGTAGGCCACCCTGATTTCTGCCTGTCCCTTTCACTCAGTGCCTAAGCTTGTATTTGACTCTCAACACCAGTCAGCTTTGCCTTTTGACTGTCCCCTGTGTATATATAAACACAATAGCAATGAGGAATCCCTCTCAAACTGGCTCTTTAATCAACTGCACACCAAAGACAAAAGAACATTTTCTCACCTGCCCCACTTAAAAATTCCTAGGAAGAAATCTGTATTAGTATGGCTTGGATTATCTTTATATCCCTGCCCTAAAAATATAATAGAGACTGATTGGTGGAGCAGGGACATTGGCCTGCCCTTGTGGGCAGGGCGCAGTAATGGGCAGCTCCACCTGAATCTTCTGGAGGGTGCTGAGGAGAAGTTGTTCAAGGAAAGGGAGATGTAGTAAGAAGTGTAAGGTAAATAGAGTCAGATGGACCAAAACAAACTTATTTGCTACAGTATCCATCTATAACTTTTACAATTGAAAGTTGTTAAATAAAAATGATTAATGCCACACTCTTTTTTCAAATGGGAACTTTTTTTAATTTCAAGAAAAATTATTTCAAATATAATAATGTTACATAAAATAAACATTAATATTTTAAGAAAAACAATCTTAAATATAATAATACATGCAATAAGCATTAATATCTCAAGAAAAACAATTTTAAATATAATGTTACATGCAGTAAACACCAATTATTCAAGAAAAATGATCTTAGATATAATGATATTACATGCTATAAGCATTAATATTTCAAGAAAAAAGGATTTTAAGTATAATAATATTACAAAAACTGTACTAACATAGTATGATATCACAAAAGTTGTAGGAATATTAAAAATCTGAAAATAACATGATTACTTCTATTATATTCTAAAGTATTATTTTTTCCTTCTGGCTCTATTTTTGTTCATCTGATTATGTTGTTCATTATATTCCACAAATGAGTGAGATCATGTGATATTTATCTTTCTCCGACTGGCTTATTTCACTTAGCATGACGCTCTCCAGTTCCATCCATGCTGTTGCAAATGGTAAGAGTTCCTTCTTTATTACAGCAGCATAGTATTCCATTGTGTAGATGTACCACAGTCCACTCATCTGCTGATGGGCACTTAGGCCGTTTCCAAATCTTAGCTATTGTAAATTGTGCTGCTATGAACATAGGGTTGTATATATTCTTTCTGATTGGTATTTCTGATTTCTTTGGATATATTCCTAGAAATGGGAATTTCACACTTTTGAGATAAATATTATTCTTAAATAGATATAATCCACATAATTTCTAGAACATGTTCAGTTAAACAAGGGAAGGAATCACTATTATTAGATGCTACTTAAATATGTTTTCTTAAATGCCATGTTATTTTCTACTAAAATTATATGTAATTTAATTTACATTTTTATAAAACAGCAATTACATGTGATCTTTAACAAGTGGAAATGTCTGGGCCATTCACCTTATATGCGTTACAGTATATAACCATACAGCAAAATTATGAGCACATTAAATAAATTCTAACATCAGTTTTTACAATGTATCCTAAGAATATAAACACAATAGCAATTTTATGGCAATCACCACTTCTTTAAAAATAACAGAAAAATCTTCATTAACAGTTGGCAATCTTACTTTAATTTCCCCTTAAATCATGTTTACATTTTCCCCATAGAATTTTATTCTACTTTACTATATTTATGATTAAAAGCCTTAACAACCACCATGTATACTTCTCTGAAACACAAACATATACCTAAATTACAATTCATATCAAAATTGACAGTGAGATAATTTTTTTATATCAGATTTAACTTTATAATAACTACTAGAGGCCCGATGCATGAAATTCATGCAAGAGTAGGCCTTCCTTTCTTACGGCCACCGGCAGGCACCCAGGACCCAGGCTTCCCTCACAGCCCTTGCTTCATCCAGAAGGACAGAAGGACTTCTGGTCTAATTAGCATATTACACTTATATTATTATAGATTAGTATGTAACTATTCAAATCTGTATGCATATATTACAAATTTGTATAAATGATTACTTAACACAAGAAGTAAACTCTTATTGTGAATGCATGTCTTAATGAAAATAAATGGGGACAGATATGGTGCTTAATTAAAGAAGATAGTAGTATTTCCTACTGTTTTTTTAATAATCTGAAGTTTTCACATCTACTGTCTATGCAACATAGCAAGATTCCATGTATCTGAGGAGTCTGAGTTTCTCTTCTATAGTGGGAGAGAGGACTGTGAAAGGGGAGAGGAAGAAGGAGAACTAGGCCTTAATTACAGGCATTTCCTTAGGTCAATTTTAGAAAACCTTACTTCCAGGTATCAGCATCTAGAAAGTGCTTTCTTTGAAAGAATTCCAGGCTGAGTTTCCCTTGTGATAGCTTCATGCTTCCCTCGGATTATCCTGTGAGAAGATTGCCATTATAATCCTCTCAGTTTCTCACAAGAAGAAACAGAGGAGGAGTTGAGAAAAATTTCCCAAGGATACACATTGGAGCATTCGAGTCAGTGTTTGAATTCATGTCTATCTGACCCCTTACCCATGCACTTATCCACTAAAATACACTAACTTGCACCAACTTTATTTTATAAAGCTAATAATGTTATTATAACACAGCTTAATCATTAAAAGAGTGGAAGGACTTTTAATACTAGTGTTTATTTTATAAATAGCACTTCACACCTTGTTGGTAATTTAGAAGAGTGGGATAATGGGAACCACATTTGTGAGAGATAAGAGGGGTGTGGCAATCAGAATGAGTCCATTTCTCTTCTTCAGGCACATTTCCCTTTGTCATTAAACAAGAACAACAACAAATGACATACACAAATAAGCATCACTCACTTGTTTTACTTCTTTATTCAAGATGCAGTGTAGGAAATGGAGTGTGCCTCTGTGTGTAAATATGCATGTGCTTCAGTTTCTATGGGGAAAGAAGACGGGAAAAGGTGGATGAGAAACTGTCTCTAACTTTTCACTTTAAGCCTTTTTGCTTTTATACGTTTCTACCATAGAAACGACACCAAGAACAGTGGCCCTTTTGTCTTCTGGTTTGGGTAGCTAGGGGTTTCATAAATCCAGAGAGTATACAAACTGAAAAGTGCAAGGCCTTGTAGCTCTGTGGTCAATGAACACTCTCTAGAAGACCATTAATGTGAGGAGAGAGGTAATTAAAGCTTTGGATCCATGGCCAAACGTTAAATTCCCCAAAGCCCTGAGCATTATTAATGAGTAGTTGGGCAAAGTGAAAGTGTAACATCAAGACAAGAGACAAAGAGAACCAGGACAGTAAGAGATTAATGCTGCAGCATTAGTAGAGCCACTGGCTTTATCACATGGTTGGCAAATGTAGGCATTGGGCACAAGATAAAGCGGATAGTGAGTGACCAAGACTTCAGGAACCTGCAAATATGGACACAAACAGAAAGAAAGATAAAGAATAGCAGCACAATCAAGGTATTTATTCAACACAAACTTGTTGAAGACTATTGTATATGAGGTACCATGCCATGGCTTGGACTGCAAAATCAATCAAGACATGGCTGTACCTTTCTACCTAGCAGAGTATGAATTGGAAAAAAAAAAACAAAAAACTGGCAATTTCAGGATACATGCCAGTCTGTCTTAGAAAGGCTATGGATATCTATGTAGATTTTTGTGGGGATTAGGTCTATTTTTGGTGACATTCCAGGAATTTCAGGATGGATTAAATTAGGTCTGTTAAAAGAAAAACAAAAACAGAATACATTTGAGGCTCTAATTTAATTGGCCTTATTCATCAATTCACGAATCAGGCAGCAACTTATCTAACAGATAGAAGGGAGCTTCTAAGAGCTATACAAAATAAAAGGCTTTTATAGGCAGAAGGGGTTGGAAGGGAGGTTTCTAGCATAAGGTAGATTGTTCCAGGCAAGTTCACCTTCTTATGGGTGATGAAAGGAGTCTTGGGGTTGCATCCTTCAGTAGTGCTGACCCCTACATTCCTGGGAGATGCTGAAATGGTAATTGGGTTAGGTATTAGGTCAAGGTTTGGTGATATGGGGCTCAGCACAAATGTCTCCATTTTGGACCTGTTTTCTCTTTTTAAACAAATGTAAGGGGTCCAAATAGTCTTTCTGTGTGAGGCTCTTAAGATGTAAAAGCTCAGAAATATGAAACATCATGACATGAATGAGAAATCTACATTAATAAAAGAGAAAGATGCAAATTGACCATATCTTCGTGACACCCACCAGCCAATCAGGAGTAAGTATGCAAATTAAACCAACAAAGCTGGTGGGATAATTTGCATATGCAGGTGCCGCCCCAGCAGCTCTGGGCCTCTGGGCAGTGTGGGAAGGTGGAAAGGTGGCTCCAGGCCAGAGCAAAGGCAGAAAGGCAGCTCTGGCCTGGAGAGAAGGCAGTGCCGGCCGGCAGCCAGGCCCATTCTTGCATGAATTTTCATGCAGCAGGCCTCTAGTTATAACATAAAAATACAAAAAGAAATTATAAATAGTTTGATATCGTGGTAGTAAAATGGCATTGTATTAATATCGTGGATTCTAGTAATTAAATTAGCTGTTTAAATATAGAATTTCATTGGCTTGTTAATCTGTTATTGAGAATGAAGCATACATTTTAGATTTGAGTCCTGTTTAAGATCTATATAATAAAAGCCTAAGAGACCATTACGGCAGAACGACCAGAACAACTGGTCACTATGATGCACACTGACCATCAGGGGTCAGATGCTCAATGCAGGAGCTGCCCCCTGGTGGTTAGCCCACTCCCACAGGGGAAGCACCGCTCAGGCAGAAGCCCGGCTCACGGCTGTCGAGCACAGCAGGTGAGCCTCTCCCTCTTCCGCGGCAGCTCTAAGGAGCACTGAGCTGAGCAGTAAGGAGCAACCAGCAGGTGGGCAATAAGGAGCAAGGGGTCCCAGACTGTGAAAGGGATGTTCCCTGAGGGGTCCTGGACTGTGAGAGGGTGCAGGCTGGGCTGAGGGACCAACCCCGCCCAGTGCACCATTTTGTGCACCAGGCCTCTAGTAGTTTTATAAGGTTTTTCCAGTATGATGGGGTATGTCTCTCCAATCACTGCCCATTCCCACAACACTTACATATGTACTTCACACTACAACACATTTATTGTTTCCAAAATATATATTTAAAATACACATATATGTGTGTGCTTGTGTGTGTGTGTGTGGTGGATACCTGGACTTATCAATTAAGATATATAATCCAATTATCTCTAATTTATCTGATTACTTTTTTTCTTTTCACCTAGTTAAGAAGACAGAGAAGAAGGAATAATTCAGGCTTGTAATTATAAGTGTTACTTTTCACAGTCATTTTTTTGGATAAAAAGAAATTTAGATAAAAAGAAGAACAAGAAAAGAAGTTCCCCTGCCCCCCCCACCCCCCCATCCCCCACCACACACACACACCAAATCCCTTTGAAATGGCAATAGAGATATCCAAAAGGGATGATTTCATAATAACACAGAATCTGAAAAAAAAAAAAAAAAGAAGAACATAAGAAGAACAAATTCTTTTGGGGATCTATGAAGGACTCCTCAGTCCAGATTAGGACTAAAGATATCTATGGATGTGCCTGTATGTATTATGTATGTATGCATATTTACATATTTAAGAACAATTTCAAGGAAGTCTACAGACCATGACAAGTTGGTCTTGCTGTTTGACCCGAGAGGTGTCAAGTTTGAAGTATTTATATCAGATTTTAAAGGTAAGAAAGTGTGGACTGTCACCATGGAAACAAGTAGGAGTGTCTATGGACCAGCTCGGCTGGTTGGCTCCTTCTTTTCTGTCTTTCCCTGTCCTCTTCCCTTCCTTTGTAGAATCAACATTGGTCAATGCTTGTTCTTTTCCCCTAGGTAAGCAGCCCTGTTCACTGAAAGACTGACTGATTTCACTGCGGAGGACTGGGCTTTCCAAAATGGCTGTTTTTGTCCGGAGTCAGCTCCTCATTTTTCACACGATGCCAAGTGGGGCAAATGCCTCACTACAAATTTTTCATTGTAAAGTGATGCCTTCTGTAGTTGTCCTTATAGATAATAGTATGCAACTTTTTAATATCATTTAGATATCTAATCAATATGGCAGTAAACTTTGAGGGAGCCTCTTACTGTATACCCTCCTACACACACACAGCTATAGAGATGCTGGTTAAATTAATAGTTTCTTATATATTAGAGTAAAGGTTCAAGTAAAGAAACTTCATGTTTTTCCTATGAGCCGTCTGTCTGAAATGTAGACCAGAAAGCTCTGCCACATCTGAGAATGTTCTAAGAAAGGAAAGGAACCGGACCCACCAAAGTGCAAAAGTGAGGAGTACAAGTTTTAAACTCAATGCCAACAAGACTCTAAACCACAAAATTATCTTAAAATATGGTAAGAAACCAAGAAACCTGAGGGACAGTGGCAAACATATATGTGCCCCACAGGAATGCAAGAACTTGGAACCACCATGGAAAACCATACTGCTGAAAGCAAGCTCATCTTCCAAACGTTAGACAGAATTACATACACCAACACGACAGCCAAGGGATGCCACAAACAGAAGCATTCAAAGCTCATTAACTCTAGGAAAAAAACAACTATAGAAAAAAGTGAAATATTATAGAGCCAAGTTTCATTCAGTGTTCATGTATTAATTTGTATTGTAATTCAATCTTATTGGAGACTCAGAGAAAAGCTGAAATTTCATATATGCATATTCATTAGATTGATTCTTTTTGGAGTGGCACATTTTCTATGAAAGAACACTAATCTAACAATGTAATTTTAAGAGAAGTTTGAAATAATATTTTGTTTTATCTCCTTAAAGCTTTTCAAATTCTAAAATATGTAAACCTTAAATACATTCAAAACTAACATACAGGTATTCAATTTTCAAAAGTTTTTTTTCCCCTTCTTTTCTTTCCAAATTACTTTTGGCAATTTTTATATTTAAAGTCTTTTAAATCATCCTGCACATATTAAAACTTGTAAGCAGAAGGATTGAGAGCTGTCATTGGGAAATGTCAAGTCTGTTGTCAGTGGTTCATGAATAATTGATGCTGAGATTACCTAGGGAAATTTGCAATTAGCCTCCTCATTAACATAAGAATGAACAGTAGGTTGCTTGGTGAATGCCAGGTTTTAACTTAGGTATTTACTCAGGAGATAAAAAGTTTATAATAGGACCTTTAATGAAAAATTCATTAGTTCAATTTGATATCCCAAGGGTTTCTGAGCTACTTCATGAATCAGTCATTGAGAAAACCAAGAACACATATCCGGTTATTAATGTATACTTTCAACTATTGGTGAATGACCAGTTAACAAAAGAGATCAATCTATAGGAATCAGATGGTAAAGTGGTGATTCAACATCAGTGATAAAAAATAAAAACCACATATTACTTATTTTGATAAAATAATATAAAAATCCATGCATAACTACTCTGAAAAGAATTGTAAAGGTAAAAAACTCACTCAGGTGATGATAACATCATTTGACTCAACAAATTCTCCTTAAGATTGATGTTAAAATCTCAGGAGAGCACTGATATACATTTAAAATGGCACTGATCTTTACATAAATGTAATCAAAGGAAAAATTAAAATGAGTAATGTTGAATAATATGTACATTAAAAGCACAAAAGTGTCTGTTTCCACTCATTTATGTATTGATATTTTCATTAAGTTAACTGTACATCACTTTGGAGATATCTTTTAACACTGAACATATTTTAGGTAAAACTAAAGGCAGCAAGTATTTCAAAATATTATTATTTTTTAAAATTTTACCTTAGAGTTGAAATTATGAGGAATCTAAAACAAGTTGAAAATGTTAGAAATTTTAAGGAAATGATGTTGCAGAAGACCAAAGAAAACCAAGGACACTTCTGAGAAAAAAGGAGGGATACTCTTCAATACGCCAGCAGACTCAGGGAACAGCCTTCCAAATCTGAGTGAAGGAATACGCATGGGGCCCTCCCTTATATCTTCCTCCTTGTGATCTTTGTCCCACAAACATGGATTATGCTTCCAGTTCTTTTCACGGGCCTTGCAAGAAGGCCCCCAGGTGTTGGGGATCTCCAGGCCATATCTGATTGTCTGGCCTGGTGCTAGTGTTAATAACCCTCCCTCCAGGGCAGTGCACTGTTCACAGTAACAGGTTCTGCAAGACCAGTATCTGGGAAGGAGAGAGGGACTTAATTATAGGTTATCAGGAATGTACACTGAGCTTGCTGCCTTGGATTCAGGCCATTAGCCCCAAATATCAGGGTTACATTGGAATTAGTCCTTTTAGCCTCTCATTTCACATACCCCCTCCCGCCTTGTCCCACAAGCTTCTCTTAGCCTTGTGGTACAATGACTATGGGATGTTATGGTGAACATGGACAACAACCACTCTTAACTGCTTCCAGCTGGAAAGGGGCAATGACAAGGGGTTATCATCCTATGAGGGGTTTGTAGGGAATTCTGAAGTTTAAAGGCATTCCTGTCCAGTTTGCAGGCATACAGGGGTAAGCAGCAGTCCCACACACATAAAATGTTCCTGCAGAGGAGCACCAGGGGTAGGTGGTGTTTTCAGCCTTGAGGATAGAGTTGTATAGTGCATGTGGGTGGCGACCTGTTGGATGTTGGCCCTGGGTACTGCTGAAACAAATAGGAGCAACATTAATTAGCTGCACATTGACCGTGACAGGTCTTATCATTTTTTCCATCCAATACAATCCCCCCCCATCTGCATTCGGTAGTGGAATCGTAACATGCTGCAGGCTGATAAGTATAGCTAACAAACATCTGGCTTGATGGGGCTTTCCCATAGGCTACCCGGTCTAGCATATTTAGGTAGTGAGTTTCTAAGCAAGGACACATGGCAGTGGTCTCTATGGGAGGCAAGTATGTGCTAGCTAATATTATTAGCGGGAGCATGTTATTCCCTCTATTTCTGTTCAGTGGGGGTCCACAACAGTGAACCGCTAGGACAAAGAGCAGTATTATGGCTCTTCCTGCAAGGCAGATGTAGCCAAGGATAGCATGACAAGGTGCAGTCCAGCAATCCATGATGAGGCCTTTGTTTCCCTGCTGTGTGGGAAGTAGTAATTTTATTGTGCTTCTATGTTCCAGCAAGAACAGATGAGTTTTCCTCTTGGTGTTAGTCTCAGGTTCCTCAGGCACTCTTTAGGAGGAGATAAGAAAGAGAGATTAGTGTTAGGGAGAATTCAGCAAGGCACTTCTGAATTCCTTGGAACAGGTTGATCGGCCAGATCCACTGTCTTCTTGAGAGTGATCCTCAGGGTGTGTTCCTGGTCAGAGGTCACCTTCTACTCAGACTGGGCATCACTCGGCTGGTGGGCTGCCTTCACCCAGAAGTTGTGGATCCAGTTATTCAGTCCTGCAACCTTGAGAGCTGTGGGGGTGGTTAATATGACTGGATAGGGTCCCTTCCAGATAGGCGTGAGGGGCTCCCTGTCCCAGTCTTTTACCCAAACCTGGTCTCCAGGTTTATAAGGATGTATGGCTATTCCTAGAGAGATGGGTAGTCTGTCAGTAACCCATCTGTGTACCTCAAAGACAGTTTTTCCAAGTCCTTGTAGTTGTTTCTGGATTTTTAAGTTCCTTATTTCCCCCAAATCTCCCTTTGGCCGAATTAAGGGAGGGGGGTCTACCATATAGAATTTCAAAGGGAGAGAAACCTACCCTGGCCCTTGGGGCACAGCGTACCCGCAGAAGTACAAGAGGCAAGATATCTGTCCAGGGTAAGGTTGTCTCTTGGCATAGCTTAGCCATAGTCTGCTTTAGAGTCCGGTTCATGCATTCTATTTTCCCTGAACTCTGAGGCTTGTAGGCTGTATGTAGGTTTAATTTAATTCCTAAAGTCTTAGCTACCTGTTGTACTATTTCTGCTACAAAGGCTGGGCAATTATCAGACCCTATGGACAAAGGCATTCCATACTGTGGAATTATATCCTTCAGCAATGCCTTAGTGACTTTTCTGGCCTTTTCCGTGTGAGTGGGATATGCCTCAACCAAGCCTGAAAAGGCGCAAACAAAAACTAGCAGGTATTTATTTCCTCTGCTAGGCCCTATTTCTGTAAAATTTACTTCTAAGTTCTCAAAAGGGGCTTGCCCACAGCGCTGAACTCCTATTGGTCCCACAGGACCCTGTTTGGCATTGCTTTGAGCACAGAGGAGGCAACGTTGAGAGACTGAGGCACACAAGGAGGGAAGGCGGCAATTAGGTTATATCTGCCTAACATAGCTTCTAGAGCAATCTTCCCTAAATGTGTAAGTTCATGCTGCTGGAGGACTACCTTATGGGCTAACTATTCTGGGACATAGACCCTATGTTCTGGGAGTATCCACCAGCCTTCCTTTGTTCTCTTGCCCCCTTCTTGCTGGGCCCATTCCTCTTCCTGAGGAGTATACTTGGGAGGTTCAGGTAATTGGGGGGCCAACATGTTCCGTGATGGTGCCACTTGTTCTTTAGCAGCCAGCTTGGCTGCGGCGTCAGCACATTGGTTTCCTTCTGACACTGAGTCTTTCCTTTTCTGGTGACCTTTGCAATGGATGACGGCTATTTCTTTGGGCTCCCAGACTGCTTCTAGTAATTTTAAAATCTCATTTTGATTTTTGATTCCTTTTCCTACGGCCGTCAAGAGCCCTTTTTCTTTATATATGGCCCCATGGCTATGCAGGGTAGAGCGAATTAGTGTAGATGCTGGCACGCTTATCTTTACTGAGTTTTAAGGCTCTGGCAAGGGCCCAAAGTTCTGTCCTCTGTGCTGACCATCCTTCAGGCAGGGCCTGTGCCTCGATTGTCTCAAAGTTTGATACCACTGAATATCCGGCTCATCTTTGTCCTTCATCTAAGAAGCTGCTGCTGTCTGTGAACAATACCAAGTCCGGGTTTGGCAGGGGCTTATCTGTTAGATCTGGCTGGCTAGAATAAACCTCCTCTAGGACTTCCGGGCAATCATACTCGGGGCCCCCTCAGCAACAAGTAGAAAGGTTGTAGGATTAAGAGTTCTTACTGCTTCTAATCGTATCTGCAGGTTTTCACTTAATAGGCCTTAATATTGAGTCATTCGAGCATGAGTCAGCCAGTGCTGCCCCTTTGCTTCCATCAGGGTGACAACAGCATTAGGTACTTCTACATTTAAGTTTTGTCCTAAGGTAAGCTTATCTGCTTCCTTGACTAACAATGCAGTGGCTGCAAGGGCCCTCAGACATGGGGGCCACCCGGAGGCTACTGGGTCAATCTGCTTAGAGAGATAGGCTACTGGTCTTTGCCAGGGTCCAAACTCCTGAGTTAAAACTCCTAGGGCTACCCCGCTGTTCTCGTGGACAAAAAGATTAAAGTCTCCTGTCACATCTGGTAGCCCTAGTGCTGGGGCCTCAGTGAGCTTTGCCTTTATGGTGATGAAGGCTTTCTCCTGTTTAGGACCCCAGTTGATGGGTGTCTTCGCTTCTCCTTTTAAAGCTTCATAGAGAGGATCAGCCAGGTCTGAAAACCCTGGGATCCAAATTCGACAGAACCCTGCTGCTCCCAGGAATTCCCGAATCTGCTGCTGGGTGCTAGGGATTGGGATGACACATACTGCCTGCTTTCTTTCAGCCCCTAGCCTCTGTCTGTTTCCCTTGGATATTGGCAGATTTTAACAGGCTGTGCCCCAGGCTTTAAGTCAATCAGCACTGGGGGGTGATCCTTAGCTAAGCCTGGAGGATTTCCTTCAGCCCAGACCAGCGGGAATTCATTCTTTAATTCAGGTTCTAATGGTAAGGCCTTTGCCTGGGGGGTATAAAGTCTCCACTCTTCCTCCCTTTGTATTGCTAGGGACAGGATCATCGGGGAGGTCTCCTCACTTAGGCGAAGCTGTGCTGAGTCATTTGGAGCAAAAGTGATTTCTGCACCCATTTTGGCTAAAAGGTCTCTACCCATTAGAGGCACTGGGCAGTCTGGCAAGTACAGGAATTCATGAATTACTTGATGACCACCAAGTTGGCATCGGCGAGGGCGGCAGAATTGTCTACAAGTCTGATCCCCAATAGCTCCAATAATGGTGACTTCCTTTCCCGAGAGAGGCGCTATTTTCTGTGTGACTACTGAGTGCTCAGCTCCTGTATCAACCATAAAGTCCACAGTCTGGCCCGCAATTTTCATTCTGACCATGGGCTCATGGGGGCCTAGCTGAAAAGAGTCTGGTCTGGCCTAGTCAGAATCAGCCATTGCTAGCCCAATGAGATCTGCTTCAGATGGCTCTGGTTGATAGCAACTGGGTGGAAAAGTGGGTCCAGTTTTTTTACTTTGTCGTTTGGGACATTCATTCTTCCGGTGTCCTGTCTCCTTACAACAGGCACACTGGTCTCGTCTCAGGCTCGCTCTTCCTTTTCCCTTTGATCTGTATTCTTGCTTCCCTTTCTGATCTGTCTGGGAGCTGGAGCCTCTAAAAGACGCTGCTACTATATTGGCCCTTCTTTGTATTTTTTTTTCTTCCTCCCTCCTTGCCACACTGTCTCGGCTGATGAAAACCTTGTTGGCTATCTCCAGCAGTTCGGTGGCATTCTTTCCCGGAAACCCTTCCAGCTTCTGTAATTTTCTCCTGATATCAGGCTGGGCTTGGCCTACAAAAGCAGCATTTACCATGGTCTGATTTTCCAGGGCCTCAGGGTTAAAGGGAGTGTAGATTTGGTATGCCTCACAGTCTCTCATAGAAAGCTGCTGGACTTTTGTCAGGCTTCTTGAAAACTTCAGAGATTTTAGCCATATTGGTGGGCTTCTTGGCTCCAGCCCTGACCCCCTGGAGGAAGGCCAGCTGATATCTTTCTAGCCTGGCCCTTTCATCTTCTGAGTTCGGGTTCCAATCAGGTTCCTCATCTGGGAAGGCCTCCCCTGCCCATCTGTCTGTATCTAATATTCCTGCCAGGGCTGGGTCTGGAGCTACATCTGAGCCTTTGATACTACTCTCACGGGCTCCTCAGTGTTAAAGAATGTGAAAAGGGGCTGCTTGCAGTCCACTCACATGTGCTTCTGGGTCTGGAAGATCATTTCTAGGAGGTCTACCATGGCCTGAGGTTTTACAGAGTAAGCTGGGGTGTGATGTTTCCAATTCAGGATGTCACTTGTGGTAAAGGACTGATAATAATAGACTGGCCTTTCCTCCTGCAAGGTCCCATCTTCACCAAGCACTTGGTCACCCGAATCTCCCTGAGAGGCATCTGATGTGCAGGTAGTGGCTTGGGCCCTTGATCGGCTGAACGCAAGCGCGGCCTAACGGGCTCTGGAGAGCCTGGTTGAGGAGAGACGGAGGGGGGCGGTGTTTCTGTACTTTCCAGACCTTCCAGACCAGCGCGGGGAGCACTTGGTGCTGCCTGTGGCACATATGGAGGTCGTAAAATTGGCGGGACTTCCTCAGGGGTTCCTGGCAGAACAGGGGGTTAGGTTCCCTTCTGAGGGACCTGTTTCTTTTCTACTGGCTGCTTCTCTTCTGCTTTTCCTGTCCTGCCTGTTTTTCCTTAGCTGCTCCTGCCCTGCCTGCCTCTTCACTCCAGCTATTAAAACTTTACTCTGTCCCTTGTTACACATGCAGAACCGGACCCAAGGCGGCAAGGTTTGAGCAATTTCTAACCCGCTGTCTATGTAAGGAAACTGATCTGAGTGTCCAGGGTCTTTTGTGACTACATTCCAGACTGCCCTGACCAGTCCCTTATCTAAGGAGCCTTCTGAGGGCCAGCCGACCCGAAGGCTGGCCATTCTACTTCACAGAATTTCCTCAGCGTTTTGGGGTTCATTTAAATACCATAGTCTCCACTGAAATCCTTTTCAAAATTTTTCAACATGAAATTGAGAACAGTGGGTTTACTTTGTCCCGACCCCATGATGATGGGTGGCGAGAGACAGACAAGGGAGGGAGTGACCTGCTTTCACAGATCCTTACTCAGATGTCCGCCTGGCTGTGTCCCTTGGGAGCTTAGATTCGTCTTAGCTAAGGTGCACCCATATAAACCCCGGGCCTGGTCACCTCCACGTGGGGGTGAGTCACTGTCATGCCATATGACAAATTGCGGAACCGCAGGTTGGGGCCCACTTGGACTCTGTAACCAAGGTCGTGGAGCCACACAAAGGAGAGGAGAGGGCAGGCCCTTTCCCTCCACACTCACACACTTTCACTAGACATTCACTCAGAGTTTAAAAACACAGTCCACCCACCTGATTCCTGACCAATTTAACTGATGAAGTCCTATGACTTCCGGGGAGGTAATCAAGCTCCCCCTTCCACTCACTGGAGTGGGCCTGACTGACTGGGGCCCCTATGTTACTGATTCTGTCGACAGGTCCAGAAATGTCCATCTACTTTCTTCAGATTCCGGCCGGGTCCTAGGCTGAGGTCCGGGAGTGTCAGGAGTCCCCCAGTTCAATTCTGCTAAAATCAGCAGGGCCAGACATCTTCCAGACATCATTCTGGAAATCCTTCCTGATGAAGCTGGGGCGGAAGGAAGCCAGCACAGGGTCTGGGTGCCTGTGGGTAGCTGGAGGAGGGACGCCCAGGTCCCGGGTACTGGAGGAAAGCCAGTGCCAGTAGCTGGGGGAAGGAAGGCCTACTCTTGCACGAATTGAATTTTGTGCATCGGGTCTCTAGTATATTATAAAACAAAAGTATTTTATAACCCAGTTTTGTGAAAGGTACTATGTTTTAAAGTATACTTTAGATAGTGTCCTTGAAACAGTTTTTATTTGTTTATTTTTTAATTAATATTTTTTTATTCAATTACACTTTACATTCAATGTTATTTTGTATTACTTTCAGGTATATACCATAGTGGTTATGTTACTGGCAAGACAATGAGGTCTCGGTTCTTGGCTTCTTGAAGGAAAGATTTCAATCAACAGACAAAGTGCAGTAAAGTAAGCAAGAATTTATTGGCCCCAGCAAAAACACTTGGGACAGTGAAACAAGGAAGGGCATAGAAGAAGCAACAGGAGAGCCTGGGCGGGCTGCTTTGGCTCACTGAGAAGTCAGAGAAAAGGGGGCCTGGGAGACAGGTTCAGGGGGTTAGCTGAGGTGGAGCTGCTGCTGTCCACTGCTCCCCTGGTTGCAAGTCTCATGAGGTCCCTAGAGGGAAGAAAGGGAAAAGGAATGGCATGGGCACACACTGCGTCCTTCATCCTGAGCCTACTTATCTCTCTCTTGCAGGTGGAAATCTTAGGGGAGATCTCAGGGGAGGGTCTCCATAGAATATTCATCAGCTTTCCAGGTGTGCTCTTTCAGGGTCTTGGTTCCCACTGACTGGTCTGAGCCAGGGCAGGGGCATCCTTAGTGAATGTAGCTGGTCCTGAGGTCAGCCATGAGGTCACTTGTCTGGTTTTGCTGCTTTTCTGCACCTGGAGCTGAAATACAACTAAGACCTAGATGTTATCTCTAGGGAGGAAAGGTCAAGGGGGTCTAACCCCCATGACCAGCAATATGCTATTGGAGGATAGGTTACCTTGGTGGGGGGAAGTTCGCCTTTTCCCAATTTTACCCCTTGCTAGGCATCTGGGGCTTTCTACTCTAGAGAGTTTCTGTACCTAGGCAATCGTCCTTGCTCTGTTCATATCTACCTGAGATAAACTTGTTTCCTGCATCTACCTGAGAGAAGCTTGTTTCACAGATTGTTCTCCCCACATTTATATGTATTGGTGACATTGGGTATAAACAGCCTGAAAGTGTGTGCATGTACCATAACATCTACATTAGTATATTGTAGAGTATTCAACAGCCATCATGTAGAAGTTAGGTAAAACTTTAAAGGGTTTAATTTTCTAGAAATAAAATGGAAAAAATGTAATTTCAAAGTAATAAAGTTTCTTAGATGATAAAAATATATAGGTATATATACACAGATATAAAATACATACACTTTCTATATATACATTATATATTATATATATTATAGTCATACAAAAAGGCAGTGAACTTCTGTGATGATTAATTTTGTATGTCAACTTGGCGCTCCTTTTTTTAAAAAAAAAAATCTCTATATATAAAAGCCTTAGTGACTCTGTTTGCCAGGTAGCTATGACATGCAATGACCACCAGGGGGCAGACACTCCAACCAGTAGAGGAGGGAGCCTGATTCCTCGTGGAATCAGCCATGGGTTAAGTTGCTGCTAGGGCACTGTTGGCCCCAAATCTGCTTCACCCACACCCTAGACCCAAAGAGGAGGGAGCCCGATTCTGGGGGGTGTCACCTGAGAACTGCCCTCTCACAATCCAGAACCTCTTGGGGGATGCTGGAGAGCCAGTTTCAGCCTGATCCATGCAGGTCAGGCCGAGGGACCCCACAAGCACATGAATCTATGCACTGGGCCTCTAGTACTTTTATTGAATTATGTTTTTAGAGAGAAAGGAAGGGAGAGGGACAGAGAGATAAAAACATTGATGCGAGAGGAACATCCTCAATTAGCTGCTTCCTGCAAACCCACTACTGGAAATGAGCCCACAACCCAGGCATGTTTCCTGACCAGGAATCGATCCAGCGACCTCTTGGTTCTTGGGTTGACATTCAACCACTGAGCCACACCAGCTGGGCAACTCTCCTTTTAAAAGTTACCAATCACAGAAGTCCACTGCCTTTTTATATGACTAATATGGATACTTTTGCAGAAGCATTTTAATTTATTCCAGATATTTCCCACTTCCTTATTGAATTCTGTATTTTATCCCATATGGTAATATAAATTGATAAACCTAAAAAAATGTACTCCACTTTTATTATTATTTTAAGACTAGAAGTGAAATTATAAGTTTAATCACAGAAAGGAAACATCTATAAATGAAAACATTACTAATTACTATTAAAATCTTGAGTCTTTCTACTAATATATATACTCAAAGATCTCACAAGAAATTATATTTAAGTGCCAAATATATTTCTTAACTAAAAGTACACTTAGAATAAATAACTGTGAACTTCAAGTTAGGCACAGTTATGTTGAAGACAGCCATTCTGTAGGTGTCCAGTCATTGAAACTGGTAATAAGTTCTAAGCATGTTTTGCTGGTTATGGTACTTCATTTATTTCCTCTGTTATAACTTTGTTCAGTGTGATAGCTGTGCTTAATTGTGGTTGCATGGGAAATACACTTTTAAGCACTTTCTTCAAATGATAAGGAAATAATATATTTAAAATCTTCCAGTTTTCCCCTTTATTAGAAAAAGAAAACCCTGACATTTAAGTAAATCATTTTTCCCCTATAGGAAATAATCTGAATTTTAAAATATAAATCAGTAGAAATTCTATTGAAGATCTCTCTTTATTAGAGCCTTTTATTTGAAGATACCAACAATTGCTTTATGATTTGGAATGAATTAAATGAGTCTACTTGACTAAATCGTAAGTTCCAACTATTTACCATAAATTGTTATGATCACTAAATGAGAGCTATAGTTCTACCCATTTCCTTTCAACCAATATTTATCTCTTTACATCTAAATCTAGAAGCACAAATACCCCTTAAAATCTGAATTATAAGTGGTCTCTTAAATGGTGTTAGCTTTTATTCAATTCCTTCAAACAAATTTAAGAAAGCTAAAAAAACAAAAACAATTTTCTTTTTCTTTATGTATGCCTTTAAATATAGATATTACTGTATCTATCTGTAACACATTTTCCCAATAACTCAAATAATTTATTATAGAACTATATATAGAGTTGCCCAATACAGATAAAATGCATTATACTAACATTATTCAATTGATTACTACCACCTTCTAATATTAATAACCAATTATACATTAAATGTCATATAACTTGAGGTCTACTAAGTAAAATCATTAACTTGAGGTCTATTAAGTAAAATTTCTTGATATTATGTATGGTGTCAGATGAGAACTGAATTTATCAGGATGATCACTTAGTAAATTATATAATGTCAAATCACTGGGAGTGTATACCTGAAGCTAATATAATATTGTATGTCAACTGTAATTGGAAAATTAAAAAATGATTAAATAGATATATAAACAAGTAAATAGATGAAATTTTCTTATAATAGTTTTAGACTTTATTGAAGAAAGTTTTTGGATTATCAACATAATTCTTTATTTTCTTGGCCAGGGTCTACTTTTAAATATAGATTCAGAATTAATTTTAATAAACTTTATTAATTCTAAAACTTTAACCTCATGGGTTAAAATAAATATTCAATTTAATAGTTTTACTTATTGTTATTTATACTATCCCTTATTCTAGGTCACATTTCATAAACTCAGGTTCAGACCTTCACTACCTCTCATCTGGGTAATTGTACTAGTTTTTTAACTTACTTAGGTTCAGTAATTTTCTCCACAAAGAGAGTCATTTAAAGAAACCGTAAGTAGGAACCTGCAATTTCCCTACTTACATTTCTTCAGTAGATTTACATTGCCCTTAGAATTAAACACAAACGCTTACATGTCTCAGCCTGTTTACTTTTCCAAGATTACCTCAAACAATATTAGCTCCTGATTAATATACAAGTATTAGTTCTTCTTTGTTCTTGGACTAACCCGAGTTCTTCCTTAGCTTAGACCTTTCCTGTTTTGTTTCTTCTGCCCCGGAAGCCATAACTCCTTTCAGAAGTCCTCTCTTTTTCTAGTCTTTTCTAGGCATATCAAGTCCTAGCCATATCTGCAGCATTCTGTTCCATCCCAATTCCTATATCCATTCCGAAACCCCACATTCCCCATTTATTTATGTTAAGAACATGTTATTATTTTAAAAAATAACATAATCATTTTTTTGCATCCCAGATACTGTTTTTTTAGTCTTCCCAAAGAAGGTAAGTTCCATGATGATGTAACATTCATTTCTAGCCTAGCACAGTGCCTGAGACACACTGTAGGCCTTCATATTTCTTAGGAGGATAAAAGGGTTAAATTGATGAAATAATGTTGATTTCAGAAGCTCAAAAGTTTTAGATATTTGTTTATTTAAGCAGTTTTATTTAGTGAAAAAATATTTTATTTCTTTTAGTTAAAAGAAATAATGGTGATTACAATTATGCTTCTTATATGAGTAGTAACACTACAGAGTTACTATTATTGAGCATTAAATTGGATTCATTCCTGAAAGACAAAACAAACTGGAGAAATGTTATGGTTTTCTCTTTCTTTTATCAGTAGGTAAAAGCATGCCAATTCATCATAACAAATACTTGTCTTCTTTCATGTAAAAATTGAGAGAAATTGTCATGTATGTGATTATACAAGGTAGCACAATAAATAAAATATGCAAGCATATATTTCAGAAAATCCAGGCAATTTGCCTATCAATATTAACTTCTATAAAAACAGAGAGTGATATACTTAACTCACTAAACACATTTATAGGGGAATAGGAAAGTAAAGAGGTTGAATAATTATTCAATATATATCCATATTTACTAAGTGCTTAAGTACTAGTGATGCTTTATTAAAAAAATGGCAAAGTTATTTTTCTCATGGCGTCATAGTGGAAAAATCAAGATCAAACTGTTGCAGGGAGAGATGCTTAATTTACTAACTACTCTTTCACTTTCAGTGAAAAATCTTATAAATTTAGGAGTAAGGAAAAAATAAAGCATTAAGGACATGAAGGGAAAATTTGAAAAGGTAAAGATTCATACTTAATTTAAACTATGTCACGTTCAACTATGAGAAGGTAGATAGTTCATAATTATCTGCTGTGATACATGCTTCCATACCATAGTCTATTTTACCTAAACCATAATCTCAATAAGAGTATCTTGAAATCTATTCTCATTAATTATTTGGGTTTTTTGTTTTGTTTTGTTTTGTTTTGTTAGTCAACTCTAGGCACAATAAGGCTATATAATAAACTACTCTGAAAGAAGTGGCACACAAATCAAACTCATTTCTAACTCTTGTGCCTATGATTTGACTGGAGTTTATTTGATCTATGGCTTTCATTAATCCTTAAGTATGGGTTTGGTTTAGGTCTGTTCCTTGCATTTCTCATTCTTCTGGAACCAGAGGGTTTCTGGGAGTATGTCCTTCTCCTGGCAAAGGCAGAAGGAGAACAGGGCAAGTCCAACCATTCAAGCCTCTCCTCACATTTTTTTTCTATCAATCCATTGGTCAAAGTAAGTCACGTGGCCAAAGTCCATAGAAGTAAGAGGAAGAGAGCAATATTTGGGGAACAATGACCTAATCTACCATGGAATATAATAGCCTGGCTAATGGACTGTTCCAAATATTTTATATATTTTACGACATATATTGTACTGCTTTTGTAGTGGCTGTTACTGCAATAAGTTAAAATGTTTATGAATTCCTGGGCAGTCTAAACTGCAACATTTTTCATGAATCATAAACAAGCCTTCAAAGAACTCATTTTTTCTTTCTAAAAGACTTTAAAATTTTATTTTGAGATGTTCAGATAAACATGCAGTTTCAGGAATAATACAGAGGGATTCCAAATACCTTCAACCAGTTTCTTCCAATAGTAACACCTTACAAACACTAGCTATACTAATAAAAGGGTAATATGCTAATTAGACTGGATGTCTTCTGGATGTCCTTCTGGACAAAGCCACAGTGGCAGGGGCCGAGGCAGAGGTGGTTAGGGGCAATCAGGCAGGCAGGCAGAGGTGGTTAGGGGTGATCAGGCAGGCAGGCAGAGGTGGTTAGGGGTGATCAGGCAGGCAGGCAGAGGTGGTTAGGGGTAATCAGGCAAGCAGGCAGGTGAGTGGTTAGGAGCCAGAGGTCCCAGATTGTGAGAGGGATGTCCGACTGCCAGTTCAGGCCCAATCCCACAGGGATCCCAGATTGAAGAGGGTGCAGGCTGGGCTGAGGGACCCGCCCCCTCCGTGCATGAATTTCGTGCACTGGGCCACTAGTCTATAATAATAAAAAGGTAATATGCTAATTAGACTGGATGTCCAGATGTCCTTCCTGACGAAGCCGGGGCTGGAGGGAAGCCAGCCTAGGTCCCGGGTGCCAGCCAGCAGCAGGAGGAGGGAAGCTGGTGCCAGCAGCCAGGGGAAAGAAGGCCTACTCTTGCATGAATTTTCATGCATCGGGCCTCTAATAGTGTAATAATAGCACAAACATTTCTCTCAAGTTTTACAACAGTAGACGTTACCACTATCCATTGACCTTATTTAGATTTCATCAATTTTACATGCACAATGTGTCTGTGTATGTGTATAGTTCTATGCAATTTTATGTGTAGATTCATATGAACACCACCACAGTAAGATACAAATAGTTCCATTACAGGGATCCCTTGTGCTACTTATTTATAGACACAGCCAAGCTCTCTTCTCCTCTAAGAACTCCCGGCAATTATTGTTATCATTACTTTTTTAAAGGCTTTTTTCTATGTGTCTTCCACCTCCCCCACTTGGACAGTGTCAGACTTTCACTTGCCTTAAAACAGACAATAATTACTTTAGCTCAGCAAAAATAAGTTCACAATGAAATAAATATAATAAAAAAATGGATGGCTTGGAAAAATAAGCACCCAAGTCAGTTACAGTAAAAACTCCTTTATTACCCAAACACTTAAAATAAAACTGTGCCTGTGTCCTTAATAGCTTCAATGTAACCAAAAGAATGAATATCCAACATTTGTAAAATAATGACATAACCTAATTAGGGCAATAGACTATTATCTCAAACCATGACTATAAAGAATAGATACTCATTCTAGTATTTGTCAATCATGTTTATCTGAAGAGCATATGTATATGCTGAGAAAATGAAAAAATACTTATAATAATGCTTTATCTAATTGCAAATTTCTTAAACTGTGGAAGCGGTGAATTTACTCCCATTTATTTTTCTCATTTTCTTCACACATGTGACTTATTTCGCCTTTCCTTCCACCTTTTACTTCTGTGTTTCCATCTCTGAATGTTACTTGTCTGATGCTGGGTAAAAGGCTACTCTGAGAGACTTGGTCAAGTCCTTAACATCTTTCCAGGACACCGTTATCTGCTCCCTCCATCAAGTATCTATTGTTCAGTGTTGAAACTCTGATGTCTTCAGAATCAAATTCAAAAGAAGAAAAAGGCTTTGCACAGCAGGTACACTTACAAATTGTTTTAAAATCTAGTCTTTAAGAGGATAATGAAGATAAGGTGAGTAAAACTGTTAACCTAGCAATCAGAAGAAGGTCCTATTCCTACTTTGTACTTTGTAAAAGGAAAATAACTTTTTTAAAAACCTGATTTTTAAAGTAATGTTTTTAGAAGACTAATCAGAATAACATTTTCCTACTGACCTCAATCTGTAAGATGGTGACAGATTGCTTTTTATTTTTATTTTTTTTACTGTGAAAGGAGATTTCTCCTACCATTTGACGAAAAAAAAATAGTAGCAAATAATGTTGACTGCATGTTATACAGAGGAGCCTAGAAGGCAGGGGATAAAGAAAGAAATGAATAAGATTGAGAGCTCTAGGGGAAACTGATTATTTTCTAGCATTAAAATATATGGTCAGGGAAGAAATTTTTTATTGACCATTCACAGTAATCCAACTAGTAATAACTCTTTTTGAATGGTTCTAATATATAGAGAGAAGATCTCTCCTAAAAATGGTTTTGTACTAATCTATTACCTGCCCCTGTATTGAGTTATCCTTAAATGTAAAGAAAAAAAGGCAAGTAAGTCTGTAGTTATTTATCTAACATAATTAATTTAAAATAAGTGTCTAAAAGATGTACCAAATGGAATTAACATAGCTAAGGCTTTTGTCAAGAGAATCCTCAGAAGAAAAATTAGAAACATTAAATAGATGAAGTTTTCTGCTCCTTTGATTAAGTCAAATTCTGAAGCAATTGTTCATCAAAGCACAGTAAAATATAGTTTTGATGTGTTCATCATAAGCATCTTGGTAGTGCTCTAAGACACAATTGCCAAATAGTTATGTGTCTGCCACTTCACCCTTTCTTAGTAGAAGAGATACCATTTCTCACCTCCACTCACAAGGGTGGGTAATTGACACAAGCTGAACCAGTCATAGTGTCCTAGCCTCCTTATTTTGTGATCTGAGGATGGACAAGCCAGTCCAATCAGACTCCTTCACCGGGTTGCTGTAGGCATTCACCAAGGCCTAGAGGAATGCTTACTCCTCTCTGATGATCCTATGTAATAAAAGAGTAATATGCAAATTGACCATCACTCCAACACACAAGATGGCTGCCCCCATGTGGTCAAAGATCCTGCCCCCATGTGGACACAAGATGGCCACCACAAGATGGCCAGCAGGGGAGGGCAGTTGTGGGTGATCAGGCTGGCAGGGGAGCAGTTAGGCATCAATCAGGCTGGCAGGCAGAAGTGGTTAGGGGCAATCAGGAAGGCAGGCAGGCGAGCAGTTGGGAGCCAGCAGTCCTGGATTGTGAGAGGGATGTCCAACTGTCTGTTTAGGCATGATCCTACTGGGATCAGCCCTAAACGGGCAGTCAGACATTCCTTAAGGGGTCCGAGATTGGAGAGGGTACAGGCTGGGCTGAGGGACACACCCCCCCTCCCCATGTACGGATTTCATGCATCAGGCCTCTAGTGAAAGTATAAAAGAGTAAGGTTTAAAGCACAGAACGGCTTGTGGTCCTATTTTTCTACAAAATATAGAAATCTTAGTTTCAACAGAACAGATGGAAGCTATGAATTAGACACACGCCAAGATGAACTAGAGATGGAGAGTGAGAGTGAGGGCTGAGAGGGAGAGAGAGAGTGAGTTCGAGTTACTGGATGCAGTTTTTTCAAGGACAATATCACTCCAATCTTTTAATAGTTTGGTGGCATAAAAGAGTACATATTTCTCATTTTTAACTTAATGGGTTGGAATCTCTACCATTTCTATCTAAAATAATTCTTTAAAATGTTATTTTATTTTTTTAAAAGTATGATTTCCTACATTGTGATTAGTTTTAAGGATAGTTTTGAGTCTTTGGTCTTTTTAAAAAAAGTAATTACTACTTGTTCTTAGGTTAAAAAACAAATTCAGGAGTGGGCAAAGGTAGGTTTATGGTTTTGAGGACACAAAACACAGTGTTAATAAAGCCACTTTAATTATCATAACATGCTACATGTCTTTTTCCATAGGAACAATGCTAAAACTACTTTTTGCCCACCTCAGTATGCATTTTAGGAGTTTAAGTTTGTAACACCTATACTATATCTCAGTACAGGTTTTCCCCTCTTATATTGGGTAGAGCCCGATGCACGAAAATCCATGCAAGAGTAGGCCTTCCTTCCCCTGAATGCCGACAATGGCTTCCCTCTGGACCTGGGACCCAGGCTTCCCTCCTCTGGCCGCCTGCAGGCACCCAGGACCCAGGTGGCTTCCCTCCAGCCCCGGCTTTGTCAGGAAGGACGTCGGAATGATGTCCAGAAGACCTCTGGTCTAATTAGCATATTACCTTTTTATTATTATAGATAATACAGAACTTCTCTTTTCAAGATTAAATTTATTGGTATGCAAAAAATTCTACATTAATTCACATTTCCCCAAACATTTTAAATCAAAATAAAGTAATCTGAATGTTATACTAATGCTATATTAAACAGATAAAACTGTTGTTTATTTTCAGGCTGAAGCAGGTGGGGTGTCTGGAGTCACATCTCGTTGGTTTCACCCAAAACACATGCAGCAACTACAGCATCATCTTGGAATTTAGGAAACCCATGAGACTGTCAGAAAACAATGACTTTATACCATATTGCTAACCAGATATCACACTTAGTCTTAGGAACTTCATTACAGAACTAGAAAGGCCCTATGCATGAAACCCGTGCAAGGCCCGATGCATGAACCTGTGCGAGGGCCTCGGCCCTGACCCACGCCCTCTGCCGCCAAGGCCAGGGGCCTCTGCAGCCTCTGCTGCAGCCCCCACCCGCTACAGCTTGTCTGGACGAAGGACATCTGGAAGGATGTCCGGTCTAGTCAGCCTATTACGCTTTTATTATTATAGATAGTACCAGACGTTGCCAGAAGAGCTTTTTTATTTTTCAAGTAATGAGTAGGTGGCAGACTAAAATTAAACATGCAGAAGCAGCTCTGGAGGAGAAAGACTGAGGAGGTTGAGCTGGGAGCTGAAGCAGGGCAGGGGGCTATGCATTCCTGCAAGCCTTTCTCTAGATCATCAGGCTGCTATTGCACCTCTGGCTGTTATGCTCATTTTTTAAGCCCCATGAACTGTCCTCAAATGAGGGCACCTATTTAAACCAAGTAAAAATCGTTTTCTTATTAGTGGCTTAAAGACAACTGGTATGCTTCACATCCCACTCAACCATCGGTGCCGTGGTTTTAAAATTCTTTGAGGTCTTGTAAACCTTCTGCATTATACATCAGTACTTGTGCAACAGTAGACAATTTAAAGATCCCTCGGAGAGCAGAATTTAAAGTTCAACCATTCTGAAACACTGCAGGAAGTCTGGACAAGAAGGGAAAATGGCAAAAGTGAAATGTGGCAATTTCCGAGAGATACAACTTTTTCAGATAGGCAGACTTTACATTTAATAATATTTTTAAGTCTCTAAAGAGCTTTCTCAGTTTCTTTTACAGCAACTTTGTGAAGTAAGTAAAGGCTTGAGTCACACTAGGCATTACATGTGTTATTGATTTTGTATCGGTATGTTGTCCATGATCATCAACTCCCAAATAATATTTTGAACATCCAAAAAAGAGTTCAGTATTGCATTAATTGTTAGGGACTATGCCATAGAAACACTCTCTATATATACAGAGTTCTGACCTACATTGCATTCTAACAGAGCCAGTCCTGGATTGGTGGGGTATGAAGGGGCCCACAAAATGCAAATCCTGCCTGGAATAGCTACCATTACTTGGTGTATCATAGACAGTAGCTATTACTTTCTCTCACGTTAAACTGGAAATACAAGGTCAGATTTGTAGCTCTGCAATTGTACTTGACATTTACCTTTTTCTGTAGGTTTTATATGGTTCCTTTGTTAGAGTTGGATATTGAAATATCTTGCCTGCTTTAGTGAAGTGACATGGAAATTCAAAAATAATTAAGTTAATGTTACCCATGATCATTTGTGAAGTGGACATCAAGAAAAATGGCTATCAACCACACTGTGTAAATGATCTCTGAGGTTCAGGTCTATATGTATGTGCATCCAGATATGTTCAATGAGGAAAAGAAGCTATCCAAAGGTATTTCAATTCAATTTCTCAGCATGCTTAGTAAGTATACTGGTAAAAAACACATCCAACTATAGGAAAAATGAGATCAACATAGAAAACTGTTAATTTAATGGTAAAAAGCTAATTAAATATGACTACATAAAAATCAGCGGAAATTAACAAATAATTTTTTCCCAGTGTGTACAATTATGTGACAAAATAAAAAAAAAAAACACAAAAAATAACTAAATACGCTTCCTATTTCTTTGTAAAGTCATATAATTACCATATAGGTTTTTTTCCTAATAAAAATATTTCAGTTAAAAATGTAGATTCTAACTTCCCCTTCCCACCATGAGCTCTATGAAAAGCCATTTGGATAACACAGAATTTTGTCTTTCACAGAGCAGAAATCTTGCCATGATTACCTTTCACAAATTGAGAAACAATATGCTATATTGCTTCTTTGATGCAAATTTTTAAAAATTCCTAAGTTCTTGAGGCTCTGTTTTGTAAACTACTCCCTTTAAATAATCACATAGCTTTGACTTACTTTTCCAGTGTCACATAATGTTGTAAATACTGCTACATGAGAGGAACTGGTTCTTGTTTTATTCTTTTTATCTTAACTGAACCATATAGTACATAGGTTTGGACTACATGACCAATAAAAGAAAGGTTTTCTAATGTCAACAAAGTTATGTTGACTTTAACTCTCAAGAAAAGATGGTTTTGTTTTTGTAATAATTTCCTAAAATCAACACTAATGAAAAACATACTTTTGAATAGCTCATAAAATAAGGGAAACTTTTCTTTAATAATCTACTCTAATTTTTTTTCACAATGTGAAGGCTAATAGAGAACTGCTATTCCTCATTTTGTACTGGATTTGACATCCATTCTCACAAAAGGGTAATATGCTAATTAGATCGGATCGACTGGACATCTTCCAGATATCCAACTTCCTTCCAGACAAAGACACAGTGGCTAGACCAAGGCAGAGGTGGTTAGGGGCAATCAGGCTAGCAGGGGAGCAAGCAGTTAGGGGTGAGATCAGGCCAGTGAGGGGGAGCAAGAAGTTATGGGGCAATCAGGCCTGCAGGGGAGGGCAGTTGGGGGCGATCAGGCCAGCACTGTTAGGGGCGATCAGGCAGGCAGGCAGAGGCAGTTAGGGGCAAACAGGCTGGCAGGAAGAGGTGGTTAGGAGTGATCAGGCAGGCAGGCAGAGGTGGTTAGGGTGATCAGGCAGGCAGGCAGGTGAGTGGTTAGGAGCCAGCGGTCCTGGATTGTGAGAGGGATGTCCAACTGCCAGTTTAGGCTCGATTCCTAACTGCAGGGATCAGGCCTAAACCAGCAGTCAGACATCCCCCAAAGGGGTCCCAGATTGGAGAAGGTGCAGGCCAGGCTGAGGGATACCCCCCCCCATGCATGAATTTCGTGTACCGGGCCTCTAGTTGTATACATGTTTGCAGATGGTATATGCTTTTCACGAACATTATTATAAAGAAGTGAACAAGAGTTAGATCCAAAGCAAACAGTGCACCAACCGGAGAGCTTTGTAGATTTTTCTGGGTTGAAAAATGTTACATATTATCCTCTTCTTAATCTATTTATTATGTTGACTGCTTCACAAGAACATTTCTGCAATTTATTTGACCATGAATGTCTTTTTGAATTATAATGTACTGATAGAAAACCCACAGACACTCCTATGACATCATGCTTTTTTTCTAATAAAGTAGGTGGCCTAATGTCATCTCACAGATGGGTTATAATTACTGCAAGAAATTATCACAGTTGGAGTTTATAGGTTAAATATTGTGGACCACAATCTATCCTAGATCTATACTCCCCCTGCCCACTGCAGCTTTCTGCCTCGGGAGGCTGAATTTTATGAACAATTGCAATGAGCTGTCTTGCCTGGTGTAATTTGTCTGACTCTTCTCTTTTAAGAACAGACACAAGCTCGAGACAATATAAACAAAACCTAAAAAAATCTTTTTTTATTGATTTGAGAGAGGAAGGGAGAGACAGAAACTTCGATTATGAGAGAGAATCATTGATCAACTGCCTCCTGCATGCCCCTCTCTGGGGGTTGAGCCCTCACCCGGGCATGTGCCATGACTGGGAATCAAACTGTGACCTCCTGGTTCATAAGTCAATGCTCAACCACTGAGCCACACTGGCCAGGCTATGAACAAAATCATTGCTATAAAATAATGTGTAAATATTCTATGAACTAATCAGATTGAACTGCAATATTATTTAGCTGTTTTATAAATGCTTGTCTCCCTACCCCCTTCCATCAGTAATTTATAATTTCCTCAAAAAATTTGATTTTGTATTTCTTTATTATTCATGTTGCTTGATCATTGATATCTTTATTGGTAGGCTTAACTGACAATGAAAGTAATATGGATGGCATTTTCCACTAAAAACATCAATTTTCTAGTGAATTTAGCAACTAGTTGATGTGGGCTTTTGTAGCAAAATAACTGGAAGGAAGCATTTATTCAAAATCTTTCTCTTCCATGTAATTTTATCATAGAGTAATCTTTCAAAGGATAACAGAGCTTTTTAACTGGACTTTTTTTCCTTTAGAAAGTGTATGATAATGAATAAAATACTTGCAAATGGTGTGAGTTCAAGACCTGATTCTGCCACCAGCTAACTGTAAGCCTATCAAGTCCTCTGAGACTCAGTTTTCGATCTTGAATGATTTATGTCAGGCTAGATCTTGATTTATCATATGAAATTTTGAATTTGCATAACAAACATTATAGACATTCCTTATTGCAAACAGGTCATATGTGGCTTTGTGTTTTTCAGTAAGATGGAAAAGAGAATAAAAAATCTCTAAATATCTGTACACATTTGATGTTTAGCTCCTGCTAAATAGAAGCCCAGAGTCTTTATTGAAAATCATATGAACTGTATGTGTACTTGATGTAAAATATCTGAAGAAAAATATATTCAGATTCAAAGTTATATTTCACAATATATATGCTAAATGATATAACATACTTATATAAATACATATAAGAAGATAATATGTAAACAATTTGTTAGGGCTCTGAAATTATTCATGTTCAATTTTAAAACTACATGCCAATTTATCATTTTTATAATAAAAGTTGTGTCATCCAATTTTAAACTTATTAGTTACTAAAGAAATAAAATTAGTTGAATTCGAAGAAAGAATACAATTCAGGTTAAATAACTTCAGATAGTGTCTTTTCATATGAAAATGTTTATTATTGTGTTGCAGTTGCAGTAACTAAATCCTTCATATAACTAGTGTTGAAATAATTTAGCCATACATATATGTTAAATTTTAAAAATATAAAAATTAAGAGACTTGGCCGACAGCAGCTGCCCTCTCACTGCAACAAGACTTGTTTGAGTTGTCTTGTACCCATGGTATGGGGAAGTGGGTTTTTGATATCTAAATCCAACCTAGCGCTAGGAATGCTCAGGGCCTACTCAAGAAGGCAAATAATCCTTTCCACTACTATTTACAGGGTAAAATAAGATTGTTGTTAGAGTATTAAATTTGACAGTAAAATAGTAGTCAAGTTCTCAGACTAATTTAAATTGGCTAAATGAAATAAGCGAATATTCTAGAAAAATTAATGGTACTGGACAAAAAGCTGTTCCTAAAGTGTTAACTAAAATTTTTATTGATATTTCATCTCATGGTAAAATTATGTAACATGTAATGAACCTAAAGCAGTCATATTTTAGTGCAAAAAATTAAAATTTAAAAGCTATCAATACTACATTATAAAATTTCCAAAAGCCTCCTAATATTTAAATCAAAAAAGGGGGATAGTAGAAGAATATCATGTAAGGAAAAATATCCTGTAAGTAAATTACATCTAGAAAATTTTTACTTTAGAAAATTAACTTTCATTTGTAATGCTAACAAGACACCCATGAAAAACACACATGGTGTCAAAACAAGCCAAAGGAAAATTGTTTGGGCAAAACATGAAAAAGGATCCCAAGTCAAATTTATAGAAAAGATTCCTTTATTAACTTTTGGTCTAGAATATGTTTGTATATTTTCAGAAAACAACTCCAAGACCATGTGGATTCCTGCAACAGAGAGGAATTGACAGGACTGCTCCAGCCATGAAGACAGAAGAGAAACAGTCCAGAGATGGAAGATGATGACGACGCCTTGCCATACTAGCAGTCAGCAGCTGTGTGTCACTGCAAGTTGCCCAGGACCAAACCAGAGAGGGTCGGACCTGCATTACCACCATTTGTCAACCATCCAGAACTGAAATATCATTGCTGACATGGACACATAAGGAAGTGTTTGACATTGAAATTGGGACTCAAAAGAACTGTTGTCAATGAAAGAAACTCACTACAGACTGATTCATTTGCCTCTCAGCATAACCATTATTGCTTGTCTCATTTTCAGTTCTTATAAGTGTATTTCTAGTATCACATGATCTCACTCATCTAGGAGAAATAATGAACAACATAAACTGATGAACAAAAACAGACTCAGAAACAGGGAAGCATCGATCATACTGTCAAACCTCAGAGGGAAGGTAGGGGACGGTGGGTATAAAGGGGAGAGATCAACCAAAGGACTTGTATGCATGCATATAAGCCTAACCAGTTGTCAGGGACAACAGGGAGGATGGGGGCATGCATGGTGAGGGGTTTGGGATGGGAATGGGGGATGAGGACAAATATGTGATACTTTAATCAATAAATTTAAAAAATATATATATAAATTAAAATTTAATAACAAAAAGTAACAGAAGTTGATGGTTTGGGTTGGTTTAGCAGTTGTATCTGCACATTATTCCTCTATGATAACTCTAAATTCTTCATCCTTCTCCTGGCTGCATTCCATGCTAGGTAATCTTGTTCATCTAAATTTTTAATATACTTTCAATTGGACATTGCATGCTTCTTTCTGCTACGTACAATTGGGTAGGGTTAAACATTTTTATTTCTGAGAGTGTAACAGTAATCCCTCTGTTTGTTTTGTTTTTCAGAACATGTTTAAAAATATTATCGAGCTTGTTGGAATCTTCAAGAGGAGAGTTATAAAACCATGAATGTCAGTGTCAGAAGCCATTATTGAGCGACTTAAGAGGATTATGTTTATTATGGATAGGTTTAGTTTTTATTGAACCATGCAGGAATTACTCTCCATACTTCATCATAAGTTTGTCAATAAACAAACATACTCTTGTTGTCATTAGAATATACTGAATTTTTAACTTACTGATTTTTTTTTTCATGGTCAGGTTAATAATAACTTTCCTCCCCTACATGGATTTGATGTTTTGAGGTAAATGACAAGGATGTTTGAGTTAGCAAATCCTTAATCAAATGGTTCAAATGACTGTAGCCTTCATGAAGTGCGTTAAGCAGAAGAGAAAACCGTTCTCAAAGGAAGGGTTTCCTGTGTGCCATGGAGTTTATTTGCTAGAAGAAACAGGTGGGATTCTATAGGCCAGCGATTTTCGACTGGTGCCACAAGAATTTTTAAAACATGCAATACCCGATTATTTAGCCAGGGGAACTGATCTTTTTTTCCCTTTGATTGTCAAATACAAAAAAAAAATGACAACAGTCCACACAATAGCTGTTCGGTGTGAATGAACCAAAATTATACTCATTTTTTGTTAGGTCAGCAA
This sequence comes from Corynorhinus townsendii, assembly GCA_026230045.1. Lineage (NCBI taxonomy): Eukaryota > Metazoa > Chordata > Mammalia > Chiroptera > Vespertilionidae > Corynorhinus > Corynorhinus townsendii. The sequence goes on from JAPDVU010000006.1 coordinate 124,950,560, forward strand.
AATATACATGTCTTTAGTGTACCCCAGAATTTTAGTAATTAGCTTATGTGTGCCATGAGATGAAAAGGATTGGAAACCATTGTTATAGGCTAAAAGATTTTCCCTGACGTTTCTTTTCCCTGTTTAGGGCTTTTCTTTTTGTTTTTCCTATACAGGAAACAAAATAAAATCTCATTCCTAGAGATTTGCCCTAAAGAATAACTTCTACACATATAAAATAACATATCCACAGTTTTTTTTATTATAGCATCATGTGTAATAGCAAACCATTGGAAATCTCCTAAATGACTTTCTATTGGTGATATGAATAAACATAAACTATATATAAATAAATATAAATAGGAGCTCATTTAAAAGAAGGTATAATGCAGGCATAATAATGAAGCTCTTTATGAACAGATATGCAGTGATTTCTAGGATGCATTATATATTTACATATTTTGTTAAGTAGAAAAGCAGCATGGAATATAATGTGTTAACTATGCTTCATTTTGTGAACAAAATGTGACACACACACACACACACACACACACACACACACACCCCTCCAGGTCCAAATGCTAGCTTTAGCAAACAGAAAGAACATAACCTTTGATAAGTTTCTGGCATTTTCTTCCATAAATTGAAGTGACTGAAATACAAAATAACTAAAAAATGATTCATGCTCTAAAATTATGTCCTGTGATTATGTTTTGAAGAATTTCCTAGCTTGCATGAATATGACCTGAAACTAAAAAAATTGTGACAGGATTTTCTCCTGAGTATTCTTAGGAGAGTATCAAGATTATAGAAAAAAAAAATTTTTCCTTAATAATATGCAAAAAAGTATTCCAAAATATTCTTTATAGAAGACAAATTAATGTAAGTCATTTATTTTCTACTGTTGAATATTGAAAATCATCGTAAGACCTATGGTTTTATTTTCCTCCTAAAATATCATTTAAAAATGACTACAATGATCAGAAGTCTGCAAATGTAAAGTTTCATATGAGTAATACATTTTTTAAAGTCTTCTATTCTTCATTTATAAGATAGTAAAAAGCCCATAAAATGTAGTGGGGAAATCACACTGGTTGGAAAGAATTATTTGGTGATTAGAACTGTTACACAAACTTCACTCCAGTTTAAAGGAAGCTTAAGATCTATCAGGAATAAGACAAGTCTACAACTTCAAAGGCTGGCTTGCAAGCCTGAATATCAAGTGGAAAGTGCAATTAGAAGGAATGACCTTGAGAGAATAAAGGAGAACCTGATTTACCTGTCAATGTGGGTCAAGAGAAGAAATGCAACAAAAGATTCCTTTCAAAATTCCAGAAGAGTTCCTTCCCAAATAATTTATATAACACAACAAAATATATTGCAATAATTGCTGCATAATAGTGTATCTAAGTAAGGATTTAATGTAAAATATGACTGATAACTCTAGCAATAAGTTGCATCTATTCAACATTTTTAATTTAAAATATTTTATATGTAGATATATTTTATATATATATATATATATATTACTCATTTCTTATTTGTAGCAGACCATTTCCAAGTGATGTAAAATTGTCTTCTTATTCAAAAGCAACAAGTTAATTACATAGGGAATATTATTCTCCTTATTTTGCTGATGAGAAAATCAAGTTCCAGGGAATTTAATTTTCGAAGGTCAGACAGCTAGTAAACAGTTCAACCAGGACTGAAAGTTCATCATGACTCCAGTACTCAAGTACTTCAGTAAAATTTATTACACTGAACCTATGTGTAGTGTAACACATCATTGAGTACCACAAAGGAAAATCTATTTTATAAAGAGAATTGGGAGAGGATTAGTGTTTCATGTTCAGAAGAAACTTTTCATTTTTATTTATTATTAATTTTAAAAATATTTTTATTGATTTGAGAGGAAGATGAAGGGAGAGGAAGAGAGAGAAAGAGAGAGAGTGAAACTTCAATCTGCAGCCTCCTACAAGCCCTCCCCCAAACGGGAATCCAGCGACCTCTTGGCACATGGAACAATGCTCAGGCAACTGAGCCATGCTGGCCAGGATGAAAACTTTTCATTTTTAATAATCAAGTATAGCTCACTCCTCCTAGCTGTCAGAGTATGTATGAGAAAATTTGTAATTTCCTAAAATAAAATAATTTATTGAGCACAACTCATTAAAAACACCTATCAAAATTACTAGTACAGAGATGTAAATCACATACTAAGTGAAACATAGAGCCTAAATAATAATAGGCTAATATGCAAATTGTCCCCTCAAATGAGAGTTTGACCAGGGGGTGGAGTCAGCCAGCCAACCACCTGTGGCCCTCTCCTTGGCCAGCCCAGCCCAATCATCCCCTATTGGGGCATGCTGGTTGGACCCCACCCCTGCACGAATTCATGCACTGGGCCTCTAGTTCTATATACAAAAAAGGACAGAAATTGCATTTTAATGTTTGAATATTTTACTCCTTTTTCTTTAAAATAAAATAACTTTTGAAATGTTTGTTCTTTTGTAAGCTAAATAAGAACCTGTAAATCAATTAATTATTATTTTGTAATAATGAACACACCTGTTAGACCACTTTTGGCTAGTTACATAAATATATTTCTCTTTGGAGCACATATCCTGAGGATATACTGTCTACTTGTTTTGTTTTTTAATGTGTGTTCTGCTTAAACATTTAAAATAATACTGCCCTATGCTCAGACTGCAGATAAAAACAAATAACTCTCTAATGTTTCCAACCTTGTAACCTTTACTCTTCCCATTCCCCACATCCAGAGAGACCTACCCAGCAAGACCAGTCCTAACCCTTAACTTAATAACCATTTATGGGTCCTTCTGGCTAGAAGTTCCCTCTCCCTTCCTTAAATTCTTTACTATGTTTTACGTTATTCATATACTTCTTCATCTGCATGGCTTTGCAAGATATTTAAATGCTACTTTCAGCATTTAAGTAATAACATCTGAATGGAGCAAATGGCTTCAGATCTTCCACAGTGCCAGGCAACATGCCAGGCAAATATGTTACATTTAATGAATTATATGCTTATTAAAATACGTATTTGAAAGCCATAATGTATTTCCATTACATAGTATGAAGAGTATGAATTATTTCAAATAATATCTTAAATTGATATTTAACTGCAAATTGTTATTTCATCCTCTACACTTACAAAACCAAATAGGATTTAATAATTACATTTTTAAAGTTTTCTAATTACTAAGAAAGATCTAGAGTGAAAGGAATTGTGAGGATAATTGAGTTTTCAATAGATAATTAAATGTTAACTGAAGCAATTTATTTAGTTTTGAGCAATCATTTTTTAGAATACATTTCTTAAATTAGGTTCTAACTTACATTTACAAGTTATTGACAAATAATGGCTTGCTTTACCTCAAAGCATCTTCAAATGCATTTGATATTTGGTCTTTTGAAATATCAGCAGTCAAATGTAAATACATGGTACATGCCTTCTGATCTATAAAAAGTATGTAGTAAAGAGAGGGAAATAAAAAAATCTACAAATCTATATTGAATTACACCTGTGTTGCCAACCTTATCTAACAGAAATTATAAAAGAGGGAATAGAAAGGGATATGAAATTCATAAACAAAGCCACTTCCAGACCTAGACATGTAGTTCCTTTTAAGATCAGTAAAGCAAGGATTTAATCTTGCTACCACTGCAGTTTAAATTATGTAATTACATTCTTCAGAGTCAACGTTTTCACCTTGAGGCATAATAAGGCAATGCAGAAGCAGGTTAAAACCAGTAATTTCAGCATCTCTTTCTTCTCACGTTGATACTAATTAGGAACGATAATAAATTTTTACTTTTCAAAATTCAAAAAGAATTTTTAAAAATATCCACTTGTAGGTCCTGCATCACTTCCCATTTCTCCCCCTACTGCACAAACCTGTTTTTTTTAAATTGCTTTCTCATTTAAACTTCAGAATAATCCAAGAATAAATTTATTCTTAAAATATTACTTACATATTTTATATGTTCTAAAATACTTTATGAAGTCATATGGAAATCTATACATCATCCTACATAATATGTCTAGGTTATCACTTAAAAATAAATCAAAGCATTTGAAGTAGGGAGTAATCTGGTATCACTGGCTTCATTTAATGGATCAGGCTTTCATCAGTTTCTTTCCGTCTCCTCTTCGTCTGATTCTCTGCATAATGGAAAGCCCAGGGTTCAGTCTGGGGACTGCTTCTCCTTCTATCTCACTCACTCCCTCTGTGATCTCATCTAAATGATGATAACTCATATATTTATCTTTTCTGACAAGTTCTACCTTATGAAAACTTTATACTAGAATATCTAACAGCATGCCTGACACTTCCACATTTCAAACGTAGCCTGTGCTAAACTAACCCGATATTCAGCTCCAAAGGAATATCCCCTCCACCCGACCCATTTCAGTTCTTAACCAACTCAGCGTCCTTGTTGCTCAGGCCCTCAGACCTTGTTGCTATCTTTGACGTCTCTTTTTCTCTCCTGCCCCATCCTCTGTCCTGCTGCACCTGTTACTGCGCTGACCTCATCCCCTCCTAACCTCCTGACATTCACTCTGCCCCAGACGCAGTGGCTTCCCTGCTATTCCTGGACTCCAGGAACGTCCCCACCTCAAGGCACTGACAATGCAAGCCCTCTGCTTGGAACACTTTCCCCAGATATCTACATAGCAAACTGTTTCCCTGTTCTCGTGTCTTAATTTAAAGCCTGAAGGCTATATATACAGATATCTATATCTCCAGAATTTAACCATCTGTCTCTGTCCTGGGCAAAGCCACATTCCCATCACGTTTTTCATGTTATGTAACCATCTTCTCATTAGTACTCTGTCTTTACTCCTCACTGCTTCTCATGTATTTTTAACATAGCAATACAAGTGATTTTGTTAAGATGTGCATCAGTTTAGATCATCAGAACAGAAATCCAAGTTTACTATGAATTACAAGACTCCATGTAATCTGGCCCCTATTATTTCTGTCACTCTGTAACTATATCAGTATTGGTGATTGTTGTTTATTCTGTCTGAAATGTCTCTTTGTGGTCCCTATGAAAATATATTTTTAATTGTATACCAGAGGCCCGATGCACGAAATTCATGCAAGGGGCTCAGCCCTCACCACAGCAGCGGCTGCCTCTGCCTTGGCCCCCACCTCCAGAAGGTCATCCGGAAGGTTATCTGGTCTAATTAGCATATTCGGCTTTTATTTTGATAGATATATGTAAATCCTGTCCTCAATAGTGGTATGGGTTTTCATTATGACATATGTTTGTCTTCCCCCCCTCTCTACAGTATCTCCAGTGCCAAGAATATTGTCTATCAGTTGACAGAAATTCAATAAAAATTTACTGAATCTAGGACTTAACATAGGAATGTGTGTATTTATATGCATATGAGATAAACATATATTTTATAATTAGCTAATCTGTAAAATTAACAAAACATTTTGCTTTTTGCCCTGACTGGTTTGGCTCAGTGGACAGAGCATTGGCCTGAGGACTAAAAGGTCCCAGGTTCGATTCCTGTCAAGGTCATGTACCTTGGTTGCAGGCACATTTCCAGTAGGAGTTGTACAGGAGGCAGCTGATCGATGTTCTCTCTCATTGATGTTTCTAACTCTCTATCCCTCTCCCCTCATCTCTGTAAAAATCAATAAAATGTATTAAAAAAAAATTTTGCTTTTTTATAAACTTGCATGAAAATTATTCACCCACATTTGGCAAAACCCGTAAGAGAAAGTGCAAAAATCTGTTCAGAAAATGTAATTCTCACATCAGAAAGAAAGGGCAGATTTCTTTACCATGCAAACCCATCAAAGGTTTATGTTATCCCAGTGGCTGATTCAAAGGGCTTTAGAACTGAGCCACTGTTATTCTTTATATTTAATAAGCTTTACACTTAATACAAAATTTTCCAAAAATAGTTTAACTGAAATGTATCATTTATTAAAGTAATGCAAAAATACAGAACTAAGTCACCTTTTTATTTCTTTTAATCACTTATGAAAATAGCTTAGAACAATGACCTTTTGTTGTTTACTTTTTATGTCTTTGAAGAAATGCTTTATGAAACACTGACAAAAGAGAATTTCAAAAAGGTCAGTGACGTATAGACACATTGCTGCTGCATAATTAACAAGACTTTCTTTTTATAGTTTAGTGTAGTATCTTGGCTTCTAGTTTGTAATAGAACAACATGTTGAAATTAGAAAACAGTCTAAAGGAAGTTATGTTCCAATGTGAGAAATTATTGATCATTTTGACCTGTCAACCTAGTAACAGAGCTCACTAGATTTTGACAATTATTTGACACTACTTAAATCTTAGCAGCAATTGAAACAGCAACAATACTAGCAATCATTGAATAATAATTGAGGGGATAAAGTTTACAAATTTCTGAAACTACATTGCACAGTTATCATGTAACAGCATAGCATCGCTCTGTAATTCTATTCCTCTAAATCAGGGGTTGGCAAACTGTGGCTCGCGAGCCACATGCGGCTCTTTGGCCCCTTGAGTGTGGCTCTTCCACAAAATACCATGGCCTGGGAGAGTCTATTTTGAAGAAGAGGTGTTAGAAGAAATTTAAGTTTAAAAAATTTGGCTCTCAAAAAAAATTTCAATTGTTGTACTGTTGATATTTGGCTCTGTTGACTAATGAGTTTGCCGACCACTGCTCTAAATTAAGCAATATCAATATAAGAAAACTCTGACAAGAGGAATACATATAGTTACATATGAACAGCAAGTCAAAATCTGGAGCCTCTTAGAATAAATTCAGTGAAGAGAATGGTTTTGTAGCATGCAGGGAACCAATTCCAGCATGTCATAATTACGAGTTTCAACAAAAGGTTGGTGAAGCTTGGGGAGCTCAACGAGGGTTGAGTCAAACATAGTTTACTTGTTGGAACAGCTAAAGGGCACTTCCCCCAAACCTAAACAGGATTGTCTGCTGCCAGACAGCTCAGGGCATTTTATTGCCTCCTGTTGGCCAAACACCTGTAACAGCTGTAGGCTATTCCCCAATCTCTGTAAACCCTTTGAAACCTTACCCTTTGAAGTGCTTATCTCCACCTTGCCATAGGTGGAGGACAAATTGCCATAGGACAAATTGTGTTAAATAAATAGCACTGGGTCCTTAGACAAGGGTAGTCTTCAATTCCTTTAGCTGAAGATCCTCTGACCCCCAATGCCTTTCAAAATTATCTTTCATCTTTGGACTCCTTCTTAATCTACACATCAGCCCCTTTCTCCAGAATGCTGAACCCTTTTTAAGGCTGGGACAAGAATCCCAGCAGTAGCAGAAAATGTTCAATAAAAAACATATAAAAGTTAGGACATGTAACAAAAGTCTATCTTTCTGGCTTCCACTGAGAAAAGAGAAGTTTGGGAAACCGATTCTCGTTCTCCTAGGGCAGTGGTTGGCAAACTCATTAGTCAACAGAGCCAAATACCAACAGTACAATGACTGAAATTTCTTTTGAGAGCCAAATTTTTTAAACTTAAACTTCTTCTAACTCCACTTCTTCAAAATAGACTTGCCCAGGCTGTGGTATTTTGTGGAAGAGCCACACTCAAGGGGCCAAAGAGCTGCATGTGGCTCTCGAGCCGCAGTTTGCCAACCACGGTCCTAGGGTGACAATTGGCTATAGCACATTCTAGATTTGGAGCTTTTTTTTCTATCCAGATAATTCTCACTGGTCCCCAATGTTCTTGCAGACACTGGAGATTATTGTGTTTTTACCTTTATTGTTTCATTTGTTTTACTACACATCTTGAGATAGATTTAAAAATATATTTTATTCATATATTTATTGAAAGAGAAACAGATAACCAAATAAGGTAAATATAAAGAGAAAAAATAATTAGGACATGAGTTAAAAAGTAAAAAAATGTTGCGAATTTTTGTGTGTTTATGTGCAAATGTGGACTAAAACAACTTTTCAAAATATAAAAATGAAATTGTGTTGTATCAAATAATATAATTTAGTTCATATACATCTAATAATCATCGTAAGAAATATGACTAACAAAAAAGTGTGATTAAAATTTGTTACAATAAAATGTATAAAAATTTAAACTAGATTTTTGTAGAAATGTTTACTTGAAATTTAACATTGCAGTTAAATATGTTTCGAGTAATTTATTAATTTTAGAATAATAAATAGAAATCAATAAGGAGATAAAAATCTTGATGAAACCTAACATTGACCAATGCCTATTTAAGGAAAACCTAACCAATAACAAGAAAAATCAAATTTCTCTGCTTGTCTCAAATATTTCTTTGATAGAGAGAAGTAAAGTTTTCCTGGAGCTTTAAGGCAATGGAAGCCCAATGGAAACTGGAAGATAATGTTAATTGGAAGATGCTGTTTGTTGGTTATAGACTCAGAAATATCTTCCTTAAAGTCATTACTTTGGATATTGATACAAATATCAGACGCAGAAATGGATACACAGACTGCCACAGAAATCTTTAAAGGTAGGTTTACTGTCTTGGGATTCAAAAGAGAAAGTAATAATAAAAGATCTAGATTTTGTCCCGATAAATTAACAAAACAAATCAGTCTTTACTATAATAGTGTAGTTTGCCTATGTATCTCTGCAGACCACTAGTAGAAAATTTTTAGATTAAAAGAGTTGGGAAATCAGGAATCCAAAGGAATACCTAGGGAGAAAGAAGCAAGAAGGAGCCAAGTTTTTTGTACAGCTATTCTATTGGTGTTTTAGTTAAAGTCTGCTAATTTAACATCCTTGTTATCATCTCAGTAGTGCCATAAATCTTCCTCTTGCGTGATGTGAAACATTTTTTTAAAAAAGCTTTGAAAGACTACATAATCCCCAATATCCCTTATATCATCTTCCCCATAATAAAAACCCTGAGAAGTAGCTAGGTACCTGAAACGCCAGCTAGAGGCTATGCTCTTCAGCTTCTCATGCAGCTATGTTGCAACTAATCCTGTTCTACAAATAGAATGTGGAAATGCATGCAATTTGCTTCGTGTCTGTGAAGGGAAAGAGCATACCCTCCCCTTGCTCCATTTTTCCCTTTTTCCTTTGACTCAAGACATCACTGACCAAGTGAATCTGAGCAGCATATAAATTAGAAAGAGTCCAAATGTGTTACCAATGCTCCTTTAACATCATGGACCCCTCATTCCTGTCCATGCTATACAAAAGAGAGAGGGACATGAAATTTCTATCTTCTATTATTTTTTGTTTGTGATTTCTTTTTTGTCACAGCAACCAGGCTTAAATAATAACAAACCTGGTTTAATTTGTACATTGATGTTCACAGGTATAAAAATCACTTAAAAAATAAAATACTGCTGTGAATGTGGTGTTTAATTTGATAGCAATACATTTTTATATATTTACTATTATATAGGCTCTTGCAATTCCATTAAAAAATCCAGTTAGGGTTAATATGATTTTTACATCAAATGAAAATAAAATCATTTGCAAATGTAAAAGATAAAGAAGGAGAACAAAATATTTCAATAAGCTCTAAAACTCAAATAATGGCACTTTAATACTTTCACTTGTTACTGCACAGTGATTTTTATTATGTAAAGATAGCATATGCTGAGCAGTTATTCCTGTCGTGTTCAGAATTTTCTTGCTCATCTTGCTCATTTGGACAGTCATGAGTTTTTTAAACAAATTTTACTTAAGCTGGAAGATTCATGCCAGTAGTTTTTAAAGAATTAACAATTTATTTATCAAAGAGATATTTAAAACCCCAAGGTTTCCATGAGAAGATTTTTCACTAGATTGTACTTAACAAAATAAAATGGAGTATTCTCTTTTTTCCCAAGATGTGTGTCTGTTTTATTTTATTATTATTTTTAAATTTACATTCTTTATTGTTTAAAGTATTACATGTGTCTCCTTTTTCCCCCATGACCTCTCCCCAACAGCTGCCACGCCCAGCACATGCCCTCACCCCCCTACTGTCTGTGTCCATTGGTTATGTTTATATGCATGCACACAAGTCTTTCTGTGGAGTAATCTTGACATTTAAATTATTTGCATTAACCTATAGGTAATTTTTATTTTTTTTAATTATTATCTCAGTTAGATAATTAATTCTCATTTTAAAAATGTGAATTTTTAAATAAACATTTAAAAATTAAGCCTTAAAAATCATTTTACCCCCTACCTCAACTAAGCTTTGTTCTATTTAATATTGAATTATATCCTTAAAGTTGCTAAGAATGTAAATTTTAAATGTTCTCACTATAACAACAACAATATCAACATATCAACAAATGGTAATTATGTGAGGTGAAGGATGAGCTCAGCTTATTATTGTAAATATTTCACTATCTCTATAATAGAAAGCCAGGGTGTAACGACCGATCACCAAAGGTCCTGGGTTGCCATGGAGACCCAGGGCTGACTACTGTAGCTGGAGGCAGGGTGACCCAGCAATGACTGCTGCGGGGCTGCGAATCAGGCTCGGAAAGAGACCTGAAGAGAGAAGCAGGGGATGATCTGTAGTGTCTGTGGCAGCTTTTCACCAGCACTTTCCTCTCTCTTTCCCTCAGAGCCTGGCCAGCAGACCTGCCTCCATTTCTCTTCAAGCCTCCACCAGGGCTGCTGATCAGCCCTGCCTTTCTGATCTGTTGATAGGCCCAGAGATTCTGACTGGCATAGAAACTGGCCAATCAGAACTAAATCTGGGTCAACTGTGAGGAGGCAGTGACTGCCTAGGAGGTGGAGCTTTTGATACTACCTGGCATAGAAACTGACCAATTAGAACCAAATTGGCCAGCAGAGGAGGGCAGTCCTTGGCAAGATCAGACCAGCAGGGGAGGAACACTGGGGGCAAGATCTGGTTGGCAGGGAAGGGCCTTTGGGGGCAAGATCAGGCCAGCAGGGGAGGGCAGTTAGGCCAGGTCCCTATTGGGCCTAAACCAGCAGTTGGACATCCCCCAAAGGGTCCCCAATTGGAGAGGGTGCAGGCTGGGCTGAGGGAACCACCCCCTCCGTGCACGAATTTTGTACACCGGGCCACTAGTGTGTGTGTATATAGATAGATAGATATAGATATAGATATAGATATAGATATATTTGTATCTATACAAATCATTACACTATACAAATAAGTCTTAATTTTTAAGACATACAATATTCTATAGCAATTGTATTTCAATAAAGCTGGGAACAAAAGATTCTTGAATCAGGCAGTTGATGAGACATTTGCCACATGAAATGATAAAACACAATTTTCTGATAAAACTTGCTTTTTCCCCTTTGATTTACTACTTACTATAGTTATGAATGTATTTTCATACCTCACTGCAAACACTTGACCTCTGGCTGTTGCTTATACATATCTTTACCATATCACTCTTCATCTCATTGGCTTTCTTATGTCACCTGTGAAAAAGCAAAATGCTCTTGTGTTTTTCTAAGACTATTGTTTCTGTTCTAAACCTAATTAATGCCCAAATTTTTTATTTTCCATGTGATCTGATGACACAAATGTGATAGCTATTCAACTCACCACTCAGAAGGTGTATTTTCTTCAACAGGTTCCATGCGACATATAAATTGTTTTTTCATTATTAATCTCAACCTTCAATCTTACAAAAAATTATTTTCACTGTCACTCACAGTCCAAAAAACACTTTCACTAAAATAAATTAGAATTGTCAGCAGAAAACACACACACACACACATATCTCACTGGGTATAAATATGTACCACTCTTCACATTTTATATACCATAAGATATATACCACATATCCTATCTAATAAAAGAGTGATATGCAAATTAACCATCACTCTGTTACACCCACAAGCCAATCAGGAGTGAATATGCAAATTAGCCCAACCAAGATGGCTGTGGCCATGGAGCGAGCAGGAGGCTTGGGTTTCCTTGGCAATGGAGGAAGCCAAGCTTTCCAGACACCCTGGCCAGTCCAGGCCTTCACTTAAGGCTACAAAGTTTCAATTATAGAAGATAAATACATTCCAACAAAAATGGCGGCAGCCACAGAGCTAGAGAGAGAAGGAGGCTTCAGTTGCCCCCGGTGATGGAGGAAGCCAAGCTCCCCAGCCCTGGCCTGCCTTGGTCTCCACTCAAGACTATAAAGTTTCAATTGTAGAAGATAAATATATCCCAACAAAAATGGCTGCAACCAGGGAGCAAGCAGGAAGCTTGGCTCTGCTCAAGGCTACAAAGTTTCAATTATAGAAGATAAATAAATCCCAGATCCCAGGGCCTCCACTTGGATGGCTGGGGGGTGTGGCCGGACTGCAAACCACCACAGGCCCTTCACCCAGGCAGCCCCATGCCCCAAAGGAACCCTCACTCTGATCTGAGACACCCTTCAGGGCAAACCAGCTTGCCCCCACCCATACACCAGGCCTCTATCCTATCTAATAAAAGAGTAATATGCAAACTGACCATCACTCCAACACACAAGATGGCTACCCCTATGTGGTCAAAGATCCTGCCCCCATGTGGACACAAGATGGCCACCACAAGATGGCCAGCAGGGAAGGGAAGTTGAGAGGGATCAGGTCTGCAAGAGAGGGCAGTTGTTGGCGATCAGGCCAGCAGGGGAGGGCAGTTGGGAGGGATCAGGCCTACAAGGGAGGGCAGTTGGGGGTGATCAAGCCACAGGGGAGGGCAGTTAGGGGTGACCAGGCCAGCAGAGGAGGGAAGTTGGGGGTGACCGGGCCTGTAGGGAAGGGCAGTTGGGGGGAACCAGGCCTCCAGAGGAGGGCAGTTAGGGGTGACCAGGCCTGCAGGAGAGGGCAGTTAGGGGCCAACAGGCTGGCAGGGGAGCAGTTAGGCATCAATCAGGTTAGCAGGGAGTGGTTAGGGGGTGATCAGGCTGGCAGGCAGAAGCTGTTAGGGGCAATCAGGAAGGCAGGCAGGTGAGCAGTTGGGAGCCAGTAATCCTGGATTATGAGAGGGATGTCTGACTGCCAGTTTAGGCCCGAACCCGGTAGTGCAGTCGGACATCCCTCAAGGGGTCCCAGATTGGAGAGGGTGCAGGCTAGGCTGAGGGACATCCCCCTCCCCCCCATACATGAATTTCGTGCACCAGGCCTCTAGTCTATATATATAAAAGCCCAGCAACTGAATGGCAGAATGACCAGAACAACTGGTTGACCAGTTGTTCACCATGACGTGCACTGACATGCATCTTACCAGGGGGCAGATGCTCAATGGAGGAGCTTCCCCCTGGTGGTTAGTGCACTCCCACAGTGGGAGTGCCGCTTGGCTGATCAGGATGAGTGGCACTCCCACAGTGGGCCCATCCCTGCAGGCCATACCCCCACCAGTGCACAAATCCATGCACTGGGCCTCTAATATTTCATGATGGCATGTCCTTGGTCCTTGATAGATGTCCTCCTAGAATTTTACAGTTTGAGGCCAGAAGCCAGCATCACTGCCCCAGCATCTGCTGCCTCCTGCAAGGCTGTAGGTTTGTACCCTGGGCACAGGCTGTTCTGTCTCCTGTTTGACCTCTGGAGGTCTGATGTCTGCACAGATTTTGGGTCAGAGGTTCCACTGAACCTGACCAGGTCCCTGGAGAGAGACACTGTGACACTGTTACCCTGAGTGGGGGGAGGTTGAGGTGAATTAGAATTTTCTTGATTGGTGTGGTGCATCTGGCACTAGGGTCCTCTAGCACTTGGGAATCAAGGTGGTCTCATGTCAGGTCTCCCCATTGGCACACACAGAACTTCTGGGAAGTCAGAACTGTCTTCCTCTGGGGAGAATGGTGACAGAAGTAGCTCCTGGGTCAATCCCACCACTTTCTAAGCTGCCCTGACACTCAGGGGATTCCAGACTACTCTAATCTGCCCCTCTACCAGGACCCATATTTATTCCCCCACATAAAACCGAAGCCACATAGCACATCCCGTGGACTCCAACTGTACCTTATGTGCCTTCCTGGTAAACCCCACACTCTACCCACCTGGACCAGGCATCAACCCTGGCCCTCAGGCATCCTCTATAAAAACAAAACAAAACAAAAATATGAAAACAAAATCATGGGGTTTTGTTTTCATAACCCCACACCCACAGACATACACACACACACATGCATCCTATAATGTGCTCTCCTTACAGAGACATGTCATGATTTTTCCAGCATGCTTTTATTGCTATAGCAAAATAATAAACTTAACTGTGATTGACTACAATTGTGTTCTCATTGGTCTTTGGCCCCAGGCTTTATCAAGATCAATAACTAACAAAAGATAAGCAATGAAACCGATGGATAACAGATGGATATTCTGGTAATGTGAGTGCTAAACATATATGGGGGAAATATCCGTGTCTGGTTACCAGAAACCTAATTCACCTCATACTCACTCCCCAGACCTAAGCCAGTTTATGGACAGGTGTACCTTCAAATGAAGCAGAGGCCTGAGATGTGACTAGCTGCGTAGGTTGCACTTCCCTGGGCCACTCTGTGGCTATTTGCGTTGGTGTCTGCTCAACAGGGAAAATAAAGAGCTACCATTATTATATAAGGCACTTTCTGTCATGAGGAACGCGATGACTTCTTTTCTCCCCTTGGGAGAAAGATATCTCATGCAAAAATATTTCAAGCCCTGCCCTCAGGGCTTTTGCCACAAGGTCTTACCCATTGCTATGATTTTCCTTTAAAGATCACCTCTGGGGAAGGAATAGATTGCTTGACAAACGGGGCACAGACAAGGAGCCACACCCGCAGAATATTTTTACCATGTGCTCTGTAGTCCAAAAGCAGCTGGTTTGACAGAATTATGTTACAACCCACAGAATGCTCAGTTTCAATGCCAGCTGGCAGACAGCTCCCTACAAGATTGGATTGCTTCCTAAATAATTCACTTTATAACAACTGGTAGCCATATATGGTGCTATATCTTCCATAGCCGGAAACATAGGTTCACAAGCCAAAGGATGGAGGGTAGGAATGGCCGTTCTTACAACTATATCCAACTCACTAGGCAACACCAGTGTGAAGGTTCTACTGTGCAATGAAGAAATGCTTCCACTTGGAATATGGCAATGATCTCATCTGATCTGGAAGCTGAGACAACTCTCTGGCCAATATAGGCTCCTCCTGCCACTAAATCAATGAAAAAAGAAGATCCTTAAATTGTATGGTGATAGGTTGCTTCTAATTCCTAAGCAAAAAATGAGCTCTGCCCTGCACTGATACCAAGATGACCAGGCATGGAGCCCAGAGGATTGACTCAGCACCTCTTCCAGCCCTCTTGCTGACAAGTCTTTGATAATGGAAAAATACTGAGACTATATAAAAACAAGGCTAATGAGGACTCAAGTCTTAAAGTAGTTTGATTAATAAAAAAAAAAAAAGAGTTCCATTCTAGATGCTGGTAAAGGATTAAGGAAACAGAGTGTGTGGTAGAAAACAAAGTTATGAATATAAATTTAAACCTATGTTCAGTTAGAGTAGCTATGTTTTACATTGCTTTATTTACTTCTTCTCCTTCTCATTTACCATTTCATGTGAAGAATATCCAGCAGGCTGTGGTAGCTATATGAGACATTTTGGTATCGTCTGTGTTAGGGCTTCAAAATTTTCACCCAATGAATGTTTCCTGTTGGACAAAAAACCAGGACTTCCTGTTACTGGGTCATTCTCAACTTTCTGCACCTTGGTCTACGACTGAGAGGTTGACCCTTATTGGCCGATAGATGATGACCTTACTTCTCAGTTCATGATTGTTTTAGCTGTTTGGAACAGCTATAAGGATGGAAGCATCATGGATGAGAGCAAATCCTAGGCGTGGTCGAACCTTTACACATGTAAGGAGAAGCAGCGATTGGAGGAGGCTGCCTGCACATGTGTATTCCAACTGTTCTGCTTTCCTTACATCAGGAGCAGTGACAGTGAATGCCTGAGGGCAGCTGGTCATTAAGTGCTGTCTTCCACTTGTCATCCAAGCAGTTTGTGCGGCACTGATATTACCTGGAGGAAACCAGCTCTGCTTGTCAAAGGGAACATGGGGAGAGGCAAGAAAAACACTTCTAAAAGTTTTCCTCCAATCTATTTTGTTAGATCTGCCGTTGAAATCTCTCTTCTCTGGGTTACAAGAGCTCAACTGACACACATATATTAATTCAAAAGAGTTTTTTGAAATCCCTGGAGATGTTTCAAGGTTTTGGATGCTACTGGACTTCCTGGAATTCATGTTTATTTTTCCTCTTGCTTCTAGATTCTCTTCAGTATTGATTTTGAGGGAAGGAGCCAGCAGCCTGTGGTACCTTAGCACTATCTTCACAGAAAGCAGATCCTATGCCGTAGATCTGTGTATTTCCTGTCTTTTTAAAAATAAAAGAAGCTACTTAAGAATTTAAAGAAAACAGGGAAGCCTGCCATGTTTATACTTCTACTTGAGTTACTTAGATGACAATTTTTTTGAGAAAGATTTCAAATACTGAAATAATTTTATTTGGAGAGTTGCCTAATTGTCAGTTTGGTCAACTAATCCTAATTGCTCTGAGTCTATCTAGGTCTGAAAAAATTATAAATCTGCATGGAAGCATCATTTTAAATAATATACTATTGAATGAGTTATAAAAAATCACAAAAGACTAAGAAAGTTGAAATAAAGCCCTATTCATATAGTTTCACCTGTATTTTATGATGGTTAATTGAAAAACTATCAATGCTGTAAGTGCCGTAGATTTCCTGGTTAGTGTTGTGTGGCTTATAAAAGACTACCTTTCAAAGTTAAATCAAATATTAATGTTTGCTTGGCTTTATTTTTTATAGTTTATGAAAGTTGGAATAATTGATTTCATTTATTCAGTTTCTATTTAATATAAATCAAAGTTTAAGTCTATGATACAAATGTAGTTTTAGTTCTTAGTACTATAAGTTTTTCCAAATTTTATATTATGCTATTTTGCATTTTATAAATAAAAAAAAGGTAACTTATTACTTCCAATTTATTATCATGTTACATAGGTCCAGCAAGCAAGTCTCTTTCCTAAGGTAAAAACGATCTTCATTTAAATGCCTCCAAGTGTCTCTGACTTTTGCATGTACTATACTTGCCCTATGAACAACGTGAGCAAGTACATAGAATAAGTATTTCTTCTAATATATGTGAAAGCTAATAGAGCTTTTCAATCATGAGTCTATAAAAAAGTAAGAGACTCGATCACCTGGTGAATGAATTTTAAAGTTGGTAGCTCTCTGCTCAATTGAGATCAGCATATTTTAAAACATTATTGGGTCAGGATGTATTATTAGAAGCCCCTGCATTTATGTAGATGCTTTACTATTACCCTTTCTATCTGAAGCAGTCTTACTGATGGAGAGTTAATTTACTGTACAGAGGAGGATTTGGTAGGGCCTGAAACCTTTGCTCAGGAGTTAACAATACAGTTTTATTCATATTACGTTTTTGCTTCTCATGCATGCTCAATTTCATTGAAATGAATAATTAACTAAACTCTTTGGCTGCTTGAATTACAAGTGAAAAAATACTATAATGCCTGTTTGTATTTATAACAGTGAAGTATTGAACAAGCATTATTAAAAAAATAGTCCTGAGTAAATGAAAAATGCATGAATAAATGAGTGAGTTTCAGTATGTTTAAAGAACAGAGACAATACCTTTTGGATTTCGGGGTAGTAAAAATGATGAGGAAGTAAAATAAACAGTTCAAATTTTTTGTTGCAGCTTTTAGCTATTGTTGTTTGTGTTGTTTTCTTTCTGTGGTCAGCATTCATAGTGAGTCTTAATAGTTGCCAAATCTTACATTTGAAATGCTCAGTTTTGAGTGACACTCTAAAATCATCAGTTTTTCCCGGAATTCCGTTGCTTTTCTATGCAACCACTGTGCTCACTCTGTCATCTGGGAAGTAGTTAAAGGCCGCCTATGTGCA
The DNA here is from genome assembly GCA_026230045.1 of Corynorhinus townsendii. Lineage (NCBI taxonomy): Eukaryota > Metazoa > Chordata > Mammalia > Chiroptera > Vespertilionidae > Corynorhinus > Corynorhinus townsendii. The sequence continues at coordinate 124,968,451 of JAPDVU010000006.1, forward strand.
AGTAGTTGAAAAAGCACCGAGCAATTGAAAGTAAGGAAAGATTAATGTCTGTGAAGTTTATCCAAGACAGCCTGTAATTCCATTGAAAGTATTCTTAGAACGTTACAGCTCAATCTTTACTTCTCCTCAAGACTTTTGGTACATTTTGATTCTATTTAATTATTTTATTTATCTCATGTTTAGATTATTTCTATTCGTTTCAAAAACTAAACAAACTTCTATATTAGTTTTATATATTTTCATACTATTTCTTTCAGTTCTCCTAAGTGTTATTCTCGCTCCACAACCCCACTCCCAATAATCAAATAACCTATGAGTTTTCTTCATTTTATCTTTATTTTATTTTTTAATTTAAATGCTTTATTGTTGAAAGTATTACATATGTCTCCTTTCTCTCCCATTCACCTCTTCCTGGCTGCTTCCCACCCCCGCCCCCAACACACACACACATCTCTGCCCCCCTATTGTCTGTGTCCTTTGGTTATGCTTACATGCATGCATACAAGTCCTGTAATTGATCTCTATGTTTTCTTTATTTTAATATTTCCAATGTAGCCCTAGTTTTTTGGCTCAGTGCATAGAGTGTCAGCCTGCGGACTGAAGGGTCTCAGGTTTGATTCCGGTCAAGGGCCCATGCCCGGGGTTGTGGGCTCAATCCCCAGTAGGGGGCATGCAGGAAGCAGCCAACCCATGATTCTTATCATTCCTTTCTGAAATCAATAAAAATATATTTTAAAAAATAAATACTCCCAATGTACTTATTTTCCCCCTCAAGTTAAGTGAAAGGGAAACTAATAGATAGGAAAGAAACCTGGCAAAGATTTGTTGTGATTATTTTGGCTATTACCAAGCTTATAATTAAGATTAGATTCGCACCATTCATTCTTAGAACTCTTGACCAAAGCAGGGGGCAATATGCCACCTTTAAGCACAGGTACAAAATAAATAGAAGAGACAATGATTATTAGTTTTAACACTACAAACACTTGTCATGCATACAAGATAGATACATCAATTTTTTCTCAAATGTACTCCATTTTTTGTTTCTTTCAGTGTTTAGAAAATAATAACCTTACAGAATGCCTCTAATTTGACTTAGTTTACATATGCAAAACCTAATTTAATTGACTCTTTACAACAAATTTGTGGTCATATCTCCATTGTAATAAATGCAGTAACTGACACATGGAGAATGAATTAGTTTCTCTAGCCAGAAAAGAGCTGAATGGAGGACCCAAACACTCTGATGGGAGAATGATTCAATGAGAATTTCTCTGCTTACATGCCTTCTAGACATTGAGAAATGTAATAGCTGATTCGACATCCAGTAAAGTCAACTGGAAATTCTAGTGAGATTAAGTTCAATTAAAACTTTGGTAAACATGTTAAATTTATTCACAAATAGAAAATCAGACTAAAAAAAAACCACTTAGTAGTATTTGCGTACAACACAGTATAAACATTAATAATATAAATGTTCAAGCAAGATGCCTGAGTTTCAACCCTGCCTCTACTTCCAATTAACTGTGATTTCCACTTAATCTACCTCTTCAAAAATCAGTGCTTTATCAGAAATAAGTATTTAATACTATGTAATAAATTTGAAAGATGAGCTTAATGGAAAACATGACATAGGACCTGTTATACAGTAAATCCTCAATAAATATTAGCAGTAAGTTTGTGAAAACTGTATTGCAATAGAGTAAATACAGCCTTCTTTTCTTCTAACTTTGGGGAATTAAGTCAGAGAATAAAACATATTCACACTACATTAAAAATTATATCAAAGTGTAAGCATACATTTAAGAAACAGGTCCTAAATGTTCCTGCAATGAATACATGATTTATAGAACTCAGTTGGAAATAATTTAATGGATGCCTACCTTGTGCCAAGCATAAAAGTGGAGAATTAAGGACAAGAGATGAATATTGTGCCATCCTGCCCCTTTACGTAGTAATGAGGTTCTACTATGTGGACTTCAGAAATATCTGCAAATTGTTCCACATTGTCCGAATAAAAAGACACAACATGTAAAAGGAGAAGGGAGAAGCTATTGAAATGTGTGTGTGAGAGTGTGTGTGTGTGTAGAGAGAGAGAGAAATCTGGAGAATATCTGAAGCCATAGAATCTAGGGAGATGAGTAAGAGAGACAGAGACAGTGCTTAAGGAATCAACTGGCATATGGAGAGACTTGGATAAGGTAAACATCCAAGGACCTTGGTCTGGGAAGACATATCTGAGATCAGCCTTTCTCTATATGGTTTCATGCCCAGAGAGGCATGTCTGGCTTGCTCATTTAGGTGTGCAAAAATGGTACCAGAAAATCCAGACTTATATAGCACAAATTCAAACAGAAACATTTATGTCCTGATAATTCCTGAATCATCTTTAACCTCCTGTAATTAAATGTACTTGAATCACGTGCATGTTCCTGAAGCAATCAATGTAGGATGTGGGATGAAAAATACAGATTTTCCAAGCCTGAAGATGCTCACACCTAGCTCTGTGGTATGGAACTTTGTGAGGGAAAATGAGTGGTTCTCCAAATACAACTGATGATATTGTTATAAGTTTACATGTATGCTTGATTGTTTAAAAATAAATCAAACAAAAAATTAAAATACAACCAAACGCAGGAGTTTGAGGAAGTTTGGGAGAGTCGTTGCTCTTGCATACATGCTTGAGCAATGAATTAAAAGTGGACAAGGCTATAGCTGCTACAAATCTCAAAGCAATAGATGCCAGGGACCTAAGTTCAGACACAATAATGAAGAAGGGTTTAAGATTGTATGTTCATATCAGTGAATGGATAAATATATTTGATGAATAAGGAGATAGAGTCAAGAATAGTCCCCAGATTTCCAGACGGGACTAACCTGAGGCAGAGAAGAGAGAAGATGGAGCAGTTGTAGAGAATGAAGTCTTGACATCTCCCGAAGTTATGCCAAGTGCTTTGTTACATAAACCATTTCAGTTTAATCCTCATGACAACGTGAAATAAAGTATGCATCTTATTTGACAGAAAAATATATGGAGTCTTACAGATTTAAAGAACTTTTTCAAAGCCTATCCATAAGGTTGGAGCTAAAATCTGCATATAACCCTCCTTCTCTGACAAGATAACAACTATATTCATATTTACATAAGAAGTAACAGAAGTGAAGTTAAAAAAAAAAAACCTTGTATATGCCCTAACTGGTTTGGCTCAGTGGATAGAGCATCTGCCTGCGGACTTAAGGGTCCCAGGTTTGATTCAGATCAAGGGCATGTACTTGGTTGCAGGCACATCCCCCGTAGGGGGTGTGCAGGAGGTGGCTGATCGATATTTCTCTCTCATCGATATTTCTAGCTCTCTATCCCTCTCCCTTCTTCCTCTAAAAAAGTTAGTAAAATATATTTTAAAAACCCTGTATAGAATATATAGGAAAAATTATATTGAGATGTGAATGTTAAATATGCTAATATCATTTTATACATAGTAACTTCATTAACAAAATCATTTCTTTACTTAAGAAATGCCATATTTTTCAACATTGGAAGCTTTCAAAAATCTATGTTTATATTTCAACATACATATTTACTTAATGTGTTAATGTTTATTGCTCCCTCTGTGTACCAGTATGTATATAAATGGTATGTAAAACACCAGAATATGTTTTAATTAAATCAATTTCAACTGATTAAGAAAATTTCATATATTATTTGTGATTCTTACTGTTCTTCATTGCTTACAAGTAACTGAAATCACAGGTTATCACTCCATAATCTTTTTTGAATAATTTTTTGACTAATTAATGGGCAAATGGCACACGGTTCTTCTGATTCTTAACTAAGAAATATCTTCATATTTAATTTCACACTTTCTCCCTTCTCTACACATTTTAGCTGAAAATTATTTTAATCAGATCACCAAACACTTGTCAGATCCATTCTTCCTGGGCCTTGGAACAAGCGTCCAATTCCTTCCAAGTCTCCCAAACCAGATTCATTCTTCAGTGGCATCTACCTAGCCAACACTTCATTTTTCATGTGCTCTTTTCACTCTCAAAGTCATTATCCAATGGGAAAATGAGATAAAAACACCATCTGTGTCCCTTATAAATAAATTCATTTTACTAGATAAACTGTAGGTTTATTTTAGCAATATCACTTGTTCCTGCACCAGTCAGAAAGGGCTAGGGGTTGACAGGTTTGATAAATCTTGGCATGTTGTCTGCCTTTCTTCATAAAACACTTCTAAAATGTAAGACATTTCCAGATTAACTTCATGCAGTGTTTGTCTCTAAAATTGTGACCTATTTCTCAGAAAATTTTACCTAATTTCCCAGTGAATTAGGAGACTATGACATAATTTACATGAAAGTAGTAGTTTTATTCTTGTTATTGCTGTGGCTGCTGTTTTTATCTTGTGCCTCTGGATGTCCTAAGAACCACAACAATAAGGAAGTTTAACATTTAAATAGGGCTATTAAATTCTGCCTCTCTAAGGCAGTGATATCAATTCCTTGTCAAAGATAGCAATGGTTTTCAGTACTTTTTTTTCCTCATCACTTTTATTTAACTAAAGGACTGGTGCATGGGTTCATGCACCAGTGGAGTCCATTGGCCTGACTTGCACCCTCTTGCACTCTGGGACCCCTTGGGGATGTTGGACTGCCAGTTTCAGCCTGATTTCCACAGGCCAGGGCAAGGGATCCCACCGGTGCACCAATCTGTGTACCAGGCCTCTAGTCTATATATATAAAAGCCTAAATGACTGAACAACTGAACAACCAGTCGACTGGTTGCTATGATGCGCACTGACCACCAGGGGGCAGATGCTCAACTCAGGAGCTGCCCCCTGGCGGTCAGTGCGCTCCCACAGCAAGAATGCTGCTCAGCTGACCAACCCGTCCCAGTAGCCCACCAGCCTGGCAGCAGCCACTCCCTCCCTCAGTAGTCCTGTAGGTCCAATCTCCAGAGAACGGGCCAGGCACTAATGGACCAGTGCTGCCGGGAAGATCCCGACAGCACCACCAGCCTCCTGGAAGTTGGCCTCAGGCACTGCAGCTGATTTCCCTCCCTAGATGCTCCACAAGGAAGAAACAATATAAACATGGCTGCCAGGTGGCTCCCAACAACCAGCACAAACATCAGCAGGATGGATCTGAATCCCGGGCCAGCAAGGACATCCCACTGCCTGCCAGGAGGGCCAATCACGTCATGCGCCCCCACCCCCTTGGGATGGACGCCAGATGCAGGGCTTACAGTTGGCAGGCGCCGAGCCTCTTCTGAGTAGGCCTGACTGGGCATGAGCCTGCAGCAGGCGCAGCAGGGCCAGGAGCAGCAGGGGCAGCTGGCAGGAGTGGCAGATGGTGCTGGACTGCCGGTTTCAGCCCAATCCCCACAGGCCACGCCGAGGGACCCCACCCATACACGAATTCATGCACCGGGCCTCTAGTATGCATATAAGATCTTTTATTAATCTCTTCCTACCCTCCACCCTTCCTCCTTCCCTCTGAGATTCATCAGTCTGTTCCATGTTTTCATGCCTGTGGTTTCTGCTCCTGCCACCTGGTGGTCAGTGCATGTCATAGCTACCAGCCAGTTGGCCAACTGGCCACTCTGCTGGTCTGCTGGTAGCTTAGGCTTTTACATATAGACTAGAGGCCCGGTGCACTAATCCGTGCACTGGTGGGGTTCCTCAACCTGGCCTGGGGAATCAGGCAAAAAAACAGCTCTCCGACATCCCCTGAGGGGTCCCAGATTGTGAGAGGGTGCAAGCCAGGCTGAGGGACCCCACTGGTGCACAATCAGGGTTGAAGAGGGATCGCAGGAGGGCTCCAGGGCTTGTCCAGCCCATCTCACCCAGTCCTGATTGGCCAGACCCCAGTAGCAAGCTAACCTACCGGTAGGAGCGTCTGCCCCCTGGTGGTCAGTGCGTGTCATAGCAACTGGTCGAACGGTAGAATGAACAGTCAGGCACTTAGCATATTAGGCTTTTATTATATACTAGAGGCCCAATGCACAAAATTTGTGCAAGAGTAGGCCTTCATAACCACAGCAGCTGCCTCAATCCCTTGCTGCCCCCATGGCTGCCTCGATCCTGTGGCTGCAGCCCTGGCTTCAACCAGAAGGTTGCCCAGAAAGACGTCCGGATAGCCGTTCAGTTGATTTACATATTATACTTTTATTATTATAGCTAGATCATTTGGAGATTATCATCACAGTATATCTGTACTTACTTACTTACTTAATGTAACACTGTAAGTGTTACCACCTTACTGTGACATATATCAAATGGATGTGAGTTCTGAAATCTAAACTTATTTCTAGTTCTTTCATCTACAGAAGCTGGGAAAAGGAGTCAGTAAGGTCTCCAAATCCCAGTTTGCTTACATATAAAATAGGTGTATTTACACATATGCCAAAGGCTCTTTTGAAAATTAAAATAAAACAATAAATTATGTAAAACAATCCATAGTATGGATTTATTTTTCTTGATCAAGTTAGTTTGAAAAAGAAATTAGAGTGCAATGTTCCTTAATAGTTTGCTACATTTTATTTTTCCTTTTTCTTTTATTTTTATTATATTTATTGGAATGAAATTGTTTTTATAATTTTTATTTTAGTTTTTTTATATTTTCACAGATTTGGACTAAAAGTTGTTCAAAGTGGAGACTACTCTGTAAAGTAGGGTCTTACTTAGCCATCAATACTTAAGAATAGGTAATATTGAAGGATATCTTAGGATATAAAGAAAGATTTATTCACCACAAGATGACATACAAGTGAGTCGAATATTTCTTAGAAACAATGTGAGTCACTAAAATTGTTAAACAATACATAAAATGGCAGCCAGGTATTTACATAATTGGTAACAATAGTTGCACATCATTGTTACAACAGAGAAAAAATGGGAATACTTCTAAGGAAAAATTATGTATGGTTATAATATATTTTGATACATTGATATGCACATTGATAATTCATTCAATTAATGGCAAGATGGGTAGAAGGTAATAACTTTCAATAAAACAGAGTTAACTATGTAAGTTAACAAGGAGAAGATGGTTGTCTACCTACCCTCCACCCCGACTGTGGACACACCTGGAAAGACTCAGCTAATCTTTAGGCAGAAAACCATCCATAGGCTAAAGCATGAAGACTTTTTAAAAACATTTAACAGCAGATAATGAACATTTTCACTTAATGACCTCTTTAAAGGTCCTGTCTCCAAATACAATCACATTCCAAGGTATGGGAGTCGAGGGTTTCATATATGGACTTTGGGGACACATTATGAAGTCCGTAACAGGCAAAGAGGAGAGTTAGCAGAGATTACAGAGATTGCAATGCAGACCTGACGTAGTGTTGATAGAACCAATTCTCCAGAATAAAGATCAGATCGCCTAACAGAGGTGGCTCGAGTTGTGCAGAACTCAACAGGCACGGATGTGGCCACTGTCCTAAGTCATTGGCTGTGGAAGAGCAGTCTCCCCTCAAATGCTGCAGCGCATCCCAAATCATGCCTCTAAAGATTATTATCTACTAGTGATTATCTAGCTACCCTCCTCCATGAAAAAAAGCTACACTCCTTTCTTGAAGGCAGATCAAAATGGCATGTCACCATGACTGCCACAATTAGTTTTGTTCTTTTTTATTTCAAAATTTCTTGTGCACATATGAAATGTGAAACAATAGATCCTAATATCTTGGCATCATTACCAGAAGAGCTACTAAATATTTCCAGTTTTATAGCATATTATATAATAATTGTTTCAAATATAAATTCAGTTAACCTAATTTTATAGTGGTTTGATATTATTATGGAGTCCTCATAAATTTTTTGAAAATTTATTCTTCAAAAGTAAAACATTTGTTCTTATTTTGTTATTTGTTAACATTTGTTATTAAATTTGTTGCAAGTTTGGTTAAAAGGTTTAACACTGAAGACAAATCTCTTTGGGATCATAATTACAAAAGAAATATTTGCAGAGCACAGCATTGTGGTAAAACACCTTGTTGTTACTAAATTAAGAAATCTATGGAATAAAACATACTTGAAATTGCTGGACACACACACACAAATGTGCATCTCAATAAGACACAACATTCTAATAATCAATATAGATGCTACAGCTGTCAAAAAACACACATCCTATATAATAAAAGGCTAATATGCAAATCAACTGAATGGTGGAACTGACCACCAGGGGACAGACACTCAATGCAGGAGTTGCCCCCTGGTGGTCAGTGCGTTCCCACAGGAAGTGCGCAGCTCAGCCAGAAGCCAGCTCACTGCTGGTGAGTATAGCAGTGGTGGTGGAAGCCTCCCCCACCTCTGCAGCACCACTAAGGATGTCTGACTGACAGCGTGGGCCCACAGGGAAGACCTAAACCATCAGTTGGACATTCCCTGAGGGCTCTCAGGTTGCAAGAGGGTGCAGGCCAGGCTGAGGGACCCCCCTGAATGCATGATTTTCGTGCACTGGTCCTCTTATAATTTTTAAGTAGAGAGGGTAACTGCAGTATAAATTTTTGGGAAGAAGCTGAAGGTTAATATAAAAAGTACCCCCCCTTTGCTGTCATCGTCAATTAGACTTTAGACATTTTTTCAGTCTTTAAATAATTATTTATTCAATAAACACATCATACTACACTGATATTGATCTTTTAGTGAGCTGAAAATTTTAAGCCAAATAATTAATGAATGCAATGCCAACATTTTTTAACAATTATTTTTAGTTTTAGAGAACTGACATTGTTAAAAACAAAACTCGCAAACAAGAAGACATTAACATATATTTACACAAAAACAAAATGAGAAAATCTGCAACCATACATAAGATTTACTGTTTAAATTTTATTTATATATTAGAGGCCCGGTGCATGAAATTTGTGCATGGGGGGGTGTCCCTCAGCCCAGCCTGCACCCTCTCCAATCTGGGACACCTCGAGGAATGTCCGACTGCCAGTTTAGGCCTGATCCTACCAGGATCGGACATCCTTCTCACAATCCAGGACTGCTGGCTCCCAACTGCTCACCTGCCTGCCTTCCTGATTGCCCCTAACAGCTTCTGCCTGCCAGCCTGATCACCCCCTAACCACCTGCCAGCCTGATTGATGCCTAACTGCTCCTCTGCCAGCCTGTTTGCTCCTAACTGCCCTCCCCTACAGGCCTGGTCACCCCTAACTGCCCTCTCCCACAGACCTGGTACCCCCCAACTGGTCTCCCCTGAAGGCGTGGGTCCCCCCAACTGCCCTTCCCTGAAGGCCCAGTCGCCCCCAACTTCCCTCCTCTGCCGGCCTGGTCCCCCTAACTGGCCTCACCTGCAGGCCTGGTCCCTCCCAACTGCCCTTCCCTGCTGGCCATCTTGTGGTGGCCATCTTGTATTCACATGGGGGCAGGATCTTTGACCACATGGGGGCAGCCATCTTGTGTGTTGGAGTGACAGTCAATCTGCATATTACTCTTTTATTAGGTAGGATAGAGGTCTGGTGCACAGGTGGGGGCCAGCTGGTTTGCCCTGAAGGGTGTCCTGGATCAGGGTGGGGATTCCCTTGGGGCACAGGTTGGCCTGGGCGAGGGGCCTGTGGTGGTTTGCAGGCTGGCCACACCACCCTGAGACTCAAGCAGAGGCCCTGGTATCTGAGATTTATTATCTTCTATAATTGAAACTTTGTAGCCTTGAGTGGAGCCAAGCCTGCTGCTCCATCCGTGGCTGCTGCCATTTTTGTTGGGATTTATTTATCTTCTATATTTGAAACTTTGTAGCCTGGAGTGGAGGCCTGGGAAGGCAAGGGCAGGCAGAAAGCTTGGCTTCCTCCATTGCCAAGGAAACCCAAGCCTCCCTCCTGGTCTCTGCGACTATAGTCATCTTGGTTGGGTTTATTTGCATATTCCCTCCTGATTGGCTGGTGGTTGTAGCTGAGGTATGGTCAATTTGCATATTACTCTTTTATTAGATAGGATACAATTTCTAACGTATTGGAAGAATATTTGGATAAAACAGCTATTTTCGCTGAATACCTTTATAGTCTGTACTACAATGATATTAAATTAAGAAAGCATGTGATTTTTATAGCATTGCATTTTGCAAATATTCAAATATCTTAAATATAGCCTGGCCGGTGTTGCTCAGTGATTAAGTGTCCATCTATGAACTAGGAGGTCATGGTTCAATTCCCTGTGGGGGCACATGTCCAAGTTCCTGACTCAATCCCCAGTGTAGGGTGCACAGAAGGCAGCTGATTAATGATTCTCTGTCATTATTGGTGTTTCTATCTCTCTCTACCTTTTCCTTCTTCTCTGAAATTAATAAAAATATATATATATTTTTAAAATCTTAAATATACACACACGTTTTAATGCATTTTTTTAATTGTGAAAAAGTTGTATTAGAAGTTTTGCTGAACAAAAGTAAAAGAATACTGTGAAAACATTTGGGCAAAATATTTAGATATTTCAATACTGAAAAAATTAACAACATAAATCTAACAAAACCAAAAGTATTTCCTCTAAGCTTAACTCATTGCCTCTGGTGAAACTGTTTCTTCAATTAAAAGTATTATGGTCAGACAGAGAAGAGTCCACTAAAGATTCCATCATTTTAAATTATCCATAAAATAAATCTTTGAAGAATATTTCAGAAAAAACAATTTATAGAGAGATTATGTGTAGAAAAATTTTATTCAAAGTAATATCACTGACAATCCTATATAGTAAAAGCTTAATATGCTAAGTGTCCAGTTGTCCAGTTGGCCATTCAATCAATCAAAGAATAATATGCTAATGATATGCTAAGGCCACTCAACTGCTTGCTATGACGTGCACTGACCACCAGGGGGCAGATAGTCGACTGGTCAACCAGTTACTATTATGTGCACTGACCACCAGGGGGCAGATGCTCCAACCAGTAGGTTAGCTTGCTGCTGGGGTCCGGCTGATTGAGACTGGGCAAGATGGGCTGGACATGCCCTGGAGCCTCCCGCAGTCCCTCCCTGGCCCTGATCATGCACTGGTGGGGTCCGTCAGCCTGGCCTGAGCCCTCTTGCAATCTGGGACCCCTCGGGGGATGTTGGAGAGCCAGTTTCAGCCCAATGGCGGAACGACCAGTCGCTATGACATACACTGACCACCAGGGGGCAGATGCTCAACTCAGGAGCTGCCCCCTGGTGGTCAGTGCGCTCCCACAGGGGGAGGGCCACTCAGCCAGAAGCCAGGCTCATGGCTGGCAAGCACAGCAGCAATAAGCCATCAGTTGGACATTCCCTGAGGGCCCCCAGACTGCCAGAGGGCACAGGCCAGTCTGAGGGATGACCCCCCCCACCAAGTGTATGAATTTTATGCACCAGGCCTCTAGTGTATTATAAATAGCTATAGATAAGGGACTAATTGTTAGTAAACCACAAGACTATGTGTAAAGCTGGTAATTCTGCTTAAGTTAGTATTAAGAAAATTGTTATAAATTAGGTTTTTAAATTTAATTTAGCTTTTATATGCAATTTATGCATGTATATAGCATAACATATAACATGTAATATATAATCATAGATATAATATACTAGAGGCCCAGTGCATGAAATTCGTGCATGCAGGGGGGTTCCCTCAGCCCAGCCTGCACCCTCTCCAATCTGGGATCCCTCTCACAATCCAGGACTGCTGGCTCCCAACTGCTCGCCTGCCTGCTTTCCTGATTGTCCCTAACCACTTCTGCCTGCCAGCCTGATCACCCCCTAACCACTCCCCTGCCAGCCTGATTGATGCCTAACTACTCCCCTGCCAGCTTGTTTGCCCCTAACTGCCTTCCCCTGCAGGCCTAACTGCCCTTCCCTGCAGGCCCGATCACCTCCAACTTCCCTCCTCTGCTGACCTGGTCACACCTAACTGACCTCCCCTGCAGGCTTGATCACCCCTAATTGCCCTCCCTTTCAGTCCTGGTCCCTCCCAACTGCCCTCACCTGCTGGCCTGATTGCCCACAATTGCCCTCCCTTGCCAGGGGCAACTCAAACCTCCTGGTCTCTCCAGTTCTTTGGCTGCTGCCATTTTTGTTGGGATTTATTTTATCTTCTATAATTGAAACTTTGTAGCCTGGAGTGGGGGCCTGGGCCAGCCTGGGTGTGTGTAAAGCTTGGCTTCCTCCATCGCTGGGGAAACCCAAGCCTCCCTCCTTCTCTCTGTGGCTGCAGCCATCTTGGTTGGGTTAATTTGCATACTCATTCCTGATTGGCTTCTGGGCATGGCTTTTGGGTATAACAGAGTGATGGTTAATTTGCATACTACTCTTTTATTAGATAGGATAATATATGTAATATACATTAGATGTAATATATGTTACATATATATCATATGTAAGATATAATTCTACATTTAAATATAGAAGTGTATATTAGGTCAAATCAACAAATTTATAGATTAATAAATATTTCAAATATATATATCTGAAATTATTTTATTGTTCCATTTCATTCTCAAAAATGGTTCATTATAAGCAATAATGAACATGGTCTTGCTACTAATATGTATAAGGGTTTTGAAAGATTTTTATAATTGTCATGCTTGTGAAATAAATAATCTGATATTCAATTATGTATAAAATTAAAAAGCAATTTAATAAGAAAATAGAATATTTTTCTTTTAACTGGACAGTAACACTTAACAGTTGGAGTTTATTTATTCCCAGTGACTTAAACTTGGTTTCATTGGACAAAATAAAGTAGCTGAGACAATTTTTTTTTAAAAAAAGGTATAATTTCTAACAAGTAAGCCTTAAAGCAAAATAAAGGCAATAGAAAAAATCTCCCCACTTCTTATTAATAAAATATAAGATCATGTATTAGTGATCCAGAGGCCTCTGTGGCTATCTTCAACTACAGGAGTTGCATGTAATAATTACGTGAAGTTTAGAGAAGCCTGCTACAGGGGCCAGCTTTGAAAATGGACACAGCTCATGGGCTTCCTACTTTAAAAAAAATCAACTAAAGGATCAAATGACAGCAGCAGCCAAGCTCTCATTTGAGTGTCTTCTCTTTAATTGTATCTGTCACCAGTTACATGCACCAGGGGGAAGATATCAGGAAATTAAGCATATCATTCATTGGGACCAAGCTTAGGGGGTAAATATTTGGTGACTTGACTTACTTTTTTATTTCTGTATTCAAATACATAGCCCTGTTTTCTTTTTTAAAAGCTTCATGTCTTTGGTAAACACACAGTGCAATATACAGATGATGTATTATTATAGAAGTAGGCAATTGAAACTTATATAATTTTATCAACCAATGACAACCCAATGAATTTAATTAGAAGACAAACACCCAGATAAGGAAATTCCAATGTCAAGAATATTCATTTCGCTTGTACTATGGTAATGGGTTAGCTAAAATTAGAAATAAATGAGTTTATCTCTCCCTAAACTTTAATTTGTCTCACCAGTTCAGGCTGTGGGGATTTTTCCCTAAATAAACAAGAAAAACAAGTGGGAAGAAGATTGGAAATAACAGTAAATAATGTTTAGGTCTTGTGGAAATTAGCTCCCGGGCTGCACATAATGCAGGTAAAGTGATGAGCACATTTGGGATTTGATGCTGCCTGGAGTGGTCATCCTCACAGCATTCACGGAGAAGAAACAATTACGAGAGTCAGAGCTCCCTGCTGCATTCCCCTACACATCTAGTTCCTCTATTATGCCTAAGCTACTGGTCCCTTGACTGATAATGTAATTTTAGTGCATACATAAAATAGATCTTGTTACTTTGTTAATACCACAATGTTTTGGGCTGTAGGGTGGAGGAAAACAAAAATAACTCTTTGAAACGTTTTTCTTTTTTATTTAAGTAATAACCTTCTTTATTCTTAATATTATTTTCTGTCTAGAGATTAATTTTGTCTGACAGAAATATTAGACCATTTCTGGGGGGTTAGTTTAGCTTTGGATACAATTTTCTAAAACTTGGTTTTCAAATTTATAAGATCTTTATGCTTTGAGTGTGTCTCTATGACAGTTTCCTTCCTTGCGCGTTTTAAAAATGAAACTGAACCAAGGGATCAGAAATACTTATTTTAATCTGTGAAAATCCTATATGCACATGTAAGTGGAGTCTGCCCATGGAGAAATTTCACATTAACTCTAGTTCTAGGGATAGCTGAGATTTTTGTTAATTTCCCAGCTACAGGTCCCTAAACAATTTGAGTTGTGTGAATTCAGATCACTCAACTTTGGAAAGAATATTCCTGTGGTTCCAAATTATTCTGAGTGACTGTCCTATTCATGGTCCAAGGAGGTACCTCAACACTTCCGAACTCATGCCTCTTCCAGGAGGTTTCGTTTTCACTTTCACACTAGCATTGTATTGGTGTGAGAATCTCAATCTTTAGGAATAATACTAATAGCTGTCTGCACTGTTTGAATCTAATAACTGTTAAATACTCTGTATCGGAGTTTCTCCTTCATTTCTGGTCCCTGGAGAATTTCCTTTCTTACTTGTGAACTTGTATATATACTGCAAAATATTTTGTTATACTTTATGCATTATTTTATTATGTTTACAGGGATGGCAGAGGATTTAAAACACACTGAGATAGAAGGAGAAAAATAAATTACTAATTAGAATTAAATATTAAAACTGAAAATTATGTACAGCTGAAAGTACAGAATTCTATATCATAATTGGCATTCCACACTTGTAAATATATTTGGAGAAATTTAGAAAAATTCAAGGTAGAAGCAATTAGCAATGTGTATTTTGAAATAAGCTCATTTTTGATAATGTAAGACTTATGAAAACAAAAGTTTAATAATATTGCTATTTCCTTAGGGGACACTGTATTTATAAAGATGAGTGAGATATGTTGGTACATAAAGGTTGAGTAGTAGTGGTAATAAATGGAAATTGATAGGTAAAGTGTTGGTAACACTAAAGAAAGCAGTGGCTGATAAAGTGGCATAGGAAAGTCATATATTTGTTATCTTACCGGTATATGCACCATGAATTATGCTAGGTGATTGATATGTTATGACAGTTCATTCATACTACTCTCACTTTATCTCCCATATATTATTATTATTATTATTATTATTATGCAAATGAGGAATCCAAGTCTCAGAGTTTAAATAAATTAAGATTACTTAGCTAGTAAGTAGCATGTAGGACCTGGTATTGTGCCCTAAATTTTAACAATTCCTTATTATAGTAGTACTAATTTTAAATCATAAACATAACATGTTCATATTATAGAATATGCCACACAAAAATATCTAATTAAGATATAAATATATCAAATTCTTCTGCCTATGATCGAGGGCTAATATGGAGTGAGTGTTAATTCCCAGGCACCACAAGTCTGCCTTGCACATAGCTTTGGACAAAAGCTTCCGGAAACAAGGTGCAGACACTGACAGAAGTCTTGCTAGAGAACACTAAAGTCATAATTCTCAAGAAGGAAATCCTTCGGGTCACATCAACATTTGCTGAAGCATGTATCCTAGCGAGCAGCACCCGGTCACACAGGATTCTATCCCTAAGTTGACCTCTACGGAGCCCTTAACAGACCATTCTACCAAGTTATCTGTTGGCTGTAAAAGGTCCACGGAAAGTCATTGGACTCCATTATCATGGACATGTTGTTATCACTTCCACTGTAAAATGCATCTTTTGGCTGGAGACAATGTGTGAGATATTTTGGGATCAGACATTCTAGAGCCATTGTGTGACAAACACTATGGGCAACAAAGGTAATTCCATATCTCACAAAGTATGGATTATTATTAGGATAAATCACTGTACAATAGGGAAAGAAATCTAATGTAATACACCTGCCAGCAGCTCACTTAATGTGTCACCTTGAAGGATGGTGCAATATGAAGGACTCAGTGTCAGTCTCTGCATGTGGCAGGTTGTATGTTTTGCAGTGAACGTAGATAGATGGGTCTTGGTGAAAGAGAACTCATGCTTCCAGGGGCATGTGCACAGCCTCTATTTCTGCCACTAAGGTTATTCCATCCCTGAGCTCATTGTGCAAACACTGAGGTGACAAAGGACAGGGGTGATAGGCTGTAAACCTGGTGACAGAGAGCCATCTTTGCACATCTGGTTATACAAACTACACACTTTCTGTGCACATGCCCATCCGTCGATCCACAGGTCACTTCTCCAGATATCCCACTCCTGGCTCTTCCATTCCTATTCCTTCTGGGGACTGACTTGCAACTCGTGCCGTTTGCTACTGCACAGGAATCCATGCAAGTCAGGCCATTCTTTACAACATGAATGACCAAACCAGCTGCTCAAACCCTGATACTCAGACAGGTCTTCGTGACTGTTCTTCAGGACTTGACTGAAGTGAAACTAATGCGGTAACAATCCATTTCAGCTTGCGCTCTCTGTGACTCATGCTCAGTGTTTTTCTTTCTCTTCCAGGTGGTTACAATGGACCTTTCATTAGGCCGTAGAGGTGAGTTGAAAAAAATAAGGAGTCATGTGTGTAACAGTGAGAAGTGGCATGACGGTCAGGGACATCAGGGCATGTCATTTTGTACTGCTTTATTAATTTACTCAGGACTGATCCAAATTACATAATTTCCAGGTTTCTATAGATTGCTATTATATACTCTGTTTGACAACATGTATCTCATTATATTTGACTCATGTTCTAACCACAAAGTCACTCTATGACTCATAATGAGTCATTCAGATGCTACTGGGGTCCAAGAGCCTGAAAGTATTTTAATAAAATCAAAATACATTAAGAACTCATTTTTTTTAAATTACAGAAATGCAATGATCACAGAGAAAATTTAGGCGATAAATACACAAAATTATAAAATAAGGTATTTAATTACTAATTCTGCCACCAAAGTATAACCTCTATTAGAATACTAATCTTGCTACAAAAATATAATTTCTATTAATGAACTATAATGACTTCATACTTCACTATATAATCTTCAATTATCATTAAGTTTAAACACAATAGAGAACTCTTTAATTTATGGTTTTTCCAGATGACATACTCCTTAAACATTATATTTTAATATGTAGTAAATATAATGCATGGTTTTAGATTCAAAATTAAAATTGATTTTACCCTTTTAGAATTTTCTAAATTACTTTACTCTTTAATGAACATCATTATTTTAAATATTCAATATAATTTTTTTTCATTATAACTTCTGAGAATTTTATTTTTTCTTATTTTTAAATACAGTACACAAGTGCATTTCTTTTTTAATATATATATATATATTTTTTTTTATTTCAGAGAGGAAGGGAGAGGGAGAGAGAGATAGAAACATTAATCATGAGAGAGAATCATTGATTGGCTGCCTCCTGCATACCTCACACTGGGGGTTGAGCCCGCAACCTGGGCATATGCCATGACTGGGAATCCAACTGTGACATTTTGGTTCATAAGTAAACACTCAACCACTGAGCCATGCCAACTGGGCAAAACAAGTGCATTTTTAAAAAAATCTGTAGTTTTTACTTTCAAAATATTATCTCTAAGTAACTATGCTTACTTTATATTTTTAATGATAAATTTAACAAATTTAACAGCTAAAATTTCTCTACTTTGTCATTCTGAAAACTTGAATTATGGCAGTCTTTCTTTTAAAATGATTATAATGAAATATGACTTACTCATTAATCTGTTA
The DNA here is from genome assembly GCA_026230045.1 of Corynorhinus townsendii. NCBI lineage: Eukaryota > Metazoa > Chordata > Mammalia > Chiroptera > Vespertilionidae > Corynorhinus > Corynorhinus townsendii. The sequence goes on from JAPDVU010000006.1 coordinate 124,986,089, forward strand.
AGATTGAATAAAGGGAAAATTAAAATCCTCACCTTTTCATGTATATCTAAATATATAGGAAATATTATTCATTTAATTTGTATTTGTTACTCTGAAATTGGACTTACTTTGACATAATTATAGGATGAATTGCATATATTTCAAAATATATTATTCTCCAGATTTTCACTATTTCCAAAAATTCCAATTTTTGGAGACTAAGTGCATTTCTTTGCAGGTACTTAGCCTCCAAAGTAGAATAAAAAGTATTTATCCTCACAGATATACCATGATTTACTTTTAAGTTCTCAGTTATACAAAACATTCCATATACTTTATTGCATTTTTAACAATCATTTGCTTTCTTCCTGGAGACTGGTAAAAATTATTAAATTGAAAAATTGACCTCTTTAATTATTTAATAATTTAATTTTGCTATACTAATTGTCCAGTTTTGTTTTGTGACTTTAAAATGATGTTAAATTATTGACTTTTTACCCACTGATAAAGGATCTCTCTTTCCTCTAATAATTTTATCTTGTGAATTTGTAAACTGAGTTTATATAACAGTAATAAGATTAGATTGAAACTGAAAGAGTTATTTAGTCTAATTCCCTGGAAGCCAATTTAATATTGGTATTTCTGTACCCATTTTATAGATCCTTACATACTAATTCAAGATTAAAATGAATTACAATATATCTAATTCAGCTGCTTCTCTCTAGGATTTATCTTAAAGGCTTATCATGAAGTTTTAAAGGTACTTTAAGAACAATTCTAAAAAATTAAAAAACAAATCCACCTTGAATAGTGCAACTTTAACAAATATCAGCATTGTAAAATTTAAATATCTAGGTATATATTTATAGATAATAAAACCTGAGATCACTTAAATTATTATAGCTAACATATATTCGTGAAATTGCTTTCTTTTGTAATATATGCAGATAATGACTTTTTTCCTACTTCGCTAGGTTAGACAAATGGAGAAGAAAGAAGATGTGACTTTGGTGGTGATCACACAATGCAATATCATAGAATGGTACACTTGAAACCTATATAATCTTATTAATCAACTAGAGGTCCGGTGCACGAAATTTGTGCACTTGGGGGGTCCCTCAGGCTGGCCTAGGCCTCTCACAGTCTGGGACCCCCTCAGGGGATGTCTGCCTGCCAGCTTAGGCCCAGGGATCGCATCAGACATCCCTCTCACAGTCCGGGGCTCTTGCAGTCTGAGACCCCTTGCTCCTTACCACCCGTCTGCAGTGGAGGCGGGAGAGGCTCTTGCCACCACTGTTAATGCTCTTCAACCCTGATCCCAGCTTCTGGCTGAGCAGCACTCCCCCGTGGGCGCGCACTGACTACCATGGGAAGCTCCTGAGTTGAGCATCTGCCCCCTGATGGTCAGTGCATGTCATAGCAACCGGTGGTTCCACCGTTTGGTAGATTTGCATATTGGGGTTTTATTATATAGGACTAGAGGCCCTGTGCATGAATTCATGCATGGGTGGGGTCCCTTGGGGTGGCCTGTGAAGATTGGGCCCCAGCTTGCACCTGCAGCCTTGCAGCCCCAGCTCATGCCCCAGCCTCATAGCCCTGCAGCCCTGCCTGGCACCCCACCTTTGTCTGGTGCCACCCCCTCATCTGCTCCACCATCCTGCCTGCAAGGCGATCGATCATGTCCGGGGCCCCTGCCTGGCTCCCTCAGCACCTGGGAGCTGGGTAGCGGCCTCACCCCCGCTGCCACTGCTGGTCGCTGTCTGTGGGGAGATCAGCAGGGCAATCGGACCCTCCCTTGTACCTGCCTTGGCCTGGTGCTGTCTGCTCACCTGCTCCCCCATCCTGCACGGTCCCGCTCTTGTCAGGGCCCATTGGTGCCAGTAGAGCCTCTATTGCTGCCCGAGCAGTCAAACTGGTCGAACAACTGCCCAAGGGGATAATTTGCACATTAGGCTTTTATTATATAGGCTATCACCCCAAAAATTTTACTTAAAATGTTTTGTGAGCTTATTCTTTTCTTTTTTTTTTTTCATTTTTCATGTGGAGTCTTTGTTTTAGTGTTTGATATCGTGCCAACAACTTTCAATTTGTCAGGCTTTATGGGTAATTGGACATTTGATTAGAATAATAGTACAGATGTGTGCCAGCTCCTGGAGCCCAGAGGAAACCCCAGTGAGCACCCTGACATACATCCCTGGCTCACAACCTTGCTGTGGTTCATTTAGGGAGAAAACAATTTCAGGGAGAAAATATTGGCAATGTGGGGGATATTTAATATGGAGCAAAAAAAGCAAGCTAAATGGCTTATTTTTTCCCCAAGTTCCCCTTCTGAAGAGATAAAGAAAAGAGGAGATAAGGCTAGCAGGAGATGGAAAGTACCAGAAGTTGTTTTCTTGAAGTAAATTGACGGAGTTATATTCCCATCAGCTTTCCCAAAAGCTCAGTTGCTATTCCTTCAGGCACTTGAAACCTGGAAAGGGGGAGTGGGTGAAAGACATGTACTAAGACTATCACTGGCCCTACAGTGAGAGGAAAACCTCTCCTGAAGCTATTAAATGGTATTAGAAACAGATTTCTCCCTAACCTCAGCCTCGCCCATAAAATAGGAATTCATTTGGCACCAAACAAACCTATGTTTCAAATATAAGGTTTTACATTATAAAATGTTGCTACTACTACTGATTACTTTTCCTATGTGAATCTTAATATCCCATTTTATACACTTTACAGTGCTAATTTCACAGATATTCAGTATATGCTTTGAATGAATGGGTGGAAATTTATATTCTCTTTAATAAAGTATGGTTGGTACTGTTCTAAGTACTTCACACTCAATAAATCATAATGTCTCTACTAGGTAGGTAGATGTGATGATCTACTCATTTTAAATGAGGAAACTGAGGCACAGAGCAACTTAACTTGATCAAGGTTACACATCATTTAAGTTGAAGATCTGGGATGGAAACTAGTTCGATTTTCTCCAGACTTCAAGTCTTTTCATCAAAGCCCTCACAGTGGATGAAGCTTCTGTCACTACCCAGTCTCATGGCCTTTGTAAAGGTACATTTTTCTGTGTAAATTGGGAACACGAATGTTTTACCCTTCTATTTACTCAGGATTTTTTAAAACGTGTCCATGAAATGGAGAAAAATCTAAACAACCCATTTCTTGCCTTGTCTAAGTCTCCCCACAAGGAGATTTAGATGGAGGGAAAAGGATTGATATGTCTTGCTGACTGTTCACTTTCCCATCATTCCACTGTGTGCCATCATTTTATAGGACATCTTTTAAGCATTTAACAGAAAATGTTGTTCTTACATATTTCCACATTCTATTTACATTTATCTAGCTCCAAGTGAGGAATGTTGGATTTTTGTAGAACAAAAAAGTTGTAGCTAAGTATTCTCCACCCTGATACAACTTTCCCATCTACCACAGCATTTGTTGTTTAAAAATGCAAGTTTTCTGATTAACTTCATATAATTTAACATGTATCATTCAATTTTTTAAAAATTAAACTAGCTTTATATATATATATGCATAAAACTATGACAGCATTTTAGTTTTTTTTCTATGACAGGAGTAAAAATAATGTTTTCACTCTCCCTTGCAAAAAAATAGTAATATAATTCTTTAGGTTTTTTTTTTTTTAAATGAATAAAGAAGCATTGAGAAAGTGTGTTTATGTGACAAGGTGATCAGAAGATGCAAAACGAATTGTGTTCTCATGTCAGACTCTCAAGGGATCTTTGGCACCATTTTTTCTCTGCTTTTCTTCTTTCTTCTTTCTTTAAAATGAATTATGGATGAGGATAAACAGCATAGGAATGTAAAGAAACAGCAGGTATACCTCTGATGACAACTTTTTGGCATATATAGCTACCCTCCGATGTTTTTCTAAGCAGATTTTAGGTAGAGGGGAAAAAATAACATATCAAGATGAAAAAAGAAAAGATGAAAAAGAAAAAAGTCAAAAGAATTCTACATAATTATCTCAAGCCCAAACATCTGGGTATGTCCTATGGTACCTTGCTTAACTCTAATTTAAGAACTTTTTAAAATTAAAGATTCTTTTCCTCTACTATCCAAATAAAGTCCTGCAGAGAAAATGACATCAGCCTTCATTCTGAGATTAGTTGGCTGCTGGGACCAGATCTCATTCTCACTGAGAAATTCGGGTATAAATCAATCTGTGTTCAGTCAGCCTCGAGTAGACCCTAGAAACTGCTGAAGGAAAGTCCTGTGCAATCAGATGTTTTCACTCTGATAGAACTAAGTCACTGCTTAAACATTACCTAAAATAAAATCTAATACAAATACAAGAGTAATAAAGTAATTAATAATGTGCTAAAACATTTACAATATGCAATCAGGTTATGAGGTTGGAGAAGTGATAGGTCCTAAAGCTGCTTCTGGATTCACACTTAAGAAGTTCACAACGCAAAGCATCATAGAAGAGATATAAGCAAAATTATATGACAAAGCAGGTGTCACTGATGGGGAGTTAATTGTAAGTAACAGAGATGTTTCCATGGAGTGGAGAGCATTGTGCTGGACCCTTACATTTATGCAGCATTTCTAAATATAGATACGAGAGATGTCACAAAATGTGTCCTCAATGCACCGGCCAAACATTATTTGTTTTCCTCTTCAGTCACATTTTCATTTTTTCTAATAGCTCTCTGCCTCTGCATTTCATGATAATTAGGATATTAATGTTCAATGGAAAATTTCAACATTAAGGAAGAGGATAAAGTTATATCCAAACTATTTTTCCCATGAAGTAAAGAAACAAGTGATAAAATCTAATTGCATTCAACATGACATTCCCCTGCATACAGCCATCAGCCCTTCTTGTTTTAGTTCTATTTGGAGTTTACAGGCCCCCAAAGGGTCCAGGGGTGGAATTCAGAGGTCCCGTAAACTTTATTTTCTCTAAGCTTGAAGTGAAATACAGCATTTCCATCAACTCTGAATGTAGGCAAAAAACCCACAGTCGTCGCAGTATCTGAATTTGTCACCAATCAAAATTACAAATATTTTCATATCATTACAGTTGCATATATCTCAAAATATTGTTTATACTTTTTCACACCTTTGGAATCATGGTAGTTATAAGAATTATTAGGTATTATTTAATTCTGTTAGTAAAGAAGAATATTTTTAAAATATTTTGATAACTACAGTATAATTGGTTTTCTCCATTAGCCCTTCTTCTTTGCTGTCTCTAGTTGATACAGACATTCTTGCAATGCAGAGCCAAACAGTGATGATAATCATTCTGCTTTTTCTTTAATTGTGTTGGCCTTTTTATGTCTAAGCTTAATGTGCTTTCCCTAAGGTGAGGTATGAGGCTATTTTTAAAAAAATAACTAAAACTAACAACTTACTTCTTTACCTCAGTTGTGATATCTTTTTGGATCACAAATAAAATAGCTTTGCAGATGGGGTTTCACTTATAGATTTTTTTTAGGACTACCATAAGATCACTTGGGCAGTTCTTGAGTTCCATGAGAGGGAGGAGGCAAGCAGGAGAATCACCTTGCTGTAGGTGATATCTACCACTATTCTTGATAACCTATCTACTCAGCTAACATCTTGTGTGAAAAGCAAGATGTTTGTTAGAGCTTAAATCATGCTATTCTAAAATGAATGTTTAAGCCTGGCCAATGTTGCTCAGTGGTTGAGCATCGAGCTATGAACCAGGAGGTCACAGTTCGATTCCAGTCAGGGCACGTGCCTGGGTTGTAGGCTTGATCCCCAAAAGGAGGTGTACAGGAGGCAGCCAATCTATGATTCTCTCTTATCATTGATGTTTCTATCTCTCTCTACCTCTCACTTCCTCTCTGAAATCAATATATATAATTAATGTTTAAATATTAAAATGTATTAAAATATTTTTAATGTATTGTCAAATATGGAAAATCAGCCTCTATAAGTGGATAAGTTGAGATATTTACATTAAATATAACACATTTAAAATTTTCATTTTGGAATCAAGTTTAAAATAAACATACCATTTTTCATTGTTTATTAATTTTTAAACTTCCTTTCAGAGCAGGCTATTAAAAAAACATAACCATCAAGCTTGAAATTGCTGTTGTGCTGGGTCACGTTAGGAGTACTATAAGGTAATGGACATGATATCATTCTAAGTATGTTTACTAAGCAGGCTCTTAGGGTAACTTTTCCATTTTTGAATTTTACTGAGGTCTAATTGACACATGAAATTGTAAAATATTTAAAATATAAAAAAATAATGATTTTATGTATGTAGTCATTGTGAGAGGATTTCCCTTTGGATTGACTAACACATCCATCACCGCACATGGATGCCTCTTTTTGGAGGGTGAGGGAGTTTAGAACATTTAAGTGCTACTCTTTTAGCAAATTTTAATCATACAATGCAATGTTCTCAACTATTAACACTAGTCACACATCCTCAGATCTTACTCAGGAAGATAGCTTCTTTACAAAGTCACCAAGAATGCCATTGATAAGGGGAGTACCAGCATCTTTGACATGTAATATGAATGACTATTTTCTGTGGGCTGAGGATAAAAGGGGGAAATGCTTCTGTTGACATTCATTCCCTACTCAATAGTAATTATAGAATTCTTGTGGTTATAAAGGCAAAAATACAACACAACACCAATTAACCATAGAGGCAGTGATTATTGAACCACGTAGTGATATAATCAGAATCATGTGACTGACAAAGATTTTGTTAGTACCTAGTAGATCATATGATCCCTAAGAAAATGTATTAGCCCACTAAGATTGTACTTTATTTATTTAACCAAAAACTCTCCCCTCTGATAAAGAGAGAATTCTGAGTTGAATCATTAGATGGAGTTTCATTGTATCTCACCAAATTTCCATATATTAATTTCTCTTAAAAACAGATTTTTTTTTAAATAAAGGAAAGCCACATATCTGGTTAAATGCATTTAAGTATATACAGTACATTTACTTCCCAGTCTTTCTCAAAAATATCTATTTTGTTTTACTGAAACACCTTACACTGGTATATATATATTCTTCTCTGGAATAATTCAACACTGGCTCTAAACTAATTCTGTTCTCTTGGATCTAGAATGCCATAGTGCTTCATTGATCAGAGTAAAGTCTTATGAGGGTCAGATGATAAATGGAATTTACTCTGTTTATGAACTCACACTGGGTGATTTCGCCAGTTCCTGAGTGTGTGGTTAGAATATAAACACTCAGACACTTGTAAAATCCCCACAGTACTTTCCTGTGGAGTGAGGGCTATTGGTTGGCAAGCTAATTGGTAGCTTTAAAGCCCCCTGTCCATATCAAAACAGTAAATCAAAAGTATTAATGAATCTCTGGAGGTTTTACAAAATGTAGGGTCATTATCAAAAACATCAAAGAGGGGATAGAAATGGCCTCTGTCATATTCCTATTTATTTTGCCTCTTTGACCTGTGAAGAAGAAAAATGAGTCTCAGGAAATAATAAAGGGTTATTCTAAACTTAATTAGGCGATGACCATCTATATTTACTTTAATTTTTAAAAAATATTTTATTGCAACAAATTAACACTGTCCCTAAGGCATATTAGGCCACTATTGATCTGTTAAAAGCGAACATTTTTTCTCTATATCCCAATAATTAGAAGAACAGAGGAAATATTATGCTTTCCTCCAACAGGTCAAACAATAAATCTTCACTAGTCTGCTTAAAGCTATACAGCACTCTGCTTCTTGTTCATTATTCAGTCTGTAGAGACTTTAAGTATCTTACCACACCTTATTTGTTGATAGTACCTATTGATCGGGAAGTAGCTGTTGATGGATGGCAGAATATGGGAATGATATCCTGCAACAGTACAGACATCTGATAGTTTCTGGCTTCCTTAGATCTAGACATGTTAGGATACCTCATCCAGAAGAAAAGACAAGTTGCTTCAGCTTCCTTTCTCTACCATTGAGAAAGAGGAATAATGGTTGGTGAACCTCTGGATTCTGGAGGGAATCAATAGTATATTCAATTATATTACTTAGACACATTTACTCAGTGGCCCATTGGACTTCCAGTTTTGAGTTGGACTGAGAACAAGAAGAGCTTCTTGCCTTTGAATATACTGGCATTTTGAATGTCTGCCTGATCAGAATGATTCATGAAGCCTGTCATAGACTTAAATAAGGAAGTTAGAGGGGAGGCTGCTTAGACTCTGGAGCAAATCTAGGCTCTCTTTGAAGTGAGCAAAAATAATTCTTAGCTTGTTGTTGTGTGATGGTAGATACTGAACACCTGAGGATGGAACAAATGACTGTCAGTTTACTCTGAGGGTAAACTTTGTGTGATTTGATCCATAGAGGCAGTCATGCCCTCAAGAATCTTCTTTTAATTGGATGTTGTACAACTAAGACTCAGCTCGAGTAGGTTTAATTGCTCCGAATGCTCACTCCTGCCACCTATCTTTAAACCCATTTATCGTCTCATTAGGGTCTCCTTATGGCAGTTAACTGAGGAAAAAAATGTTGACCCATAAGTAGAATTCCACAGTTATACAGAATAGCAGGTAAGAAAGTGGGGAAAGAAAATATTAGCAATAAGCAAACCTTCAAGAGTTAGATATGGTTTTCTGTTTGGCCTGGGATTAGAGATTACTGCATGTAGAAATATATGGTGATTCATGGGCAGTATTTAATTTTTTTGTTCAAATGTTGAGGAATTTGGAAATAACAAGATGGGAAGATTGATTACAAGGCAGTTTGTGGAGGAGGAATGTGGGTAGACCTCACTGAGTGTGCCTAGAAAGTGAGAATATTTATGGCTGGCATTTGTATTCTGCAGAAGATCCTCTCAATAATTAAATAAACAAGGTGTCCTGTCTTGAGGCTGTCAATCAGCTGCTTCCCACATTCTGCCCAGCTGTTGCTCAATGGGTTCATAAAATTCAGCCAGTGAGTCAGGGATAGAGATTATACATGAGCTTAATAGCAAGGACTTCTCCCAATAAGGTATATATAATATTTCCAATGTTAAGTGCCTGATCTGCAAATTGCAGAGAAATATCTATATGATGCCATATCTTAGGGGATTTTGCCAGAATGATGGTATGTGATTTCTAAGACTATATCATAAAAAGCTTTGGGGCATCTTCCTTGTACACCAGAACTCTTGTGCTTTGAGTAATGAACTGCTACACTGTGAGGAAGCCCAGGTCATATGGACAGGCCATTGTATGGGGTTTAGTCTATAGGAAAGATTCCAAATGCCTACCATGCAAGTGGGCCATCCTGAATATTCAGCCCAGTTGAGTATTCAAATGACTATAGCCCTAAATTAATAGCTGACTACAAGTGCACAGAAACTCTAAAAAGAAGTACAAAACAATAAAATGGTGTGTGAAGCTGCTAGGTTTGGAGGTAATTTGTTTCTCTACCATTGATATCAGAACAGGGATCTTTGCTGGTACATAGTAACCAAGGGAGGAGGGTCCTTGGTGGATATAGTTGAAAATTTTTCAATACCCACTCCACTGTCCTTTGAGCATATGAAGCCAGGACTGTAGTTACATTTGCTAAATTGCCAGCCATAAATATTCTCACTTTCTAGGCCCACTCAGTGAGGTCTATCCACATTGTGGCTAGATGTGATTTTGGTTCCTGTCATTAACTTCACTCATGAGGGGCTTCTTTAAGAACTGAGTAATATATTCACAGCACTATGGTACTAGACTAATGACTATAGTGATGACTTCCTAATTTTCCAAAAGGCTTTCTAAGTTGGTAGTTTAAAGTTTGTCACCATAGGGATTCATTCTGCACTTTGCAGCATTATTAGCTTCCTGAGTTTAGAGGTTCCTGAGATTCCTGACAATGGCTTTTATGGTGGCCCATTTCTATAGCCCAGGAAGCTAAGCCTAGAGTCTCCTTCTCTCCCAATGATTTAGTGAGCTATCTCTATCCCTTAATAAATCCCTTTCTACTTAAACTAGCTAGTTTGAATTCTGCTACCTACAAATGAGTACCTTGACCTCTTCTTTATCTTCTCAGAAAAGATATAAAAGTAAACTGTCTGGAATACACAGTTCAAGTAATATTAATCTTTTTAAATTTACTTTATCCTCTTGAAGATATTATAGAGTTCCAAAAATATTTTAGTTTATTTCTGAACAAATATTCATATATTTAACATTTCTTTCATAGAAAAATAAAATTGACTTTATGCATTTAAAAAAAAAAGAGAGTGATAATGTATTAGTTTTATAAAAGTTCTGTACTTTTCAAACTATAATCTATGAGAGTAGTACTTATGAATAAACATGCCTATTTCCTGTCCTTCTAATAATGTTCTAATAATGCTGGTAACCATATGATTAGAATCAAAAGAAGTTGCCTTTTCTGTTTAATAAAAATGTCATAACCTCTTTTCATCTTTTATTACTAAGGTTTATCTTTCATAATCATGTTCAATCCTCTGGGTACAGGATAAAAAAGATTTGAAGTAGCTACTGCAGAAAAAAGTTCATTATGAAAGAGAACTGATTGTCAATATTGGAAAAATAATCTAACAATATATTATTATCTTGCATTTTAATTTAACTTGGCTAAGTAGACAAACAGGTCTAAGGACCTGCAAATACCTTTAATATTTGAGGGGGAAAAAGAATTTAGAGTGAAAATCACGTTGACTCTTTTGAAGCTGTATACAGCCTTTGTCTGTTAAAAATTTAATCATAAAAATCTCTGTTTTATAATGGAAGTTTACTTCTAACTACCCAAAAGAAAGACACGAGTTCCTCAATCTCCTGTGAGAATCAAATCTGTCAAATTTCTCCTTCATTATTTGAGAATGTAATAAGAAAGTATCATGGAAAGGCACTGCAGTATTTCTTTTGACTGTGTTATGTATACTATAAAACATAAATATATTTAAAACTATGAAAACATTCACATTACCATTTTCACTATAATTTGAAATGATGGTAATCTCAGATTTATGTTAATATTGTTGATTGTGTTTGGTTAATTATTCATTTTATAATTACACTAGAGGCCCAGTGCATGAAATTTGTGCACTTGGGTGGGTTCCTCAGCCCGGCCTGTGCTCTCTCGCAGTCTGAGATCCCTCAGGGGATGTCCAACTGCTGCTGCGGAGATGAGAGAGGCTCCCGCCACCGCTGCTGCGCTCACCAGCCATCAGCCTGGCTTCTGGCTGAGCGGTACTCCCCCTGTGGGAGCACACTGACCACCAGCGGGGTCCTGCATTGTGCATCTGCCCCTGGTGGTCAGTGCACATCATAGCGACTGGTTGTTCCATCGTCTGGCTGAAACAGGCTCTTTAACATGTCTTGAGGGGTTCGGGATTGAGAGAGGGCACAGGCCAGGCTGAGGGACCCCACCGGTGCATGATCGGGGCCATGGAGGGACACGGGAGGTTGGCCAGCCAGGGAGGGACTGCAGGAGGGCTCCAGAGCATGTCCAGCCTGTATAACTGAGCCCCGATCAGCCAGACCCAGCAGCAAGCTAACCTACTGGTTGAAGCATCTGCCCCCTGGTAGTCAGTGCACATCATAGCAAGCAGTTGAGAGGCCTTAGCATTTCATTAGCATATTATGCTTTGATTGGTTGAACAGCTGACTGAACGACCGTACACTTAGCATATTAGGCTTTTATTATATAGGATTTCATTCAGAGTAATTTTTTTGTAATAAGCAGAAATATTATTGAACCTAATCATATTTTTACTTAATGAATTTTCTTCTAAAATGAAGTAACATTTCCAAGCTTGTTTTCATTTACAAAGTATATATAATCACACAGGCAGCCCCCTATATGTAAACACCTAAATCTGTCAGCATTGTAGAACTAAGTTGAAAAAAGGACAGCAGCTGATGTCAGGAGGAAGACACTGTTATTAGAAAAAAGAAGATATTTTGAATGAAAATTAATATTGCATCTAAATATTTTATGTGAATAACCCAATATTGAGTGATAGAATAAAAAATGTTGGAGGTTTTTACTCCTTAAATACCAATAACTATATTTGTTCATATTTACTTTGCTGAGAGAAAGGTTGGCTTTTGGTAATAGGTAATAGCTTGAACATTTTTTTTCAGGTATGACTTGTACCATCACATGGAAAACACTTCCAGTCCTGATAATGTTCAATAAATTCATAGATGCTGTCAAGTTGACAATAAAAAAAAATGGCAGATGAAGAGAAGCCGATGGGGGTGACAGGGGAATGCATGCATGTAAGTAGGCAGTAAGGACAAATTACACTTACTACATTTTACTGAATAAGTTGCTTGTGTCATTGTAATTCAAAACATTTCAAATATATTACTAGGTTTTAACCAATTTAATATGCATTGATAACTATTTAGGTGTAATGTTTCTTTGATGAGGCATCAAAATAAGCCTTATTCAATAATTCATTTGTAATAAGCTGGGCTTTCACTCTTGTCTTTGCTATTGTTGAGCAGGAAATATATATACTAAGAAAACCCTAGAGACAATTTCAATAAAATGGGGACAAAAATAACAATGCACTCTATAATAGTTTTAAAATAAGTCAGCAAATTATTTGACACTCCTTCCATTAAAAACTAGAGTCTAATATCTCTTCACTTGAATATGGGCCAGCTTTAGTCACACATATTGATGAATAGAATGGGCAGAAGTGACATTGCCTGACTTTGGAGACAACATAAAAAGCCGTACACCTTTTACCTGTCTCTCTTCTCTCTATTGTGATGATTTTACTTGGAACCCAGCTATCATTTTGCCTGGAAGCCAAACGGCCACATGGACTGGCAACAGGTAGGTGTTCTGTCCCCAGTCCCAGCTGGTGTTTAAGCTGACAGCTTCAACCACCAGAGATGTGAGAGTGAGCCTTTGGATTGTTTCAGCCTCCAGGCTTCAAGCTGTCTCAGCTGATGCCAGGTGAAGCAGCGATGACCCTGCTGGGTCCTCCTCAAATCCTAGATTTGTGATGTTGTTTTGAGCCACTAGGTTTTGGCTATGCAGCAATGTATAACTGAAACACAAGCTATGACTAGTATTATTCAACATTGTTCAGAAAGTATCCACCAATTCACTAATGCGTTTGTTTACTCATTTGACACATATTTATTGTAAACCTATCACGTGCTGGGTATAGTTTTAAGTACTACAGAGGGTTCATCAGTGAACAAAAAAAATACCTTCCCCCACTGACGTTATATCTTAAAGCAGAGACAGAAAAGGTGTAATGTACAGCAACAGTATAAGTGTTATAAAAAATAAAAATAAAAGTGAGTAGTGACATACTGACAGGGTGATGTTGTTTTAGATTGGCTATTTAAGGGAATCATTTCTAAGGCTGTAACATTTCAGAAGAGACAAGGAAAATAGAAGCAAGTCACCTTACTATTTGGGAAAAAGTTCAGGCTAAGAGAACAAAGAATAGTTAAGAATAAGGAAGAATATCAGTATGGCTGGAAGAATGGGAGAGGAAGAGTAGATGGAGAAAGGGTCATGGTCAGAAAATGTAGGCATTGTTGATTATCTTATTGGATGATCAATGTCCAAATTAAGGCATAACTTTGGACTTATTCTAAATGTAATGGGAAGGGTTATTTTTACAAGGATGTAAAAAAGCAACTGACATAATATTACAGAATATGATATAATATTACATGATACATAATATTATAATGAATATTATATTTATTACATAAATTTGAAAAGCAACTGAAATAAAATAAAAACTTTTTTTCCTTTTTAGGAATAGACTGTAAACATATAAAAATTGCAGTAGAGAGCTATAAATAGACCATTGTGATACCCCAAGATAGAGCAGTAGCTTGAGGAGACAGGTAGTTGAGTTGGCATGCTGATGAGAGCTAGTCAAATGGAAAATGGATTTTGAAGAGAGAGAAAGAGAACAAGATTGCCAGTGGTTGACCCATTATAACAATTAATAAATATATTAAGTGATACTAATAATAGAACAAAGATAAGAATGTAATTATTTGCAGATGATGTGACTGCTTATATAAAAGAAATTCTGAAAATTAATAATCACAAATATTGAATGAGATATGGAACACTATTTTATAATTTGTAAATGTAGAAATCAAAGCAGTTACTTAACATTAAAATATTTTGGTAATTAGAAAAGTACAAGTTAGTGTTTTGCAGCTTTAAAAATGTATTTTTTTTAAATTGAAGTCTGATGGTGAAATACAGATAATCATTCTCAATGGTGTCTTAATTATAGTGAAACAGAAGCGGGTTATCAAATTAATGGTTCTAAAATTCACTCAAGTGATCTTTAAAGAAAATTATTGCTTGAGGGAGAAATTGAAAATATATAACAAAATATAAACTAAACTTTTTTGTTTTAAGAATAAATCAAGCTATCATGTTAACTTTATGTAAATTGCTTATTTTAACAATAGTTATATTTCACATAATATTGAAAAGATGTAAAACTTAAGAAAATAAAACTTAAAAGCTAAAATTCTAATGTAATGTCTTCAGAGTTCAATCTCTGAATTATCTTTGAAAATAAAACAGAAATGAATGAGAACCAGTGATAATTCAATGAAGATGTATGCATGAAGACTATATACCATAAAAAACTAATTGTACACGGCAACTCTTTCAGCCTTACTCATTCTGTACCGGTATATTCAGATTTGAGAGTTATTACAGTGTCTCTTTCTGGGGGACTTAAAGGTGCACCAGTCCTATCTTCCCACCACGTCTATACATCGTTTCAACACCCAGGCTATAGGGGTGAATAGTGCTGTTGGAGATGTCCTGTCACACAAAGTTGAAGAGAATTCCAAAGTCAATGAAGCAAGAAATTCTGAGGTTTCAATAGAAAAGCAAATACAATAAGACCTAAATTTTTACACAAAAAAATTGGGCTAGGACAGATATTTGTACTTGGAAGTTGGGCCCAGTTTTCTCAGTGTCAGTAAGAAAACAAGTCTCAAGTGTGTGAGAAGCTATTTGACCAATATAGTGAACTAAACTGAGGTGGGAAACAGCCAAGTAATTGCACAAACATACACACACACATACCCTGCACACACAAATATTGAATATAATATTAAATTAAAGTAATTATAATCTTTGAAAACAAATTATGGAAATTCTCAGGCATCAGGAAACATACATACAAATAAAAATATACAGATAATTGGGATTGTAAAGTAAAAGTCCTTTAGCTATCTGAAGTACTGGTTCTAAAGATATGGTTAACTTTAAAAGTCACCAAACTGCTCAATTCTCATAGGTATACCCCTGAATATTCATGAAACACTTCAATAAGTAATTTCTAAACCCAACTCTTCATGGGAGATATCAGAATTGACTATGCAAACATTAATTGGCATTTTAAGGCATTCATAGGAAAATTGACGGCCCTTTCCTGTGTGGTACGACTTTCCTACATAAACCTGGAAAAAGTGAAAGCTTCTCTCCTAGAAATAGTGACTCAAATGATTATGCCAACCAACCTGGAGATTTGGCAGGTATATTGGCTAATTGTATAGAATTATGAGTGGATGAGAAATGAAAAACCTAAGCCTACATCATTCATATGTGCAGATCCAAATTTTAACTACTTAAGAAGAAAATCAATAACAACTCAAGAAGCAATCAATATAAAAACCAGCCTTGAATCAGTGAAACCTGTGGAATCCATGCAGAGGGAAGTGGGAGGCTGTCATGTAGTAGTCTTAACAACTCACAGCAGCCTGGGTTCCCAAAGAAAAATAACTGAGTCTGAAAATGAAATATAGCATACAAATTGCATGGGGGAATAACCTTCATGAAATATCCTGAGTTGGCAGAAAAGGGCAATATTGCTTTTAAGATTGTAGACAGTTTTCAAGTTTCCTTAACATACGTAATTTTACAGTGTTCAAAGAGATAGAGGAATAGAAGCAGGGAGAAAACAAGCTAGTCTAAAAGAGTATATGTAGTACCAGAAATACAGAGAAAGTTTACAAATAAACATATGTCATTGAAATTAGTAACAAACAAGTTATACAATAGACAAAACAGAACAGAAGATAACATTGATAAATTGGAAAACAAATTTGAAAACCATCTATAATAGAGCACAAAGACAACTAGGTGGATTGTCTGAAAAAGAAATGAGACTACAAGAAGGCTAACTTGAGGATATCCAACTTTTGCCTCATAAAAGGAGAAAACAAAAAAATGAGAGAATGAATATTTAAAATAATAATGGCGAAGAATTCCTCAGAAATAAAGAAAAGCATGCATTCTCAAACTGAATTAAGAAACAGAGTCCCTGGCAAAAGTGTCATATCACTATAACTATAAACATAGATGTGTCTGTTTTATCACATACTAGTCATACATGTAAAAATTTCAAAGACAAAAATTTTTAATATAACAAGAATGAAGAGTGGATTCTTTAGAAAGAAATGACAACACAAAACAGAATTCTTGTTGACAACAATAGATGCAGAAATGAGTGGAATAATAGGTTTAACTAATTAGAAAAAATATTTCCCAACTAGATAGGCATATTAGCTTACTCATCATTGAAGAGCAATTAAATAATAAAGCTATTTTTCTACACTATAATCTATAAGATCTTACTATCCCTAGATCATGACTAAATGAAAAGTGTATGTAATTTAGAATGAAATTGAGCTCAGAGAGGGCACCGAAGCAAGAAGCAATTGTGAGAAAAATGATCACAATAATATGCTGGTTAATCAGTAGACATTGACTATACCATTATATCTACCTATGAAAGGCAGAATGAAATCCCAGAAAACTATATTAGACATGTTGGAAT
This sequence comes from Corynorhinus townsendii, assembly GCA_026230045.1. Lineage (NCBI taxonomy): Eukaryota > Metazoa > Chordata > Mammalia > Chiroptera > Vespertilionidae > Corynorhinus > Corynorhinus townsendii. The sequence goes on from JAPDVU010000006.1 coordinate 125,002,879, forward strand.
TGAAGATACTTAGAGGTAAATAGAATTGTTTTAACTTAACTGCCTTAATTAGAAGGAGGAAAGAGATCATGATTAACTTTAAATTTCCTTGAAAGATAAGTGTGTATATATATATATATATATATATATATATATATATATATATATATATATATGATAGATAGTTAGTGGAATAGTTCCCTTTCGTAAAATTATACTACTATGTTACTTAGCAGCGAGGGTTCTGATAAAAAGTAGCTTGGACGAAAAAAATGTTGGAATCAAATAAAATGATGCCCAAACTGGAAAATAATTTTAAATTCACAAATGAAATTGGTGGAATATCTCAGTTATAACTATAATATCTTGTCTTTCCTAGTCCCTAATGAACAGTTAAGCCTCTCATTTAACCTTATAGATAACCTAAAATTACAAATTCCTATCACTCCTCTGATTTGAAAAACAAAATAAATAAATTTATTTCAAAAAGCAATTACAATCTACATAGCATTCACATTTGAGTTATAAAATGCAAACAAAAGCATTTTTCTTGTAATCCTTTTTTACCGTGAATATTTTAATGTAATGTTACATTAACTTCCAGAGGTAGGGTAGAGTTTTGGTAAACATAGTAGCAATGAAGTACCTGCAGTCTATGAGAAGATTTCAGTGGTCAGCCATTAGAGGCAGACGGAAGACTCAGGGGTGTGGGGATGGTACTTGAAAAAGAAAGGGGCAAAAAGAATAATGAACATTCCAGACAAATAGTGTTTGAAAATTTTACACATATTGAAGCCAAAATATCAAAAACAGAAAAGGAAGAAAGAAAATTCATAATAAAATGTTTTCTGGATTCCTATTATGCTAATAAAGAATGAAAAAAACCTCTCTTTCCTCACCATTCTTTAGTTTATTGTTAGTATATAACCTACACTTGAGTACCTTTTCTATTTCTAAGTTCTCTGCACAGTTTTACTAACAGGAATACTAAAATCTTGTTTCCATTATGACCTTTAACAACTATCATTAATACCTGTAATTAATTATATAGCAATGAAAGTTGGGATTCCCAAAGAAATAAAATTTATTTATGACCTGGCTGGCATGCAAACATTAACCTTTAACTATATCCCATCTATTCTGGTCCCTTTGTTGATGAAATGACAGAACTTATTATAGAAAGTTCAAGACCTTGTGCTTAAATCTTATAAATTAAAAAGTCCTATGTTGTGACACAATCTCCCAAAACTTACACTACTTTCTTGGGAAATTCTGGATATTTTTAAAACTTGTTGCCATACCTCCTGTGTTCTGATCTATTAGTTAACACAAATATTGTTATGGAATTTTTGTTGTTCATACAAATGAGTGAAAGCCATAGCATTGGTAAAGAAAATACACAATTTCATGCAAGAGTGATAGAATTTCCTACCAAAATGGTTTGAAAGCTTTTATTATCTTAGACACTGATTTTACTTAGAATCATAAATGCTCAGTAATAGGTAAGTAGGTGTGGTTTCTTCACAGCAGAGCTATGTCCTGCATGATGGACAGGACAACATGAGTATAAGGAAGATGCTCTATTTTTTTATGTAGAAGAAGGGAGAAACTGGGGAACATTAAGACTTATAACACATTGTAAATAGCATAGTATGAGTATATTTACAGAGTGTATGCATTTAATTAAACTAGATTTTTACATGGGTAACAAAGGTAGTGAACTAATTCATAGCAAGGATCAAGAGAAGAAAAAAAAAGGAGAAAATATTTAGTATACAGTAGAAAAAGGGAGTTCAGAAAAATTCAAGTATTATATGAAAAGAGAAGAGCTCATAAACACTAGATAAAAGATTATGAACTCAATTACTTATATCAAAATGCCCACAAAATTATTCATAAGTTTAAAAGGAAACCCAAAATACTGTTATATTTAGAACCATTGTATCTGTATTGTACTGTTCCACAGAAATTTAATAACTTTGTTATTAATCTTGCAGACATCTGCCTGGTACTCTATTTAAGATCTAATTTTTAATATTCTTTTGAATTTATTATTTTATTTGTGGCCTTGGTACTTGACAGCTATAAATAAAATTAAATTACAGCTCTACATTTCGGAAATTTAGTACATGTATTGGTTATTAAACTGTTTCATAGACTTTGAAATGCTGTATATGCTTGTCTGATGCACAATCAAATTTAGTCTGCATCCACTGTTTCACTGTGGGCAATGAAGGCTTGCCAAAGGAGACTTACTCAGAATTTGATGGATTTGAATTGCTCCTTGGACACACTTATTTTTTTAAGATAATGGAATCATATGTTACTACTGTTTAAGTGTACATGACTAATTGAAAGTGTATTTATGCACAGAATTAAAGAATAGAAAACATATGATAAATGTACCAGATCATGAATAAGAACATAATAGCAAATTGATTCAGAGTATATACTCAGGGCTATATACATCTTACTAGCTCAGTGGCATTGGACAAGTTACATGGTCTGGCCCCCGCATTCTCATCTATAAAATGGGGAGATATTGTTGAGGGTTATTATCTACATACTACCTGACATATAATATGAAATTATGGAACAAATCAATTAAAAAATCACCATCACTTTGGAAAGGTTTATTGGTATTTAACTGTAATATTGAATAGTAAATAATATATACTATTAAATAATTTGTATGTATTCACACATACAATTATTAGGTGAACTAGACAATTTACTAAGTCCCCCCCAATATATTCATATTTCAGTGCCTTTGCCATTTTCAGTTATTATAATTTCCTTCTCCAATTTTATCTTTCAAATTCAAATGATTTTACATTTTTAAGTGATGCTTTATAATGCGTCTATGATTTATTCCTTCTACTTGCTTTTAAACATACTATATTTACACATTCTATTATAGTTTCAGCATTTAACTTTTATTTACCTATATATCTAAAATTCCAGCGTTCAATAAATATTCTCCTTACATATTGTACATTCTTGAACCACTGAAAAATGATTAATACATAATATTTACTTGTTTACAATCTGAAACATAAGTGCCAACCCCTGAGTAGTGTTCCATAAGTATACACTGTATTGAGGAGAAAAAAGGAAACATATATTTCACCCTGGCTAATTCCCAATGTATTTCCCAGGGGAATAATTATCCAGCATCAAATGAATGCTTTCCATAACTACTTACTCCACAGCACACTGAGTTGATGCAGCAGCTGTATCTGAGGTCAAGCCTGGCTGTGCAGATGCTCCTGACCTTCAGCATGGGGCTCACATTTAAAGCAGGATTTTTCTCCATCCTTGGCATCAATAACACATATAAACAGGCCTTGTTTACCAGAGGTCAAACATACTAGTTGTTATATTCCCAATTTCTATTACTCTGGAACAAAGATTTTCAAACTTATTTGACCCTAAACCACAGGGAAAAAAAATATTATATTGTAACAAGGACAAAAACCACATACACATGATTGAAGCAAAAATTTAGAAAGTGAAATTAATTCTGCTATCTCTGATGCACTTTCATTATGTTTCTTTTTTATTATATTAGTCCCATTAATCTACCACCTGAACACTCTTTTCTTTCTTATCTTCTTTTGTTTTTGAAATTCTGGGTTCTGAGCAGTTAAGTGGACTTCACCACTCACTAACAGGATGCCTCTGGCATTTTGTACTTTTCTCTGGAAGATGTCATGTCATCCTCAGTGGGGGAGAGCAAGCACAGCTACTCCATTCCCAAAGCGAAAGTTCAGCAAACCTTACAGCCTTATTCTAATCAAATCATCTCCACCATCCCCTCATATTTTGGAGAAAATCTTTAAAATCCAGTAGTTTTAATACATTGCTTACACTCCCTCTTAAAATGAGGTTAGTTTGAAATACTTAAAGAGTTTGTGTGTTTTTTTAACAGCATATTTGTTTAACTTAGGAAGTTTGACTTTAGAACTTACCATGTGCATAACATTTATTCTAATATCTGCAGTATTTTCCATATTGCTTTTCATGTAGATGTTCTGTAGATACTTGTTGCACCGGAAATGAAATCTATTCCTAAATTTTACCACATAGGAAATTACCTTTTTCCATCCTAAAAAAGGTGCTTCGGTTGTCCTCCACATGAAAGTGAAGGGGATTGAACTTCCTCTCCTCCATCCCATCTCTCCAGTCTCCCACCAAGCCCTTATATCAAACAAACGTCGTTCTCATTACGATGAATGCATAAAGCCTGGCTGTCTCTGTCTGAGAAGCTGCCAATGGAAGGTAAATAGCTAAAGCTCTTTTTTAATAAAAGATAATTTCTCCACAGGCGAGCAATGGGTTGGGGAAGTTGCTGGGCAACAGCAGCAGCTCTGCCCCCAATTTGTCCCACCCAGGCTGTGCTCCCTCTGACTCACGGCCTCCTGTGGAGGGCAGGGACTCAGAGGCCAGTCTGAGGTGTCCCTGTGACATCTAAGCATATGGCAGGAACTGCTTTCCCCTCTACTAATGAGCATGTAGCAGTCAGCATCTATCTAATTAATCTCACACAGACCTGCCTTTCCTGTGCTAGGAAGGAGGCGGAAGGAGTTAAACAAATCATCTAAATGATACCTGTTATGTTAATTAAGATCGCATGCGTTCAAAATTGCCAATATTATGGAAGTTATCATTGCAGCTATTTTCCTAAAATTTAGCAAGTTGCAATGGTACTCGAAAAACAAACACGTATAAAATCACTGCAACATTTAAGTGTTCCCTTTTTATATCTCAGTTGGCCACATTAAAAAAATACAATGCAATATAGAGGGGATGTATCACTGAAACCTATATAATTTTATGAACCAACACCACCCCAATAAAAATAAGAAAAGAAAAAAACAGAAATGTCTAAACCAATATGTTGATTTTTAATCTTTTTACTTACTTTAATATAAAATGACATTCATAATAAAAGTCAGTAAAAGCTCTGCAAGCAGAAACTATATTAGGCCAACAAATGTGCCATCTTTTACTAATGAATCCAGCCTTGATACATTGGCCAGTTTAATTACTTTGCAATAAGTTTTATTGAAAGCACAATTTGAAAAACATGAGGACTATAAAAAAATCCTTTCTATTTTATGTAGTTAAAATTTTAGCAAAGGCTTTGTTCAAACACGCCAAGTTTTCTGACTTAGAAGTTTATCTGTGAGAATGGTGCACTTATAAAAAGCTGACCATTACATATGTTCACAAACTATGTCAGACTCCTAACAAAATACTCTGAAGCTGAAATGCTGATTATCTGTATGAGAGCCCTTTATTCTCTGTAAGTATGGAAGTAGATAAATTCAATTTTACATTAATCAATGTATATTACTGCTAATTACTCTTAGCAGTATCTAATAACTATATTTACAATAAGTAGTGTAAGTCCTAGTTCAAAATATCTCTTTGTCATCAGCAAAAGTAAATATAACTCTTAGGATAAACCAGGTGAGTACTGCCCTGTTATCTGAGCAAAGCAAAGAGGCAGTGACCTACTTTCCTTTCACATTTTGCCTACCAGCAGTATTAAATCAAATGGAACACATTAAAACCATCACGAAAGGCAGACAGTAGTTCCCCTCTGATTGCCTGCCTCAGCCTGGTAGCACTGTGAAAGTTACAAAAGTCATTTGTATCAACTCATTACCATGTCACCTCATTTCATGTCCTTGCTGGGTAAGTGGCAATAAGCCCTGTGTTAGCGTATTCCACACTGTCACCGTTCGAACAAATCCTAATAGCACCCAGCTGTCAAAGATTATCCTAGACAGTTATTGAGATTTAGGAGGGGCAGCTTGCTACTGATTTAGGACATATTCTTTAGAACGTTCTATCATTTGTTCTAGAATGTAGAAATAAAGCTAATTTTATGATGAGGACTCATGAATTATTTTCTTTGAGTAGGATACTATAATGCTCCCAGTAGAGTGTTTTTCTTGCACTTTAATTCAAGGTAATGATGTTGTTGCATCTTATGTAGGCACTTAAACTGGAGTTTAATGCCACAACCTCAGCCCAAACCCTTGTGTGACTTCTTAGGGCATTAAATTAGTGGAAAAACTGAACAATGAAACAAATGCTTTTATATATTAAAACTTTTCTTTCTTCTTTCAGTGTGACAATGAACCAAGAATTAGCCCCCTGAAACTATAAGGAAGTCCTTTCACTCAGTGGTCTGAGGGTGGATGGCTTAGAAACATTATAGCAGTGTCTTTCTATAAGACCTTCGTGACATTTCAAAGACCTTGATATTTAGAGTAAGACTTGCAACACTTTCTGCAATGTGTCCATTGTGCAGAGAGTTTATGGCAAATATAACAATCATTTAAAGATGTATTTTTACAACAGATCACCCATTTTACTGTGTTTATAATGAAATATTTTAGAATTTTTCCTACCTTCTAAATATAGCGGTTTGATATCCATTTATTAATTTGGAGAGAGAAACTGAGGAAAACACTGCATAGATAATTAAACGTGTCTTCAGGTTTACTTTCTGCTAAGCCACTACTCATTTAATACATATGCACACAGATGCTCTGTGCGTATGGATGACTACAAACACAGTGAGTCAGTAGGTTACCTGTAACGTGCACAGTGGCTTTCTGTTAGAAGCACCAGCACGTTGCCTACAATGGTCAAGTAGAATCTGCCCTTTCCAGCTGTTTATAATGGTTGGGGTTGTTTACTAATAAGTAAAAATTCTAGAAAGCAGAGAGAGAGAGATAGATACAGACAGAGAAACAGAGACAGAATTTAGCAACATGTACTTGTATTTATGTTTGGGTAGTTTGTGTGTGTTTGTTGTGTGTGTGTGTGAGAGAGAGAGAGAGAGAAAGTGGGAAAAAGAGAGAGAGAGCAAGAAGGAGAATGCATTTGTATAAAGAGAGGAAGAAACTGAGAGAGTGATTCTGCAATCTGCTGAATATGTTCTCACTTATTTAAAGTTAGTAACTGTGTGAGGTCCTGGTCTTTTGGAAATTTTTTCTAATGAGGTCCCTCTGCTATTATGGAGATCAAGTTACTTAATCATTTTCTACATTTGAAAACTTGAGATAAAAATAAAACTCACTGAGTTTGCAATGATTACATTACATAATAAAAACCTTAAAAATTAGCTCACATAGGGATAGTATATAAAAGCTGTTTACATTTTTGACTTTTGAATGGGAGGAAAACTACATTTAATTATGGGTAATTTCTAATTATATTACTTCTCATTTTTAATTGTGTTTATATATTTGTAAATCAATCTGTATTTAAGTACTTGTAATGTTAAATTGTACAAAACTACCCAGTTTGGCTATATTCAGTGAATGTTCCCATAGCATTAGAATGACTGATGACTTTAATTATATATATTATCTATGTTTTTTATAACAAATAAGAATCAAGCTGGTAACTGAATGTAAAGATCAAATTTGAAGTTAAGACTGAAAGTATTGGACAGCTACATTTTAGTAATTAGACAAATTGGAGATCTATGACATTGAGGATGTTTTCTGGAAAATATATATTTAGATAAAAAACACTATTTACTCAATCATGTTTTTTCTCAGTCATTTAATGCAAAACATAATATATACCAATTATGTGTCAGGTATAGAAAATGAAGAGGCAGAAGTGTGAAGAATTCATGAAGGTCACTCTCCCCATCATGATTTTAGAAATGATTCTCTCTTCTGAAAATTAAACCATAAACATTCTCATCAGGTTAGATCAGTGGTCAGCAAACTCATTAGTCAACAGAAGCAATTATCAACAGTACGATTGAAATTTCTTTTGAGAGCCAAATTTTTTAAACTTAAACTATAAAGGTAAGTACATTGTTATTAACTTAATTAGGGTAGTCCTAAGCTGGCCTTTGCTAAAAACTCAAGGGGCCAAACAGCTGCATGTGGCTCGCGAGCCACAGTTTGCCCACCACTGGGTTAGATCATATTTACTAGGTTTACCTGTTAATAGTGGTGGATTTTGTAATCAAAGAAAACATGATAATCTCAAGAGAAACATCAAAAGTGCTTTATTCAAAGTAATGTCCATCGCTAGGTACACATTTCCCCCATCTTTCAGGTAATTTGTGGATATCGTCAGATTAGAACTTTTCTTGTTTTGAGGCAAACCATTTAGAGACCCATTTTCCACTTCTTAGTACATTTTGAAGTGATGCTCAGAAAGTGCGTGTGCCATTGATCAGAAAAAGTGGTCATCTGAAGAAACAAGGTCTGGTGAATACAGCGGGTGGGTTAATACTTCCTAGGCAAGATCTTTTAACATGTCTTTAACTGGTTCTGAAGTGTGTGATGGTGCATTATCATGAAGCAAAATTACTTTGCCGTGTCTTCTGGAACATTCCGGTCATTCACGATCAAAGCATGGTTCAAATTGATTATTTGTTCTTGGTAGCAATCAGTATTAACAGTTTCACCTGGTTTTAGAAGCTCATAATACACCACACCTTCCTGATCCCACCAAACGCAGAGCATTGCCTTCTTTCCGAAGTGATTTGGCCTTGCAGTCGATGTTGATGGTTGACCTGGATCAGCCCATGATTTTATGGGTTTGGGATTCTCAAAATAAACCCACTTTTCATCGCCAGTCACAATTCGATCCAAAAAAGACTTTCTTTCATGCCACTGAAGCAACAACTTATTGATGACTTTTTGGTTTCCCATTTGTCTTTCGTTCAGTTGATGTGGCACCCATTTTCCTTCCTTTCAAATCTTTCCCATTGCTTGTAAACAATCAGAAATTGTTTGCTGAGCAATGTTTAATCTTTCTTCAAGTTGTTTAGTTTGACATGCATCTTCACCCAATAATGCTTGTAATTGTTGGTCTTCAAACTTTTTCCGTTGACCTGGATGTTCTTTGTCTTTCACACCAAAATCATCACTTTTAAAGCATTTAAACCAGCATTCACAAGTATCATGAGATGGAGCATATTCAGCAAAAGCTACCTAAAGTATACAATTAACTTTTTCTTAAAAATAAAGTAATGAATTAAAACTTCCCACAAATATTCTTCTTTTTTGGCGTGAAATTCTACATTTTTAAGCGTAAAAATATTTATGATGTTAACACCTTCAGCAAATTTGACATATGAAGTTTTGAAGCTGTTGTCAATACAACAAAATAGCATACATATCAAATCGCATATATGTCAACATATGTGTAACTCCATCTATTGAAAAAAATCCGCATTATGAACTAGTACACCTAGTAAGTCAAAATCTCAAAAGTTGACTCTGGTTTCTGACCAGAACAACGTTTGTGACAGATAAAACTCCTAAGTCCATGTTTATAAATTTACCATTATAATTTGATTTCCTCTTATAATTTACCAACAGAGAAATCATTCACTGTCCAGAGACATTATCTTTGAATCTCTTTGGCATTATAGTACACATTTAAAATTAATAAATTTTCATTTTTTTTCTATATATGTGAGCATAATAACGTGTCCCTATTCCAAAAAGAAAGATCCAACATTTATGGGCTACCAGATTTCTGAGCCTGGAGGTATTGACACTATTTATGAATTCAACAACTGAATTCTAATTTGTTAAAAATTCTGATTAATATACTCAGCCTCTGCTGTTACACTAAGATTTTGCAATAAGTGTGTGTGCATGCGGTAATGGATAGAATTTTCCATCTAAAATCTATACCATACATTGTTGAGCTGCTCTTCTTTGTAGAAATTTCCCTACCATTGAGAATTTGCTATATCTTTTCATTTAGTTAAATCAACCCAAATTTATTATGATGACATTTTGTAAGAGGTATTAAAAATTAGTCAAATAAGAAATATAATATATGCACTTTTATGAAAAAGTCTATATATATATAAACATATATATATATATATATATACACACACACACATACATATACATATATATGCACTAAGATTATGTATCAGGATATTTATTTTGAGAACAATACAAAATAGTTGGTTGAAGCCTTATGAAACCTATCATATATATAAAAGCCTAAGGGACCAAATGACCGAACAACTGAACAACCAAACGACTGGTTGGCCAGTCACTATGACGCACACTGAACACCAAGGGGCAGACAGACACTCACCTCAGGAACTGCCCCCTGGTGGTCAGTGCGCTCCCACAGCCAACCTCTCATGGCCCCTCCCCCCACTGGCCAAACTCCTGTCCCCAATTGGCCCCAATCGACCCCAATCGCTGGTCAGACTGAGGGGCCCCACCTGTGTATGAATTCATGCACCGGGCCTCTAGTCTGTGTGTGTGTGTGTGTGTGTGTGTGTGTGTGTGTGTATGACTAAGCAACCAGCCTATCAGCTGGTAGCTATGACATGCACTGACCACCAGGGTGCAGATGCTCAACACAGGAGCTGCTGAGTGACAACAACTTTACAGAGTACCCTCTCGCACTCAGGGACTCCTTGGGGAATGTCGGACTGCCAAGGGACCCCACCTGCTGGAGGGATCCTGCTCAGTCTGCAGAGGCCCTTTGAGCCCCAGCACCACCCCAAGTGTGGCTGGCTGGCGAGGGACCACAGGAGATTGGCGCCAGGGTATGTCTGGCCCATCTCGCCCAGTCCCACCCTGCTGGCCACCTTCTAATTAATTTACTTTCAGTGTGCATGAATCCATGCACCAGGCCTCTAGTATTTAATAGGAAAGATAAAGACAGCACACTTTTTACGTCTTTAGAAATATTTTAAAAAGTTTGTAAAAGCTCGCTGTCTGGACTATGAAAAATTACAAAAATAACAATGTTTCTAGTTAGTTACTTCTCTTCCTATTGAATAATAAATATATAATTGCATTCTATAGAGGCCTGCTAAATGCTTTGTCATCTGTAGTCTGAGAGAACTCTAAAATAAGTATAGGAGCTAGAGAATTTATCTCCTGTTGATAACTATTTATGGAAAAAAATAAGAAATAACATGTTTTTTACCAGTTAATTTTTATTCCCCTGTTTACAGCGATTTCCATTAAACATGCATAATGTATGGTTCATCTTGAAAAACACACATTAATAAAAACTCTGAGATGTTTTATCTTTATTTTTGTTTTGCAATTAACATACAAAACAGGAATTGGGGAACAATCATAATCCTATCTTTTCCTCACTTGTTGAAAAGTGAAATACATATTAATCATTATCTGATGAGTATGTCAAAAATAAGCATGTCAATTTTTATATAATTTAGAGTTCAACATCCTTACCATGGATTCACTGTACTTTTTTTCCCATTTTTTTTATTAAGGTATTATATGTGTACATATCTTACCATTGCCCCCCCCCACCCCATGCCCATACATGCCCTCATGCCCCAATGCAAAACATCACTGTACTTTTTAAAACAGTATTCATGGCTATTATTATATCCAAAGGAGCAGGTTTTCTTGCAGGCCTCACTATATACATGAAATTAACGAAAGGTTTTTTCATGCATTCATTCTATCATAAATATTACAAACAAATTTAATGAGAATTCACATAGCTGTCAACCTTAGGAAAGAGCAATTTTAAAAACATATTTTGCAATTGGTATCTCTGACTACTTGCAAAAATAGAAAGGTAAATAACTATATGTCAACAATAAATTGCTTTATGATAAGATAGTTTAAAAGTTATTCCAAAGCTAGAAACATACACCATTGTAAAAAAGACAAGGAGAGGAATAGGGGTTGTGATTATGTAAACTTACACTGTGGCTCTGAGAAAATATCAATTATTTGGGAACCTGGTTTTTTACTTCATATGCACATGGATTGTTAACAGTGCAAGTTCATATAAAAATAGAAAGAACAGTTCTCCTTGTTCTGAATTCTCACTTTTGAGAAAATTGCTCCTACCACTTCAGAAAAGTGGGCCATATTCTATTATTAGCAACTTTATCCTGTGATGGGCATGGAAGAAAAGTCTAAAAAGTGATAGACATCTAACTTCTCAGACAGTGAGACTCAAAATAGGCAATCTATCACTTGACACGCTGAAATATAGGCTACACTATATTGTTTAAGTGTTAACATTTGTTAAGAGTAGGGCCACATCTTCATCTCCTCTATGGGGCCAAACATCTTACCCCATATCAGAAGCATACCGTACAATTCATCATTTATTTCTTCTTCTTTACCATTTTTGAATTTTAAATGCCCAAACTTAATCTTATGTTTAATAGGTCAAGTAAAATTGCCACAAGTGAGCATCAACAGGATACCAAATATCCTTAAAAAATTATTTTATATGTATCACTTTGGGTTGTGGCTTAGGATAAACTGGATGATTTTAAAGTATGTAAGTAAAATCAGAATAAAGTTTGTACTTATTTAATGTAAAATTTGAGATAGATGTGAAGGTTGGAATTTCAGTTTGTATAATTTTTTGAATAGTGATAATTTTCATTCAAATAGGAAACATTAGAAAACACCTGTAAGCCATTTAAGTAGAGGTGACAAGGAAGTTGATCCTAGGTAGGGAAACAAGAAGGAAAAGATGGGAGGACTCAGGGTGGACCCCTGTAAAAATTTGAACATTGAATTTTAAAATAAGGGAGGGTGGAGGTTAAAAGACACTCCAAAACAAGGGAGAGGTAAGAGAAGGAATTAGAAAACATAAAGAAAAAGCTAACAAAGCATTTCAAGAAGAGATTCTGCAAAAGAGTTGAGTGCTTTATTATTATTTGTTTAATCCTCAACTGATAACATGTTTATTGATTTCAGAGATAGAAGGAAAGGAGAGAGAGAGAGATATATTGATCTGTTGTCTTCTGACCAGGGATCAAACATGCAACTAGGAATGTTCCCTGTCCGGAAATTAAACCCACAACCTTTTTGGCATATAGAACAATGTTCCAACCAACACAGCTACCAGCCAGGGCAAGAGTTAAGTGCTTGTATGAGGACATTTAAAATAAGACTTGATCTTCTGCCCATTTTTTAATTGAATTGTTTGTTTGATGTTGAGTTGTATGAGTTCTCTATATATTTTGGATATTAACCCCTAAGCAGATGTGTTGTTTGCAAATATTTTCTCCCACTCGGTTGACATTTTGTTCTGTTGGAAGTTTCTTTTGCTGTGCAGTTTGATATAGTCCCATTTATTTATTTTTGTCCTTACTCCCCTTGCCTTTGGGGTCAATTTCATAAAATTCTCTTTAAGACCAAGATTCATAAATTTAGGACCTGAACAGATACTTCTCCCAAGAAGACATACAAATGGCCAATGGATATGTTAAAAGATGCTCAACTTCACTAGTTATTGGGGAGATGTAAATAAAACTATAATGAAATATCACCTCACACCTGTTACAATGACAATTATCTACAAGACAAGTAATAAGTGTTGGAGAGGTTGTGAAGAAAAAGGAACCCTCAATGAGAATGAGAATGTAAATCAGTATAGCCACTCTGGGAAATACTATAGAGGTTCCTCAAAAAATTAAGAATAGTGTTACCAAGTGACCCAGCAACATCTCATTGGATATCTATTTGAGAATTTTGAAAACATTTATTTGCAAAGATATATGCACCCCTATGTTCATTGCAGTATTATCCATGGTGGCAAAGATATAAAAACAACTGAAGTGATTGGGTATAACAGATGTAGTACATATGTACAATGAAATATTACTTAGCCATAAGAAAAGATGAAATATTGTTCCACGGATTACAGCATATGACCAACCTCAAAGCTAATGAGAGAGGGGACTACACAGGGCATGGCTTTATAGAGACTCCTAATATAATAGTCAGCTACAGTGTTTCAGAGCCAACCCCAATGAACCAATTGAGTAGCTGAATATCCAAGAAAGTGTCAATTTTTCAGCATTTCAAAGAAAGTGGAATGTTTCGGTGGATTAGATTTAAATAGGAGGAGCCAGAGCTTCTCTGGTTTATCAAAAAGGAAGTGAAAATAGGTAGAAATGTAGGTAAGATACTATCTTTAATCCAGGAAGACATTTTTGTTAGATGGCTTCAATTTTCTCTCCACAGCAGGAAGGGCAATTACAGCCATGTGGGAGGAAGAAGAAAAGGGATTGGACAAAGGGCTTTGAAAATGTCATGAAAATTAAGAGAGTGAGTTGGAGTGAGGAACTTAGGGAGTCTGGCAATGTCTAAGAACCATGAGAAGTTGGTGATCATAAATTTTAGGCATTTTGTATGAGGCAGTGGATTTTGCTACAAAATTTTACTCCTGGTAAACTAAAGGTAAGATAAAATTGAAGAAATAAATGATGAAATAGTGGAAGAAAATATCATCCTTTGAACATATAAAAAACATCCTACTCTTTCTTTTAGGTGTTAAAATTAACAACTTTTTACTGTTAGATCCTCACAAATTTGTGAGATAATAACATTTCTATTTTACTATGGAGTCTATTGAAACTCTAAGAATTTCAAATTCTCATGAATTACCAAAAGTTGCATGACTGGCAAGAGGCAAAAGTCACTCAATGTTCTTTATATGGGAACCATCTTCCAGTAATTCAATCAAAAATTCACTTAATCAAACTCCTCTTTGCTTTATGGGATAGAGGCAGGGTAGCCTGAGTAATGAGAGCATAATTCATTCTCAGTAGTGATTATGGTAGAGGGGTAGCAGTGACTGGATTTTAGTGCCAACTTCACAATCATTAATTATTTAACTTTGGAAAAGCTATTTAACTTTCGTTTGTCTGTTCCTTTATATTTGGAATGAGGATTATCATAGTATATAATGTGGGGATTAATAAGACAATATTATAGAGTGCTTAGTTTAGTGCCTGAACACATACAAAGAACACAGCAAATAACAGATATATTATGGTGATTATTTTTAGTTGTGGTATTTAAGACTGTCACCAATCAAAATGTTTTCATCATTTTGACAAAAATAAAATCCTAAAAAATAAAAAGAAGTACTGTCAATATCTATAGTTGGAGAAATAACGTTTCCATAATGATTTATAAAGCACCTATGACATATCATATAGCCCACAGAGTACTAAGAACTATTTACCAAATCAGTAAAATGAGACATTTATATATGATATGGGTTTCAGTCAACTTTGCTGTTTTGCCTTTCTCTGCCTTCCAATGTGTTCAGGAATTCAAAATTGATTTGATATAACTGAAGCAGAAAATCATTAGTAAAGTATGTAAGTAAATCTGGCAAACAATTTTCCATTCAGGTGGGCACAAATGGAAAACATATCCACAAGTAATCAGTCCTTTGGTTCCTGAACCTAGTAAAGACCATAGCCAACACAAAAAATAATTAGAGGTACTAAAATCCTCCAAGAAATTACAAAATGAAATCTCAGTTATTTTGGAATTATTTTAAAATTTCAATTATCTACAAAATACATCCACCTATATGTGTATAAAACAAGTTGAAAGGAAAGCTCAATTAGTTGGCTAGTTGGTGGATATTTTACAAACTTATTCATGTTACATTTACAGACAGTACTGACGCTATTGAATTTAAAATATTTTTGTAATTATAATAACAAAGAAATATTCCCTTATTTAAAATATTTCTTTTTTGGTTTCCCCCGATTGTCTGTGACATAAGAAAGCCACTTTTGCACACAGAGAAGGTACCATTTAGCTTGGGGCTTGATTTGGGGAGTTGGCTCACAAATTGGAAAGAACAGCAAGTACATTGGTTATAAGAAAAGAAAGGATAGAATCTATTTAAATGATGAGCCTTCAGGCATATATAGCAGTATGTCTTAAGGCCATTCATTCTAAAATAAGATTTTAAAGATTGGGTAGTATCTGCATTTTTGTATCTGAACTTGTATCACTTAGATATGTGCAATAAATTCTTACGGTATAAATCAGAGTTTAGCCATTACAACTGGTTTTAAAGGAAATCATTACTGAATAGTCATAATTTCCTGTGACAAAAATCTGCCTTGAAAAGATTTATACCAGGCAACTGTGGTTTGTTTTAACCACTGAATTATAGTCTATGGGATTTCAAATTAATATGTAAGTTTTGTTTATACAGTTGATAGTCAAAGATTAAATGATTACACCATAGCAGTATAATATGCAGAAAATGACACCTTTCTCATTAACTGTTGCTTACATTGCCAAAAATACCAAGGAAAAATATCACAACTTATATAACATTGACTGCTTACATAATAATAAAATAAACAACAACATATTGAAAGTAAAGTTTGTGACACATACTTTTGGGTGCCAGAGTCATTACCAAGCAACACATTCTTGGAAAGCATCGCTGCCTTACACCCTGAGACAGCAGCTTTCGAGGAGGATTATATGTGCAGTCACTGTGAGCTGCCTGGCTTCCAATCGCAGCTCCACCACCTACCAGCTGTTCCACTTTGGGCAAGTTACTTACTCTTTTTAAGTCTAAATTTTGTTCTGTGCAAACGGAAGAAAATAATACTATCTTTGTTCATAGGGTTATTATAAATGGTCAATAATAACAATAACACATAGTGACATTAAACTTATTACATGCAAATTTTGGAGTTAGGCATGGCTTTAAATGTCTTAGATGGATGATTTTATGTAATTTGGAGAATCATGTAATTAGGTGTTATTATTATCATCATTTTAAAGATGAAAATCTGGAATTGCAGGAGCCTGAGTCACCCAACACATAACACATGAGAGGCATTTAGCAGAGCACTTAGTGACCCACCCCGTCTGCAGCAACCTGTTATTTTTCTTTCTGCCTTGTTAGTGTCTGGAAAATTTTCTTGGTGGTCAATCATTAACTGGTAGCAAAATGACATCCCCCATATGTGAAAAACTGTAAAGTTTTCTCTATTTATAACAAATCTCAAGCCTCCTTCTTAACATGTAAAATACAGTCAATCAGTTGCAATAAACTAGATGATAGAACAAAAGCCTTAATTATGGATCATTCAGAAATGTATGCAAGGACTACTCATTGAGCACCAATTATATGACAATTAAATGTGAAAATCACTTAAACATTGGAATGCTTAATTTTTGAAGGTCATGAGTGCATAAACTTTAAGATAGGCCCCTCCATTAGAAGCACCTAGTTCTTATCTGCCACTCAGGGTTGGAAGTGAGAGAAGTAGAGAGAACTCAATGGCATATTTATGCTTTATAACATACAGTGTGCACATAAAATAAAACACTTGCACATTATTTGGTATTTTCTATTTTATTCTTAAGTAACTGGGGTGAGTGTCTCTTATAAACTGTTGCTTCCAGATTTGACATCGGAGAGCCCTGGTTTTAAATCTCTATCCTGCTTTAAACATATCCCATCGACTTCCAACTGCAGGCTTTCTGACTCAAACACAGTGTTTAATTTCTTCAAGCCTCATTTGGTCACAAAGTAGATGGTGATAATAATATTTAACTTATAACGTTAGCAAACATTTAATAAAATATATTTAATGTACTCTCCATAGTGCCCAACATAGAATGAAATGTAGTAAAAGGAAGCAATCCCTATTATTATACTAAGAAGAGTGAAGGAAGTGATTCTTCTCCTATTTTCTGTAAATAATTGTCTAAAGGAGCTGAAAATAGCCCATATTCTATGTTTTAATAGAGAGTCATTTTCCCCTTACATATTAAATAGTATAGCTGTGTGACATGTATTTATAGAAGAAATAAAATAATTGTTAAGCTTACTAGGTAATTAATACTGTGAAATATCTTCAGATTGTAAAGACCTAATGTTTAAATGGTTACAAATATATGTAGAGAAGGCATTTTAAATGAAATAAATAAAATGGCTTTTTCAATAAATTTTAATTATGTCATATTTCATAATTTGGCATTTAAAATATCAGGAAATTTGCTATTTATTTTTTATTAAATAACATTAGAATTAATTTTAGCCCACAATTGTATGATTTGAAGTTTCCTTTTTATTCTTTTTTTTTCTTAAAGAGTGTATTTGTTTATCTATCTACTTATTTATTTAAATATTTATTGTTCAAAGTGTTAGGTCCAGGCAGGGGGGAAGTCCAGAGCCAATGCATGCATCTGCAAGGTAGATGGTGGCAGAGATAACTGGCGCCTTCCTAGACCCCTGGCCAGAGGCGGAATTCCACACCTCTCATACCCTCTGCCCTCCCCCCACTAAACAGCTGTATAAAAGAAGTAACGACGCCCCCTTTTGGCGTGAACTTCCCTGGCCCACCCTCGGACCAGCGAATTTCTCCCAGGAGCGCAAGATTAAAACTTCCCCCTTTTTAATCGCTTGGACTCTCTGTGTTTTGTCTCCTGCGTCACAAACCTCTCATTTGGTACCTTGAAACCCGGGTGGGTGAGTGCACCCCATTTGGCCTTTCACGGTCCGGGGGGACCCCCAATTTCCCCCGCCCCTCCCCCGCTTCTTCTCTCCTTGTGGCTTGGGACCCTCAGCCTCCTCCCACAGCTCGGCAGCATCAGTCCCAGCCCATGCTAATTCCTGGTGGTTTTTTCCAGCGTCTCTGTCCTTAAACCGAGGCCCACATCAGAGATTCCCTCCCGGGCATAGCCCTCCGGGCCTCTCCAGGACAGGTTCCAAACCTGGGGAGGCAGCGAAGACGTTCCTGCCCCCCTCGGTTCTCTGACCTTTTGGCCTCTGTCCGGACCCCAGGAAGTAGAGGAGACGTCCTCTACTGTCTCTTGGGTTCCCCATTTCTAGCCTTGGCTCAAGATTGGGATGCTGGTCCTTAGCCTTTCGCTACCTGACCCCAGGAATTGGAATGGGCAATCACCAATCACACCTCTAGGGTGTCTCCTCACCAATGTGGCTATTTCTGTAACGTGGCATGGCCTCAGTATGAACTAGAATGGGTCCAGATGACCCTGTAAGCGGGACTTAACATCCTCACTGACCTCAGTAATTTCTGCTAGAAAGCCGGGAAGTGGCCTGAGGTCCCATATGTCCAGGTTTTTTTTCTATCTGCGCTCCCGTCCCTCCCTCTGCTCCTTCTGTTCCACAGCCCAGGTTCCCCTAGCTTGCAAGAAACCTCCTCAAACCAGTCCTCAGCCCCTCTGTCTCTGACTCTTTGGACCCAGCTGCTCTCTCATTTCCACCCCTCTCGCCCCCGCCACCCGCTTTCTGCTCCCCCTCTTCCTCCTTCTTCGCTGCAGCTGCTGCTTTCCCGGCTGCCACTGTGGGTGCCACCATCACCACCTCAGGCCCCAAGCCGACCAGAGGCTGCCCCGCAGGGCAAGAGCTACCCGCCCGCCATCCCGCCAGTCGTTCCAAAGAGCTAAGTGAGATTTCTGTTTTGGGTTGCTCTTCCCTTGTGTATTGTGAGCAGCCAGCTGCCATGTTGGCCGTGTGACCTGCCATTCCCAGAGGGGCCGCCATTTTAAACAAGTAAGTCCCGCCCCCGCAGGCCTGGCCTGGTGTGGCCACCCGCTGCCGTGCTGCTCCTCCTCCTCCGGCCCACGGCCCACCTCCTGCTCCGCCACCCCCCTCCCCTAACACCTTCTCAGACCCAAGTCCAAGATCCGAACATGGCATTTAAGGTTTTAACACTGTTGAGGAGGAGGCAGAGTAAGCCCGCCTTCAATAGGAGGTGAGTCTGCAAATCCAAGCCTTGCTACCTCTGAGGCCGACGGCAGCCATGCATGGTCCAAAGGGGACTGTGCGTGGTGGGGGTGCAATTAGAGGACGAACGCCACCTGGAAGATGCTTCAACTGCAGAAACAAAGGCCACTGGGCAAAGCAGTGCCCCGCCCCCTGGCTCCAACCAAGCCCTGCCCGGCGTGCAGTAAAAGTGACTGCCCCTGGAAAAGGGACGGGCCCTCTGCGTCTCAGAGTAGAGGGACTGCCCTTCCAGGTCATGACCCACCGCTGGCCATGCTGGGACTGGCTGAAGACTGAAGATGCCCAGACTCAACGACTCCCATCACCCTTGCCGAGCCCAGAGTAATGCTCAAGACATTCACAGCTCCTGGCCAGACCTCCTGCCCATGGCCCTGACCGGAATCCAACTACACCAAGGAGCCTCACCTTCTTAAGCCCTTTTGAACTTATCTTCCATAGCTGCCCTTACTCAGGCAACTGCTTCGGGAACATGCTGACAGGTTTCTGCCCAGGCCAGAACCAGCCAACCAAGACTCCCAAGGATCAGCCCTCCAGCTGGGGGACTCAGTCCTCCTTAAGAAACTATATCCCAAGGCCTTAGAGCCCAGGTGGCGGGACCTCACACAGTAATCCTCACAACCTCCAATGCGGCCAAACTACTTTGTGATCCATCGTGGCACCACCTCTCCAAACTCAAGGGGACCCCGGAGCAGCATGACTTCTATAAATGTGAGATGTTGGGCCCCACTAAGGTCCGCCTTAGCTGCCCTCCCCCTCCTCATTCTCCTCCCGGCCCTGGGCAACCTACAACCACCCCTACCAGCTTATGTTTTGAGGTTCAAGGTCCGTGAAACCCACGACCAGGACGGCACACAAGTCACCCGGCAGCAGAACCCAGACAGGAGTAATCGAGATGTCAACACCTATGGGGGTTGTCACTGGTCAGGCTGTGTCATCCATGATGCCTACAATGAGGTCAGGTATGGCCCCTTTTTCTGGAAGGACGGGACCTTCATCATCAGGGTCCGGGACCCCTGGGATCAGCGATGGGGTGTGGGTGTTATGGGAAAACTATATGGGGGTGGTTGGAGCTTGACCCCTTCAGGGACCATCTACATCTTCAGGGAATATGTCATGCCCAGGAGGCCCAAATCCAGGTCTCCAACAGCATCCTACAGGCCAAACATTCCCTTAAAGGGAAGCTGCCTGATTCCCCCTGGGTAGAAGTCCTGTCTTCTTGGCTCCAACTTATCCAACACACTCTACTATTCCTTAACGAGACCTGCACCCTGCCCAATGTCTCACACTGCTTTCTATGCATCTCTCTCCAAAGACCTTTGCTGGCTGCCATCCCGCTCATGACTCCTCCAGGAACCCAAGGACACGGTGAATGTCAGCCTCTCCTGGCTGGCATTCCCCTCGGGGAACCCGAAACTCCAGAACCCACCTTGCCCCTACAGATATGCTACCAGATCTTGCCCCCATGGATATGCTACCAGATCAGCAACTGGGTATCTGTGGGACGGGTCACTGGAACTGTACCCAAAACCACACTGCAGCCAGTCCCACCAAGGCCAGCCCGGGTACCTTCTTTTGGTGCAACGGCACCTTAAGCAACTGCATAAACTCCTCTGACCCCAGGCCTTGCTTTGTGGTCACAGTAGTTCCCCAACTAACCTTGTATGGAGAGTCGGAACTCGCCTGGTTGCTCCATTCATCCCACCCCCGGGCCCACTGGGTTGCCTTCCTCCCTGTCATATTGGGGGTAAGTATCGCTGCCTCGGTAGGCCTAGCTGCGGGGGCTCTCGGGAACAGCATAATCTCTGCTCAGGATTTCAATGACAAACTCCAGATAGCCTTGGAGTCTACTACTGCCTCCTTAGCCTCCCTGCAGCAGCAAGTAACATCGGTAGCCCAAATATTCCTGCAGAACAGACGGGCCCTAGAACTTCTTACTGTGGAAAAAGGAGGAACCTGCGTGTTCCTTCAAGAAGAATGCTGCTACTACATCAACGAGTCCGGAGTGGTGGAACAGAACGTGCAGACCCTGACTGAGCTGAGTGAAGAATTACGTGCAAGACACTCCAGGGACAACTCTCTTTTCGGCTGGCTCCAAAGCCCTTTAGCTACCTGGATCCTACCCCTGATAGGGCCTCTAATTCTCATCTGTGTCTTTTTTTCCCTAGCTCCCTGCCTCCTCAAATTCATCCGCTCCTGGATCACGGAAATTTCTTGGGTGACTGTAAACCAACTCCTGCTCCACCCCTACACTCAGCTGCCCTCTGACCTGCCTCTGCCTGACCCTGACCTTTAATATCCCCCACCCTCTTTGCCCCTGGTCAGCAGGAAGTAGTCAGGATGATTTTGGCGCCCCCTATCACCAAAAGGCTGGGATGGGGGAAGTCCAGAGCTGATACATGCATCTGCAAGGTAGATGGTGACAGAGATAACTGGCGCCTTCCTAGACCCCTGGCCCAAGGCGGAATTCCACACCTCTCATGCCCTCCATCCTCCCCTGACTAAACAGCTGTATAAAAGAAGTACCGATGCCCCCTTTTGGTGAGAACTTCCCTGGCCCACCCTCGGACCAGCGAATTTCGCCCAGGAGCGCAAGATTAAAACTTCCCCCTTTTTAATCGCTTGGACTCTTTGTGTTTTGTCTCCTGCGTCGCAAACCTCTCACAAAGTATTGCATATGATCCCTTTTTTCCCCTTGACTCCTTCTAGCCTGCCTCTGCCCCCCACCCCACACTACACCACACTATTGTCTGTGTCCATGTATTATGCATATATGCATACAAGTTCTATTGTGACAAAGTTGTACATCTCAATCTTTTTTAAAGAAATCACATACACAAAGAAAATTAACATGTAAATATGCCACAATGGATAAGCTGAGCAGGTTGCTCCTATCAGATCTACTAATTGGGGTTTAGGTGGCCTCTCACCCTACCTAGTGTCCAAGGCCTGAAAGTATCAATACGTTTGGACAGTTGAGACTTATGCACAACAGCCAGTGTGGCACTCATGTGAACTGCAGCACACAGTTGGAAAACTGAATTTGAGATCACTATGGAGCCTATTCATTGGCCTTATCCATTGTTTGGAAGCAGATATTTAATAATCAAATTTCTTTATCTCAACTATAATACCTTTTTCAAGTCCATTTATATTTAGATCCAATGTTTCATTCAGTTGTTTATACACAATGAAGAATAGCACCAACGCACATGTAACTGTGTTCTATTATGGTTTCTGGATGGTTCTGTCAATAACTGTGCAGGTTCTGATAGTTCATTCTACCTGCAATAAGATAGCCTGCCACAGATTCATGGACATAGGAAGCAGATTCCTCGGTTAGAGATAAAGGACTTGATTATTCTAGACACAAGTACTACAAACATCTGCCTATTTGTATCAGTTCGCCTTTAGCCCAAGTCCCACAGAGCAATGCGATGGGCCCAGCTGTCTGCCATCAACATCGTGTTGCATTAGAGAAGAGGGATCCGAGGCTTAGGAACCCAAATCTTTGCTAATGGGTGGGAAGCATGCCCATCATTCCTGTCTGTCTTCAAAGGCTACTCACTATGCAAATATCCTAACTAAATGGATGAGAACAAAAGGTAGCTGCTATCTCTGCTGGCAAGATACACAGAAAGTGCTAGAGACCCACAGGGAATTATATCCCAACTGGTGCCAGCAGTATCAAGGTGTCTTCATTTGATATCATGGTCAAAACCATTTTAAGTCTGCACTTAAGTAAACAATTACAAAATCAAGTGCCTAGCTAGGAAAGTTACAAAAAGCGTAAATCAACCTGCATGTGGCATGATAGAGAACAGATAATTATAATTTAAAAGTTACATAGTATTGTGTGATATAGAAATATTAGCTCATTTCAAAATGCCTCTAGGAGGGAGGACTATTATATTTTCTCTATCTAACAAAGAAGGAAACTGAAGCCTTGAGAGGGTAACTGTACCAAGTCACATCCTATATAATAAAAGGCTAATATACAAATTGTTCCCTCAAAAGGGAGTTCAACCAGGAGTTTGACCAGTGGGCAGCCTGGCCTGCAACGTCCCTGATTGCCCCCTCCCCACCGCCGCCCTGACCCCGATCGGGGTGAGCAGGCTGGACCCCACCCATGCACAGGGCCTCTAGTATCTAATAAATAGAAGAGCCAGATTTCCAACCCAGGAGGTTTGGCTCCATCTTCATTCATCTTCACTACAATCCTCCTCTGTTCTATACAACAGGGACTGTGGCAAACCAGTGAATTAGTGAATAAACATGGGCTTAAAATCACTGCCCTCCCCTTACTCCTTTTTTATTTTCTTCTTCCTTTTTTTTCTTAACTATATTTAAAAAAGAAAACATTTTTATTTTATGTTTTAATGGTGGAAATAATGCATAAAAGTCAGAAACTACCTTCTTTTATCTTGAAGAAAAATAACTCTTTTGAGTTATTACCTGATGGTGTGTATACTACTCATGGAAAGGAGGCATGGCAAATAAGGGAATTTCTCAGGTGCTAGGCAAGTTGGATTTTTCTGAAACATAAAACAAGATATTTTGTCGGCAGAGCCTTCAGGAGAAGGCAGAATGTGCTTATTTGAATCAAGCATTTTAATGGAATATCTTTTGCTGTAACAAATGTGGAGTATAGCAAAAAAACCAATTAATACTGAGTCATATTTCTTTTAACTCATCGGTAAAATATAGAGGAAGGAGAAAGAAATATAGCAAGGGAGATTTTCAACCTCAACCAAATTTGTGTGGCCTGCATACACCTCATAGGCTCTGCTTCTAGCCAAGCAAATGATCTAATATTAATACCTGCCATACAGAAAGGCAATCTTGTCTTTTAACAATGCCCTTTCTAGCTCTAGAGTTCAATTCTTCCTTCACACATTAAGACACTGTCAAAAAATTATAATGACTAATGCAAGGTTGAATTTTAGCACTCCTTGTTAAATCCGTTTCCGAAGCATGTAGTTTCATTCTCATTTTATAGCAGTTCCCTTCAGTCACAAAGAAAAGAAAAGAAAAAAAAAAGATCCAGGTTTTAGTGGTTTAAAAAAAATTAAAGATATCTGATATTCTACTTGGGAACATATATTCAATTATATAAAATAGTTTTAATATATATTACATTGGATTCTAATAAAAAAAAATCAGACATGCCATTTGGTTTGAATGATGTATTACAAAATTAACTTTTCTTTGTTATTTGCCAAATGAAAATCAATTTCATCAGATTTTCTGCTGGAGACAAAAAAAAAAAAAGAAGAAGAAGAAGAAAAAAAAGACTATTTCATCAAGGACAAGTGCCCCTTTCCCACCTTTAAAGAGCCAAAAGAGAACACTGGTAAGGCACTGAACCTGATTAAGACATCACTCAGATTTGGTTTTTAGATTTCTTAAGCTATATTATTTACCCTATCCCAACCCACCACATTGCAGATGCCTTCAAGCTTTTTTCTACTCTGTTACTAAAATTAATTTTTAAAAATATTTTCATTGGGTTAGAGAGGTTTATAGGTGGAATGAGACATGCATCATCTCCCCTCTCCTAATTCTACCCTTAGAAATTTATAGTAGTTTGAATTAAAATAATACTCAAGCCTAGAGACCCGAACATTTCAGCTCCTAACTCATCTTCCATGTACTCTACCCTATCTGGTGCACATCAGATGTGGAGAGCTTAGCTTGATTTATAGCACTTAAAGTTTTCTGCAAATTTTGTAACAAAATAAATGGTACTTTTACAGAAACAATAATCATGAGGGAATAGAAATGGAACTTTCTTAGAGAGTGAAATGTAGAGCTTATGGGCTCCTAAATTACAATATGGGCTTTTAGGCTCCGACAAGTATGAGTAATAGCAACTTAGGGAGGTATCACTGCTTCTAGTCCATTTGTCATAATAGACATGCCTTTGAAAATAGCATATATTCAAAATGCCTAGCAGAGTGTGGATTCTGCAAGGTTGAAGGAATCCAGACCGTGGCTTTTCTGTCTTTTTTAGAGCTACAGACTGGTGGGGGAGTGGGGGTAGGATTTACCACTGGTGACTATACCTTGATATCCATATTCATAAAAGGAAATTTTTAGCCATGCTGCTATAACATATGTCTGATTTTTGTTGTTGTTGTTAACTGAATATCACACTAGGTATGCTGTATTTTTTAAAATATGAAAAACCTAAGATAAATACAAAAGGCCAAATCTTTCAAAAAATAGAAAATAATACATTTCTTGTAGAAATAAAAAATATGATATTATTAATATTTAGAATTATGTCCATCCATACTATAATTAGAAAGCAACCATTAGGAAAAAAATCCATGAAAAATGGGTGTAACAAAATATGAAACTGTAATTTTCAATTTTAAAATTCCAACGGGCTTTGTTTTAGAGTGCACATAAAATAACTGATGGCACTGCTGAAAGCACTAAACTTCCAATTGAAAAACTACGCACGAGGAGCTAATAAACACTGAGATCTGCAAGCTTTCCATTTCCTCCTCTGTGTCAGGCGTCATCGTGACCCTTCACCTGCCAAACCCAGCAAGGGGGCTCAGAGGGGGAAGGTACAGAAGGAAGGGCCCATCCACGAGGAAGGAAGAGGAAAAGGCATTTTCAAAATAATAAAAATTATGAAAAGTACATTTATTTGCTAAAGAAATTTGAATTTGGATATTAATATTCAAGGGAATTGATTTTTTGAATATTTCTTGTAACTATCTAAATTCACCAAATTCAAGTCTCCCCTTCAGCCCACCAAGGAGCCGCCATGTTACTTAGGCAGACAAAGGTTCCCTGATGAGGGGAATAAATGCTAAGACAATACAATAAGTGTGACATTTTAATAAGAAATACAGAAAAAGGGACCTGGCTTTTAAAATTAGCCATTGGAAATGCCAAACAATCTTTATCCTTTGCCTTAGGTGTTTCTCCTTAATAATTCTTAAGTGTGGATTTATCCTGTCCATGACACCGCATTGGGTTCTGGGTTACCACTGCTGTAGCACTTTGTGGAGACTCATAAAGAGACTCTGCAGGTCCCTCTCCCCAGGCGTCTGCATGTGACAGCTTATGGAGTTAAACATGGGGTGGGCAAAAGTGGGTTTACAGTTGCGAGTACATGAAACAGATTTATTCTTGTATTATGTATTAACTCGAGGCCCAGTGCATGAAATTTGTGCATGGGTAGGGTCCTTAGGCCTGGCCAGAGATCAAGACCAAACAGGTTCCCCGCCTTCCTGTCTCCCCGCCTCCTCCTCCCCTCATTGCTCATGCCCCACCACCACACAGTTCCCCCACCTCCCTGCCTCCCCACCTCCTCCTTCCCTCACTCCCTCCACCCCCCACCACTGCCGCTGATCACCTGCCATGTTCCATGCCACCCCCTGATGGTCAGCACACATTATAGCAAGTATTCGAACTCCTGGTCTCCTGGTC
The DNA here is from genome assembly GCA_026230045.1 of Corynorhinus townsendii. Taxonomy (NCBI): domain Eukaryota; kingdom Metazoa; phylum Chordata; class Mammalia; order Chiroptera; family Vespertilionidae; genus Corynorhinus; species Corynorhinus townsendii. The sequence continues at coordinate 125,029,876 of JAPDVU010000006.1, forward strand.
AAACTCCCAAGGTGACACTTTGCATATTAGCCTTTTATATATAAAGGTTAATCATTGTATTATTTATTTTTATTATTAACCTCCTTTTGCCCACTTCTATATATCTCCAATGGCTTCTCACTGCAGGTAGTTCTCCCAGTCAGGGGACAACCCTAGAACCTTGCTTCTATGGGGGTATGAGGAACCCTTCATACGGAAAAGAATCTAAGGATTTATTTTGCATAGTGAGTAAGAAACAGTTGGATCCCTTGTTAGTTGGTGGAAGAGGAACATTTTGAGGTATCTTGTTGAACCTGCTTGGATTTTTCAGGAGCAATCATTCAGAGATGTGGCTCTGCTATTTGAAAGGTGAAATCATATAAGTATCTCAAAGTAAAGCACATCACATTGATTTCTACCACACAATGGAGCAACTGTTGTGTTTTTCCATATATCATAGATATACAGACTTGATGCTGTAAATATTGATCTTCTTTTAAATACAACCTTCCTAGGAATCATATATTTCCCTGGAAGCCACTAAACTCAGACTTCTTTTCATCAGTGACTAACAAACACACAAGCTTTTTCAGTGTCTGGTTACTAAATGAATGTGTTGAAAAAAATCACTGAATGTTAAAGCTTAACTACACCGTATGTACATTTCTGACATAAAGGAAGTGGGGGAAACACACACACACACACACACACACACACACACACACACACACACACAGGTCAAATCCAGCAAGATACAAATTCACTTTTTGTAACCAGAGATTAAAACTGAATTGATGCAGAAGAATAACTGACCGTATCTTGAAGAGGAAGCGATTTATCTTTAAGGATAAAGAAAAATCTTCATAACTATCATCTTTGTACTTTAAAAAAAATGATTAGCTAGACATTTCAGTGGCAAATGTATATTATTGTTAAACATTAAGTTAAATATATCTAAATAGTGTTACTAAATTATATTTTGAAATAATTCATTCTATTAAGTTTATTTTACCACACACAATTTTCATCTTAAATACATACATATATAATTTTAGCAAAACAATTTAATGGCTCTAGGGTTACTGATGCATGCAGTTCAGTGTTTTAGCTGGTCTAGATACATTTCACAAACTATTTAAAAGAGTAAAGTTTTGATTCTGAAGATGGTGACCAACAGGAAGGTAGGGAGGGAGAGTGTGAGAGAGTGAGGGAGCGATTGAGGAGTGTGTGGGGTGTGTGTGTATGAACTAAGGACAGTTAGATCCTGCAGGTCTTCCAAGGGGCTGCCAAACTGGGCAGTCTTAGATGGCGGCACCCCACTGCCACCACTGACACTCTGGGGGTGGCCAGCGTGGGTACAAAGATCACACCATATTGAAAAACAGAGTGGCATGAGACTAGGATCCTGGCCTTCGCACCACCCAGTCTGGTCTCAGACGCAAACCAGAACACTGCAGCCACCGGGGACAGAGACCTGTGACCACAGCTGCAGACCCACACACACCAAGAATCCAGACATCCCAGCTGCAGATTTCTGTGAGTCACAGAGCTCATCCCCCTCCCTGCAGGCTCATGGTGTTGCCACAGACACTGCTAGAATGCCTCTTGCACAGGCCCACAGGGCTGCTACAGGAATTTGAGCCTGGGCACACACAGGGCCACAGCACTGCTACAGGAATTTGAGCCTGGACATGTGCGGACACTGGGAATCTGTTCCCCGCAACACAATCGGGCAACCAAACCCCGCGCCCACACAGGACAGCAATGTCCCCTGACTTCAATTCTGGGCAAGTGCAAAGGAAAGTCCGTTTCTCGCAGTGCAGGAGTGGACCTCCTGCAGACACAGTGCTACTGTGCAACCTGGTCCCCCAAGCAGATTAGGACCCTGATTCTCCAAGTGAGCAAGAGGTAGCACTGAGCACCAGTGACTAGACTCTGTTTCTCATCGCATGCACCTGGGATCCCTGATTCCCAGTGCATTCACATAAGAACCAGTGACTCCAATTCTTGGCACATACACACATAGGGACTCTGATTCTTGGTGCAAGACCACACCAAGCAACAGAGACTCTGATAATTGATTCTTGGTGCGGGCACAGGAGAACTCTGACTCCTAGCACATGCTAGGGTACTCTGATTTTCAACACACGCCAGCGGGGTATCTGTTTCAGCATGGCACAGGTGGGGTCCTTGATTCTGGGTGTGCGCACAAAGCCACACTGAGTGCCGGTGACTCTGATCCTGGGTGAGCGTGGCTCCCACCAACCATGGCAACCACACATCTTGGTGTGGGAGCTCTTCAGTGACACTCAGGTGGTGCGACGCTCCCACTGCACATGGCCCAGGCCCACGCAACTCAAAGTTTGAACCTTCTGGGATAGTCAGAATGGGGAGAAGACACAATCCCCAGAGGAAAGAAAACGAAGTTACCAAGAAAAGAAATATGTGAAATAGAAGCATGCAACATGACAGAAAAAATAATTCAGAGTAATGATTGTACAGTCCATACACCAGATGGATGAGAAAATCAACAACTTATGCAAAAATCAGAAAGAAATCAGAAGTGATAAACTACAGTCAAAAACACCATGGAAGGTTTCAACAGTAGACTAGAAGAAGCAGAGGACTGAATGAGTGAGTTAGAAGATAAGGTAGAGAAACAAGCTTAATCTGAACAGCAACTAGAGAAAAAAATTAAAAAGCAGGGGGAGAGCCTAAGGGAGCTTTGGGAGAACACAAAATGAAATAACATACATATAATAGGGCTGCCAGAAGGACAAGAAGAGAAGCAAGGATTAGAAAATCTATTTGAAGAAATAATGGCAGAAAACTTCCCAGATATGGGGAAGAAAAAAGTTACACAAGTACCTAGAGTCACAAGCAAGATGAATCCCAAAAGACCCACACCAAGACATGTCATAATTACAATGGAAAATGTTTACAACAAAGAGAGAATCTTAAAGGCTGCAAGAGAGAGACAGAGAGTTACCTACAAAAGATCCCCCATCAGATTATCAAATGATTTCTCAACAGAAACACATCAAGCCAGAAGGGAATGGAGGAGGTATACAAAGTAATGCAAAGCAAGGGACTGAATCCAAGAATACTTTATCCAGCAAGACTATCAATCACAATTGAAGGGGAAATCAGGAGCTTTGCAGACAAAAAAAGCTAAGGGAGTTTATCACTACGAAGTCAGCAATTCAAGAAATGCTAAAGGGAATGCTGTAAAGAGAAGAAATAGAAAGGGAGGAAGGAACACAGGCATAAAGTACAGAAATGGCTACAAAGAAGTACCTATCAATAATAACATTAAACATAAATGGATTAAAGGCTCCAGTCAAAAGACATCAAGTGGCTGAATGGATAAAAAAGTGACCCATATTGATGCTGTCTACAGGAGACCCATCTCAGAACAAGGGACTCACACAAACTGAAAGTGAAGGAATGGAAAAATATCTATCAGGTAGATGGTAATGAAAAGAAAGCTGGGGTAGCAATACTTATATCTGACAAAATAGACTTCAAAGTGAAGACCATAACAAGAGACAATAAAGGCCACCTCATAATTCTAAAGGGATCGATACAACAAGAGGATATAACTCTGGTAAACATTTATGCACCCAATGCAGGAGCACCCAAATACATAAAAAAATAAAATAAAAAAACTTCTGGAATGTATCAGAGGAGAGATCGACAGCAACAAAATCATAGTAGGAGACTTTAGTACCCCATTAGCATCACTGGATAAATCCTCTAGACAAAAAATTAGCAAAGAAACATCAATCTTAAACAGTTCACTAGATCTGATGGACTTCATTGACATCTTTAGAACAATCCAACCCCAAAACTACAGAATATACATTCTTCTCAAGCGCACATGGGACATTTTCAAAGATAGAGCACATATTGGGAAACAGGCAAAGTCTCTCCAAATTCAAGAGGATTGAAATCATATAAAGCATCTTCTCAGATCACAATGGCATAAAATTAGAAATCAATTACAGTAAAAACAATCACAAAATGCAAACACTTGTAGGCTGAATAGCACACTATTAAACAATGAGTGGGTTACCAAAGAGATCAAAGAAGAAATAAAACACATCCTGGAATCAAACGACAATGAAAACACAATAATCCAAAATCTTTGGGACACAGGAAAAGCAGTCCTGAGAAGGAAGTTCATAGCATTGCAGGTTTACTTCAAAAAACAAGAAAAACTGTTAATACACCACCTAACTCTGCAATTTAAAGAATTAGAAATAGTACAACAAGAAAAGCCCAGTGTGATCAGAAGGAAGAAAATAATAAAGATCAGAGCAGAAATAAATGACATAGAGGCCAAAAGAAAAACAACCAAACAAACAAATAAAAAAAATCAATGAAACCAAGAGCTGGATCTTTGAAAGGATAAACAAGATTGATGAACCTCTAGCCAGGTTCACCAAGAAGCAAAGAAAGAGGACCCAATTAAACAAAATCAGAAACAAAAGAGGTGAAATAACAATGGACCCCACAGGAATACAAAGAATCGTAAAAAAAAACAAAACTATGAACAACTCTATTCCACCAAACTTGTCAACCTAGAAGAAATGGACATATTCCTAAAAAAAATATGACCTTCTAAAATTCAACGAAGAGCAATATAAAAAATCTGAATAGGCAGATAACTATGGAGGAAATTGAAGCAGTAATAAAAAAATCTTCCAACAAACAAAAGCCCTGGACCAGACGGCTTCACAGGGGAGTTTTATCAAACATCATCAAAATGTCCATACTACCCAAAGCAATCTATAAGTTCAACGCAATCCCCATTAAAATACCAATGGCATACTTCAAAGACCTAGAACAAATTCTCCAAAAATTCATCTGGAATGAGAAAAGACCCCAAATAGCTGCAGCAATCTTGAGAAAGAACAATGTTAGAGGGATCACAATACCAGATATCAAGCTATACGACAAAGCTACTGTTCTCAAAACTGCCTGGTACTGGCATAAGAACAGACATATAGACCAGTGGAACAGAACAGAGAACCTAGAGATGGACACAAGCCAGTATCCTCAATTAATATTTGACAAAGGAGGCATGAACATACAATGGAGACAAGACAGTCTCTTCAATAAATGGTGCTGGGAAAACTTGACAGATACTTGCAAAAAAAAGAAACTAGACCACCAACTTACACCATACACAAAAATAAACTCAAAATGGATAAAGGACTTAAACGTAAGATGGGAAACCATAAAAATACTAGAGGAATCCACAGGCAGAGAAATCTCAGACATATGCTGAAGCAATTTCTTCACCAATACAGCTCCTAGGGCAATGGAAACTAAAGAGAAAATAAACAAATGGGGCTACATCAAAGTAGGAAGCTTCTGCACAGCAAAAGAAACCATCAATAAAACAACAAGAAATCCCACTGCATGAGAAAACATATTTGCCAATGTTATCTCCAATAAGGGTTTAATCCCCATTTGCAAGGAACTCATACAACTTAACAAAAGGAAGATAAACAATCCAATCAAAAAATGTGCAACGGACCTAAATAGACACTTTACAAAAGAGGACATTCAGAAAGCCAAGAGACATATGCAAACATGCTCAGTCACTAATTATCTGAGAGATGCAAATCAAAACAATGCAGTATCATCTCACACCTGTCAGAATGGCTATCATCAACAAATCAACAAACAAGTGCTGGAGAGGATGCGGAGAAAAAGGAACCCTCGTGCACTGCTGCTGGGAATGCAGATTGGTGCAGCCACTGTGGAGAACAGTATGGCATTTCCTCAAAAAATTAAAAATGGAACTGCCATTTGACCCAGTAATACCACTTCTAGGAATATATCCCAAGAAAACAGAAACACCAATCAGAAAGGATAGATGCACCCCTATGTTCATAGCAGCGCAATTTACAATAGCTAAGATTTGGAAACAGCCAAAATGCCCATCAGCAGATGAGTGGATTAAAAACATCTGCACAGTGGAATACTATGCTGCTATAAATAAGAAGGAATTCTTACCATTTGCAACAACATGGATGAATCTGGAGAGCATTATGCTAAGTGAAATAAGGCAATCAATGGAAGATAAATACCACATGATCTCACTCATTTATGGATAACAAAGAATATTACAAACTGTTGAGCAAAACAGACAGAGGCAAAGAAGCACCGAACAGACTGTCAAACTACAGCGGAAAGTTAGGGAAGGGTTGGGGGGTAAGAGATTAACCGACGGACTTGTATGCAAGCATGTAAGCACAACCAACAGAAGCAAGACACTGGGGGCGGGGGTGAGGACCAGTGCCAGGGGGTAGGGAAGGCTTGGGGAAGTTCAGTGGGGGGAAAAAAAAGAGACATATGTACTACTATTTGAAATACCTTAAACAATACAATTAAAAAAATAAATAAATAAAATAAAAATAAATAAAAGAGTAAAGTTTTAATTTCTGATTATAATCTATACACATCACACATGCATTGTCCTAGAAATAGCTCCTCCCTCTTTTAGGCATCGCTGTCCATTTAGTAGAACTTACTAGTAAGAATTCAGATGTCAACGTAATCCACTTGCCAAGTACAGCAAAGACACCCAGAATTCCATGACCCACACCCACACACATTCCCCCGACTGAGAATGAGTAACAATAATAATGACACATAACACAATCCTTACTTCTTTTCTTTCATTATCACCTATCATTGCTAAATACAAAATACTGGCTCCCAGTAAGCCTGCTCCTGAAGCTTTTATCTCTGCTCTCTGACTCGTAATAGCAAATGCTGCTGCATTAGTGTATAGCACCTTTATGTGGCTGCTCCTTCTGCAAAGCACGGCCCATCATTTCACTGGAGAGAGTGGATCATGAGATAGGTGAAATAATCAGTTATCAACAAATGCATGAAACACATCAAAGTTTTTGAATTTATTCTGTTGTTATAGCAATATCTACCTTCAGGTCATATACTCACTTAGGAAAGAAAACATGACAGGCAAAGGCTACTTTTGTTTATTTAAATTCAGAAGACAGTTATGCATTATTACTCTATGGATTTAGAATATGATAATGTGAATAGGGAATTCAGAAAGAAAAGTTTATGCATAGTTTATAAATTTAGAGACATGCAAATGTCCTTATTATTATGTTGGCCAGTAATATAAAAACAAAGGTTTGGTTGCACCTTTTAACCTAACTAAATGTGCTCAAAATATTTTACTTGCTTAGAGCTTCTCTAATAAATTGGAAGGATGATCATTTCCATTTCACAAAATCAAACACTGATTTCCAGAAAGCTTATATATTTAAGAGTTGAGCATGGCCTTTTTTGATTCTCTGTACATACTTTCAAAATTTCCAAGAGGCCCAAAACTAATTTTACAGACCCATCTTCAAGCAACCACTGTGTTTGTTTTCTGTTCTCTAATACCACACTAAACTGAAAAGTAATGCTGCGCAATCTCTGCATAAACTATAAATGTTTCCCTTATTCTGAAAGCAAAGGTTACAGATTTGTATAATGCACTTCAGTTTATCTTGGTTACTCATAAAATAAAAACATTATATGTTATTAATTATTGAAAAGAGAGAACTTGGGGGGGGCAACAGAAGTGGGGCACAGACCCTCACCCCCCCCCAACATAGCAGGGGCTTGAACCCTCACCCCTTCTGAAGGAGGTCTCCTGCCCCCATGGCTGCTTCGCGCTTCCCACACCCAGGTCAGATCGGGACCCAGGCAACAGAAAGAGACCTGGCCCAGCTCACATCGAGATACAGGTGACAGACAGAGACTTGGCCCAGCTCAGATCGGGACCCAGGTAACAGACAAGAGACTTGGCTGACAGCAGTTGCCCTATATCTAAATTCAGCCTAGCATCTGAAATGCTCAGGGCCCACTCAAGAATGCAAATAATCCTTCCCACTAATATTTACAGGGTAAACTAAGATTGTTGGTAGAGTATTAAATTTGACAGTAAAATAGTAATCGAGTTTTCAGATTAATTTAAATAGGCTAATTGAAATAAGTGAATATTCAAGTAAAGTTAATTGTACTGGACAAAAAGATGTTCTTAAAGTAATAACTAAAATTTCTATTGGTAGTTCATCTCATGGTAAAATTCCTGAATATGCAATGAACCTAAAGCAGTCATATGTGTAGGCAAAAAAAAAAAAAAAAAAAAATTAAAAAAAATTTAAATTTAAAGTTATCAAGATTGCATTATAAAATTTACAAAAACCTCCATTAATAAAAAAAAAAGGGGGGGATAGTAGGGCAATATCATGTAAGGAAAAATATCCTATAAGCAAATTACATCTAGAAAATTTTTACTTTACCAAATTAAGTTTCATTTGCAATGCTAATAGCAAGACGGCCATTAAAAACACACATGGTGTCTAAATAAGACAAAGGAAAATCGTGTGAACAAAAATAAAAAGGATCCCAAATCAATTATATAGAAAAGATTCCTTTATTAACTTGTGGTCGAGAATATATTTGTATATTTTCAGAAAACAGCCCCAAGACCAGGTGGATTCCTGCATCAGAGAGGAATTGACAGGTGTGCTCCAACCACGAAGACAAGAGGAAAAAACAGTCCAGAGATGGAAGACGCTGACAATGCCTTGCCACATGAGCAGTCAGCAGCTGTGCACCGCTGCAGGTTACCTAGGACCAAACCAGAGAGGGTCGGACCTGCATTGCCAACATGTGCCCACCATCCAGATATCATTGCTGACATGTACACATAAGGAACTGTTAGACATTGAAACGGGGACTCAGAACTGTTGGACATTGAAATTGGGACTCAAACATTTTTTTGTTTTGTCTTGTTTTGTTATTGTATGTTTATTTCTAGTCTGTAAAGGCAAAACTTTTTAAAGGAAAGAAATGGTGGGAAAAAGATACAGAGGCAAGAAGCATTGAACAGACTGTCAAACTACATTGGGAAGACAGGGAAGGTTGGGTGAGGGGGGCTGTAAGAGACCAACCGAAGGACTTGTACGCATGCATATAAGCACAACCAATGGATATAAGATACTGGGGCGGGGGGGAGGGCGGGCAGGTGAAGGCATGTACTGGGGGGGTAGGGGAGGTCGGGGGGAGATCAATGGGGGAAAAAAAGGAGACATATGTACTATTATTTGTAATACTTAAAATAATAAAAAAAGGTAAAAAAAAGAAAAGAAACTGCTAAAATATAAATTCCAAATGTAAATATTCTTTTCATATTTATAAATGTATGTATAAATACATATAATTCATTTTAATGTAGAGATGCAATCTTATATTCACAGCTGTCTAATTATAATACTAGAATAGAGTGAATTTGGGGTTCAGTGTATGCTTTTTCTTTGATTAGTTTTTTATAAGTTGAAACAATGATTATAGGTTAAGAAACACACCAATTGTTCTAATTCCCTTTCCTATGCATTAATATATGCTGGTTTTGATATCCATGCTTCCTATAATATACCAACTTAAGTATTTCATTTCTTTACTTATGTTGATAACAATGAGTTGATGAAACTAAAATTATATTAACCATTTCTGAATTATCTCTTTATGCCAATACTTTATATGCCTGATATTATTTAATCATCAAAGCAACTGTATAAGGTAGGTATTATTTATATCACCCTGAAACAAATTAAGAAATAGAGACAAAAAATAGTTAAATAAAATCTCCTTGTGACAAAGCAAGTAAGTGAAAAGGTAGGTGCACTGAGTCCAGGTTTGTTGATGAAACAGCACATATCACACATAAAATGATATTCAGATTTTTAATTTCAAAGCATATACAATACCCTGGAATAAAACTCTTTAATATTTAAACATCACAATCAATAGATTATAAGAAGCACATACATTTTAAGAATGTGGGTGTTCTGATTGAGGTAGGAAGCTCAAAGTGGCCAAACTCCTTTAAATTCACCTAATGGTACGACATTTATGTAGTTTTTCATTTTTTATTTGTTTAAAATATTTTTTTATTGATTTCAGAGAAGGGAGAGAATATAGAGAATCATTGATTGGCTGCCTACTGCACACCCCACACTGAAGATCTAGCCTGCAACCCGGGCATGTACCCTAATCAAAAATTGAACTGTGACCTCATAGATTGACACTCAACCACGCCAGCTGAACTATGTAGATTTTTAAATAATTTAATTCAATTTATTTGAACCATAATTTTGTGAAGAAGACAAAATATTTAATAGGTTTATTTATACAGCTGATAATATGAGGAGCAAAAACATTAGATGCCATTCTGGGGTATAATAGCAAAGTTAAGAATAGATCATTTTTTTAACACCCATCTTCTCTGTAGATTAAATTGTTTAGTATATTAAATTAAATGAATAATATTAATAATGGCCACAAAAGAAGTACAGTGTAAATTTTTCTTTCTGAATTTTTACATTTGATAGAAACAGTTATTTTAAGTAAAAATACAAAATAACATAAATTTCATGGTATAAAATGAGAAGTAATCAAGTATACCTCATAAAACTAATAATATTAGTTTAATTTTTAAAGGAAGAATGTACCTTACTTTGCATATTTTACTATTTAAATATTAAACATTAATAAAAATTTTAATTGTCACATAGAATAAAATGATTCAAGCACCTTAAACTCTGTTACTTCATGTTCACAATCTCTATGTTTATTTTAAGACTGCTGAAGGACCACAGGGATTGGAGACATGGTGTGTACTCATAGTGAATTGCTAATTCTAAATTATTGAACACTTACTCTTGGAATAAATGCCTATAGCTGAATATTGGTGTTTGAGGGTAATTATATAAATGGGAATTCTAGAAATAAATTTCCTTCTAGAATTTAAAGTTCATTAGAGTCATAAACATTACTAATTTGAGATGACATGTGTATTATTAAAACTCAAAAATAACCACAGCAATTATTTACAACTTAGATCATTAGAAAAATTCCCCATTGAGAATTCTATCATCAATTTGTTTAGAATTAGAATAGGGTGGTAACAAAAAGCACAGAGAGATTTAGTTAGTTTTATTATTATTTTAAAATTATTTACAGGTTTTGTACCCACTTATTGCTTGTATCTAGGGAGATGGATCCCATCACCACACACTTGGTAAATTTCATTCTTTGTACAAAGAACTCAAATTTTATCATTAAAATGTCATGCATAATTTTAGATTAAAAGCTTTTCAATTTTTGTATTATGATGAGCTCAGATTCAGAACTTCAGCCTATCAATTAGAATATACATATTATATGTTTCAGGAATCTACATATTATATGGAGATTTGAATGTAATTGTTAAAGTTTTATGCTAACATTATTTTTTATTTACACTATGAATTAAAGAGTTAAATTTGCATAAACACCAAATTCAATAACTGTTCTATTTTCCAAATTCACATTTTCTCGATAGATAGAAGTAATTACAGCAAAGGAGAGATAACCAGTACTTCATTACTGACAAATAATGACTGACACAAGCAACGTAAATTTTCTTTTCACATTTTCGCTAAATATGTATTTCAAAAGTATACGTGAAATGGAAATTTTATTTCTGGTACTCAATATGCTTTCTCTAAAATACTCTTTCTTGTTACCTCTGAAAAGGCAACCCCCCACGGTTTATCTTTTCCTAGCTTTCTTTTAAACAAATCAACAAAAGAAAATGTTGGATAAAAATGACTCTAGTTGATGTGTAATTCTTGGAAAAAATAAATGGACTGATTTTAAGGCTTACAATTTCCCATATTAGTTTTTGATAGATGAGGTACTGTGTAAGCTTTCCAAAGTAGATGTGCCAATCAAACTCATTCCTGACCTACAACACATTTTGCCAGGGCCACACTGCCAATCATATTCCACTGCTGTAAATAGAGTGTTGTATCCCCCTTGTATTCTAATTATCCAGAACATTCCCTCTATATACTATTCCATGTTTTTATTATTTGATACTTTATATCAGTCAATGTAATTGGCACTTGAAGTCTGAATACTACTAAATGTAAATTTATTATTTTTTCTGTAGACAAGTGAAATTGCTAAAATATTAATTTCCTATCGAAGGCCAATTCCAGCTATTTTCAGAAACACAGGAGAATAATTAAATTCTATCACAGCCAAGCGTTTAGTGGGCTAGATGCAATAGGACAAAATGTCCTGGCTGCCTCTGGCCCTCTATTTCTCAGACGCTATTCTCACTCTCACAGGGACTTCTTGGTTCTGTCACTATGCAGAGTATAGCTTGTAGTATTGGGACAGTTTATTTTCCTGAAGATTCATTGTCTATTAGTTTATCCTTTATGAGAGTATAAATCGGTGTCATATTTGTGACAGAAAGAAAGTGACTGGTCATTGTTATGGATTACTTAATAATCATTGTAAGTGGAAAACAAATACAAATGATAGAAATTGTAATTTGTGTCTGCACATGACATATAAATGTCACTTGAGGTAATCTTATGAATCTCTTGCAAAATACATTACTCATATTTTACCATTGCTCATTTGTAAGAGTCTCCAATGTGATTTAAAAACTAAAGTGTAGCTTGTGGTGCTTCAGAGCCAAGAAGAATTAATAATTTATTTTGACTTCTTTATGTGAAAAGAAAATAATTAAACAATATTGCCCCTGAAAAATTACAATAATTCTGTATGATATGAAGCACATTCGATTGAAATCATATCACTACATTAAATGTATGTCCAAAAAGTCAAGCAAAAATACACAGTGTTTTATCAAAAGCAATTAATCTTTTTTTTCATCCAGAGTATGGCATTTCACTATGTAATTGCACAGGAAATTAAAACTCTTTTCATAGATTTAATAATGGATGAGATATGGGTTTTGAAATAATTGTTTTCATCAAGCTCTGCCATCTGAGGGCATGATATGCAAGCTGTGACTTGCAACTTGCACCCCTGTCAGCTCCAAGATGGATTAGAGAAAAACAATAAGGGGCAGCATTCAGAGCACACCAGGACACAAGCAGGTATCACAACTTCAAGCAAATTTCTAGCAATTTTATTTTTACTTTCAAATTAATTTCTCAGCCTGGCACGTGGTGTTATGCTACTCTCAGACCACACACAACAAGTTTCCAAGTTGACTTTATTTTATAAAGATACATAATGTGTGTTATGGCCGCTGCTTTCTACATACATTTCTATGCATTATTTGAGTGTTAAAATTTATCTAAAAGTATATATTTCAATGTTGGCATGATGAAATATAAAGCAACATTAAACTTCCATTAAATAGAAAAATAGTGTTTTTATAAATGAATATAAGTACCAAAGATTTACACATCACATATTCTAAAGACTAAATTTTACAGGTAGATTCATAGATAGCTATGTGGATAGGTAGGTAGAAGATAGACTCATAGATAGAAAGATAAACGAGCAGACACAGACTGTGTGTGTGCGTGTGTATAATCTAAATAACAGACTCTGCATTTATTTGTTTTGAAGTAATTATGTTTCTTTCTCATCTTCTCTTAACTAATTTTATTTATAAATCTGATATATGGGAAGTTATTATGAGATATATGAGAAGAAAAGAACTGTAGACCCATTTTGAGAAAAACAATCAAAGTTTAGCAAAATGGTGAGAAAAAAAGACATAGTGATATTCAGTTTCAAAGCTAAATACTCAGCTTAAACTCACACATTCTGCAAATAAGAAAATAAAGATTGCTTGTAAATTCAATTTGGTTGAAATACCCTAGAGTAGCAAAGATCAGGACCCTTAACACCAGGTAAAGTAGTAGTTGTTCAATTAACATTTCTGAATTAAATTTAAGTCAGTATAATTTTCCTCAGAAAACGAATTTGTGCATTTTCTAGCAACCATATTGGCAGCTGTAGTTATTTTGGAAACATCTCAGGTGTGTGGTGGAAGCTGATAAAGGAAGTTTTCTCTGGAGTATATCTGGGAAGAAAATACACTTATTTACTAGAGAAAATATGCTGTCATGTTGTTCATTGTGAGATTAGAACCCACAAAATGTTAACTTTCTGTTCCCAATAAATAACACAGCTGCATTTCATTGTATGCTTTAAATTCTCCATATTTCTATATATTACTGGTGTGTTCAAAATACACTGTATACAAATTATGTTGCTACTAATTCCAAGAATATTATTCCTTCTATTCTCTTAAGATAGGGGATAAATGTCTACATTCAAATTAAGTCAAAATAAACATACACATAAATGTTTTTATAATTCTAATCAATTTTTAAAAAAGTAAACATATGTTTTAGATACCAATAGTTGTAATACAGAAAGCAAAGTATTTCACCTACATCATAAATGTGTATAATAATAAGCATTAATAACATGTTTGTAAAAGTGTCAACTTACATTCAAATAAATTCAAAGCCATAATTCTTATGTGACAAACCTATGCTTAACCGAATTATGTATTTATTTAACTTTGATAATAAAGAAGGTTTCATTTAATAGAAGATTCCTCTCATAAGAAGAGAACAGGGATTTTCAGTATTTGGAAATCAAAACAAATTAAATTTTAAGAGGCAGAGAGAGGGAGGAGAGGGAGCATTGAGCAATATGGGAATTAATTTCAGCATAACTGCAATTTACACAAGGAACTATATACATTTTTTGCCTGATTAGCAATGATTATAAAGGTCAAACTTCTTCCTAGTTTATTACAGAGAATTAATCTAGGATGCGATAAAATCATCTGTGGTATTATATATGCAGACAATTAAGATTTAAGATTTCCTAGGTGTTAAAGTCTCCGTCAGGTAATACTGATTTGAGCATGGGTCGAGACAAAATATCCTGGATTATGAGGTTGGTTGAGATTCATTAAGAACACATGAAAATAAAATGGTTACGCCCAGTCGGCAAGGCTCAGTGATTGAGTGTCAACCTATGAACTAAGAGGTCATGGATTCGATTCCCAGTTGGCGGGGCACAAGTCCACCTTGCAGCTCTATCCCCACTGTGCAGGAGGCAGCCAATCAATGATTTTCTCTCAACACTGACGTTTCTCTTTCTCTCTACCTCTCTATTCCTCTCTGAAATCAATCAAAAATATATTTTAAGAAAATAGTTAAAAGAGAAGGGTCTTGTGCTCTGCATACATACACAGATGCTTCACTGATGTAGAAATGACAGAGGGCATTGGAGAGGGGGACTTTAGAAAAAGGAAGCCCCGAAAAAGGAGATGGCTGAGTTAAAGGTTCTAGGACATAATTATATGTCTCTTTTTACACACGAGGCTGAGAGACGGGAATTTACAAGGCACATTTAAGGTAAAATCAGGGAGGTTTCAGTGGGGCTCTGGCAATAAGAGGTTATGCCATACGCTCAGAATGAATACGTTTAAAAGGAAATTTCTACGAGTAGTGAAAGGCACAGCACTTGGACCATGTGAGACACTGGGGAAGTGATCCACCCAAGTACATACTGATTGGCAAGTTTTTATGAGACAAGTGGAGAAGGAAATATATGCTTCGTTGGATATAGAGTATGGATAGCCATGTCTACACATGTAATAAAGGCAATTGTGGAAGAGGTGGTTATTTATTATTATTGTGACTAGAGGCCCGATGCACGAAATTTGTGCAAGGGCCTTGGCCCCAGCCTCTGCCCACCACCACCACAGCCAGGGGCCTCTGCTGCCCTCTGCCACCTCTGCCTCGGCCCCTGCCCGCTGCGGCTTTGTCTGGAAGGAAGGACGTCCAGAAGGATATCCAGTCTAATTAGCATATTATGCTTTTATTATTATAGAGGCCCGATACATGAAATTTGTGCGGGGGGGGGGGGCAAGGAGGGGGTCCTTCAGCCCTGCCTGTGCCCTTTCGCAATCTGGGACCCCTTGAGGGATGTCCAACTGCCAGTTTAGGCCTGATTGGGCCTAAATCAGCAATTGGACATCCCTCTCGCAATCCTGGACCCCTTGCTCCTAACCACCTGCCTGCTCGCTCCTTACCACCTGCCTGCTCGCTCCTTACTACTTGGGTCACTGATCCTTAGCACTGCCACAGAGGTGGGAGAGGCTCCCACCACTGCTGTTGCACTTGCCAGCCATGAGTCCGGCTTCTGGTTGAGCGGCACTCCCGCTGTGGGAGCACACTGACCACCAGGGGGCAGCTCCAGCTCAATGCAGGAGCTGCCACCTGGTGGTCAGTGCATGTCATAGCAACCAGTTGTTCTGGTCATTCTGCTGTAATAGTCCCGAGCTTTTATTATACAGATTATACACATAAAATCACAACTTTAGAGTAATACTTTATGTTTAGTTATTTTCCCAACATTCAAATTTTTCTACATAAGCAGAAGGTGCAGTTGAATTTGTAGAAATATCCATGCACATTTATATATTTGCATGTCATAAATGTACTATGACAACATTTGAATGTGTATAAATTTTAGGGTCTGTATTGATGGTCTGCCACATTGATATCTCATGGAAGGCAGATAGATATGGTATTTAAATGAACCTATTTTTTACTATTTGGATGGGAAGTGTTATTGTTAAAAAAGGGTACATGTCCATATAAAGCATGCGCTTTTTTTATTACTCTTACATTATCTTATCTT
Source organism: Corynorhinus townsendii (assembly GCA_026230045.1). Lineage (NCBI taxonomy): Eukaryota > Metazoa > Chordata > Mammalia > Chiroptera > Vespertilionidae > Corynorhinus > Corynorhinus townsendii. Next base: position 125,046,442 of record JAPDVU010000006.1, read on the forward strand.
TTGGCTACTGGCATTGCAAACTTTAAAATGTAACTTTCTTTCAGCAAAATAATACCCAAGTTTCTAATATGTATCAGGCAAATGAAAAAACAGTTTCAGTGGAATTAGCAGCCCCTTAATTTAAACATCAACATCCTTTTTCTGTGGTCTCTAGGTTGTTAATTAGCATATATCTAGAAAGTTTAAAAGTTTATCCTCCAAGAAAGATAGAAGCCCTTCTTCTGTCTCATCACGGCAGCTTTGTGTCCTGAGTTAGTGAATTGCAAAGTGAGAAGACTTCAAAGAACTGCAAAAGGTTGTGGCACAAAAAGGGTTTACAGATGTGAAGGGGAACACCGGAGGTGATGGTCACACTAGTTGTAGACCATGCCACCCAAAGGGCATCATCACACACAATCTCACTTATATGTGGAATCTAATGAACCAAATAAACTGATGAACAAAATAGAAACAGAAGCATGGATACATGGAGCAGACTGACAGCTGTCAGAGGGGAGGGGGACAGGGAGGATGGATGAAAGAAGGTGACAGGATTAGCCAAAGAACATATATGCGTAACCATGGACACAGACAACAGTGTGGTGATGGCCAAAGGGAAGGCAGAGGTAGGGGCTGGACAGAGGGTGGTAAAGGGGAGCAAAAGGGGATATCTGTAATAGTGTCAACAATAAAAATAAAGGGAAAAAAGGCATTACATCGATCTAGGATGGAAAGTAAAATTGGAACAATGAAAACTCTACCTACTGACTAAGAAAACTAAAGAGGAAAGCTATGAAACCTTGGGAGAGGTTCTGCTGCTGTTAGCCAACAAAGTAAACTGGGAATGTTTTTATATCATTAACCAAAGGCCTGGTGCATGAAATCGTGCACGGGTGGGGGTCCCTTGGCCTGGCCAGAGATCAGGGCTGATCAGGGCCACAGGAGGTTGGCTGTGGGAGCACACTGACCACCAGGGGGCAACTCCTGCATTTTGCACCTGCCCCCTGGTGGTCAATGCACGTCATAGCAGCCAGTAGACTGGTCCTTTGGTCATTCAGTCACTTAGGCCTTTATATATATAGATGACCGTAATGCAGAGGAAAGAAGAAGAAGAAGAAAGTATTATAATTGGCAAGGTTAATAGCTGTCTCACCCAAGAATGCAATGAGATCAGATAGGTAGAGTGATTTAGCTCTCTATCTGTCTACCTTTTTTATTTTAGTTTTTATTTGAATTTTTATTTTTTCTGTACCTAACTATAATAGTTGAGGATATCAAATCTATGGCTGAGCTGATTAGCAAGCAAAATGTACAAAGTCAGTTTTCAGAACAAGTTATAGAATATTGTGCATTCTCCCCACCAAAAAAGTCACCTGTCAAAAATTGATAACAACAACAACAAAAAGATAAAATTCTATTTATATGCAGTGAAAAGCAAGGGAGGGGGCAGGTTTGAAAGAAAGCAACCACAATAAAGTGAGAACTCTGCTTAGAGGAAAATTAAGAATACATTAGAACAATTAAAAAATAGTATAGGATTAAAGAAGTAAATGTAAAAATACATTCAAAGTATCTTCAAAGGCAAGTACCTTACTCTATTGCAAAAAGAAGAGGACAATGAGCTTCTTATCTTTGGCCTTCAGTTCTGTTATGGATGACCAGCTTAATATTTGTTTTTTTTGGATCAGAATTTTATGACTGCCTGTATTTATTATGGCCCAGATTGTTGTAACTCTAAAAAAATAGTCACTAAAAAGTCCACAAATCAAGTAGACTATATTTGAGCAGAATGGTGACTATGAAATAAAGGTCAAGGTAGTAAGTTGGCGCTTAATAATTTGTATTAATTTATATACCTAACAACGGGCAAACATTTGGCTCAATGTGTGTGTTATATAAATACCAGAGGCCCGGTGCACAAATTTGTGCACCACTGGGGTCCCTCAGCCTGACCTGCAGGATTGGGCTGAAACCAGCTCTCCGACATTCCCCCGAGGGGTCCCGGATTGCGAGAGAGCACAGGCCAGGCTGAGGGACCCCACTGGTGCACGATTGGGGCCGGGGAGGAACACGGGAGGTTAGCCAGCCAGAGAGGGGCTGCAGGAGGGCTCCAGGGTGTGTCCAGCCCATCTCGCTCAGTGCACATCATAGCGACTGGTTGAGCGGCCTAAGCATATCATTAGCATATTAAGCTTTGATTGGTGAATGGCCAACTGGATGACTGACACTTAGCATATTAAGCTTTCATCATATAGGATTTTAAATTATTTAACGAGTGGCATACATTTTTTTTGCTCCCTTAACATTTGAATCCTAAAGAGATATTTGGAGATAGAAAATAATTAATATACATAGCAAACGGCATTTTGCTCTCAAATGAATGTCAGTAATTATGAGAATTTGAGCTTACAGAACTGTGTTTTGTTTTACAGAGGTTTGGCTTGTGACCAGCATCACTGGCATGGTCTAGTTTTCTTGTGAAATTAATTAAACATGAAATAAATACATCTAAAATTAACCTAAATAAAAATATTTCTGAAAAATGTTCTTGTATAATATGGGAATTTGGGAATAAAATGTCGATAAACTAATCACAACTTTTAGGTACTTTGCCAAAAATAAATAAATAATGCAAGTCTGTTCTTTGCTGAACTTTAAATATCTTCATGCTTACTTATCTTCCTAACATTCAACTTTTTAACATAAGCACAGGTTCAATTGAATTTGTAGAAATATCAATACACATTTATATATTTATATGTAATAAATAGACTAAGAAAATATTTGCTTATTTCAATGTCTTTTCATGCTATCTTTTAGCTTTATGGAGTTTTTTCACATCCATTCACTCCTAATGTGACTTAAATGACTAAGTTCTGAAATGTGTTGTTTGGGCAGTGAATTCCATGGGCATTGGTACACTGATATCCTCGTTTGTTATGACATCTGTTCTTTGTTTGGGAATGTACACAGAACATCATGACAATGAACAAGGCATTTAACAAGTCCTGATGTAGCAATGCTGGCAGAATCATTGCCATCAGGACATGAAAATGCATAACAGAATAGATGTCTATATTAGAGAGGACAAATCGTGGCCTCTTCCATGATGGAAGACATCCAGTGGAAAAAGTCCAGTGCACTCAATCTGTCACCAGGGTCAGTGATCCTCACTGGAGAATGGTGCCATAGAGGAGCCCAGACTTGCTTTTTGTAAGTTTAACATTCAGCAGTAACAGTAAACCAAACTTTAATATATGAAAATCTTGTTCATTGAGCCCTTGTCTAAGCTCAAACTCTGTTACCATGGCCACGTTGTACATGGCTCTACCCTGTGAGCACAGCAAGAAGTTTATTTATTTTATTTTATTTTTTAGAAACAAAGCCACTTTACTAGAGAGTGTACACCGAGATCTGGATGAGACCAGGCCACACATCTGTCCTGGGCAAAGTATCTGAAGGTTTGGGGTGGGGCTTGAGGGGAGGGCAGGCACAGATGCAGGTCAGGACTGCTGCATAGAGCAGCAGGGGTCAGGGCAGGAGTGGAGGGTATGCAGAGCGGAGGCTAAGGCTTGTGTGTAGGTGTGTTCACATGTGTGATACACATCATGGTATCATCCAGATCTAGCCTTGTGTCTGCCACTCATAGACTTGCTGTGTGACCTTGGGCAAATTGCTTACCCTCTCTGGGCCTTGGAAAGAGTCACTAGGTGATTATTAAGGTTCTTTGTGATCATAAACATCAATATTTTCAGAAGATTAAAATTAAAAATGTATATCAGAGCTGATGACAAGAGTATTTGGTCTAGAGGTTCAAATCCCACCAGGCCCATCCCAGGTACGAGAAAAAGACCCACCGGGGCCTTTCCACCTGCTTCTCCAAGGCTCGGCTCTGGCTGCAGTCTGCTCCTCCAAGCCTCCCACTAGCTGGGCATGCAGAAGGCAGTGGGACAGCAGGGGTTGGCAGGGGCAGGGGGAGGGGAGGGGCGCAGCAACGGAAAGAGGGAAAAGGGCCAGGCCTGGGAAGGCCCTGGCCTTGGGGGTCATAAAATGCATCAATCACTCTCTCTGTTTCCAGCACACAGTGGACCAAGCAGGTGTTGAATAAATGCTTGAGGAACAAGCACAGTCGAGGAGAGCCTGGTTCTAGGTGGAGCTCTGTCTTCAACTTGCCAGGAGAGCCGGGGTACTGGGGCAGAAGCGGCCCGGCCTGGGAAAGTGTGAACTGTGCAGCTCAGCATGGAGGGCAGTGTCCAGCTGTCGGCAGGCCACGGGAACCCAGTCTGGGAGCGGGGGAGGCAGTGGACGTGTACTGGGTGGGGCCTGGCCTAGAAGGGGTCACTAGGTTTTTACAGTACAAGGATTTCCATTCCTAGGCTAACACGGGGCGTGAAAACAGCTGTAACCCCAAAGTAAGTCAGCAGACGGCAGGAACCCGGAGAGGAGGCAGAGGGAGGAAGGTGGTCCCGGAGGTGCACGTGGTCCCGGAGGTGCACGTGGTCCCGGAGGTGCACGTGGTCCCGGAGGTGCACGTGGTCCCGGAGGTGCACGTGGTCCCGGAGGTGCACGTGGTCCCGGAGACATGGCTGCACTCGCTTCACACACAGAGATGCCCTTGGCTTGATGTCCCGGACAGGCGGGGGCCAATGTGGCGAGGTGGGGGTCAGGTGAATAAACAGCTGAACCAGAGGGCAAGAGCAAGAGTTTCAGGATTGGGAGTGTAGAGGGCTCTCCTCGCTGCCTGCTAAACCACGCTGGGTGTCCTGCCAGGACAGCCGCGCGCTCTCCCAGTGGGCTCTGGGTGCTGGTTTCATCCTGCCGCCATCCCAGAAGGCTCTGTGGGATGCAGGGGCCCTGGCCCCTCTGGCGTCAGTGTTTTTACGACCCAAGGGCAGGAAGGCTCCGACTGGATCCGTGCATGAGTCCAGATGTCTCCCAGGCTTGGCTCCTTCTCGGTGGAGCTGGAACCACGGGGATCCATGGAATCAGAGGGAAGAGGCAGGAAAGCAGGAGGAGGTACAGAGGTTCAAGTCTGAGTTCCTCCAGACTGGCGCCAAAGGTCTTCCAACATGACTGCCATTGGGGTCTCATGGGGGAGTGCAGGCAGGGGCCAGCTCCCAACACCAAAAAGTTTAATGAGGAAAGCAGACTAATATCCAAAAAATCAATCACGCGGTCCACCCAAATATTAACAGATGTGTCTGCTATGGAGAAATAAAGTGAACTTTCACAAGATGACAAATATCTGCATATTTGGTGCTCATGCTGAGAAACCCAACCACGTATCCCTTAATCTCATCTTCTTGTCAATTCTTACAATTATTTTCTTTCTAATCCCTTACCAACTAGTCAAACCAGTAGGCAATGCACATGATTTAGCATAAATCTCAAACTCTGCTCATTTCTCCTTTCATGCACAACCATCTATCCTGCCCAAATTTCCTTTATCATTGCCCATCAGGGCCAGCCAGGAGAGGGGCCGCAGGGCAGCAGCAGGCCATTTCTACCCAATGGCAGAGTTTCATACTAACACACGAAATATGTTACTTCCTCTCTCAGCTGCTCATAGTGAACAGCTCACGGGGTGGTCAGTGGTGGTGTGAGTCTGCGTCATCTGTGCTAAGCCTGCTGAAGCCCTGTTTGTGCACAGCCTCCCTTCCATTTCATCACGCAGAGATGCTATTCACACCCAGCTTGTGGAAGAGAAAGAACACAGTTCATAAGACGTCGCTTTGATCAAATGCCATTGGGAGTCACAAATAAAGCATAAAATCTCTCGGAAGGCCCAGGAATGAGACCTAAGCTACTTTCCTGAAGGAGGTTATTTATCAGCAAAGGGAGCAATTATATAAAACCTCCTGTGGTGTGTGCTGTGATTCTCTTGAAGAGAATCACACCCTCCTTCCCATCATATTTTCCAGGGGTTCCCTGCTTTTCACGCACCGGAAACATGAGGGACACCACTGGGTACGCTATGCTAAAGGCCTAGGTCAGTGGTCGGCAAACTCATTAGTCAACAGAGCCAAATAGCAATAGTACAATGATTGAAATTTCTTTTGAGAGCCAAATTTTTTACATTAAACTTCCTCTAACGCCACTTCTTCAAAATAGACTTGCCCTGGCCGTGGTATTTTGTGGAAGAGCCACACTCAAGGGGCCAAAGAGCCGCATGTGGCTCGCGAGCTGCAGTTTGCTGACCACGGGCCTAGGTGATGGAGAAGGTTGGACTCACTACACAACTTCTTTGATTTTTGCCACCCCTGGAAATTAGAAACCTCACAAATTACTTGATGAATGGCTTGAAGTCCACTTAAATATGATGCATTTTGCTTCCAAAATCCGAAGAGGCTCCCTTAACATTGTACCTTGTTCAAGTTGGTAAGTGTTGCAAAATGCAACTTATTTTTAAATATAGAAGTTTAGCCCCTTTCTCCTTAAAATGTGCTTCACCAAAAGCATTATCAGGTTTACCTGGTAACTTTTGAATAATGTAGACTCTCAAGCCCCACCCCAGACCCTAAAATGCTCAGATGATTTGCATGCTGAGTTTAAAACAATCCACAGCTATTGTTTTAACCAGGAATGTGGTAGATATCATCACCCTCAAATACTAAATATAATATTGCTTATTTTTTTACTCCTTTATTAGGAAGGGTTAGGGCCAAAGACTTTCAATTGACTCTTTCTAACAACTACAAAAAAACCACTCAGGGTGCCGGGGATGATACTCACTGTTGTGTATTATCTGTCCTAGGAATTAAGGAAAAAGCAGAGGATTGATGTGTGAATCTTAAGCAGACCATTCTTCTTTAGGAGGTAGCAAGGTATACTGGCTAAAACAGAGTCATTGGCTAGGATAGGACAGTGGCCTAGGTTTGATTTTTGGCTTTTAACTTTTCCAAATGTTTGATTTTGGCAAATAGCCTCTTTATTCTTCAGTTTCCCTGTCTATTACAATGGTGAAAATAGGATGGGAAGGTAGGTTAGCGCCGCACAGTAGAAGAGAAGCCAGGTAGAAGCAAAGGTCCTAAACTGTCAAAATATACACCCTGCAAACAGTGAGCATCCATTTCCGAAGCACTCAGGAAATGCACAAAAACTGACTGTATATTTACAACAATAACAATATAGTCTATGATTTAATAATAATGAAGTATAGTGAAAAGGTACATTGACTATTGATTGAAAATTGAGTTTTATGAAATTTCTCAAATGCCTGATTTTGAGAACTCCTGAAAGTAGAGCCTGAGCCTAGGACTCAGTTGATAATTATCTGAGGGGAGATGACCCAGAAAGTAGACGTGAGAACCGGGAAACATGACACAAGAAGACAAAAAGCCAACGTGAAGGCCTTTTATAGATCATTGTTTTATGCAATAGGGCCCCAAGTCCCTCAGAACTCCCAGACCTGATGAAAAGACCCTGGATTGTTTCTATGAAGGGAGTGATGCCAGGACATTTATCTCTCAACAACCATCACTCATTGGTTGATGTGTGAGCCAGGAAACATAAATCTCCCCACACTCCCGCCATGGTTGTAGCTGCACTTGAGAGCAAGCCAAAAAAGGTTTTATCATTATCTACTTTTTACAAATGAGAAATCTGGTGTTCATTTAACTGAAATGATTTGTTAAGATCATTGGCTAAACTTAGAAATTCAGGTCCATACTTTACATTCCTCAGCATGCTACTTAGAACTAGTTATGAGTATTTAAAATATATATTTATCGAGTAAAACACTACATTTCCTAATTAAGAATTATTTTACCACACATTGGGGAGAAAAATACATAGGTCTGTTTTAGAGAATCGGTTTATTGAAAACTGATTAAAGCATGGACTTATTATTTTGTCTTAAAACAAATGTATAATTAACTAAAGAAAAGATTCTTCTTGGGAGTATATTGTTATAATATTTAAAGAGGTCTCCCTCTATTTAAACTAAATTACTCTTTTATCTTGATCTGCATATTTCTGTAAATTTGTCATGACAGTGCTAGTTTGCATCCTATTGGCTATCTGAGCAAGTAAACTTTTTATTTAAAGAAAAAAAAGTGCATTTTATCCCAGCCAAATTAACTCCTATTACCTGTCTTGGTCCCCTCCAACTCTGCTATTATGATACCACTATGGATGTGTTAAATGTAACTAATATGAACTACATATTAATTAATATAATTTCTAACAATATATTTAATTTCCTAAAAATTTTTTGTTTTATCACTATTTGTATATATTTGCATTATGGTCAAAATAAATTGCTATTAAGTCAATTTATGCATAATTCAAGTCATCTATTGCCATCATATGCTATGTATTGTCTGGGATACCCAAGAATAAGTTTCCATGTTTCATCAGGAGGACTCACAGAAATCAGAAAAGCAATTATGCTCATGGTTAGAATCTAATATAGAAAAATATACAACTTAAAACCAACAAAGGATAAAGGCACATCAGGCAATCAGGAGAGAGGAGACACACGCTTCCAGATCTCTTCCTCCAGGGGAGTTAAGACAGCACTATAACAATCAAACACAAAAGTTTAAAAATGTTTAATTAAAAAAATACAAATGCTTTCTATGGATTGACTATTTTTACTTATCACGTGGTTAAAAAGTATTGAAAATATTTTCAAAAGTGAACAATTTGCTGTCTTTTAGTCTATTTTGAGGGGGAAACTTTTTACCCATAGGATCTTCAGTTTTGCACTAAATGAATAAATAAGTAATATTTTAACCTGTATATAATACACTGTAATTAGAAAATATTATCTCATGTGTTTTCTTATTAGTACCTTAAATTCAAGTAAAATTTCTTTATAAAGGTTGACCCCAAGTTACAGTTAAATTGGATTTTAAAATTTACATTATACATTCTTTGCTACACAATAAATTTTCTCATGAAAATTATTTTAAAAGTCAGTCAACAGAAGCCTACTGTTACTTACTTACTTACATAGCATTAAACAATATTTTCTTAAATATATAATTAAAACAATAGAACACTAAAAATACTTGTTTTCTTTATGTCTAGAATTTTAATATAGAGGCAGGATTTTATTTATTTGCCTGTTTTAGATAACACTAAGTATTGCCAATATCTTTGTTAAGCCTTAATTTCTGTATGACTTCAGCATTCTCCTAGATGTGTTTCTTTTTATTGATGGCATCTCCCAAAATAATTTTATTGAGAACTTTTCTCATAGTAGAATTTTTGAGGCCTCATGAACTTGAGAATAGAATTATTCCAGTGTTAAATTTGAATCACATTGTGCTCAATAGAAAATTTTTAGATGAAGTTTCTTTTTTCTCAGTATTCTGTGTGTATATGTGTGTGTGCAAAGAGAAAGTGAGAGCAAGCTAAACAATAATTTTCAAAAACTGAACACAAGTAAAAGATTTCATTTATCTAATTGTTAATGAGTGCATCAGGCAGATGTTACAAAGGGACCAAAGTAGAAATCAAAGGAGTACTATTGTGTGTGTACTAAGGGAAGGTTGAAATAAAATTACATACGGATACAAAACTGGCTCTCTTCCTGGATAGAAAGGCATCAGTTGAAGCTCCCCTGGACAGGATTCATTTGCATATTCAGAGACAAGAATGATTTTGCATTGCTATCAATTATCCACAACGCGAGGAGTTGTAAAATAGCTCAAAGACAACAAAGTAATCAGCCCTATAAGGATGTTTTAATGAAAAACTAAGTAGCTTTTCATTAGAGATGCCCATAACCTTTTCTGTTTATACTAACTGTTGTTATAGTATTTCCCCCTTTTTTATCAAGATAATTCTGAGAAAATATTATTCTTTCTTGCAAAATAAAAATAATTTTATATGTATGGCTTGCTTGTTTAAATAAGTACTACAAGAGCATTAATTAAACCTTGGAGCCTTCTTACATTTGTCATGTTGAAAGGAATAAGGAATCTCAGATTTGACTTTTTAAAACCTCTGTTATTTGTATCACAATACTAGGAAGCCAAACTCTCAATAAAGCCTACTCCAGATTTCAATGGTAGCATTTATAGTTTGTATCAATTCCCTCCTCTTGTGATCTCTAAAATGTTCCACAGTTCCTTAACTTGACAGGAAGTCATCTCTCTCGTTCTCTCTAAGGCTGAGAACCTGCCCACCAGGCAGCAGGCCAGTGTTCTGAGTGAACCTTTGCAAGTTTTGGTTCCACAAAGTCAACCTTTGCTTTTAAAAAATTGTTTTACCATATCTGATTAAATAATCATTCCAATCTATTCTAGAAAAATATTATTACTGAACTAAGGTTATTGAATAACCATTTGACATAAAAAAGTACGAAAATTTGCTAAGAATGTCCTAAATTTTGGAGAGTAGGATGTCAGTGAGAAACTAGAGAGAGAGAGAGAGAGAGAGAGAGAGTGGGGGGGAGAGAGAGAGAGAGAGAGGTTTATAGCTACATGCTAAGACAATTTTTAGAGGAGTTTAAGATTACAAATAAAACTGAGTGAGCAGTACAGAGATTCCCCACATACCCTGCCTCCACCCTTACATGGACAGCCCATTATCAACATCACTCCTTGGCGTGGTGCATTTTTTAACATGGTATATGATAATAATCCCAAAGTCCATAGTTTACTTTAGGGTTCACTCCTGGTGTCGTGCTTTCTAGGGTTTGGACAAATGCATAGCCATCATGATATCACCATACAGAAACCTGCCATAAGAAACCTTTATGCTCTGCCTATTCATCTCTCTCCACTCTCCCTAGCCCTGGAAACCAGTTATCTTTTTATTGACTCCATGGTTTTGCCTTTTCCAGAACGTCATATCATTGGAATTATACATTATGTTGCCTGTTTAGATGGGCTTATTTCACTTAGTAATATGCATTTAGGTTTCCACCATGACTTTTCAGGGCTTGAAATCTCATTTCTTTTTAGTGTTGAATAACATTCCACTGTCTGAATGTACCACAGTGTATTTATCCATCACCTACGGGAGGACATCTCAGCTGCTTCCAAGTTTTGACAATTATGAGTAAAGCTACTGTAAACATCCATGTGCAGGTGTTCATGTGGACATACATTTTCAGCTGCTTTAGGAAAATACCCAGGAGCGCAATTGCTGGATCAAATGATAAGAATATGTTTATCTTTGTGAAAAACTGCCAAACTCTATAGATGCATCATTTTGTATTCTCACCAGCAATGTATGAGAATTCTTGTTGCTCCTTGTATTTAAAAGCATTTGGAGGTGAACGTGTTCCAGAATGTAGCCATTCTAATAAGTAAGTAGTGTTAACTAATTGTTGTTTTGATTTGTATTTCCCTGATGACATATGATGCAGAACATCTTTTCATATGCCTATTTGCCATCTGTATATCTTCTCTGGTGAGGTGCCTGTGAAAGACTTTGGCCCATTTTTTAGTCATGTTGTTTGTTTTCTTATTGTTGAGTTTTAAGAGATTTTTTGCACGTTTTGGATAATACTCATTTATCAGATCTGTTTATTTTCTCAGTTTGTAGCTTATCTTCTTGTGCTCTTAACATTGTTTTTTACAGAAAGAAGTTCAGCATTTTTAAAAAATTAAAATTACAATGTTAGCTTTAGTTTTTTTATAGATAATTAATATAATTTTCAATGTCCCATTTCAGTTTTCAAAACATATTTTACTAAACAGGTATGGGTTGGCAATAATTTAAGATAAAGGACTTCATATATATTCAGAAAATAGAACATTAAAACAATGTCAACAACATTCCAAATAAGTTACATAATTGCATTTCCTTCATTAGTTCATTAAGTTTTATATAATTAAATCTTGTTCTCCTGGATCCTGGTTTGACATCTATAATAATAAAATCCTAAGTGACCATCGCAACCGAATGGATGACTGAACAGGCTATGTGGGGTGACCAGGCTGGCAGGGGGGCAATTGTGGATGACCAGGCTGGTGGGTGACAAGGCCAGCAGGGGGGACAGTTAGGGGTGATTAGGCAGGCAGGCAGGTGAGCAGTTAAGAGCCAGTGGTCCCGGATTGTGAGAGGGATGTCCGACTGCTGGTTTAGGCCCGATCCCCCAGATCAGGCCTAAACAGCAGTTAGACATCCCCTGAGGGGGTCCCGAATTGGAGAGGGTGCAGGCTGGGTTGAGGGGACGCCCCTCATGCATGAATTTTATGCACTGGGCCTCTAGTTAGTTATAAAAAGATTTGGAAACGCTAACAACCCAGTGGTATGGTCTGAATGTTCTTTAAGCTATAACATCAGAAGTGTCATTGGTTTCAGATACCTGATACAGTCCTTTGTAGGACTCTAGAATGATTCTTCTTTAACGAAGAAACTAGCTTGTGGCCAATTGCAAGTCCTTTAGGCTTGCATCAGAGGAAAAGAAAAATCTATATGTAAATGACAGACACTTAATAAGGCCATGATGAATTTATTACTGATAATTTTCAAGTGTGAAGTTTATGATGAGACTGAATGACATGAATAATGCAAAGTGATAAGGAAATGGGTGTTTTGTGGCATGTAAAAGAATATAAAATAGTTTTTCCCTCAAAACTAGACAAGATGTCATTAGGAGCAATGATTAAGCATATTTTAAAATAAGTCAGTGATTTTTAAAACTGATTTTAGAAAATTGATGCACATAATTTTTACAGAGAAAAAAATTGATAGCTAACATAAAATAATACTGAGACATGATATGTATAATACAAGCACAAACCAGAAAATACCAAGAACATATTAAGAATATATCAAATAAAGTGGCTCTGTAGGAATGAAGCAGAACCTAATATCTTTAATTTTATAAAATATTATAGATAATTTAGATACACATCCCTAATTTAAAAAGAATTGGCTTACAAGATAGTAAACTTAAATTTAAAAAAGTAAGGTTGAAGTGAAGTAAGCATTTTAAATAAATAACCAATCTTATGTTTACTACCACTTGACTCTTATTATCTAATATCAGGCAAACAACCACCGGGCCTCTCTCTAAGCAGAATGATTTTGAACAATGAAATTTATGGGAAACCCTGTTTTGTGAAAACTAGGGAAGGTTCTGATGTTATCTCACTTGCACAGGCAGAGTGACATCACAGCATCAGTCCTCCACACCTTAATCCTCAAAGTGGTTTAATGAGAAGATTACACCTAAAGATGAAGAAAGTAAACATTTTCTCCATTTATATACTAGGGAGAGATTGCTAATTCCCTCCACTCCCAAGAGGAGATGGAAAAGAACAACACACCTTTTACTGTTTTGAGGCTGGAAGGAAAGGACTATCACCCTGTCTTCGCAGTGTAACTGAACCTAAGAGCCAGATGGACCTAAGTGTCGCCAGTTTCACAAGCTAGAGATGTTTCCCAATTCTGAGCGCCATCCCTTCTGACAAGTAATACCTACAGGGTAGTGCTTCAGTCCACCTCGGTCTTAACCTAAGGACCGAGGAGAGGCTGTAACCATTGGATTCCTAGGGGAGATAATAAAAGCTCATTATCCTTTCAGACCAGAGAAATTCACCAGATAAATTATGGTATATCAGCTCTTATCTTTCACGGTATATAGAAATTAAAATATTTCTGAGAGAAGTGAAAGCAAATACTCTCAAGCTTCAGTTCCCATGCATTCCCACGTCTCAGGAGGTGAGGGCACTCTCAGGAGTATACAAAATATAAGGAAGTTTCATTTCCAACAGTCTCATAAAAAAGACAAGCTAGGAAAGATATGAATAGATTTTATACATGTATAATAATAGATTATATATGTTATTAATATTTTATCTATACAAATTTAATCTAGGGAAGTCTGTGAATCTCTTTGATGACAATGTTCATACTACTCGTGAATGACAACGTATCAAATAAACCTAATTCTTTCCAGCACCTTAGTGAACACAGTATATTTTTCTCTCTGCCATTGTTGCTTCTAGTATACTCTCAACTATTTGGTTTGCTTATAACTCTGAGTCTAACAAACTAACTTATACTTCACAGAAAAACTGTGGGTGTATGAGATGGATAATTAAGAAGTGTCTGTCAAACACCAATATTTTAGACTGTAATCAGAAGTCCTGAATGACCATAACTTTCTACAGGCACTAACATCCCTTATACAGCTTCTCAAAGTGGCAAAAAAAATTTATTAACATGGATCAAAGGCATAGACTTTTTGTAGCATATAAAAATATGAAGCAAATTATGTAAACTTAAAGTTATGACAAGTAGTAAATGTTTCTGTCTTCTGTCTTAGTATTTGAGTAGCTAATGAGTATCCATTAATTAACTCAATTAAATCAGTCCAAGGCATTAAGTTACCTAAAGATCTTAAAAATCACCTTCAAGTTGACATACTACAAAACATAATTATTATTGTGTTTGTCAGAATAATGATTCAATTTAATTCAATACACTTTTACATTTTTCATAACTAAGTATTATAAGAGGTTAATGTTACATATTTGAACAGCAAACCTGTATAAAAATCATACCAAATAGACATTTTCCTGCCACGTGTAAGAGAAAAGCAGCCGCTGGAATCCAGGCGCTGTCCTGACACCATCAGCTAGACCTTGCTCTTCTCCTGTTGAACACATCATTTCACAGGACGCTAACATCCGATGAGGCTAGTCAACCTGATAGATGAGGACACACACACAAAAAGAACCACTCTACCATCAAGTCTGAACACAGCCCAAACAAGAACACTGTTCAGGCTACATAACAAGCATTCCCCTCTCCCAGATAACATCAATGACCAAATTCAGCTTTCATCAATTTGTCCATCCTTCTAGGTTTGATTTATTAAGGTTCTCAGTCACGTAATAGCCTTTAATAACCTTTATCTCCATACAGCAACCTTTGTTACACTCCTCCTCAAATCATCTAACAAACAAACCAAGTTCTTAAAGTCCTTTTTTAAAAAAAAGATATATATATTATATATGTTATATATTATATATTACATATATATTACATATATAATATATAACATATATAATATATATATATTGATTTCAGAGAGAGACAAAAACATCAATGATGAGAGAGAATCACTGATCACTGCTTCCTGCAAGCCCCACACCGAGGATCGAGGCTGCATGTGTCCTAATCAGAAATCAAATCGTGACCTCTTGATTCATAAGTCGACGCTCAACCACTGAGCAACACTGGCCAGGTTACAAACTCCTTTCTATCACTGTTGTACAGTGATGCCCTGCAGTTTCCGTGGTACACATTCTTCGCGAGTTTGTCCAACTTGTACAAACTACATACAGGTTACTCTTAATGGTCTTTGCCTGGAAGGCAGTGACACTCACTGCTTTTCAACCTGAAGCTTTAGGCATAGGTCTGTAATCAATGAAGTGCTGGAAAAGATTGAATAATTGGCTCTCAAAAAAATATCCCATTTCACCATGTTTGTCCATTTCCATGGTGTTACTATTTCTGCCATGGGCAATTTTAAAATATGAAAGTTTTATTGGGCTCTTAGAATCCCTGGAATTCCAATAATCAGCTATTTCTGTCTGGCATGAATGGCTATGCCTTTAGCATTAGCCATCATGTATTCACAGGCTATTTTTTTCACTTCCTAAAATCCATGCATCCCTGCCAATTCTGCAGTATCCCCAGAGTAACTTGCAGGGGTGAAAAAAAATCTCTCTGCTGCTCATTCCTCCACCACTAACTAAAAATCCTGAATCTTAGCTTTTACTCAAGAAGCCATGTGAACAGCAGTTTGCAAATGTAAAAATTAGTCATTGTCATAAAGTATACATTGACAATTATTTAAAAAGGGAAAAAATAAACTAAATAGAAAATAACTTCTAAAGACAGTTCTCATTTTCTCTTTAAGCTTCATTATACTGAATGGCACAAATCACTATTTTGAAAGACAAATATTTTAAATCTGTTTTGGCCTTGGCTTTCATTACTACTACCTAAGAGCTGTTTTTAAAGGGAAATAATGTTCTCTTACAGCACAAACATGATGATACTTAAATGTCACATGTAAAAGAAAAAGTTTATATTCCTCAAATCATTTATAATTTTAGTATTGAAATACACTGTAAGCTGCAAGATCTGAGCTGAAATAAAAAACCTTCTATCGCAAACTGCTTTCCTTTATTGTTCCTAAATCATCTATGGTGTGATTTTCCTGGCAGACTGCTTTTGAACTTTGGGACATATACTGATTGGGTGACTCTAGTAAGTTACATAAACTATCTTTTCCTCAGTTTCCTGTAAAGTGAGTGTGGAATTAACAGATCCTCCCTCATCAATGAGCTCATATTTGTAAATTATTTAGAAAAATGCCTGTCATCTATTGGGTGGGATAACCATGTGAGTATTCTGATTACTCTGTGATATGAGCATACACTGAAAGTATATATTTAAATACGTAATTTTTGTGTAAATAGTCATTGTACAATAACAGCAACAATTTTCAGGGCATGCTTATATGTATAGTATTAAAAATCTGCACATTTTAAACAAAAAATCTTGGAAATAAAGAGTTAAATATAATATTCACAGAATTGCATGGCTGTTAGTAATGTAGCAGGATAAAGAAATATTATTCATTATATATTTAAAATATGAGTCATAAAAAGAAAAAATTATCATTATAATTGTGTTTCAATATTGGCATATTTTGTTTAAGTTGAAATAAAAGCAATTTAAAAACTTTAAAAGTGTGAAATTACCCTTGCCCTTTGAAGTGATAGTTTAATGTAAATGTAAGAATTAAAAGGTGACTAACCATGTATTCCTTTTTTTTATTTGTCAGCTTAATCTAGTTGGGTAGTTTAGAAATTCTGTCACAGATGTCTGAAATTGTTAAAATTAGCATGTTTTATCTGCAGAATGCAGAATGTTCATTTACATAAAATTGGTTCATTTCTAAGACAATGCGGTTATACAAATATGTTTTTATAAAATATATTTAAAGTAATTTAAAGACTTTCTGGGAAAATTACTTAAGGGAAAAGCTTGTAACATTTCTGATACATTCACCATGATTTATTCCAGCAGGGCCAACTCTACACTCAGAATAGTTGATAATCGTTATTAAGCCCTGTTTTAAAGGAAAATATTATTATTACTACAAAAGTAGAGTGAACTATTGACATTTATTAACAACACTAGAGGCCCGGTGCACAAAATTTGTGCACTCAGGGTGGACGAATTTATCAATGTGGTAATGTAGTGAGTTTTTATTTGAAATAAAGGAGAACAGATGCATTTTTATATAAATATTTTCTCTTCATATGAAGGCTAAGTTACACTAAAATCTGTATGCACGATTTTTATAATATATTTTGATATGTCAAAATTTTCTATTTTTTAGTAAAATTTAAAATATTAAAAATATTCTTATAAAGAAATCTCTTGCAGCCCTCTTAAAATTTACTCTAATGGTAATCAAGGGTACTTTACCCCATTGCTATTGCACTAAGTTTTTTTTTGGCTGGAGTATCTTAATGAGATGTTAATGGAAAATACCATTTTCTCTGTTCTTAAAGCTGACCTACATTTCAATATGTTCAGATAAAGAGGCAAGTGAAAAAGATGCTGTCTAAATTCAAGTAACATGATTGAAAACAGGATAAGCAAACAGTTTTTATATTTTTAAGTTCAGTAAGTGTGTTAGTGGTATAGAAAATTTGGAGTAAAATATTACAAGTTTCAAAGGAATTATAAAACTGTCTATGGAATATTCCTTCCATTTTTTATTTAAAATATTTCATATCGCCCTAGCCTGCTTGGCTCAGTGGATAGAGCATCGGCCTGCAATTCTTTCAAGGGCACATGCCTGGGTTGCAGGCTTGATCCCCAGTAGGGGGTGTGCAGGAGGCAGCCCAGCAATGATTCGTTCTCATCATTGATGTTTCTGTCTCTCTCTCCCTCTTCCTTCCTCTCTGGAATCAATAAAGAAATATATTAAAAAAATATATATATATCTTTCATATCATATTTTATGACTTTTAAAAGCATATTTACATGTTCAAACTCTTTGGGAAAGTGATATATGTTCAATGTCTATCTTATTTAGCATGACACCTACTAAATCAGTCTTGCAATTCTATTAATGTAAAATACTTTCAGGTAGATAAAAAAAAATAATGCACTCTTAATGTTCTTGGTTGAATGTAATTAGAAAAATAAAATTCATATTTTCTCTTCTCCATTATATATTTGCACATCACTTTAGTAATTCCCTAATTTATTTTCTAAAGAAACTAAACCAGAACAATATAAGAAAGGATTAAAAAATGCAATTTAAATCATCAATTGCCTTCACAGGAGGATGACACTGCTATACAGAATATCAAATGATGCTGTATCCTACTAAAAATGCAGCCTCTATTATTTGCTTGAGTATCTGTGGAGCTTTGTTTATGCAAATGTGACCCATGTCCTTAATTTGGGATTAAGGGTAGGAGAAAACTGATTTGCCTCACATGAGGAAAGGATACTAGATTGCAGATGTTAATAAATATCTTCTACTTTTGACTTTATATTTTAAGACTTATTATAGGGTTCTTGAATACATATATCTAGAGTCCCTTAAATAATATAGAATTATCCTATGGCATAGCTATTACTATCTCATTTCAATTTGCATATACCAATTAATAGATTTACATGTACTAATTAAGAGATTTACATATGAGAAAATTGTATTCACATTTTTTAATTAGATTTCTCTAAGTAAAATAATAAAATTATAATTATTCAAAATATAAATGAATGATGATATAATAACAGATATATCAGATAGTGAGCAAAATAAACAAAAGTTACTGTGTGTGGAACTTAACATTCAAATGATGAGAGAAATAATAAACAAGATAAAAAAATATCAAACAGGTTAAATGGTGACACTGTAAAGATGACAATAAAGCTAAGCGAGGGGACAGGAAGTGCCAGGAGTGGGCTAGATTGTATTTTCAGACAGAGTTGTCCAGACAGATTGACATGAGCTCAGTTCTGAAGCATGTCAGGGACAGAAGCAAAACTCTATGAGGGACCCAGCCAGCATGGCTCAGTGGTTGACTGTCAACCTATATGAACCAGGAGGTCATGGTTCAATTCCCCGTCAGGGCATATGCCCTGGTTGTAGGCTCAATCCCCAGTGTGGGGCACAAAGGAGGCAGCCAATCAATGATTCTCTCCAATCATTGATGTTTGTATGTATACTAGAGGCTCAGTGCATGAAATCGTGCACGAATAGGCTAGCCTGCAATCAGGGCCATGTCTGACACCCTGTGACACCCCACGACGCCCAGCAACACTCACCACTGTTGCCCCACAATGCTCACTGCGCTCACCTACACTACCCCAGGATGCTCTGTGAAGCTCCCCACCCCGCGACGGTCCTCGATGCTCCATGATGCTGCACGACTGCTCTGCGACACCCCGTGACTGTTCCATGATGCTCTCCGATGCTTGCCACCACCGCCCTGTGATGCTCCATGAAGCTCCCCTCTCCATGAAGCTCTGTGATGCTTGCAGCCCTGTGAAGCTCCACAACGCTTGTCTTCTTTGCCCTGCAATGTTCCTCAATGCTTCCTGCCCTGTGACACTCCTCGATGCTCTGTGATTGCCACACGACTGCTCCGCAACATCCCGCAATGGTCTGCAAAGCTCCCCACCCTGTGATGCTCTGCAACGCTCGCCTCCGCTGCCCCACAACACTCCCCCAAGCTCCCCACCCCACGACTGCTCCGCAAAGCTCTCCGCCCCGTGATGCTCTGTGACACTTGCTACCACCCCATGATGCTCGTTGCTGCTCGCTGCTCGGTGCTTACCACCACTCGGCACCCATAGCCTACTACCACTCAACAGTCCCCAGTACCACTCTACTGCCACACAGCCCAGTTCCTGTGGTTCCCCGTTGGCCATCCAGCAATGGGATACACCTCATGGTGACCAGTCATTTGGTCATCATGGTCATCACAGACACTGGCTTTTTATATATAAAGATATTTAAGAAAACTCCATGAGGGGCAGGGGTGAGGGAAGGAGACCTTCCACATATAAGTAACATCAATCCAAAAAGCCCAGTAGTGAAAATTTGCCTGAAGAATGGGTGGACAGTCATGGGGTCAGGTAAGCTGAAGAAGAGTAAGGAAAGAGAGAAGAGAGAACTTGGGTCTTTTTAAAACTAAGATTTGAATTCATTGGAGGTGTTAAACAGAGGGACAATATACCAAACTGAGTTTAAAATAAGTTTTAAGGGTTTTAGCCTGAGAAAAGACTGAAGAGGAATGAAGGCCAAATTGAGAAGATCCATTAGGACATTACAGTAATTATCTAGGTAAGAGATGTCAGTGGTTTTACTTACAATGGTATCAGTGACGGTGGTAAAGAGTGGCAGGAACCAACATACATGAGGAAGGTCAGAAGGAAAGATTTGTTGACAAGTTGAATACCTAAAATTTGAGTTCACATAAGATAATGTCAGGTGTATTTTTCAACAGTGATTAAGTAAAATATTACAACTTGAAATCCAGATTTGCCTCACTGGTGATCATTGTCAGCTAATTTCATTCCTTAATTTATCAGTAAGTAATTCCTGAGGATTTAGTACACGTTAGGCATTTTTGCAGGACATAACTGAAGAGTCTATATAAAATTAATTTAAAAGGTATGTGTTCATGTGTTTTCATTGTAATGGAAGAGGAAATATAAAATCTCAGTGGAATTGTGACTGGTTGGAGATTGGCAAATATAATCACAAATGTAGGAAGAGTTCTGGAATTCTAATGCATCTACTTAAAAATTACAGAAAAAAAACAGTGTGACACACAAAAAAACACGTCACAATTTTCAGAGAATAATTAGGCATTATTTTACAAAACTTGTAAGAAATCTATGACTTGACTAAAACATTACTTGAAAATACATGTGTATTAATTCGCTAGAGCTGCCATCACAAAGTACCATAGCATAGAGTGGCTAACAAAACAAAAATATATTATCTCACAGTTCTGGAGGCTAGAAGTCTGAGAGCAAGGTGTCAGAGGGTTGTTTTCCTGCTGGGTGTAAATCGTTTGCGGCCTCATCTATTCCTCTCTAAGGAATGAGCTACACCAAAGTGGCAGAAACTGGATAACTCAAAGTTATCCTAAGTCTGACTTAAAAGAAAGCCACAGAACATTAAAGATGCTATGAAAATCTTCAGGGGGGAAAAGGGACTTTATTTCTATTCCAAAGTTTTACAGTCCTTTCAAATTTGTGGCTTCACTCATCTCAGGGCTCTTCATCAATGGGTAACATTTTCAATACACATGTCGAGAGTGAATCTAAAAACCTGTAAATCCTTGAAAAGAAAATTGCAGTCTGCTTTTCTTCCCCCATACCCCTCCTGTAGTTTCAAGTTCGGAATGTTTTGATGTCCCTGAATCAAGTTTACAGCTGTGTGAGCTATGAGAGCTCAGTGTTGGTTTACTCAGGGTCTTTAAATACAAATACATTCCATTCATCCATCCATGCATCCATGCATCCATCCATCCAATATGCATTTGCCAGTGTTATGCCATGCACAGACTACATCCTAGATTAAAATTCAAGAAAAATTTAAATTTATCCCATAATATAGGCATCAAGTTGCATTAAAATATTGCAAATTCCATTATGTCGATTCAAATCCTTCCACACAATTATAGTCACAAATTGAATGTTAGCAAATATATTCCAGAAGCATGTTATCACCCATAGTCATCAGTTTCCTTCTGGCCAAAGAGATGCTTAGCACTTCTCATAAGTAGAAATTATGAGAGAATAACTTCACAATATTTTCCAATATCAGAGCTGTTACAGATATTAATGTGCATCAACACTTCAGAGGACAATTTGGCATTGTATAAGAAAACTTGTAAGAAATCTATGACTTGACTCAAAAAAATTACCTGGAAGTATATGTGTTTGAATTTGCTATGGCTGCCATCACAAAGTACAACAGGACGGCTTACAAAACAGAACTGTGTTGTCTCACGGTTCTGGAGGCTGAAAGTCTAAGAGCAAAGTGTCAAAGGGTTTCCTTCTGAGTCCATGAGGGAAGGATGGAGTCTAGGCCCCTCTCCTTAACCCAGAGATGGCAGTGTACCATCTTTCCTCTGTGCCGTCTGTGTTTTTGTCCAAATTCCCCTTTTTGTAAGAACGACCAGTCATACTGGATTAAGCCTAACCCTGGTGACCTCACTTTAACTTGAATACCCCCATAAAGACCTTCTTTCCAAATAAAGTCACATCTGAGGTCCCAATTGCTTAGGGACACAGCATTGAATTTTTGGAGGACAGAATTCAATTGCTAACATGGTATCAATGTATATGCCCAGGTATTATTAATATAGGATATTTTATAAAACAAAAATGTGTAAGTAGGAATAAAAATAAAAAAGTAAACTTAAATATGCAAACAAATAAATGGCTAAATACAAAGGACTGTGGTCAGTTAATTAAAAAACACTTAGTTTGATGTAATATAAATAGATATAGTTATAAAATATTTCTTAAGTAAAAAGAACATTACAAAAGTATTTTACATAAGGTATATATATTATATATGTGATATATGTATATATTGTGTGAATATACATATATTCCTATAAAGATACAAATGATAATAGTATTATTCCTAATTGCCTCTGAAGAGTAGCACTAGGAATTTAAAGGCTCATACAAACTTTATATCAATAACGTTAAGAGATTTTAAACAAGTAAGTAAATAATAAGTGTAATACTGTGAAGAGGAAAAATGCCCAGAGAAAGATATCAAATGAAAATGTAACTTCTCTAGTTAATCAATATGTGAATCTGAGCAAAGCATTCTCTCTCTGTTAAGATTTCACTATATGTCATAAGGAAAATTAAGGTGTGTTTTTTCATAAAGTTGCTGAGGAATGAAATGTTGTAGCGCACACACACACACTTGTGAGTTTTGATGGTAGAGTAAGACAATGAGACAAATGAAATAACCACCAGTACTTCTCTTACTGTGGCTGGGTAGGTCAGAGGCAAAAACACCAGCTCCCCATTGTTCTGTTTTTCTCCATGTTATGGAACCAAGTGTGGGTTACGTGATATGTAGCACAACTGGGCAGAATTATCACACTATATAGGAGCCCCAAACAAAAAGATTTTACCTTTTTTAAGGCCTGCGGAGCTGGGGAGAGGAATAAAGTGAAGGGCTGGGAGTGAAACAGTACTGAGTTTTAAGGTACATAAGGGGGTTATAGCAGGTTTGAAAATATTTTCAAACCAAAAATTGTCACCTAAATCTTTATTTTAAATTGTTAAGTTGGAATCTAGAAGACTTAAATCTAAGAGATTTGTGTCTACTTTTAAGAACTAGAAAATGTGTTTGAAATTAGAGCTGTTGAACCCCACATTTTAATATTTATTGGATAGAGTTTCATCTTGGTGGAAATATAAGTATTGCACTTTATTGAAGTTATCTTAGTTGAATTTTCACACCTGAGGATTTTTTAATATTCATAAAAATTAACTCAAAGTATATTTGCAGATAATGCAACTTTGTGTAAAGTATGGTTGATCTCTTCTGTAGACCAGTAAATGGAACTCACTAGTCTTCATATACCAGATATACACTAATTTCCTTCTAAATTTTGTACATTTCCCCCTTCACTCAGAGTAATCAATAATTAAGAAATAAATAAAATAGTACAAATATGTATGTTGGTAATGAATTAAGTCCAAGAATAAACTTTATCCTCAATAATATGTTAATTATAATAAAGAGAAATCACAATAAAAATCTGACCTTTTTGGTGATTCTTGAATGTTGTTTAAATTCAATTGCAATACCAAATCAGATAACTTTGATTCTTCTAATTTTCCTTCCACAAAATTTTCCTGATATTTTCAAATAGAAAAATTAAAAAAAAAACACATGATCATATCAGCATTTTTTCTGAAACTTTTCTTATTTACTTCCTCACTCTATTTCATAATTGTACAAAAGATGTGCTAAATTAATAAAAAGTGATATAGATTTTGTGGCAATATTGATATAAAATGATTAAAAAGAGTGTGTTTTCTTTTACAACCATATAGCTGAACATTTGATAGAGCATTGTGTATTTTAAAGTAAAAGTATTAGAGAAACTTTCTGGAGTGTTGTCTATAAATATATATTTTTTTATAAATAGTGTCTTTAAGCATACAAATAGTAGTTTCCACAGATCTTTGAAATTTATTAAATATTTTATATATTTTAGTTGATTTTTATAGAGTTTATATAATACTGATGGTTTTATTAATCTTAAGACATTATATAAGGATAAATATGAACTGATTCATGAATTTCAAAAATATATCAATAGTTATGTAATTATTTTTAGTAGAATCTTTTACAACTTATGCGTAGAAAATTGCTGGTTGATATATTTGGTATCTTTGCCACAATTTAATTTTTCTTTATATATACTACAGAAGTATTTTATATAGTCAAAGGTATTTAATAGTTCATATTAAACAAAGATGTAAAATTGCATTTGATGAATATAAATTATTCCTCTTTGTTTAATTTTGAACACTTTCTGAAATAAAGATATTTTCATTTTTACTCTTAAAATGTACTTTATATTTTCAAATATGCTGAATAACTAGAATTTATTATATGCAATCGGAAGATATTTTAAAGGGGGGATAGAAATGATTTCCCTTTTAGTAACATCAGAGAGTTTACAAGATTACATTATGCTTCTATACTAAATGCACAATTTTATACAACTGGTAAAGAATCAGAAAGATTTTCCCAGACAATCATACTGAGTTGTTTGAAAACATTAGTTTTGTTTATTATGTATAAACCATTTGAATCTCTAAACTTAAAAAGTATATAAACATCTGGATGTGGGATAATATCTATAAAAGTAAAATTTTTAAAACCGGTAAAGTATTTGGACATCAAAGTTTGCATACATTCAGCAAATTACAGTCAACTAGTTTGGTCACACACATTGTTTTGTGTTCCTGTAAAAAAACTTCAACCAAGACAGTTCCTTATTTCCAATGTTATTGTAGAAGTGTCTCTAGAATTGAGTGTGATTACTTTGGATACTTTCATTATATAAAACTCATAGTTTAAATACTAGTAAAATGCAGTTGCTGATATTACTCTAAACATTGTACAATTTTCTATGTCATGGAACCTATTTGAAAGGATGTGGTTGCTCATGAATAGGAATACTAGGTGTACCACTTAGTAATGCGGATTTTTTTCAATAGATGTTGATATATATGCAATTTGATAGATGGAGTTACACATATGTTGATATATATGTGATTTGATATGTATGCTATTTTGTTGTATTGACAGCAAGCTTTAAAACTTCATATGTCAAATTTGCTGAAGGTGTTAACATCATAGATATTTTTACTCTTAAAAATGTCGAATTTTGTGCCAAAAAAAGAGCATTTGTGGGAAATTTTAATTCATTACTTTATTTTGAAGAAAAGTGCTGCTGAAAGTTATTCTATACTTTGGGAAGATTATGGTGAACATGCTCCATCTCAAGATACTTGTGAATGCTGGTTTAAATGCTTTAAAAGTGATGATTTCTATGTGAAAGACAAAGAACATCCAGGTCAACAGAAAAAGTTTGAAGACCAACAATTACAAGCATTATTGAATGAAGATGTATGTCAAACTCAAAAACAACTTGCAGAAAGATTAAACATTGCTCAGCAAACAATTTCCGATCATTTACAAGCAATGGGAAATATTTTAAAGGAAGAAAAATGGGTGCCACATCAATTGAACGAAAGACAAATGGAAAACTGAAAAGTCATCAGTAAAATGTTGCTTCAACAGCACAAAACAAAGTCTTTTTTGCATAGAATTGTGACTGGTAATGAAATGTGCATTTATTTTGAGAATCCCAAATGCATAAAATCATGGGTTGATCCAGGTCAACCATCAATATTGACTACAAGGCCAAATTGCTTCAGAAAGAAGACAATGCTCTGTGTTTGGTGGGATGATGAAGGTGTGGTGCATTATGAGCTTCTAAAACCAGGTGAAACCATTAATACTAGTCGCTACAGAGAAAAAATAATCAATTTGAACCATGCTTTGATTGTGAAACGACCAGAATGTGCCAGAAGACACAGCAAGGTAATTTTGCTTCATGATGGTGCACCATCACACACTTCAAAACCAGTTAAAGACACGTTAAAAGATCTTGCCTGAGAAGTATTAACCCACCCACTGTATTCACCAGACCTTGCTCCTTCAGATTACCACTTGTTCCTATTGATGGCACACACACTTTCTGAGCATCACTTCAAAATGTACAAAGAAGTGGAAAATTGGTTCTCTGAATGGTTTGCCTCAAAACAAGAAAAGTTCTATTGGGATGGTATCCACAAATTACCTGAAGGATGGGGGAAATGTGTACCTAGCGATGGACATTACTTTGAATAAAGCACTTTTGATGTTTCTCTTGAGATTATCGTGTTTTCTTTTATTACAAAATCTGCCAACTATTAACTGGTACACCTAGTATGTCATGCTTTTATGTGATTCCCTTTGTGCTGGACAGATCAAGGTTCAAATTCAGCAAAATCACTTGCTAGCTCTGTGACTAGCTCTTTAAACTATGGAAGAAATTCAATAATCATAACAAAACTCGAATAATATTTATTTCTCAACTTATTTAAGGATTATTTAGAATTTAATGAAATTATTGAAATGTAATGGACACAATAAATAATACCAGTAACACATAATAATGTTTACATCTTTCCCAAATGTGAAATATTATGTTTTCTGCCCCTTAAAAATTATCTTAACTAAACACAGAAATGAGTCATTATATAGGTATTGATTCAAAAGTTTGCTTTTAAATCCATCTAATTGTTCCTTAGTGACTATAAAGTAGGCACTGCATCTCAATTGTAAAGAAACTTTTAGATACTTACTTTATATTTTAATTTGACAAATATTTTTAAAATGAATGAGATATAAGGAAGGTAGTTAACATCAGACCTTTTATTTCACATGTTGGAACCATATTCTATATTTACACATATTATTTCCTTTTTGCAATTTGGGTAAATACATCACAGTTATTTCTAATTTGGGATCCTGAGACTAAAATGGGATCATTTTTACAATTTAATTAAGATACAAATTAATAAAGCATGTACATATTGGAAAACTTAGTCTTGCTTTCTTTTCCAAAACCTATGAACCAAATTCAATTTAGGATCGATACACCATGCAATCATTTTCAAAGACTACTCTTGAGCAGGTCGACTAGCGGACAGTTTCAAGGAGGCAAATTGATCAAAGTAGTTATTTTCCCTGGATTCTAACACAAAGCAACATCAAATAATGTTGCTTTGCTGGTTTGGTATTCTTTCATGCTTTGAACTAGTATTATATACTGACTAAGGTTTGTGTCCTCAAGTAAAATTATGAGTCTTTCCTGCAGAATACACTTGAAGAAACTCATGAATAGTTGAAGAAAACACAGATGAAAGTGTTTTTCTTGCTTCTCTACTTAGTGACATTTTTATAATCTTGGTTTTTTATAGCTCTAGCTAGATGATCAAAAGATCTCTGGTCTCTCTGTGTGGATAGACTATAATGTATATATTCAGAAAATGTGAGTTTTACATATAATAAACTTAACTGCTCTTTAGTTATATTGTCCATGATAAGGCTCAACAATAAAGAAAATGTAGATTTAAAAATACATTAGAAATATTCCAGATATCTGAATTTTTCACTTAACTGTTTGTATGTGGAGACATATCTTTTTAGGGTGTTTTTCTCTGTGTAAAGTACTAAAGTTGTCAGTTATCTGGTTTAAGAAATACTTTGACCATGACAGGTTACTGCTGAAATTACTTGTATTAATGAACTTGTGATCATTTGAAATTATTATATTATTGTTTATATTATTAAATTCATTATTGTTTTTAATATTAATATTATTGTTAGTTATATTATTATAAATATTAATTTTATGAAAGACAAAATAATTTTACTTCTCTAATAATTTGGAATATTATAAATAGAATTATTGGATTCAGTATCATTATTTTTCATGCCAATTTTAAGTACCAAGATAGTGATAATCTGCAATTAAATTTGCTTCTTATTACTCTTTTTGGAAATAGCCTGAATGTCCATTTTCTTATACTAGTTGTGAGAATTGCATGAGGAAACACATGTTTGGTTGAATTCTAGGCAACAGGTTGTGTGGGGATGATACAAGACAGGAGTGTGTGCATTTCCTATTTTAATATCCGGCTGTTGGGGAGCATAAGAAACTTGGTTGGAAAGTTGTAAGGAGGACAGTCTGAGGAAAAGGAAGTGTGTGGAAGGTTGCCTGACCTGTTTATCAAAATTCTGACTTAGGGGAAACAGGGGAGAGTCAAAGGTGGCACCCCTAATTATTGCTTTCCAATTATTATTTCCAATAAATATTGGAAATAATTGTTGCTTATTTCCAAACAAGTCTGTGCACATGCAGACCCCTGGGTGTTTACTGGAATCCTTATGCTTAATCCCTAGATGCCCTTGCCTAGAGGACAATGTAAACACACATGTCCTCCCAAGATTACTCACCCTACTAATTATATCTAAGGATAAAAACTGCAATAAAAGGCTAACGAGGCAGGCAATTAAGGCTGCTTGGACCCTTGAGCCAAGCAAGCCCCTTAGCCCTTTCTTTCACAGTGAAACTATGTCACAGTAATTTGTTCATCCATCATTCAGGGGCTGCTGGTCAGCCCTGGCAAGATGGTTCCCTGTGTGAGGAGCCCGTGCATCCAGTTGTAGTTGCTTATTTAGTAGTTGCTCTGGTGATAGTAGAAAGAGCTAAAAGGAAGTATTGGAGGAGGAACTGACTTTGGTGTATCAGGAGTTGTGGGAAGTATGCTTTTTTTTTACTAGAACATGTGCTCAACTATATTGTTTTCCTAAAAATAGTCCTTTAAATTCATTAATAGCCTTTCTAAGAAAATTTCAAAATATCTCATGAACATATAATATTATTTTCATACTATCTTTTGATAGAATAATTATCTGCCTTTGTGCATGGTAAATCTCTATCTATCTATCTATCTATCTATCTATCTATCTATCTATCTATCTAAAGAGCCAGTGTCCTAACATCCAAAACGACTTTGAAGGCTCGGGCCAAACACCGGAAGTCAGTCCTGCAGTCAGTACTGGGTCACCATGGCAACCCAGCACTGACTGACACACTGCAGACACCTCAGTGACCCAGCACTGACTGCCGAGGGGGCTGCAATCAGATTGGGAGAGAAAAGCAGGGTCTGATTGCAGCGCCTAGGCCTGTCAGTGCTGAGTCAGCGTAGCAGAAGTCAGGCCTGGCGACCCAGCATTGACTGCCGAGGGGGCTGTGATCAGGCCTAGACAGAGCCAGGAGAGAAAAGCAGGGTCTGATCGCAGCCCCCGTGGCAGTCAGTGCTGGGTCGGCGTGGCAGAAGTCAGTTCTGCAGTCAGTGAACATAGGGTCAATTAATATTAAGTGAACATAGGTTCAATTAATATCTCTTTCAGAGGAGTTGAGAATATAAAGTACAATGTAGAGCAATTACTTATATTATTTCACATAGAACTCTTTTCAACTAAGATATTTTCCTTTATTTAAAATGTATTTTTATTGTTGAAAGTATTACAGGTGCCCCTTTGTTTTAGTTTTTTTTCTTTTTTCTTTTTACCATTGATCTCCTCCACCCTGCACCCACCCCTTCCAGGCCTTTGCCACACTATTGTCTGTGTCCATGGGCTATTCCTAATACATAAAAATCTAGAAATATTTAGAGAAAATAAAATGAAAGATATGCCAGGTAAATATTGAACAGAAGAGCTGAAGTTGCTGCATGAATACTGGATACAGGCCTGAAACCAAAACACAACTCATGAGATAAAATTAGACATTGTAATATAACAAAAGGTTCCTTTCACTAAAGAGGTAAGATGGTTCCTAATACTCATACACGTAATAGAACAGTGTGGGGGTTCAGAATGAGCCTCACCAAGCTGTGTCTCAGTGGTATGCAGATTTTTGAGCTAAGGGCAATTATAGCTTCAGGCTCAAGTGAAAATTCTGCCCCTCCCTTTAACTACCTAAAAAAAAAATGAATTAGAGGCCTTACCCATAATAAGACATTATCCTATATAATAAAAGGCTAATATACAAATCGACCAAACAGCAGAATGACCGGTCACTATGACACACACTGACCACTAGGGGGCAGATGCTCAATGCAGGAGCTGTCCCCTGGTGGTCAGTGTGCTCCCACGGGGTGAGCACCTCTCAGCCAGAAGCAGGCTCATGGCTGGCTAGCACAGCAGTGGTGGTGGGAGCCTCTCCTGCCTCCGTGGCAGCGCTAAGGATGCCTGACTGATGGCTTACGTCCACTCCTTATGGGCCCTATGGGGAGCAGGCCTAAGCCATCAGTCAGACATCCCCTGAGGGCTCCTGGACTGCAAGAGGATGCAGTCCGGGTTGAGGGACCCCCCCCTCTAGTATTAAATAAAATGGTCAGGATCTCTCAGAAAGTCAGTAATAGGGTAAAAATATGAATTAATTTTCAAACTGATCATCTATATTATTACACTAGAGGCCCAGTGCACAAAATTTGTACACAGGGAGGGGGGGTCCCCTCAGCCCAGCCAGCACCCTCTTCAATCCAGGACTCCTAGGGGGATGTCCGACTGCCGGTTTTGGCATGATCCCAGGGACGAAATTGGCAGTTGGACATACCTCTCACAACCCAGGACTGCTGGCTCCTAACTGCTTACCTGCCTGCCTGCCTGATTACCCTTAACTGCCCCCCCCAGCCAGCCTGATCACCCCTAACGGCCTCTGCCTGCCAGCCTGGTTATCCCCAAATGCCCCCTCTGCTGACCTGGTTGCCCCTCACTGCCCCACACCAGCCTAGTCACCCCCAACTGCCCCCCCCCACTGGCCTGGTTGCCCCTCACTGTGCCCTCTACTGGCCTGGTAACCCAGAACTGCCCTCCCTGCCACCCCAATTGCCCCTAACTGCCCTCACCTGCCAGCCTGGTCACCCCTAACTGCTCTCCCCTGCAGGCCTGGTCATCCCCAACTGTGCTCTGCTGATGGCCTGGTCACCCCCAACTTCTCTCTGTTGCCAGCCTGGTCACCCTTAACTGCCCTCCCCTGCCAGCCTGGTTGTCCCCAAACTGCCCTCCCCTGCCAGCCTGGTTGCCCCTAACTGCCCTCCCCTGCTCGCCTCATTGCCCATAACTACCATCCCATGCCAGCCATCTTGTGACAGCCATCTTTGGCCCCATGGGCACAGCCATTCTTGACCTATTATATAGGTTAATTTCTGACAAATGCAGATACTGAAAAATAACTGAGAAATCAATCTAACATTCTTTCAGCACCCATTCTACAGAGAAATTATTGTTTTAGGTGCCTGGGGTAACTGCAGTGAACAGATCAAACAAAAACTCATCCCAGTTTAGAACTTACATTCCAGATTGAGGAAACAAACAATAAAAAAGAAAGCAAGTCATTACACATTATGTAAACAGTGATAAAAGTTTTGGAAGAAAGGATTGGGTTTGGAGACTGCCTGAAAAGGGTGGCAGAAGTTATTGCTTTTTTCTAATGATCACTGAAAGCCGGATATTTGAGGAAAGAACTAAAGAAGTGACAGAGTTATTCATGGAGATTGCCAGAGTAAAAATATTACAGAAAGATAAAAGCAGACTTAAAGTCTCAGGCCCAAAGCAGTAAAAGAATAATGAACCCTGCCCTGACTGGGTTGGCTCAGTGGATAGAGAGTCGACCTGCGGACTGAAAGGTCCCAGGTTCGATTCCACTCAGGGGCATGTACCTTGGTTGAGGGCACATCCCCAGTAGGAAGTGTGCAGGAGACAGCTGATCGATGTTTCTCTCTCATCGATGTTTCTAACTCTCTATCCCTCTCTCTTCCTCTGTAAAAAATCAATAAAATATATTTTTTAAAAAAAGAATAATGAACCCAGTGTGTCTGGGCCTCCGTTTGGTAGGCAATAATGACAGGAGAGGAATCCTGCTGGGTTTGATTGCCATTGTAAAGACAATGGTTTTCGTTTAGAAAAAGGTGGGCCGGCTGGCCTGGCTCGTGGTTAAGCATGGCTCTATACACCAGGAGGTCATGGTTCCATTCCTGGTCAAGGCACATGCCTGGTTTGCAGGTTAGGTCCTCAGTTGGAGGTGTGCAGGAGGCAGCTGATAAATGATTCTCTCTCATCATTGATGTTTCCGTCTCTCTTTCCATCTCCCTTCCTCTCTGAAATCAATCAATCAATCAATAAGAAGGTGGGAAGGCAGTGTAGAGTTTTAAGTTGTTGAGTAAACATATCTTGTTGTATTTTTAAAGTATCAATTACTCTGTTATATTGTGAGTGGGCTGATCATCAGTGTGGCAAAGTTAGAAGCAGGCAGTGCAGTTAAACAGCTCTTGTAAAATTCTATGATGGTGAGTAGGAGTGTAAAATTAATGGATTATGGCTATGTTTGCAAGATTTGGTGTGTCTCAGAGGTGGAGATGTATAAAAAAAGATTGAAATTGAGGATGACTCCAAGATTGTTGGGCTGTGCAACTGAGAAATAAGATGGTTGACTTAGAAATAAGTATGGAATAAGAGAAATCAGCAGTTTGGCTTTGGGCACAAGTGTGGTAGTAGGATGCCCGTTATATATTTTGCAGTGTCAAGTCTCTATTTGGATTCAGCCTAAAATTCAAAGGAGAAGTATAGCCTGGGAATACAATCTAGTTTTCATCTATGCATAGATGCTATGTAGAACATGTGACTATATGAGATTAATTAGGAGAGGGGGGAGGAGGCAGAGAGAGAGAGAGACAGACAGAGAGAGGAAGAGACAGAGAGACAGAGAAAGACAGAGAGATACAAGAACTCCTTTGGACATAACAAAATTAAGGGATCAGGGGGGTGAAAATAACCAGCCATGGGACCTGAGAAGAACTAAGGAATGGGTAGGAGAACCTGAGTGAATCTGGGTAACTGAGACACATTTTAAATTAATGGAAAGATTAAATTCCCCGAGTAACCATTAGAGACTATATCCACATAAAAGTAGCTTAAAATTTAATCTAAGGAAATACTGTGAAAAGTACTGTTCCCATGAAAATGAGGTTTCGGGTCTTTATTAGAATACACACTGCCCCATTTCAATTTATTTTTTTGAAGAAAATTCTTTAAAGATCTTCTTAAATAATGTTAACTACTAAACTTACTCAAAAAGAAAATACACAGTAAATAGGGATATGTAACAACAAATATAAAATTCTTAAAACAGGAAAATATTTAATTAGCTGTTCTTGAGTCACATACCTAACCCTAACCTAGAATGGAGGAGGATGTTCTTGTGAATAACAGTCACTTTAACTCTTGCAGAGAAAAGTCAAGTTACCATGACCAAAAAAAATTTGAGTTGGATATTGAGTTTATTCTTATTTATATTGAACATGTTCTCCTTTGCATTACTTCCCTCTCCTTCTAGCAATGCTATAAAATGAAAATCAGGGCCTCCTAAAGCTATAATCCAATTTTTATTTTTTTAAATAAATCTTTATTGTTCAGATTATTACAGGTGTTCCTCTTTTATTTTCCCCATAGCTCCCCTCCACCTGATTCCCCACCCCACCCCATGCCCTTAACCCCCGCCACTATCTTCATCCATAGGAGTAAGATTTTTGTCCAATCTCTTCCCGCACCCCTCACACGTGCTTCCCCTGAGAATCGTCAGTCCACTCCCTTTCTATGTCCCTGATTCTATTATATTCACTAGTCCATTCTGTTCTTCAGATTTTTCATTCACTTGATTTTTAGATTCACTTGTTGGTAGGTATGTATTTGATGTCATTTTGTTGTTCATACTTTTTATCTTTACCTTTTTCTTCTTCTTCCTCTTCTTAAAGGATACCCTTCAGCATTTCGTGTAATCCTGGTTTGGTGGCGATGAACTCCTTTAGCTTTTTCTTGTCTGTGAAGCTCTTTATCTGACCTTCAACTCTGAATGATAGCTTTGCTGGGTAGAGTAATCTTGGTTGTAGGTTCTTGCTGTTCATCACTTTAAATATTTCTTGCCACTCCCTTCTGGCCTGCATAGTTTCTGTTGAGAAATCAGCTGACAGTCGTATGGGTACTCCCTTGTAGGTAATTAACTGTTTTTCTCTTGCTGCTTTTAATATTCTCTCTTTGTCTTTTGCCCTTGGCATTTTAATTATGATGTGTCTTGGTGTGGTCCTCTTTGGATTCCTCTTGTATGGGGTTCTGTGCGCTTCCTGAACTTGTACGTCTATTTCTTTCACCAGGTAGGGAAAGTTTTCTGTCATTATTTCTTCTAATAGGTTTTCAATATTTTGCTCTCTCCCTTCTTCTGGCACCCCAAAAATTCGGATGTTGGTTCACTTGAAGTTGTCCCAGAGGCTCCTTACACTATCTTCATATTTTTGGTTTCTTTTTTCTTTTTGTTTTTCTGGTTGGATGTTTTTTGTTTCCACATATTTTCAGATCTTTGGTTTGATTCTTGGGGTATGTTGATCTACAGTTGAGTTTCTGTATATTCTTTATTTTAGACAGTGTATGCTTCATTTCTGACTGGTCCTTTTCCATTTTTTTGGCATTCTCCTTAAGGTCCTTGAAGGTCTCACTAAGCTCCTCAGAAGTGTCATCAAGTTTCTCAGCGGTTTTTAGAAGATTCTTGAGTAACCTTATACATGTGGTTCTGAACTCTATGTCATCCAGTAGTTTGCTTTCCTCCGTTTCTTTGTTTCTGCATTTTGGCTGCTTCCCTGTGTTGATGGAGTGGCCTCATTTGATATAGAGGTCTCACAGAAATTATTGCTAATCTATCTTTCCAACAGAATTTACCATTTCATATACTATGAGTTTCACGGACTTTTTATTAAATAGAATCTAAACTCTATAATGCCAGAGATTGGTGTGAATTAATATTACTGTTATATCATCACCCTCAGTACACTTTTAAGCACACAGTAGAGATCATATGAATATTTGTTGAATGAATGAACTCACCAATAAACAAATAAATACATAAATATATATTTTAAATATTTGGAAATCCTATTAACAAGTGATTATCTTGGCAAATAGCTAAAATATGGCACTTGCCTTATTATAGACATTTTTATACACAATCAATAAACAATATATTTTAAATGAACAGCAAAACTTTTGTATATCTTACACATTAAATTGCACTTAAGAATCATCAACAAATCAACAAAAGACAAGTGCCGATGAGGATGTGAAAAAAAAGGAACCCTCGTGCACTGCTGGTGGGAATGCAGACTGGTGCAGCCACTGTGGAAGACAGTATATATTTTCCTCAAAAAACTAAAAATGGAACTCCCATTTGACCCAGTAATCCCACTTCTAGGACTATATCCCAAGAAACCAGAAACACCAATCAGAAAGGATATATGCACCCCTATGTTCATAGCTGCACAATTCACCATAGCTACGATTTAGGAACAACCTAAGTGCCCATCAGTACATGAGTGGATTAAAAACCTGTGGTACATCTACGCAATGGAATACTATGCTGCTATAAAAAAGAAGGAACTCTTGCCATTTACAACAGCATGGATGGAACTGGAGAGCATTATGCAAAGCAGAATAAGCCAGTTGGAGAAAGATAAATATCGCATGATCTCACTCATATGTGGGATATAATGAACAACATAATTTGATGAACAAAAATAGAGCCAGAGACAAATGGCAGGGGAGGTGGTTGGGTGGGGGGAGTTAGAGAGCAAACAAAGGACTTGTATGCATGAATATTAGCATAACCAATGGACACAGACACTGGGGCAGTGGGGACTCACCTGGGGTGGGAATGGCCGGGGGGCAGGGGTGTCAATCTGGGAAAAAGGAGACATAAGTAAAACTTTAAACAAAAATAATAATAATAATAATAAAATAAAAATAAAAACCCATCTTTCAAACAAAAACAAAAACACAAAAAAGGGAACTGTGACAATATGGCCACAATATGCATCCTCCATTGTTTTATTTTAACCTGTGCTTCTACTGAATACTCTACAATAACTGAATATTTCTGGACATGAATATGTTTTACCATGTTTCTACAGATCCTCACTTTTTATTAATTTTTCTTTATCCTTTCAGATGCACTTTCTCCTATAAAATATGTTACCTGTTTACCTTACAATGATAAAAAGTTCCATTGACTCAAAATATCTTTATTAAAAAGTAAACCCAATCCTAATCTTTCTACCTATCTTTCTATACTTTATAGTTATCCTGATCATTCATTTGTTTTTTTTCACAAAGTATTTTAAAGACATTGAAACTTGCATTAAACATAAAATTGTGTCAGGTTGCCTTTTGTGGTAATGAACCAACAAAGAAAACCCCTAAGGAATGTCTCTAGACACACAAAATAGGAAAGTCACTTACTTATGCATAGTGGGCATGGCCATCAGTCTTTACCACTGTGAAAGTTTTTTTTCTGGAAAAAAAGAGAGAAGACAGCTTATGAGCACACTATCTATTTAGGAATGTACTGCTAAAAATATTCCTTTCTAGAAGGTTAATTAGAATAGAAGGCACATACATCTTTAAGTGCTAACATTGCAAATGCCTACACCATAAAATTGGATAATAGCTAGAACTATATCCATATTGTGAACTATTGGTCTTTAAAAAAACACCTGAAAATTTATATTTGTATATAAGTTTGTATAATAATAATAATAGCTGCTAACATTTGTAGAGCACACTTTGTACTGATTGTGTCCTATGCATTTTACACATAATAGTTTTTATCACATACTTTTTGAACCAAACTATTAATATCTGCTATTTCACAAATGAGAACTCCAAAGCTTAAGCAGAATGACTGGATGACTGAGGGTTGTTCAGCTAGTTATTGGTGGAGCCAGGAGTTGAAACTAAGTCTTTCTGCTGATCATAACCATTTTATAGTGTTGGTTGGCTGATATAATGACTCAGCCATTAAGAACAGAAAAATATGGGGAGTGGAACACCAGAAATATGAAGATATTATAATACTGTACCTAGAAAATAAAATGAATGTCTGGAAATATCTAGGACTGTAACATGTACCTTATTCTCACCACACCAATGGTTTTACCAACTCCTCAGTGAGAAGGATTGAATTTAATACTCAAACTAAAGAGTGTATTATTATAAGACGAGAGGCCCGGTGCACAAAATTTATGCACGGTTGCAGTCCCTAGGCCTGGCCTGTGATTGAAGCACAAGCATCTGGCATGGAAGAGCAGGTACCAACTGACCTCTGGGCCCTGGGAAGCACCTGGGCCCTCGAACCACTGTGGGCACCCCTCCACCTGAGACACGGTGCCCAAGTCCCCATGAGGAGATGCAGTGAACACATCCAGACACCATGGGCCAGGGCACAGTGTGGGCCTCTTAGCTTGCTTCGTAGACCGGCTTCTGCATGAACCCACAGGGAGCCTGACCAGCCCCTGCAGTCGTGGTGGCAGCATCCTAGCTCACCCAGAAAAGGCCGCAAAGTTTCAGGGTGGGCTCCTCATGGGTGCCTGGCACCTGAGTGTGGGGGCTTCCCTGGCACATGAGCCCTGGCATCCCAGGGGAGGGTAACAGGGGGAGTGAGAGTGAGATTGGCAGGCACCCCACATTCTCACCACACCTCTGTCCCCATCACCCCCACCCCCAGGTAACCTGTGAGAGGTCGCAGGTCGTCGCCCACGCCCACCATGTTCCATGCCACCTACTGATGCTCAGTGCATGTCATGCGAGTGGTCAAACGCCCGGTCTCCTGGTAGAACTCCAGGCTGAACAACTGCCTGAGGGAGCAATTTGCATATTAGGCTTTTATTATATAAGATATACATTCAGAAAATTGCCCTTAATAATGTAGACTTAACCAAAATTTGCCTTTATATATATGAGCAAAGGCAATTTTTTTCAGTATCCTATCTAATAAAAAAGGAATATGCTAATTGACCATCACACCCTCACAAGATGACAGCTCCCACAGCCACAAGATGGCAGTGCCCAGTCCCCTCAGCCCCATCTCACCCAGTCCCTGCAGCATCCAGCCTCATCTAGCCTCAATCCTCCAGTTCCCTCAGCCCTGCAAGGGAAGGCAGTTGGGAGCAGTCAGGCTGGCAGGGGAGGGCAGTTCGAGGCGATCAGGCCAGCAAGGGAGGGCAGTTGGGGACTATCATGCTGGGAGCAGTTAGGCATCAGTCAGGCCGGCAGGGGAGTGGTTAGGGGGCTATCAGGCTGGCAGGCAGAGTGGTTAGGAGCCAGCAGATTGTGAGAGGGACTTAGGCCCGATCCCCGGGATTGGGGAGAGTGAAGGCTGGGCTGAGGGACATCTCCCCCCCGCACAAATTTCATGCCCCGGGCCTCTAGTTTTTAATATAAACTAAACTTATAATTGCAGTCAGGAATGTGAAGATTTGAAAATAAGCAGCTTTCAGAGCATTGTCCTGGAAAGAGCTAATTGTAAATATGCTATGTCACATTAAAATATTTAGATCAAACAAAAAGAGAACCGTGGGCTAAGCAAAATCTGTCAGTTTGTACTTAAAGGGTCATGTGTTGGAAAACAAAGGCATAGAAATATATAGATTAAAATGTTAACTATTTTAATTTATGAAGGCAGAGCCATAATACTAATAGAGATACATTTTCTAGGTTCTGTGATTTTTCCATTGGCCTAGTTTAATGATGATAGTTGGGAAGGATTTTATCCCCAGGAGAGGTGAAGGGTCAGGAGGTAGGTAGATGTTAATCACAGCTAGCAAGTAGAGAACAACCAAGCTGCTAAACAAACTATTAAGTACAGGATAGCCTCCCACACAGAAGAATTATATGGCTCAAAATTTTAATAGTCCTGAGACTAAGAAATTCTGGTCTGGCTATAGAAACAATATTGCTCTTGAAATATGATTCATCTAGGTTAAATGAATCTTGTAAAAATATATTTATTTAATGTGAAAATTTATAATCATGTTATCACTTACAAAATACATTTCCATCTCAAGATCTAAAATAGAATCATGAAAAGTCTATGTGTCTAACATGCTATGCTGAAACATATAAAATAGTGTATTCAAGATAACATTATTTATGAAATAGACAATAAAATAATTTAGGACTAAATAATATATGCTTTTTAAAATTGACACTAAAAAATTGACATAAAGACCAAAACAACCCAATAAGAAAAGCAGTTGCCATAAATCGTTTGCATCATAATTTTCATTTGCTGCATTAATTTCTGCACATTTTTTAACTTCTATGCTCTTAGAAAACCTGTAATGAATTTAATTTCTTACACATGCTTCCAGTGCACTAAATAGTTTTGTCTCATAGTTTTTCTACTATTTTCAAACCTGGCCAGTCAATTTGTTGCCAGCATCAGAAAGTATTATATCAGAAAACTAGCATTAGTATACTAAAAGCAGAAGGTCATTAAATTTGTATTAAGAAATACTAGGTATAAACACATTGCTTTATATGTTTCTCTTCTTCATTTATTTTGAATATTTAATTTTTAAGTTACAGGTTGCATTTAATATTATTTTGTACTAGAGGCCCGTTGCACGAAGATTCGTGCAATGGGCCTTCCTTCTCCTGGCTGCCGGCACTGGTTCTCCTCCGGCACCCGGGACCCAGGCCTTTGCTCCGGCTGCAGTGGAAAAGCCAAGCCTCTTCAGTCTTCAGTCTTCAGTCTTCACTCAGGCCGGAGCCTTCAGTCTTTGCTCCACGCCTGCAATATGCAAATTAACCCACCATCTTTGTTGAGTTAATTTGCATACTCATGCCTGATTGGCTGGTGGGTATTGCAGAGGTATGGTCAATTTGCACATTTCTCTTTTATTAGTGTAGATTAGTTTTAGGTGTATGACATAGTGGTTAGACAACCATATACTTGGTAAAGTGTTCCCCCTGATACTTCTTTGCTGCTTTGGTTTCAGCTGTTCTTTTGTGTCTATAAGATACTCAGTACACAGTTTATAAATTCCCTTTTTTGGATTAAACTTTTACAAGAACTGTTTTTTCATCTGATCATAATTCTCTCCATTGACTCAAATATGGCATTTTTTGAGTTACTGAAGCTATGTGAATTTCCCTTACAGCCACATGAAAATTATGTATGTAGAAAAATATCAAGCCAGCAAAGAAAGATAAATCATCAATATGAGGTAAAAAGCATGTGATTTTTTTTTTTGCTATTTTTTAAGTTGTATGTGTATGTTTTGTGAGGTTATGCAATTAAACAACCAGATTACAGACTCACAGAATCAAAGAATATTGAAAACAAAGGCAACATATGGAGCATTTGGTCTAAGTCTATAATTTTAACTGAATAATAAAGTATTTAAATGAGATTTTCTAGGCTACATCTGACTGAATAACAGAGTAAAGGGGCAGAATCAAATAACATCTGAAATATAGTAACTTCTGAAGAGGTGAATAAACTGGAAAATTAATAACATTTAAATGAAGAAAGAATGAGGTACAAATGATACCCTGTAGATATAAAAACATATTAAAAAATAATATTCATTGGTCTACATCATTTTTTACCTGACAAGTATAAGTTAAACTGATTTGCTAACATCACAATGTTAATATAACATTCAAAATTCATCTTCTATTTTTTATCATTTAAGTTTCCCCAAAATATGATTTAGTATCTTACTTCTTAATCTTTAGACTCTAAAAGAGATATATTTTATTAATCCACATTGTGAAATGCTAACTCCTGGGAAAGTTTATATATTGATGTTTGGATTTTTCACATTTTCTCCCAAGTGAATATTTATCATTTCTTTAAATCAGCTTTTTAGAATATGAATATATCTTGGCCTGTAACATTTACAAACAAAAAATGATATATCCTTTAACATTTTTATAACCATGAGCTTATTTGAAAATAAAATAAATGCAAATGTTTTATACTGACAATAGGCATTTTTAAATCCCTGGAATACCAGGCAAAATGTGTTTAATGTTCAACGATAAAAAGAGTGAGGATTTTAAACATATTTAAAATAGAGGAACTGATAATTCTCCCATGTCCTCAAAACATCTTCAATAAACCTATTTTTGGTTCTAAGTTCTGAAAACATTAAAATGTACAATACACTGTATTACTATTTCTATGCATATAGAAAATCTAAAGCTTTTAAAGTAGTTTTATTTTAAGAGTTGGTCGTCAGCACTGTGATTTCTCTTCATTAATCATTCATGTATTAATTTACACAGCTAGTGTCTATCTAAAATATGCTAAGCTCCAGATATAGAATAATAAAGAGAGAAATATCTCCATTTTTAAAAATCATGCATACAAAAACTAGCCTGACAAAGGGACGGATATTATCCAGTGGAAGTGTAGCGATGGCAGCCGCTTGGTTTAGAATGGGTAGGGAGAGAAGCCTGTAAACATGATGTCCAAATGGAGAATTACAGGAAAGCAATTTGAAAGCAAGAGTGAAGGAGGGGGTTGCACAAATAATGGTCCTAGCAGGCAAGGCCCATGTTAGAAAATGAAAAGATAAGAGATGGTTTGGTACATCTGAAAACTGGAAAAAAAAATCATAAGCTAACAGCATCTGAGAAAGAAAGGGAAGATATGGAAAAAGGACCTGGTGTGTACCCCAGTCAAGCACCACAGTCTGAAAGGTTTTTAAGCAACAATAAAAACAAAATACATAGTCTTCCATAGTGTTGTAACATGATTAGGTATGTGTTCTGAGGACATAAACAAGATGCTTCTTAAATTAATATTCACAATCCATACAACAGCTCCCTTGTTTCCAGTAAACGATCTGTTTCTATGACAGTTCATAATTTGGAATTGTGTCTAGCACATTTTGCACATTATTTTCATGTATTTGTTTGTTTTTGTATCCAAAATGTGTTTATTGGGATGGTTCCCCGCTCATCTTGATTCGGGGTGCTTTTAGTGCTGCTTCCCTCTGAAGGAGACTCCTGTGAGCCTTGCTGTTCTCCCTGGAGGCTGACAGAGGACAGTGGAGCAGCCAACACACAGAACTACTGTCTGCACTGGGCTCAAGAGTGTCCTGATTTTACCGCGTGCTGAGCACTGCCCTTCCAAACAGTGCGAATCGTGGCTCTGCGCCAGGCTGTGTTTCCTCTTCTCTTCCGGAGAAGGATGAAGGAGCTCTTCAGCCAGAGGCATGTTGTTGTGGGGAGGTCATCACCACTGGAAAGCAGCATATTATGTGTTTTTTTTTAATTTCTTTATTGATTAAGGTGTTACATATGTGTCCTTATCCCCCTATTACTCCCCCCGCCCCCCCACTCATGCCCTCACCACCCTGGTGTCTGTGTCCATTGGTTAGGCTTGTATGCATGCATACAAGTCCTGTGGTTGATCGCTCCCCCTTACCCCCACCCTCTCCTACCTTCCCTCTGAGGTTTGATGAGCTGATCGATGCCTCTCTGTAACTGGATTTGTTGGATATATGCACCCCTATGTTCATAGCAGCACAATTTACAATAGCTAAGATTTGGAAACAGCCTAAGTGCACATCAGTAGATGAGTACATATTATGTTTTGAGTCTATCAGTTTGTCTGAATCCTATAGAGAATGATTGATTTATTTATTTATTTTGGTAGGAAATCTGGCCAAACATTGCAACTGGCCATTTGTAGACTGTGGTTCCAATGTCAGTTGAATTTTATTTTATTTTATTGAATTTTAGAGAACCTTTATTAAAGCTGGGGATGCTGAAACAAGAAAGGGCTGGGGAAATGAGCCAAGGCTGGTCATATCCAAAATATGTTTTAAAAAAAAACAACACTTTTTACTAGTAAATCCCTCAAATAAGCAAATAAACAACCCAATTTAATAAACGGGCAAAAGATCTGAATAGACACCTCACCCAAGGAGATATACACGTGGCAACTAAGTATATGAAAAGATACTCAACACGATTTATTATTAGCAAAGCAAGTCAGACCCTCAAGTTCACATAAAGTTCATTGGATTTTTATTTCAAGTGTTATTTCATTCCAAGTAATTGGAGATTATGAAGCAAAGCAATGTTATGTTGTGATTTGTATTTTAGATACTCTTTCTAGTTTCTGTGTAGAGGCTATAATTTATGGAGGTTGAGAGGAAAAGCAGAGGGGCTATTTAGAAGGCTTGTGAAATATCTAAAGGAGAGATGATGTTGCTTA
Organism: Corynorhinus townsendii; assembly: GCA_026230045.1. Taxonomy (NCBI): domain Eukaryota; kingdom Metazoa; phylum Chordata; class Mammalia; order Chiroptera; family Vespertilionidae; genus Corynorhinus; species Corynorhinus townsendii. The sequence goes on from JAPDVU010000006.1 coordinate 125,089,683, forward strand.
CATAATAGTCAGAACTGTGGACATAACTAAAAGTACATACATTTAGAATACATATATATATTTTTATAAGATGTACATTGCTGGTGAGAGTAAAAAGGAAGATGAGTACAGATGGCAAATGGTGGTGATATTTCCTGAAGCAGAGACCATGTGGGTGGCAGAAGAATTAGGGGTGCATAGTTGCGCTAGATGGATTTGAGATGCCTACAAAACACCCAGAGATGTCAAACAGACATTTGAATAAACAAGTCTGGCATTTGGAGAATAGTTTGAGAATAAAGTTACAAATTTCCATACAGATGGAATTTTAAGCAGCAGGACTAGAATATATATGAATGTTTATATCCATATCTCTATCAATAGACAGACATTCTAGGATGCTATCAAAATAATGTGCTGTGTTTGAATACTTATTTTTTACTAAACCTCAAAGACATAAGGTTAAGAGTAAATTCTTGAGATAAGTTTCATTTTTTGCATTTATTAAGTTGAAACACTTTTTAAAATATATTTTTATTGATTTCAGAGAGGAAGAGAGTGTTAACATCAATGAGGAGAGAGAATCATTGATCAGCTGCCTCCTGCATGATCAGAGATTGAGCCCACAACCCAGGTCCGACTAAGAACCAAACCGTGACCTCCCTGGTTCATAGGTAGACACTCAACTACTGAGCCACTGCGGCCAGGCTAAGTTGAAACACTTTTACCCCACAACATAAAAAGCTGGACTATTACAATCATAGCATTACTAATTTGTGTAGCCTGCCATTTCTGTATTATAGAATATATTAGGGGCCAGTGCATGAATTTGTGCACCTTGAAGGGAACTGTGGGCCACAAGGCTGCAGTGGGCACAGGGTTGGATCTCGGCCCATCCTCCATGGCCCTGCCCAGCCTCTCCCACCTCAGCCCCCTGGTCTCCTGTCTGCTGGCAGCCCCGCTCCTGCTGCCACTGCTCCCAGGCACTGAGGGCGCTGGCCCAGCTCGCACTCACTAAAGGCACAGAGCAATTGGGGTTGGAACTGGCACTGGCAATAGATTCGAGTGGGTCCGGCGCCGTCAGCTGGTGCAAGTGGCGGCTGCTTCCCAGTTTGTAGGTTCTATTGTAAATAGAGCTTATATAGTAGTGTGGGATTGCTAAATAAATAACTACTAATTAAATAAAAATACTCCACATTTTAACTTGAAAGTAAGCAGTCACGTATCATTCTTGGCTATCAATTTGGGGTGTGTGTGTGTGTGTGTGTGTGTGTGTGTGAGATAACTAACAACACAGAATTGAAAATTATAATAGTATTGACATTTTTAGAGCCTATTTACAAAAATATCTTGGATATTTTACTTATAAATGTATGTATCTTATAAATATAACATGTAAATATTTAAACATATATGTGCCATAAGTAAATGAAGTTTCCTCAGCACATAGCACAGTATCTGAGTGGTAGCAGATATTAAATAAACATTTCAATGCCATATAGATCTTTGTAACAGATTGGCCCATTGGTCAATTTGTTACACATCTATGTGATGTGAAAGCTCTTCAGGTCTTAACAACTAACACTTCTGAATTTGGGAAAAGTAAAGTGAAGAAATATGCTTAATCAATATGACCTTATTTGGAAAGTTTCATCTCACATAAACATTCCAGTGCAACATGTATGTTGTGATTTCACTTCTTTATTTTAAAATGCTTTCAATGCATAATTCTGCACAGAAAAATCTACTAATACTGTATTATAAAATTGGTGATCATGGATTTTACTTATAGGAAAAATCCTTTTTATATTCCCCCTTAAATGGTTGGCATAAATTACCTAGCTCAAAAGACTCTCTCAGAGGAAGTGTTTAAAATGTCTTCTCACACCTAAATTTTGTATGGGTTGTTATTTATGTCTGGTTGCAAAGAGGAAAATTGGACTGATTCTCACACAGCGCTACTGATACTGAACTCTCCTGAATGAGTATATGTTGTGATGACTGACAGAATGATTATATGAGACCTTAAGTAGCCATGATTACATTGTGAATTATCTTGTTTAAATTTTTCAAGTGTTTTAAACTGCTGATAGCCTCCAAAATTAGTGAACACTTACCAAAAAGAAAAAGGCATTAGAATAAATTTATTAGATTGAAAAGCTCTTCAGATTTTTTTTTCTGGAATGTATCCCAGTACAGTGAATTATGTTATTATACTTAACTACTGCAGTTCTTCTAGAAATGTTTCTCTATTATTTTATATTATTTCAAAATAGAAAAAAGTAAGTTATAATATCTTTCACATCTATGATGCATATTAGTACATTAAATAGTCACTGGATAATAGAACATATTTTAAGGAGTATTTCAAAGCATTGTATTGCTATTAATTCTAAAACTGTGATTTATTTTTAAAGTTAAATAATGTTATCATGATTATAACCCAACAAAATAAATTTACAATGTGATTTTTTATATTTAAGATGATATAATTTTTAATATAAATTTTTGCCACACATGCATTTTAAAAAGGGAAAAAGTAATGTACATGTGTATATTTGTATGTGTGTATGTAATTTTATTTTAGTAAAATTAGTATACACACACATATATATGTGTATATGCACACACATACAGTGTCTATTAGTTTTCCAGAACTACTTATGCCATTTGCAGAAATCCAGGAAAGCATTTTGTGTTAGCCAAAATAAATGGTTTACTGAACTAAGGACCATCTTCAAGACATCCTGGCACCACTGCAAATTCAAAAGAGGACAACAGTGACTCTGTTTTTCCCACAAAAATGAATTAAATGTTTTTGCAGCTAGATTGTGTGGCTTGTGCTAGATCCTTCATCTTTTAAAAGTTTCCTTCAATTTTCACCATTGTTTTCTTGTCAATCCAAACATCATTTTGTTCTTTCTGCTGCTCTATTATAGTTTTACTTTCACAATTTTAAGTGCTAGATGCATTTCTTTCTTCTTTAAGATCTTTTAGAATCAAGGTAAACAAATACAACTGCATGTTTCTAATATTTTTGCATCAATTCATACCAAATTTTTTAATGTTTTGTATCTATTAACTTAATTTTTATTAGTTTTGTAGATATTGTGCACTTAGATATTTATTGAAGTGATTCTCTGATTCTTAGAATGAAGGGCAGAATTGCTGAAAACATAAAATATAAGTAGTTTCACAGTAGTCTCTCTGTTGTTTGTTGTTTTACACTTATTAACAGCAATACTAGTATTAATACTGTTCAGTGATATCCTGAATTTCTTTCTCATGCTTTGCATATGATTATTTTTCTCTCTCACCAATTTAATTTTATCAGGGTATATGCTGGCTTTGAGAACCATAAATTAGGCAGCATTTGAGTGTTGTCTGGAAAGATAAGCAACATTTAGACTTGCAGAAGCGAAATAGGGAGATAATTCCAAGTTGTGGCAAAAGCAAAAGCTAAACCATGGAGAGATATTCTGACCTTAGAACACAGAAAGGGGCTAAGTAATTATTTGGATATTGTTGAGTAGATATTGGTAGGTTAACGTTTGCTTCAGGTGGAGTTTAAATATTGTTTTATTTGTCCGATAGCCACGTATGAGCTCATCACAATCTTTTTGGACATGAGCAGCATAATCAGATTCATTCTTTAAAGTTCTTAATATAAATCTGGTGCAGATAAAAGCATAGAAATATGTTAGACAGATAATGTTCCTGAGAAAAGTTAAAGAGGGCTGGAACTAGGATAGTAAAAATAGAAGAGAAAGTTAAACATGATTCTGAAGTGTCCGATATAGATTATTTTAAGAAAACAAGAAGAAAAAAATGTTCCCTAGAATTCTATGCTTCTGTGATTCAGTTCTGAACACATTGATTTTAAAATTCACCATGACCTAGAAATATAGATTCAATATAGAATTAGAGCTAAGAACACAAGTGAGACCCCCCAAGAAATGATTTAGAGAAAAAAAATGCTCCTTCAGTTGACAACCTTTAATGACCTCCTTTTGAGCTGCAAGCATATGGCCAATGGCTGCAGCCTCTGAAAAGAGGATTTTTTTTAGTCACAAGAAGGTCGGGGAGTGAAGATCGGCAAGTCGCAGTGTGAGCAAGAACCTGAGGTATATGAATGTTGATACCATAGGAGAAGCTGTTCATTTCTTCTTATCATTCTGTCTCCAAACCACCTCCATATCCACATCCAATCCTATAATGTTAATTGTTAACCTTTTAACAGCTTCTCATTTGTTTTCAAATAAAGTTAAATCGCTATATTAATTCTCTTCAAATATACTAATCTAACCACATCTGAAGGTATTTTCAACCTTAAACATATATTTCTTCAGGAGGCCTTCTTCTACTCCTTAACAAGATACGTTCTACCTGTTAAATGTCACGAGATGCCTGTTCTCTCCCCATCCGAACACTTATCACACTTTGTAGATATTACACACTTAACATTTTTCTCCTCCAAAGAACTCTAAGCTGTAAGAATAGGGATCATGTGAGTCTTGGTTCAATATGTATCCTCACTTTTTAGCACAAGAACTGGTACAGAGAAAAAATGCAATAAATATTTATAAAAGAATAAATGAATTACTGATGCTGACTTCAGGCAGATTGGAAGACTGGAATGCTTTCTGCTGAATAGAGAAATAACTAAATATGAAAATAGTTAAAGAGAGTCACATTAAGGATTAGCACACAGCGGGTGGGGAATAAAAGACCTCAGTGCTAAGAGACCTCAAAAACTTGTGACTCAGTTTCAAAAGGAAAAGAGTCAAATACCCAAACTGATATGGTTCATAAAGTGTCTTGTGTCTCTTCCTGAAAAGAGAATAAACAGAAAAACAGAAAGACCAGTCCAACACTATTTAAGAACAATTATTTGCAAACCCCCCACATTCCAAATACATCTGCCCCTTGCCTGTGATTTAGCAGCAATTGAAAATTCTCGAGCCCTAGATGGTTTGACTCAGTGAATAGAGTGTCGGCCTGTGGACTGAAGGATGCCAGGTTCAATTCTAGTCAAGGGCACAGCCCAAGTTGCAGGCTTGATCCTCAGTGGAGGGCATGCAGGAGGCAGCCTATCAACTATTTTCTCTCATCATTGATATTTCTCTCTCTCTCCCTCTCCCTCTTTGAAACCCATATGTGTGTGTGTGTGTGTATACACATATATATACATATATATGTGTGTGTGTGAATACACACACACACACACACACACACACACACACACACACACTAGTAGCCCTGTGCACAAATCCCTGCGCCAGTAGCTCGCTGCCGCCCTTCTGTAGCTCCCCCTGTCTCCCCTCCCCTCGACCCCCCTCATAGCTTGCTGCCCCACCCTCCTGCTGATCCATGATTCGGTCATTACATGGTCAGTCGTTACGCTTCACGGCATAATGACCATTTGCGTATTATATATTTATTATATAGGATATACACACACACACACACACACACGAAAATTCTCAAGAGTCATTAATAGACTAATTTTATATTTATTTTCCATTCCAATACACATTTTCACATTGTCAATTTCCTCTGATATAAATACCAATCACAACATAAGACCAACACCCACTTGCCAGGTTGCTAATATTATTTGTGGTTTGAGCCTGGGCATTGAAGCAGTAACCAAATACCTCAAGAAAAATACAAATTCTTAGTACCAACACCAAAGTTTGATTTCTTCTTTAGCTAAGTCTTCCTCTACCTTTCTTCAAAACATAGCACAATAATCTAAAGCATCACATATTTTATATGTTGCATAATATTTCCTCTTGTGATGATTCTCATTTCTGGCACAGATTGAAGTCCTTCATGTACTAAGTTGTGCTAACAGCATATTCAAAAATGGAAGGTGTTATCAGTACAGTGGCTTGAAATTCAGTTTCTAAGTAAGTTTCAGGAACTTGAAAGGCAAAAACTGCGTATTAATAAAGGAGTAGAAATAGAAATAAAAGAACAAAGAGAGCAAAACATAAGTAAGTAGGCAGGTGAGCTTAACTGATTGTATTATGATTAAAATAGAAAAAATAGAATAGACTTCTAGCCATGCACAGTTGCAACATTTACATTGTGTGCTACTGTGTGAGATCAGTGATAAGGGGAGGATGCTATTCTGCTACAGTTTGGGGCACTGATTCCCAGAGAATAAGTGTGAAAACCACGTGCTAAAACACTCCCAATCCACCCCATCAATAGAAACTTTAAATTACTACTCTCTAGGCAATGTTGGGAAGAATCAAATTCAGTCTAGTATAAGATTTATAAATAAAGTTATTAATCAAGGTTAAAATTTACACTGCCTTAAGGAAATATATCAAATATGTATAAAAATCTCTAAATTATTTTGCTGTTAAGAAGTATACATTCCTAATATTTGGGTGATCTACAGAATTGTGTAAACATTCTGTAGATCACCTAATTATAGACAGTTTACAGGTCAGACTGAAGTCCTTCATGTGCTAAGTTGTGCTAACAGCATATTAAAAAATGAAAGGTGTTATCTGTATAGTGGCCAAAAGTGATAAAAAATTATAAATTTTTTAGATCATCTGGAAACCCAGATGGGCTGAGCCCCAAATGGTACCAGCACCCAAGGACAGGAAGTCAGAGATTTTAAAGGACTCTAAAGAGGTGGCGTTTTTTTCTGGGCAGAGAATTCTCTGGGTGGGTCGGGATCCTGGGAAGGTCTGGAGGGGAAGGATAATGGTCTTCACAAGTGGAATGTGGTCTAAGCAAAAGGGAATGCCAGTTGTGAAGTGGTCGAAAGGTCAGTTCCCAAGGGAGGAGGTATCGGTTCAAACATTTGATCACGGTTGGTAGTTTAAGCACTGAAAGCTCTGATACTTCAACTTCCTTCAGGGCTCCTTGTTTTTTGTATTATTGACATTTTACTGCAGCAACCCTGCCCCATGCAGTATTCTGTCCTCTTTTATGGAAGCTCTTAATTTACCTTTTCTTTTAGATTTCTAGTTCATGTACACCTCTTCTTCCACAGAACTTGAAAGCTCTTCCCAAATCAACCCACATTGTTCTCACTTTATCAAAGATTGGAGGGTTGTGTTATGAGCCACCCCACTCCTATTCCTTGCTTCCCAGGGGATCAGATGCATCAGCAATATATTTAACTGCCTGAGCATTCCTCCTAGAACCACCACTGTGTGCTCTCCAGCAGAGCCAGAAAAGCAGATGGTGGGTAAGGCTAATGACAATGACATCAATGAAAGTCACACAAAACCTTATTGGTAGAAAATTAATTGATGATTGGCTATTATCATTCTGAGAGAGAAATTGAGAAGGAGAACAGCAAACTCCAGTTTAATGATCCTATGTTTAGGAACAAGAAATATAAAAGAAGCAATTAAAAACAAAACAAAACTAAACTAAACTAAAAAAGAACTGATAAAATGTAAGCATACAGTTAAAGTATTCAAAGTTAAGGGGGAATGTTTGAAAAGGTAATATTAATTCCTATCAAATGCTAGAGAGGTCATGAAGAGGGCTAAACATTTCAATGGGTAATTTTTGACACATTTTTAATCTGTTATGGCATGAGTATGCACATATTTTACCATTTTTTTAGTCTAGATTTTTCTTGCTTTAATTCAAAATTTGCTCTTTCATTTCCAATCTCCCATGTACGTTCTGCCATCTGATGAATGTTTCTGAGACAGAGTTATGCATGTCCCATCTTCCCAGGTTCTCAGCATTAATGGAATGTTTCTCAAAGTGGGTACTGAAGCACAGTTGTATCAGAATCCCACAAAGCATGGTGCTTGCTAAAAAAAAAAAAAAGATCAGGTAGCAGGCTCTCTCCTTTGTATCAGACTATGGAACACAACCTCATGCTCTTTTAATGATAACTCTCTAGAAAGTTTTCTGGTCTGTTCCACCACGGTAATTGGTGAATCACATTTCTTCTTTATCTTGTGTCCATTTCAGTAATGCTGGGAAGATGGATGCTTCAGTGAGTCCATGATCTGGATATTTCTTAGCTCTAACCCAGTTAATGTTTCTCACTGGAGGCTGGATATGCTAATGGTTGGAGAGAAAGAACCAGGCCCCTGGCAAAGCCAAATCTGAACAGAATCTTAGAGCCTAGAAAAGCTTTCATTTATAAGAGCAGGTCCAAATTAAAATCAAGAGGCTAATCTCCCTGTTGAAAATAAAGGAAAAGACATCCTCTACCCTCCCTTTTCTTAGAGAATTCACATTAGAAAACATGTAATTTTAAATTCTTTCTTTGTCTCTTTGAAATGTATGAAAATCTTTTTAAAAGTAAAATGAGCCTCTTGCCAGATTTACAAGCCAGGAAAACTTTTTATCCAGGACCATTTCTTGGTACTGTAATCATTAAGGAAAAGGAAGCCCTAATCCCCCTAACTTCCATAGGCACCTCCCTCCTAATTGCAAAATGACCTCTAGTCACAGAGATTATATTTTTACAAGAGGCCCGGTGCACGAAATTCCTGCGCGGGTAGGGTCCCTAGGCCTGGTCTGCAATCAGGGCCGACCAGGGCCTTCTGGCTGCTGGCTGGGCCTTTCTTCATTCTGTGCCACCCCCTGATGGTCAGTGCACATCATAGCGAGCGGTAGAACTCCCTGTCTCCCAGTCGAGCTCCCGTGGGGACACTTTACATATTAGCTTTATCTATATCTATATCTATATCTATATCCATATATTATATATATATATAGTTTTTTCCTTCAAATTTAAGCCAATCAGTGAACACAGATGGGCATCCCAATTACCAGGTCAATCTAGAGGAACTGCCTGTGACAAATGGTGTTATCAATTCCTTTTACTTGAGAATCAGTTATTATTTATCTTAAGAACACAAAGATAATAGGTTGTATTGAAACAAAGAGGAGAGAGAGGAGGAAGTGCTTTTTTATATATATGCTTGCTAGTTCCTGATTGGTCCTTTCAAAGAATTTTGCCTTAACAACATCCTTGGGATTGGTTTATACATCTTATTGCCTTGTGATTGGTTATCTACATGCTGCCTGCCTTAGCAATATCCAAACATTTTAAAGTTCATGCCTCTGGTGCCCCTTCCTTCTGCATCCAGTTGGGGTGACTTAGTAACTCCACATAGCTGCATTTCCAGGTTTTATTTTCCCTTCCTGTGGCCCCACCCCTACCTCCCAAGCTTCCTTTCATCTCCTCAATATCTTCTTAACTGGGGTGAGACTTCCTTCATGCAATCTCTTATTGGATTACTTGTAAGGAACATCACCTTACAGCTTAATGCTCATTCAAAAATAACAGTTTCTCTCTCTTTTACCTTTGTGGAAGCGTTTTGTGGTTGTGAGATCTTGTTTTAATTACATTATTCCAACATTATTAAAGAAAAGTTCTTAGTACTATTTACCTTAATAAATTAAAGAATTACAACAATAATAAGAATAGCAAGAAAAGTAGAGAAAACCAAAGGTAGAAAAAGGAAAATGATAACAATAAACACGAAAATTAATGAAAGCCAATAAATGAATGTAAAAATAAATAGAGCCAAAAGAATTGTTTTTTTTTATATAAAAAATTTCTTTTAAGATTGATTGCTTAAAAAAATAAATATAAGGAGTAAACAAAAACATTACACTATAATAAAAAGGTAATATATTCAAGCATATGAAAGATCATAAGATAAAATATAGTTATCTTACTGCATGAAAATACATTTAAAATCTCAAGGATATTATTTCTTCAAACATTTTTACACTTGCATTATATCTTCCAAAACCAGACATCCAAGAAGTAGTTTTTTCCTTCACAAATCAATTAGCTTTCCTAAATTAAGATGTAGACCTTAGTTTAATGAACAATCCCTCTCGCATTTGCATTTATAACTCCGGCATTTCTATGGCAGTCATCTCAAAAATACTTGCCTGTGAGGCCCAAGGCAAAATGGTTTCCCTTCAGGCTTTTATCAGACACCACCCTTAGGCCTAATACAAATTAGAACTCTGACTCTAGTTTGGAACTTTGATTAGCCTGAGGGAAAATAAGGCAAAAGAGCAAAGAAAGAAGAAAATATTTATTGAATATAAACTATGTTTCAGAAAGCTTTTAAATATATCCTTTCATGTAAATTAATTCACTTAATTCTCACAGCTGGAAATGTATTATTATACAATTTCCTTTTTCACATGAGAGATGGAGTTTCAAAGAGCACAACTTTTTCAAATCGCACTGCACAGGTAAAATTCAAACCCAGCATGATTGATGCAAAGTCCACAGCCTTTTCTGTTTTGTTGCACCTCATCTTGTTCAGGAAAAGGTGTAAGATTTATTTGTCACCTTCAAATTCTTTTCTGTTTGTTTTTGTTTGGTTAATCCTCACCTGATGATATTTTTCCCATTGGTGTTTTTGTTTTTGTTTTTGTTTTAGAGTGGAAGGGAAGAGGAGAGACACAGAGAGAGAAACATTGACGTGAGAGAGACACATTGATTGGTTGCCTCCCACACATGCCCCAACCAGGGCCAGCCTGCAACTGAGGTTCATGCCCTTGTGCAGAATCGAACCCACAACCCTTCAGTCCATGGGCCAACACTCTAACCACCGGCTATGGCCATATTCTTTTTATTCTTCTCAGATTTCATTGTTCCAAACTTTTTTCAAATGGGTATTTTTAAACACTTATTGTTTAAGCAGGAAATCTTTTATGCATGGACAGACTGGAAAGTGGGGAATTCAACAGCTGAAAAAAGATGAGTGGGAGATATGCAGATATATAGTCACTAATTAAATATTCTGTATCCTATACTGTTGCAATGCAAAGAACAGACAGAAGTCTAAACTAATAAAACTTTCATCCTACAGTAGTAGATATAATCAATAGGCAATTAAAATGAAAAAGATAAATAATTGTACATGCTTGTGACTATTTTGTAACTACCAATCTGTACTTCTCAATCTCTTCACCTATTCTCCCATCAGCCAGTCCCCCTCTGGCATCCACCAGTCTGTTCTCTGTATCTATGAATTTGTTTCTATTTTGTTAGTTCCTTTATATTGTTCTTTAGATTCTACATATAAGTGGAATCATGTGGTATATGTCTTCCTCTGACTGACTTATTCCACAGAGCAAAATAGCCTCTAGGTCTGTTTATGCTGTCATAAATAGTAAAATTTTACTCTCTTTAATGGCCAAGTAAGTTCCATTGTATATATGCACTACCACTTTTTATCCACTCATCTAATGATGGACACTTGGGCGGCTTCCAAATCTTGGCTATTGTAAATAATGCTGCAGTGAACATAGGAGCACATATATCCTTTCAAATTAGTGTTTTGGGTTTCTTCAGATATATTCCCAGAACTCGAACCTCAGGGTCATAAGGCAGTTCCATTTTTAATTTTTTGAGGATCTTCCATACTGTTTTCCACAGTGGCTGTGCCAGTCTGCATTCCCACCAGCAGTGCATGAAGGTTCTCTTTTCTCCACATCCTGGCCAACACTTGTTGTTTATTGATTATTGATGGTAGCCCTTCTGAGAGTTGTGAGGCGATATCTTATTGTGCTTTTAACTTGCATATCTCTGATTATTAGTGACATTAAGCATCTTTTCATATGTATGTTCTCTTTGGAGAAGTGTCTATTCAGGTCCTTTGCCCATTTTTAATTGGATTTTTTGTTTTTTTATCATATGGTATTAATAAGAGTAAATCTGGATTATGCTATAAAGTGCAGCTAGGGTGGAAGGAGGGATGATAATTTATGGTGGATTCCAAGAAAGATTTCTAAATTGAGTAGACATTTGAATGAGAGAAGAAACTGGTTTTGTAAAAAGAGTAGCAGAGTAAAAGAATGAATAGGAAAACAGTTGCAAAATATCTGGCTTATTATTTTTTTAATTTTTTATTGATTTTTTACAGAGAAGAAAGGAGAGGGATAGAGAGTTAGAAACATCGATGAGAGAGAAACATTGATCAGCTGTCTCCTGCACACCCCCTGCTGGGGATGTGCCTGCAACCAAGGTACATGCCCTTGACCGGAAATGAACCTTTGACCCTTCAGTCTGCAGGCCAACGCTCTATCCACTAAGCCAAACTGGTTAGGGCAAAATACCTGACTTATTATAAAAAACATAAAACCTTGTGAGGCTGGAGTAGGCCTTGTAGCAAAGTTTGGATTTTATTCTACTTTATGTGGGAGACTAATTGACACAGGCTAGAAGGACAGGAGAGAAAGGTTCATGCAATCTTCAACAGAGATGGGAGACCCTCTCTGGATGAGAACTGTGTTGGCCATATATGAACCTTATGGACATATTTGCTATATGTGTGTGTCAAGAGTAAATGATGGCTATTCATTTGCCTAAAGGATTAATTCACTGTCTGCCTCTTTCATAAACTGTTTCAGATTACCTAGGTAAAAATAATTTTTACATGTTTACAAATATTGCAATGTCATAGATCTGCATTTGTACTTCTCTTATTACTGTCTTTTTCCACTGTGTTTTGAAATTATTGGATGCACATTAATTATGCTTCATTAATTTGTCAGTTCCTTGAGATTTTACATATTATTCATTTTATGAGTTCAATGTTTACTAAGTGAATAAATATCTATAATAATAAAAGCACAATATGCTAATTAGACCAGATTGCCAAACGACCTTCTGGATTTCATTCCAGACGTCCTTCCAAACGAAGCCACAGTGGCGGGGGCCAAGGCAGAGTCAGTTAGGGGCAATCAGGCAGACAGGCATAACAGTTAGGAGTGATTAGGCAGGCAGGCAGAGTGGTTAGGGGCAATGAGGCAGGCAGGCAAGTGGTTAGGAGCCAGCATTCCTGGATTGCAAGAGGGTGCAGGCCAGGCTGAGGGGACCCCCCCCACACACACACCAAAGTATGGATTTTGTGCACTGGGCCTCTAGTTATACTATGAAATATTTGACACCTTTAGCAGATGGAGGCTTTACTTTTCAATATGGAAACCCTTGTGCTTTGCCTCTATACTATTCTATTTTTGAAAGACTCCAGAGTTAGAACTGGATAAATAAGCCTTTAGGGAATTCGTTTTTCCTTCTGCCTCAGTTTCCAAAATCAAAACTTTCATATCAGAAGCTACATTCACAAATAAAAGTCTCAGAGTTGTGAATTACTATATAACACAAAAATTTGCAAGAAAAAAAATGTGCTGAGGACAACACTGTCCAATAGTGCATAATGCTGTAAAAATGATGCGCCAAACAGAAAACCCCAGCACTGCACTGAAGATCACTCTCTCTCCCTCTTTTATTTCCATTAGAGTATATGCCTCAAAAAATCTCCCAATTACTCTGACATTCTCCCTTGAAGGCATTCAAGTCTTCAGGGTAAACCTCCTATCGTTTGATATGGGCTTTGATGTTAGTGCTTTTATTTCCTGCCACTTTGTCAACCTTTTCAGTACCTAAGTCTGCAAAATTGCACATTAAGAATGGTTAGAATTTGGCTCCAGAGAGATGCAGCAAAATGAAACTATTATGCTTATTGCCTCCAGGGCAGATTCTGGTTTAGAGATCAACATGCTGTATATCACCGGAATGATGGGACTCAGGGTGTGGGCACTGGGTAGAGATGATCTGTCCTGGGGTGATATTTCTGGATTTCTAGTTTCAGGTAAAGTTCACAGGATACTCTGTAGATTCACTTTTATCACTGCAATAAGAGTCCATAAGCTGTGGCTCAGTGCAGGACAAGAAATGTTATTTATTATGATGACCACATCTAGTCATCGCACTACGGACCACAGCAAAGGATTGGCCAAGGTGGTCATTGATTATTTTTCCCTTTAATGACTCAAAGACTCTATACCAGCCATATAATACATTCAATGATATTTTTCCTCTTAAGAAAACTAAATGCAATAAAGTGTCCATGTTCTTAAGTCCCATCTAGATATGTCCTATGTGCATATTCCTCAGTGTATATTTCACATTACTATTGCAAAAAATAAGTTATGTAACTCTTGGCAAGTCATGGTGATTTGTTTTGTTCAAAAATTGTGCCAGTTTGCCAATGATGTTGCCACTAAAGAAAGAGAGGCATGTCTGTTATTAGTACCTCCTCAAATGGGATAATGGAATTATAATGGTATGCTGTCACTATTAATTTAGCCCATGCCAGGAGGTGTTAAAAGAGGGGCTGGAATACATAAAATCTGGGGGTAGGGAGTGTAAGAAATAAAAAATTCTAGGGAAAAATCTGTGTTCACTTTCTAAAATAAAGAGGAAAGGTGATTTTCTGGATCGTTTAGACACATAATTAAAAATATTTAAATGCAGAGCACTATTACAAAGCATGGAAAGTGAAACAGCACAAAGGAGGGACTATGGTACCTCTGGCCTGGGTACTCTAAGTTCTGCTGTACCTTTCAAGAACCCTTTGCACAAACCTAATTCCATCTCAAGAACTACTTTGTTAGCCTATTGTGTTGCCAGCACCTAAACCTTGCTATGTCAGTCATTCCTCCTCTAGCTGATTTCCATCTGCCCAAAAATGTATTGACATTCATTGAGTGACTATGTCTCCTTCATCTTTCCTTTTGTTTGTGAGAGCTTTATATTACCCTCTTTTATTTCCTAAAATATAGTACTCCTTTACTTTTGTTTTAATGGTGTTGGGAGTATGTCATAAACACATGTAGTCAATTTATTCTGTTTCAAATACGTTTTTCATAAATGATTAAAAACAGGATCATAAGAAAGTGACATCTTCATAAAGAGACTTTTATTTATTATTTCCTTTGTCGTGGTGATTTGAAGTTAAATACTTGTGGGAGATTTTCATATGCCTCTCAAATAATCTAGAGCTTTATGAATGATTTTATGTGTTACAATTGAGGATGATTTTGTGTATAGCAACTTAATGGTATGTGTTAATTTAAACACCTTAGTGGATATTTACATATAATAATTCTATTTTTTATAAAATAAAATATTAAAGAATAAATTGCAATAGCACTCCTTTAAAAAGAACACTTTCAAACTAGGAAGAAAGTAATATTACCATTGAAAATTTTGAACATAAGCATTATCCTTTTTCCTAATTTGGCTCTCTAATTTATAGGTATGTCTTTTTAGTGAAGTACCAAAAATTCAATACAGAAATTGAGTTCTTGTATAAATTTTTTTAAATTTGAAACATGAGTGCCAAAGTTTGTTTAGAAAAATAAAAATGTGTATCATTTTTCATCATTGTTTATCAAGCTGTAATTAAAAGGTATTTTTTCTTAAAAAAAAGTATTACATTTAATTCTGTTATGCAAACTTTGAATTTGGGAGAGAGGTAAATATTGTTAACGTTTTGGTGATGAATAAACAACAAATATTTTAATGACCTCATTTATAAAAAGTTGCATATTTAGGATTGAGTAGAAGTCCTGCAATTTAGGACAGAAATGCAAGGAAGCACTGGCCTAGATATAACATCCTCCAGCATAGAAAAGACTAATTGTGCAGAAAGCAATAAATAGTAAAATTTCTAAAATCAATATTTTTGTATGTGATTTAGTGCGTAGTGATTAGCCTATTCTATAATTCATATATGTATTAACCTCAATACATGCTCAACCTCTGATAAAAGTATATGTTTAAATACCTTGAGACTGCCATGTGGGAATGGGTGTTTGATACATGCCTAAACTATCAGTCAATAGTATTAGCTGAACTAAACATATATATAGTCATCCTCAAAAAGGGTATATTGTACACACACACACACACACACGTACACATACAGAGGGGTGGGCAAAAGTACATTTAGAGTTGTAGCTATATAAAACATGGAGTTTATTGTTGTATTATTATTTATTAACTAGAGGCCCAGTGCACGAATTTGTGCATGGGTGGGGTTCCTTGGCCTGGCCGGCTTCGAGGCCTATTGGGAGGCCAGCTGGCAGTGGGGAGGGGCTGCAGGAGGTTGGCCAGCTGGCCGCCCTGATTGGGGCTGATCAGGGGGGTGGCCAGGGGGAGGGGCCATGGGAGATTGGCTGTGGGAGTGCACTGACCATCAGGGGTCAGCTCCTGCATTGAGCGTCTGCCCCATGGTGGTCAGTGCACCTCATAACAACTGGTCAACCAGTCGTTCCAGTGGTTGGGTCATAACAGTCACTTAGGCTTTTATATATTTAGAATATTTCCATAATAAAGCTGAAGTCCTACTTTTGCACACTCCTGTATCTATATGTAAATGGAACTTCCTTACAACTTCCAGTTAAGATCACCAGCCAGCTAACCTTCACAGTGTGACATTCATTCATGCCACATGGAACAAAACACTCATCCAGCAGGCCCTATCCATATTCCTGACTCACAACTCTAAGTTGTGACCAGAAATAAAATAGTTATTGCCTTATAATACTAAATTTTGGGATAAATTGATCATCTAGATATAGTGAATAAAGAGAGTTTAGAAAATAACAACTAAATTTCTAGTTGCACCTACAGTGTATATGACACATTTATCCATATGTAGTAATCAAACTAAAAGTCAATACATATATATTATACTCAATTTTAAAATTATAGTAAAACTTAGCCTGATAAATTTAAAATATAAAATTTGACAAAATAAAGCAGAAAATAGGCAAGAGTGGAAAATTAATTAGTGACGCTTTAATAGAAGAGCTATATAGGAATCTGATAGAGAAATAATTTAAAGGCAATAAAAATTGACTTAATTAGGGAATGATATCTACTTCATCTTACACAGAATGTCTAATTTATGTTATCTTATAATAGAAACATTTGTGGTTGGCTAGAAAATGTGTTTTAGTTCAGGCCAAAGAAGTTAATTACTCATATAGAAATGGAGAACAATTAAAGATTTTTAAGCAAAGGATATTGAACAAAAAATGTATAGAAATAACTTAAAAATTATTACAATAAGCCAAACAATTGATTGCAAATATCTCAACCATGGAAATAGAAAGTTGGGAGACTCTGACATAAATTACTTAAGTGTAGCTTTAATACCTCAAAGTGACTGAATGAAGGTGATGAGAAAAAGAGGGCTTTGAGCCTGAATTATTCAGTGAAAGGTGATGACATTATCAGATATTGAGAAAAGCAAGTAATAAAAGAAAAGAAAATACTTAATTTCTCTAAAATATGATAAATTATATCTTAATGTTTTCTATTCTAAAGTTACTTATATTTAATGACAATTTGAAAAACAAATTATACCATTTGAATGTTTTGAGATTTATAATATGTTTTTGAAAATTATGAAATGTCTTTATAAAAATACTTTTCTTATTATATCTGTGGTCTTAAAAATACTTTGAAATATTTTGACATTTATTTTTCATGATTGTGTATATCTCTTACTGGCTACATTGTGCTTATATTTAACTTTGCACCTCAGAAGTAATTGAAAACCTGTGAGCAAAAGGCCATTCATTAAGTCTGGCAAGGAAGCCACAACTTCTCCATTGCTGATGAGATATTGAGCAAAAATCACTGACAAATTATATTTCTTCTTTCATTCCTTTGTATTTATATGGTGTCCTATTGATTCAAAGCTCACAATATTTACTGCACATCTGTTGTGCATGTACGAATACACAGAGCACTGCTTCATTCCAAGTTCTATTCCTTATGTCTGATGCAAATACAACATTTAAGAAGAGGACAGAAACCTCCTTGAGTGAGTAAGAAGAGAACAACAGCTGTATAATACTTAAACTTTATAATATCTACGAGTAGCGTCCTCAAGCTCCTGCCGGATGCCAAACACCTGACAGATGAGAAGGAAATGCAAAATAGCTTAAAATTTTTAATTCACTTTGCTTGGAGAGTCAGAATATGTAACTGAATAGTCATTAAACTGGATATATTGGATTCATAAGATATTTTCTGCTAATATGTTCTTCAATAAATGGTCCCAAAACAGTTTTATATACCTGTCAACCTAGATTTGGAGAAGCTTATCAAGATACATGTAATGACTGTAATCCATGCCTATAACGGAATTATACAAAAGGTGTTTTATTCTATTAGAATCAAAATCTCAAGGGCAATATGTTGGATAGAGACTTTGCAGGGAATATATACATACTAGTATATTACTTGAGCAGCTGGCTTTCAGGAGTTCTGGGAACTACTTACAGTGTCAGTTGCTTTGCAGGAGGAAGAGAGTGATAAATAGGTCATCAACTTTTTCTCTTTTCTGTCTCTGCATCAAATATTCAAAACACAGGTATTTGGTGGAATTCTATTCTGTAATCCCAAAGCTTGCTATATGCTGCAGTCAGTGTATTCTATTTGTCTTCCGTATATTCTATTTACCTACCATGCATTCCAACAAAATCCTCCTTTTCATGAAAACCAACATAACAAACAAACAAACAAAATAGTGCTAAATGCCATACCCAAAAGTATCTCATTGAAGAAGCTAGCCTCAAACCAATGGTAACCATTAGAACCAATAATAGCCCAGTTATTAGAAATATAACTGAGTTTCTTTTTAAAACTATGCCCCAATATCTCCTAATCCATGAATGTATAAACTTCTGTCTACTTTTAATCTGCATGCTATGTATAAACAAAACAAAATAAAATAGATTAGGCTCCCCAAACATAGTAAATATATTTGTTCTACACATTAAACTAATATATACATTATAAAACACATTTGCAAATTATGATGTTATATAACATACTAGAGGCCCAGTGCACAAAATTCGTGCAGGGGTGTGTGTGTGTGTGTGTGTGTGTGTGTCCTTCAGTCCAGCCTGCACCCTCTCCAATCTGGGATCGGCCTGGTCCCCCCCAACTGCCCTCCCCTGTAGGCCTGGTCTCCCCCAACTGCCCTCCTCTGCTGGCCCAGTCACCCTGAACTGCCCTCCATTCTGGCCTGATTGCCCACAACTGCCCTCCCTGCTGGCCATCTTGTGTCCACATGGGGGCATCCATCTTTGACCACATGAGGGTGGCCATCTTGTGTGTTGGAGTGACTCTCAATTTGCATATTACTTTTTTATTAGATAGTTTGCATTCATGAATGTATAGAAAATAGACACCTTGGAAAAGAAAATATTCTAATTTATTTTTCTAAAAATCTACTAAATTATCATGCACAGGTCTCTTTGGAGATCATTGTCCAATCTACCAGAGCTTATCCTCAGGGAAACCATAATCTGTGGGGAAGCACAGGACTTGGTTGGAATGCCTATAAGGAGGATGCTTCAAAAGGTCAGGGGCCTCTGGGGGGACCTTGCCGAAGGCGGCAGCCCTACCTTGACTTTTCCAAACAAGCCCGAACCCCCGGGTGTTTTGCTAAAACCTTTGTTTAGTCTTTTAGACCCGACCTTGTAGAGGCATGTGCTTTCTCAAGGATACTTACCCTGCTGATTGTATCTAGATGTTAATTTTAGTTCAAGCTCTTTGACAATAAAAGGCTAACAAGGCAGGCAATTGAGGCTTTTTTGGCTCCTCCTGCCAACTAGCCCCTTAGTTTCTCTTTCACAGAAACATGTGTCAGAGCAATCATTCATCCGTCGTTCAAGGTTTGTCAGTCAGTCCCAGCAATGTTCTGTAAGATTCATGATCTAATCATGATCTATTGCCTGGCAATAGGACAAATCAGAGACAAAAAAGTCCTGGTGTTTTGTTTGTTTTTTTTGTTTGGATTCCTTAGTACAATTAAACTAATACTACTTTTCTCAGAATAAACCATTCAGAATCAAGCTCTATTTAATTCTCAAAAAGTCCAGTGTGTTTATTGTAAATTAATAAACAGTGGCTCTACCTTCTCACCCAAGTCTATCAACCATCATCAAAGATGAAAATTACAAATACTCAAAATTACTGTCAGACCCTTTTTGCTGTTACCATATATTCTAAAATCTGAACAATAGCATTCTGGGAACCTTGAGGATATACATGTCTCCACCTCATGCAAAGCTAGACCAAGAGTGAATATATGACTTGATCAGAGTTGCGGCTTCAGATATTTAACATTAACTTAAGATAAATAATTGTTTATGTGTTATACTAATAAATGCAGAAAAAATAATTCTATACTTTGATTTCAGAAATACAAAAAAAAAAACAACTATAAGTAGAAATTGAGTGCTTAATTATACTTGGTGATTATCCTGTAATTAAAGTTAAATTGTTAAACACCTGTTTGAATAGACACTATACAAAATTATTATGTATTATTTGAATTTTAAATGGGGAATAAATTAAGCTAAATATAGATTGCCCCCTGATGGGTAAAAATTGTTTTCATCTGCTATATAATGGTTGATAGAAATGTAAATTAGATAGAACTCTAGTCACCAGATAATGTTCATAAAGATTAAAGTTTGCCAAATTGTTATTTTAAAAAATATATATTTTATTGATTTTTTTTTACAGAGAGGAAGGGAGAGGGATAGAGAGTTAGAAACATCAATGAGAGAGAAACATCAATCAGCTGCCTCCTGCACACCTCCTACTTGGAATGTGCCCGCAACCAAGGTACATGCCCTTCACCAGAATCAAACCTGGGACCTTTCAGTCCATAGGCCAATGATCTATCCACTGAGCCAAACTGGTTAGGGTGCCAAACTGTTATTTTGAAAAATTCAGTTTCTCAAAGATAAATACCCATAAATCCAAAATAACCATTACCTCATAAGTATTTTGTGTTTTGTTTTGTTTTGTTTTGTTTTTAAATATATTTTTATTGATTTTTTACAGAGAGTAAGGGAGAGAGATAGAGAGTTAGAAACATCTATGAGAGAGAAACATCGATCAGCTGCCTCCTGCACCCCCCCTACTGGGGATGTGCCTGCAACCCAGGTACATGCCCTTGACCAGAATTGAACCTAGGACCTTTCAGTCCGCAGGCTGACGCTCTATCCACTGAGCCAAACCAATTTTGGCCTCATAAGTATTTTGAATTCAGCATTTTCAACAAATACATAAAGTGTTGGACATTTTATAGCTACAGGAAAGCAATGGCATGGAAAGTAAAGTGGATTTTTATACATTTTGTTAAAAAATGTTTGATATTTAAATTCCTGAAAAGAGAAAGTGAATTTGCTATTTAAAAATAAATTATAGCTGTTTTGTAAAACTAAAATGTATGTTATTTTTATTTTTGTCTTGAGTAAAATGTTCTTGAAGTCAGAGAGCTATGAACTTCAATGTTTTATAAACTTGGCAAGCTTTCAAACTTACCTAGCCTCTACACAGCAGTTTTCTCATCTGCTGCTTGGGTAATAATAATTACATCAAATGTCCATCTTGAGCAATTTAATTGACACAATTCACACATTTATTTAACAAATAATAAGATGAATAGAACATGCTGGTACTCAGCTAGACACTGGAGAATAAGATGGTAAAGAAAACCAGAAAAATGTGCATGCCTTCCAAGTGGTAAGCACTCATAAAATATTAGTTACATCGTCTCTAACTGTGTTGATATTCAATAACTTGTTATTTTTTCTCAAATTTAAAACTTCATCTAGGGATGCTGCTTATAAAAAGAGAGTAGTGTAATGGTATCTAACATGAGCATGAACTCTATTTCTATAGGAATTGAATAACCATAAACTTTCATCTCTATGTATAGAAGACATTTAATGAAAATAAAAATATGTATTTGATACATTACATGTTTATCTTCACTAGCCAAAAATCCCCTTAATTATATTACTAATTATATATAGAAGAAAATACAGGCATTTTCATCTGAATCACACAATTTTTTAGTGACAAATTGAGGCTTATGTGCCAGTAGCTTACCCAAGTTTCTTTTAACTAGTGTTCACTTTTAAATCATAATAATCAAGTAAAAGTTATTTTGCTCTGCATAGTATAGAGAAGCAAGTGAAAAGAATATTAATTAACATAGTTCTAAATGATTCTTTTTTGTTTTGTTTTGTTAATCCTCATCTGAGGGTATTTTTTCCATTGATTTTTAGAGAGAGTTGAAGGGACAGAGGGAGGGAGGGAGGGAGGGAAGGAAGGAGGAAAGGAGGGAGGGAGGGAGAGAGGGAGAGAGAGAGTTCAATGCAAGAGAGACACAGAGATTGGTTGCCTCTGCATGCACATGGACTGGAGCTGGGGATCGAACCTGCAAGCCAGGTACATGCCCTTGACCAGGAATTGAACCTGCGACCCTTCAGTGAATGGGCCAATGATCTAACATTGAGAAACACTAGGCCAGGGCCTAAATAATTATTTTAATACCATTGTATTAGCCTAATAAGCTGTTTCTCCTTGAATATAAACTTGCCTGATTAACCAAAGAATACATATCTGGACATACAAGTCATTCAAAATTACACAGAATATTCATGCTGATATGATCATAAGATTCTAATTATCTAAAGGGACAAATTTAAATGGTCCAACTCTATGCACAATCAATAACGTGCATTAAAGTAGATGAAAAATTATAGTCATGTTAACAACAGATTTATATCATCAACTTGGTGTTCCAAATAGAAAGAAAAGTGAAGGAACCTAAACATATGGAGACCAGAGTAAGCAATCAATACCAGTGCAAGGAGACACCTGGCGAGACATGTTGGACCAAGACAGGGAAACTGTCTCCCCCAATATTTAGATGTGAACGAAGTGAGGAACCATTGAAAACTTGACTCCACCAGGTCAATGAACTTTAAAAAATTATTTTTAAATGTAGAAACTGTGAACAAACAATGGGAGCTTTTGATGTAACATTTGCATTTTTGAACATTTTTGATGTTCAAACTAAATCTAATTTGCCTTATAATTATTGATTTGGAAAACAAGGTGGGAATGTCTATATAGTTGACCTGTATGTTTTTGTTACTTCAATTAAATGATTGCTTTTTATCAAATGTTGGTCTTTCCATGGAACTATGAAAATTAAACTACATATGTGTGTGTGGGGGTATAAATAATACATTCTTTTTATAGAATTTTCTCAAATCTTTATTTGAGAAATGCACGGATGAAAAACACATTAGTTATTTGGATTTGCTTACATAGCATATACAAGGGCAGGCAAAATTAGGTTTGCAGTTGTGAGTACATGAAACAAAGTTTATTCTTGTATTATTACTTATTAATTATTGTATTGTTTTCCATATGAAAATTAACATCTCAAAAATTCACACTTAATAAAACTTCAAAATCTAAGATGTCATTTTTATTGTTACCTTTTAACTGCAATTAACATTGATTTAGAGTTGAACTGCTGCAAAGTTCCAGTCTAAATTGGGGGCACTATATTATTTCAAAGTTTGCTACTTGTAGTTACATCTGGAGTTCCACAGTGCAGAGATCAGCTTGACATAAGGTTATACTTGACTAAGCATAACAATGAGCTTGAGTATAAGTGAAATGCCCTTATGGCTACAAGCAAGAATGATCCACCTTTACTGACATTTACTGTCTTCTATGGTTTTGCAGGCCTTTCTTCTCGGCTGGGTTTCTTTGCAGCTGATACAGAGTAAAATTTCCCAAGTGATTATGTTTTTTTTGAACTGATACTACAAAAGAGCAACTCTCTCTCTCTCTCTTTTTTTTTTTAGTGCCATGGGTTTTT
Source organism: Corynorhinus townsendii (assembly GCA_026230045.1). Taxonomy (NCBI): domain Eukaryota; kingdom Metazoa; phylum Chordata; class Mammalia; order Chiroptera; family Vespertilionidae; genus Corynorhinus; species Corynorhinus townsendii. Next base: position 125,113,208 of record JAPDVU010000006.1, read on the forward strand.
AACACACAGGCAATGCTGTAAACGTAAATGTCTCTGCAGAAGTCATGCCCTTTATGGATATACATTGGCAGCTCACGAAGCGTAAATAATAAAAGGGCAGTAAAGACTTAGATATTCTCAAAGTAAAAATGGACCCTGCTAGCAACTTGTTTTTTATATTATTGAAAAATAAGAGTAAGTGAAGAAAAGGCATGTAAAGATCCAGGCATTTGTAGAATGTAAAGTAGTGTAAAAAAGAATAGTAAGGCAAGATGACAAAATGCCAACTGACAAATGCTAGAACTTGTTATTTATTTCTTAAATAACAGTTACTTCTCTTTGATAATTATCTTGATGGCAGCTAACTAAATAAAATGTATTCCTAAACTTCAAATATGTATATATACTTGTGTAGCTATTGGTCTAAATATTTATAATACTGATTAAAAATTACCTGGAAAAATTTAAATTTTGTATGAGAAATCAAATTATATTTTGTGTTCAAATCACTATTGTTGTATATGTTTTTCACATTATTTATTTCCTCTATATTTAAACTTTAAGCAATTAATGACAGTAATATTTAAACAGGATTTAAACATCTATACTAATGTTGTGATGTACCCCGAATCTCACAAGGATGCCTCAAAAAAAGGTTGAATTATGGAGTCATTTATTAAAAGCCGGCGGCATACGAGAGGCAAAAGCGCTCCAGACCTCACAGCCCCAAACAATTCACTACATCAGGCTTATATTGGCAGAATATCACAGAAATCACAAAAGTATTGATACATCTTTGGGTCTGGAATGAGGAAACTGTTTCGTGAAAAAGCATTTTTTTACAGAAGCAAAATTGAGCAACTTAGTTATCTAAAATATCTACAAATCACTGAATCAACGGAAACACATTATCTGGGACCACCTGGGCAATTTTAGAATAATTGTGCTGTCTAGATTCTGAGATCACTGAGTCAACCGAAATTCAGTTATCAGTAGCTGCTGAGACAATTTAAGATCACTATCTGTGCTGGGTCCCAGAGGAATGTGCTTCCCTGACCAGTGAGATCACAATCAATGGGATATTCAAACTGCCATCAAGGCAGTATTCAATCATACATAAGTTCAGAAAATCAAAATAACTTTTAAATGAGTACAGAGCCCAAAATAGCAAGGTTAAAATATTAAACAGCAATTTTTACCCAAGTATGGTTGCTACCATACTTCAGTAATAAAAGGGTAATATGCTAATTAGACGGGATATCATTACGGACATCCTTCTTGACAAAGCCGGGGGCCTGGCTGGCCTGCAAACCTCCAGCGGCCCCTCGCCTTGGCTGGCCTCACCCCCCAGTGGGAACCACCCAGCCCAATCGGGGATGTGGCCAACCTGCAAAGCACCCGCGGCCCCTCACCCAGGCCAGCCCCACCCCCCAGTGGTGATCTTCACCCCGATTGGGGGTGTGGCTGGCCTGCAAACTGCCCACAGCCCCTTGCCCTGGCTGGCCTCGCCCTCAGCAGGGATCCCCCCACCCCAATCCAGGGTCCCCTTCAGGGCAGGCCAGCTGGCTCCCACCAGTGCACCAGGCCTCTATCTTATATAATAAAAGGGTAATACTTAAATAGACCCTAATGGCAGAACAACCACTGGACCAGTCACTATGAGGTGTACTGACCACTTCTTGGTCCCTTTCCTCAGCCAGCAGGCTCCGATTGCCTGATGGAGAATGGGGAACCAGGGGTGGGTGGCAGCAAGCGGTGGGGCTGACCATGGGCAGCTGGGGAAGATGGCCCTGATCATAGGCCAGGCCTAGGGACTGAACTCATGCACAAAATTCGTGCGCTGGGCCTCTAGTTTAGATAGAAAAGACAGTTCTGACCCTAGCTGGTTTTGTTCAGTGAATAGAGCCAAAGGGTCCCAGGTTTGATTCTGGTCAAGGGCAGGGCACATGCAGGAGGCAACCAATGGATGTGTTGATGTGTTTCTCTCATATCGATAATTCTCTCTCTTCCACACTCTAAAATTCAATGGAAAAATGTCTCTGGGTGAGAATTAAAAAAAAAAAATGACACAGTTCTATCCCTCATTTTTACGTTTGGCCTCAGTATTCAGAAGAAACCATATTTTATTATATATTTTGTTTTTTTTAATATTTTGGGTTGTTATTTAATCCCTAAATTATATGTAAATGTCATAATATTTTATTTATTTATCAGAGCTAAAAATGTTTGATTTTGTTTCTATATCATCTCTACATTTAGAGAGTCACTATTTTTCAATGATCACATCTAGAATGTGAAACCATATAACAAAAGATTCATTACTTATGGCAGCAATCATAACAAGATATGCTTTTGTTCCTTAGTTTTTAGAATAAAAATGAAAGTATCATTTCTCTTCCTTTTACCTTTCTTTCACATTCTACTTTTCTATTTTATCAGGAGAAAGAGATGGAAGAGGGAGAGGGAAGAATTTTTATATTGTCAATGGGGGCCTATTTACATATGTTATATAATTATAAATAGGAACTTTTTTACTTATCTTTAAAATTACAAAGTTAAAATCTACAAACAGCATAAAATAATTTTATATTGCAATTATCATTTAATGCTGCACTGAATCATTTCTTATGACAATAGTTCATTCTCAAAGGATTCAATGGGGGGTTGAGGGGGGGAGATTAACCAAAGAACTTATATACATGTGTGCATAACCCATGAACACATACAATAGTGTGGTGAAGGCCTGAGAAGGCACATGTGGGGTGGAGAGGGTCAATGGGGGAGCGGGGAGAGGGGGGAGAGGGACACCTGTAATACTTTCAACAATAAAGATAAACTTTTAAAAACAAAGCTACAATCCACTCAAAGAAGAGTTTCTAACATCAAGAGGAAATTTATTCTTTGTTCTTATACTCCTCAAATCATGCAAAATTATGCCACAATTTAGTTCATTTTTAAATGAACCATACTTTTCTTTATCTGTGTATAAATTGATAAATAATAAAAAATATAGTATAAGAAGTTAACTATGGTTATCACTTAAGCAGGGATTTTGGGGGAACATAGGCAGGTTTAGGGATTTTTTAGAAATGAGGTCCATGGAAAAAACACAGGGCCAGGCACCGGGAGAAGGTACATTTCCATAACACAAGGAAGCCAGGTGCAGTCACATTTCCGTAAGACAAGGGAACTGGAAGTAGCCAAGAAAGGTCTATATTTATAAAATAAAGAGAAGGAAGCCCTTCATCCACACAGAGAAGAAGAAAGCCCAAAGGGAATAGGAAAATAATAAGGAAGGAGCAGGGAGAATCTCACATGTCCCATGTGAGGTTAGACATTTGAGCTTAGGAGTTACTATTAGTAACCAGTCTAAGGGAATAGTGACCAATCAGAGGGGGTATCAAGGCACCAGGATCTTCAGCCTTTATAAGCCATAGGGAAAGGAAACCCAGTGAGACCCTTTTCCTTCTTCCCTACTTGGAAGTCCATTCTGTGGGACTCTTCCCCATCCCTACATGGGAGTCAGTTCTGTGGGACTCTTTCCCTAACCCTACGTGGGAGTCTGAACTTGTTCTTCAATAAATCACCACCTTTGCTATACCACTTTCTGTCCGTGGATTCATTCTTCAATTCCTGCGGACAAAGAATCCGGGTTCCAGTCCAAAAATTCGGTATCGCTAAGATGTTAAGATCAAGGATAATTTTTACATTGCACTTATAACTTTATAATTATATATATATATAATTATATATATGTACATATACATATGCTAGTATATATAATTTTATTAAAATAAACATCTATGGCTTAATCATTTGTCAAATAACTTTTGAGCACCTACAATATGCCAGTAACTAAGCACTAGTGATACAGTAGTGAACAAAAGAGATGGATTTCCTTTCTTCAAAGACCTTGTAGAAAAACAAGTTTGTTTATTTTTATAGAAAAAACAGAAGTTGTAGGAGTTGATATCACTGACCTCGATTATGTTTCTAAAGGTTTGAACTTTTAACTAAGTTGGGTCACATTTCCGTGGTCTAATATTATTTTTTAAAAATCTTTTACTTTACATCTTTATAAAACATAACCATAAATATCAACAAAACTTCAGAAAAATTCTGTTCTATAATTAGTCAGCAATAGGAAAAAAATTGTACTACATGTAATTTCATTATTTTGAACCAATTTGTGTCTGAAGTGTTTAGAAAGGTGAAATACTTCTTAAATTGCTTAGTAAGATTGAGTGGGTAGTGCTTCAGTATTAAATACTGCTTTTTGTTGAAACAGGAATGTTTTGCTATATGGAAACAAACATAAAATTAAGAATTTAACTTTTTATATGCTATCAATGTAAAGACAAAAGTTAAGAAAACTATATGGCAAGATTAAATAGTTTTAAGCTATCAAATTATTTAATCTTTAAGATATGTATATGTCATATGGAAAGAATTTTTAGGGATAAGATAGAAGTTTTTGGGGGTGAAATAGGCCAGTTTAGGAAATTTAAAAAATTAAGGGGTCCATGGAAAAAACACAGGACTATAGAGCTGCAAAGGGTACATTTCCATAGAATTAGGGAGTTGGAAAAAAGCATATTTCCATAGAATAAGGGAGCTGGGAGCTGCAGAAGGTGTACATTTACAGAATAAAGGGAAGGAAGCCTCTCATTCAAAGAGAGAGGAAGAAAGCCCAGAGGGAATCTGGAAACAATGGCAAAGGAGGGGAGAAGGGCCTCACATGTCCCATGTGAGGTTTGACCTTTGAGCTCAGGAGTTACTATAGTGACCAAATTAGAAGGGGATAGTGACCAACCCGAGGAGATATCAAAGCACAAAAATCTACAGCCTTTATAAACCACTAGAAGGTCCTTTCCCTGGCTGCCAGCCCTGCATTTCCACTCTGGGCCCACCTTCCCAGCTACCTAGAGGCCCTGAGCAGCTGGGACAGAGCAGAAAGCCTGCATCATTGCCGTGGTGACAACACAAGCATCCTGCCCCGTCCCCAGCCACTGGGTTCCTGCATATGCAAATTAACCTGCCACCTTTGTTGGGTTAATTTGCATACATACCCCTGATTGGCTGATGTACATTGCAAAGGTATGGTCAATTTGCATCTTTCTCTTTTATTAGTATAGATAGGAATAAGGGACTCAGTGGGACTCTTTCCCTCACCCCACGTGGGAGTCTGTGCTTGTTTCTCAATTAATTTCCACCTTTGCTACACCACCTTTCTCTGTGGTTTCATTCTTTGAATTCACTGGACAAGAACCTGGGAACCATCCTACTCAGGGGGAAAACATGTGTTTCCAGTCCAAAAATCCGGTATCAATATATACAAGTTAAGTTCTCAGAATTTTGACTAAAGTAAACTTTAACTAACAAAATATGTCATTTTTCCTTCATAAAAATATGCTAAAAGCTTCAAGTCATTTCCATTGTGAAGAATAATTTATGTGATTTTTTCTTCAGATCTAATTTACATAAAAATAGTTATCTGCATTGTTATTTTTGTCAGTCTTATCTGTCAAAAGTGCATCATACTGAATGGCTAATTTAAAAAAAATAATCTGAATGCATAAGTTTTGTCTAATTTTAATGTAGTTATATCCTTTCTTATCATTTTTAAATTTTTTATTAATTAAAGTATTACATGTGTACATATATTCCCATTGCCCCCACCCCACTCCCAATGGACACAAGACATTGGCGGGTGATGGCATGTATGGGCTGGAGGCAGCTCCCTTATTCTATGGAAATGTACCCTTTGCAGCTCTATAGCCCTGTGCTTTGTCCATAGACCCCTTATTTTTTTTAAAATTTTGGTGTTAAATTCCTAATTTTATATTTTTTACCATATGCATAAAAGTCCTTCGGTTGATGTCTTATATACCCCACCCTTCCCCAACATTCCCCCTGTAATTTGACAGTCTGTTTGATGCTTTACTGTTTCTGTATCAATCTTTTTGTTCATCAGGTTATAATGCTCTATTATCCATAAATAAGTGAGATCATGTGGTATTTTTCTTTTCATTTCTTGGCTTTTTTCACTTAACATAATGCTCTCCAGGTCCATCCATGGTGCTACAAATGGTAAGAATTCCTTCTTTTTTATAGCAGTGTAGTATTCCATTGTGTATATGTACCATAGTTTTCTAATACACTCATCTGCTGATGGGAATTTAGGCTGTGTCCAAATCTTAGCTATGGTGAATTGTGCTGCTATGAACATAGGGGTGCATATATCCTTTCTGATTGGTGTTTCTGGTTTCTTGGGATATAGCCCTAGAAGTGGGATTACTGGGTCAAATGGGAGTTCCATTTTTAGTTTTTTGAGAAAACTCCATACTGTTCTCCACAGTGGCTTCACCAGTCTGCATTCCCACCAGCAGTGCACAAGGGTTCCTTTTTATCTGCATCCTCTCCAGCACTTGTCCTTTGTTGATTTGTTGATGATTGCCATTATGACAGGTGTAAGATGGTACCACATTATAGTTTTGATTTGCATCCCTTGGATAATTAGTAACTTTGAGCATGATTTTATATGTCTCTTGGCCTTCTTTCTGTCTTCTTTTGAAAAGTATCTATTTAGGTCCATTGTCCATTTTTTAATTGGGTCGTTTATCTTCCTTTTATTGAGTTGTATGAGTTCCCTGTAAATGTTGCAGATTAAACCTTTATCAGTGATAACATTTGCAAATATGTTCTCCCATACATTGGGCTTTCTTGTTGTTTTATTGATGGTTTCTTTCACAGTGCAAAAGCTTTTTATTTTGATGTAGTCCTATTTGTTTATTTTCTCTTTAGCTTCCATTGCCTGAGGAGCGGTGTCGGGGAAGAAATTGCTTTGGCTTATGTCTGAGATTTCTCTGCCTGTGGATTCCTCTGGTATTTTTATGGTTTTCTATCTTATGTTTAAGTGCTGTATCCATTTTGAGTTAATTTTTGTGTATGGTGTAAGTTGGTGGTCTAGTTTCATTTTTTTGCATGTATATGTCCAATTTTCCCAACACCATTATTTGAAGAGACTGTCTTGACTTCACTGTATGTTCATGCCTCCTTTGTCAAATACTAATTGAGCATAAGTGGTTTGGGTCAATATCTGGGTTCTCTATTCTATTCCACTGGTCTATACGCCTGTTCTTTTGCCACTGCCAGGCAGTTTTGAGAGCAGTGGCTTTGTAATACAGCTTGAAATCTGGTATTGAGATCCCTCCAACTTTGTTCTTCTTTCTCAGGATTGCTGTGGCTATTCGGGATCTTTTTGTATTCCAGATGAAATTTTGGAGAGTTTATTCTAGGTCTGTGAAATATGCCGTTGGTATTTTAATGGGGATTGCATTGAATCTAAAGATTGCTTTGGGTAGTATGGACATTATAATGATGTTGGTTCTACCAATCCATGAACAAGGTATGTTCTTCCATCTGTTTACGTCTTCCTCTATCTCTTTTTTCAATGTCCTGTAGTTTTCTGAGTAGAGGTCTTTTACCTCCTTAGTTAAGTTTATTCCTAGGTATCTTAATGTTTTTGGTGCAATGGTAAATGTGATTATTTTCTTAGTCTCTCTTTCTGTAAGTTCACTGTTGGTGTATAGAAATGCCATAGATTTCTTGGTATTAATTTTGTATCCTGCTACATTGCTGAATTTATTTATTAAGTCTAATACTTTTTTGATGGAGACTTTAGGGTTTTCTATGTACAGTATCATGTCATCTGCGAATAAGGACAGTTTTACTTCTTTTCCAATTTGGTTGCCTTTTATTTCTTCTTCTTGTCTAATCACAATGGCTAGTACTTCCAATATTATGTTGAACAGGAGTGGTGAGAGTGGGCATCCCTGTCTTGTTCCTGTTCTTAGGGGAAATAGTTTTAGTTTGTGCTCATTGAATATGATGTTGGCTGTGGGTTTGTCATTTATAGCTTTTATTACCTTAAGGTATGATCCTTCTATTCTCACTTTGCTGAGAGTTTTTATCAAGAAAGGGTGTTGGATTTTGTCACATGCTTTTTCTGCACCAATTGATATGACTATGTGATTTTTATCTCTCAATTTGTTTATGTGATGTATCTCGTTTATTGATTTGCAGATATTGTACCATCCTTACATCCCTGGGATAAATCCTACTTTGTCATGGTGTATGATCTTTCTGATGTACTGCTGGATCAGATTTGGTAGAATTTTGTTAAGTATTTTGGCAACTATGTTCATGATGGATATTGGCCTGTAATTCTCTTTCATTTTGTTGTCTTTATCTGGTATTGGTATTAGGGTGATCTTGGCTTCATAGAATGACATTGGAAGTGTTCTTTCTTCTTAAATTTTTTGGAATAGTATGACGAGGATAGGTTTTAGTTCTTCCTTGAATGTTTGGTAAAACTCCCCTGTGATGCTGTCTGACCCCAGGCTTTTGTTTGCTGGAAGCTTTTTAATGACTGCTTCAATTTCTTCCATAGTTATTTACCTATTGAGATTTTTACTATCCTCCTGATAGAGTTTGGAAGGTTATATTTTTCTAGGAATATGTCCATTTCCTCCAGGTTGTCCAGTTTTTGGAATAGAGTTTTTCATAGTATTTTTTAACAATCCTTTGTATTTCAGTGGGGTCTATTGTTATTTCACCTCTTTCAGTTCTGATATTGTTTATTTAGGTCCTCTCTCTTTGCTTCTTAGTGAGCCTGGATAGAGGTTCATCAATCTTGTTTATCCTTTCAAAGAACCACCTCTTGGTTTTGTTGATCTTTTGTATTGTTTCTTTGGTCTCTATGTCATTTATCTCTGCTCTGATCTTTATTATTGCCTTCCTTCTGCTTACACTGGACTTTTCTTGTTGCTCTTATTCTAACTCTTTGAGTTGTAGGGTTAGATAATTTATTTACATTATTTCTTGGTTTTTTTTTTGCAGTAGGCTTGTAGAGCTATGAACTTCCCTCTCAAGACTAATTTTGTTGTGTCCCATAGATTTTGGATTGTTGTGTTTTCATTGTCATTTGTTGCCATGATGTTTTCTATTTCTTCTTTGATCTCTTTGGTAACCTAATCATTGTTTAATAGCATGCAATTTAGTCTCCATGTGTTTGCTTTCTTTTGGATTGTTTTTATTGTAGTTGATTTCCAGTTTTATGCCATTATGATCTGAGAAGATGCTTGATATGATTTCTTTCTTCTTGAATTTGAAGAGACTTTGCCTTTGTCCTAATATGTGGTCTATCCTTGAAATGTTCCGTGTGAACTGCAGAAGAATGTATATTCTGTAGCTTTGGGGTTAAATGTTCTAAAGATGTCAATTAATTCCATTTGATCTAGTGTGTCATTTAGGATTGCTGTTTCTTTTTTTTTTATTTTTTTGTTTAGAGGATTTGTCCAATGGTGATAGTGGGGTAAAAGTCTCCTAGTATGATTGTATTGCTGTTAATCTCTCCCTTGATATCCTCCAGGAGTTTTTTATGTATTTGGGTGCTCCTGTATTGGGTACATATATGTTTACCAGAGTTATATCTTCTTGTTGAATTGCTCCCTTTAGTATTATGTAGTTGCCTTCCCTATCCCTTGATATGGCCTTTACTTTGAGGTCTATTTTATCAGATATAAGTATCACAACCCCAGCATTTTTTTCATTTCCATTTGCCTGAAAAATGTTTTTCTATCCCTTTACTCTCAGTCTGTGTGAATCATTTGTTCTGAGGTGGGTCTCTTGTAGACAGCACTTATATGGGTCATGTTTTCTTATCCATTCAGCTACCCTATGTCTTTTAATTGGTGCATTTAGTCCATTTACGTTTTATGTTATTATTGACAAGTAGATGTTTGTTGTCATATTTTTCCTTAATGTTTGTATTCTTCTTGCCTTTCTCTTCTTTTTACAGCAGTCTCTTTAGCATTTCTTGCATTGTTGGCTTGGTAGTGATAAACTCTCCTAGCCCTTTTTTGTCTGTGAAGCTCCTGATTCCACCTTCAATTTTGAATGATAGCCTTGCTGGGTATAGTATTCTTGGGTTCTTTTCCTTGCTTTGCATCACTTTGTAAATTTCATTCCATTCCCTTCTGGCCTGGAGTGTTTCTGTTGAGAAATCTGTTGATATTCTAATAGGAGAACCCTTGTAGGTAACTTTCTGTCTCTCTCTGGCAGCCTTTAAGATTCTTAAGTTTTGGTTGCTGTTTGCCAATTTAATTATGATGAGTCTCAGTGTTGGTCTTTTAGGGCTCATCTTATTTGGGACTCTGTGTGCTTCTTGGACTTGCATGGATTTTTCTTGCCAATATCAGGGAAGTTTTCTGTCATTATTTCTTCAAACAGGTTTTTTATTCCATGTTTTTGTTCCTCTCCTTCTGGTACCCCTATTGTGTGAATATTGTTTTGTTTTGTGTTGTCCCAAAGCTCCCTTAGGCTCTCTTCTTGCCTTTTAAGTCTTCTTTCCAGTTGCTGCTCTGTTTGTGTGTTTTTTCTTACCTTGTCTTCTAATTCGCTGATGCGGTACTCAGCCTCTTTTGTTTACTGTTTAAGCCTTCCATTATGTTCTTTATTGCAGCTGTGTTGTTCTTCATATCCTCTTCATGCCTTTTCATGTTGGCAACATTCTCATTCAGCTCCTTATAATTCTCATTGAATTGTATGTATTTATCATTCAACCATTTAAACATCCTTATAACCATTACTCTGAATTCTTTCTCTGATAAGCTGCTTGCCTCAGTTTCATTTAATTCCCTTCCTGGTGAATCTTCTTTTTTTTCCTTTGGGGATTGCTTTTTTGTCTTCCCATGTTTTCCTACAATGTTTTAATTGTAGATCCAATTGCTTTGCTACCCAGTTTCTTTTGGGGATGGTGCTACTGGTGTAATCTCTCAGTTCTCCTGGGCTTGTTAATCTAGTGTAGCTCCCTACTTGAGCTATTTGGGTTCTCTTGATGTAGTCCTGAAAGCTTGAGAGGCACAACTTCAGTGTCTAGAAGTCAGCAGCCGTGGAGGGGAGTGTCCCAATTTTTGCTGTCTTGTACCCTTAATTGAAACCACGCATGCCCAGTGGGGCCTCACAGTGGCACCCAGGAATTGTCTGTTGGGGTGATGGGGCTCAGGGCCTGCACTCTGGAAAGGTGTGACTGTGGTGTCCAGAGCACTATCCCCAAAAGAAACTGGGTAGCAAAGCAATTGGATCTACAATTAAAGCACTTTGAAGGGCCCTGGCAGTGTAGCAGCATAATTGAGGCACCTGTGGGCAGGTATCTAGAATGATTGAGTTCAGAATTTCTATTGCTGGGGGGAGTGTGCCCCTGTTTGTTCGAGATCACACCCTGGGAGAGCTCACAGTGGCTCCCACAAGCACCCTGTGGGTAGACAGGGTCAGGTTGTCTGCCTGTTGGAAATGCTCATCTGTGGAGGTGCCTTTGCCTGCACAGAGCTCTGTCGCACTCTGAGGTGCCCTGGCACTGAAGTTGCACAGCTGGGGTGTCCATGGGCAGTTATTCAGGAAGAGGGAGCTCAGAAATTCTATTGCAGGGCCGCATGCCCTTGTACAAAATCATACCCCCTGAGGCTCCCGGTGATTCCCAGGTGCTGCCTATGGGAATGGAGCCCTGGCTGCCTGCACACGCTGGAAATGCTGAATATGGGTCTGGAGTTCTGTTGCTGGGGAGGGGGACATTGCACTTACTGCTGCCGAGCAGTGAACCTTTGGAGGTGGAGGTCCAAAGGATTTTGGCTGGAATGGCTGCTGGGTCGTGGGGCAGTTCCAAGGCCTATATGGTTGGTGGTGCTGATGAGTTTCTAAAAAAGGCCTCCATTCAAGATGGCGTGGCCTCCATGCTGGAGTCCCTCAATCCAGGGAGTCTGTAGTTATATCCTTGATGCTTAATGTACAATACTAGATTTCATGGCAATTGTGGATACTATAAGGTTAATGTAGAAATGAGCATATAAGATTGTAATTTATTATCAAATGGTAAGAAACCTCTGGGAAACATGGATTACCAAAGAAACACAATGTAAATTGGACTTCTAACAAGTAGAAATCTTTTAGCTCTTTATGAAGGACTTTTCAAAGCATATTACAATAAGCTAGAATTCACACAAAATTATATAACTTGAGAGCATACAAGTATGACTTCAATATGGCACTGACATGCCAGTTATTGAGTTAAAGCCATTAATGCATAAATAATAAGTGAAAAATACATATTAATGAATAATTTATTCTGCAAATAGGTTTTAAACATACTCCACAAAAGGTAAATATTTTTAGGAAAATTAAAACATAAAGTTAATAACCTCCCAAAAATCTTTTGTGACTTAGAATTAGGTCATATTTCTTTAAGCATGTGGGCAATCATTGATCAAATAATTTTGAGCAGCTACTATATGCCAGTAACTAAGCAATAGGGATACAGTGGTGAACAAAAGAGATGGATTGCCTTTCTTCAAAGACCTTGTAATCTAGTGTGGCACTCAGAAAATGAACAAATACATCTCTCAGGTGGTGACAAGTCATAGGAGAATTCAGGCAACTAAAGGGAGTAGGAAGTGACACTGAAGTACATCAATCAAGTACTTAACACTGTGCCAGTGAAACTGCACTGAGCTAGAAACTATTGGCAGCAAATCAAGGTTTGTCTTACACTGAAATCACTGCATTGCCTCATTAACTGAATGGTTGAACAGTGAAAAGAAGGTATGTCAAAGAAGGGGGAAAAACCACACTCTTGAAATGGAACAATCAATATTCCAAGATCATTTAATCTATTCTTACAGATGACCTTCTCCAATGACCCTTATATTCTCAGTAACTTTTGTGATTTTATAATATATAAGTAAATAAATAATACATATCTTGTACAGCCAACATAAATCATGATAGAACAAACCTTTCTTATTGGTCTCAATGTGACAAGCTAAAACATGCCTGTATTGACAACAGCTTTATGGCATATTGGCTATTCTGTACAGCTTGTGTGTTTAAAACATACCACTTTAATACATACAAGTCTTCCCACTGTGTCAGATAGACTAATGATAATTTATCGTCAGCATCACATGCAGTCAGGGGCAAAAATAATTAAAGTTGAAATTGGGTAAATTTATGTTAAAGCAATAAAATGTCTAAGAAATTGTCATGAATTGATTTATCAAACAAGAATATTTTTCATTACATTCCAAACACAAATAAATTATTACTTCTGGAGAAAGAGGTGATAAAGAGAGAAAGAGAGAGAGAGAGAGAGAGAGAGAGAGAGAGAGAGAGAGAGAGGAAAAAGAAAGAGGAGGAGGAGAGAGGAGGAGACGGAGCAAGAGAGAAAGAGGCAAAAATAATCATTTTCCCTTTACTATATGCATAGAAAGTAAGTCATGTTTCCTATTCATCTTGAGAAATAAAAGGGGTTATTTGATTATAAAATAGTTATCTATTAAATTTCTTTTAATTATATACTTATTAAGGGAAGACACTAAAATTTGGAAATTTAAATTTTTGTAAGCCTAATGCTGAAATATGGGTGTTTTCTTTTATATATAACTAGTGGGCCAGTGCACGAAATTCATGTATGGAAGAGTTCCTGCAGCCCAGCCTGCACCTTCTCTAATTGGGAACCCATTGGGGGATGTCCGACCACCAGTCGGACATCCTTCTTGCAATCTGGGACCACTGGCTCTTAACTGCTCACCTGCCTGCCTGCCTGATCCCCCTAACTGCCTCTCCCTGCCTTTCTAATTGCCCCCAATTGACCTCCCCTGCTGGCCTGATCTTGCCTCAAACAGCCCTCCCCTGCCAGCCTGATCTTGCCCCCTAATGCTCTCCCCTGCCTGCCTGATCTTGCCCCTAACTGCTCTCCCCTGCCAGCCTGATCGCCCCCAACTGACCTCTCTGCCTCAGCCCCCACCACCATGGCTTTGTCTGGAAGGAAGTTGGACGTCCAGAAGATGGCCTGTCAACCCGGCCTAATTAGCATATTACCCTTTTGTTAGTATAGATGTAGTAGGCAGAAAAGTTGCCAAAAACTTGAGGAGGGAGAGTATCCTGGATTTTCCAAGTGGGCCTAATCTAATCATAACCTTGCCCTTGTAGAGTTGTGAGAAAAAATTTCAGGGACACACATATGTGGGAGAAATTTAAGTGTAGTAGCAAGATTTATTGGGGTGAAAATAAGTAACAGACCCTTTGGGATGCAAATGGCAAGCAGGCCCTGGGAGCAACTGCCTGGAGGTCCTTGCTAATCCTCCATATATTTTCTTGGGTTTGGGAACAAGCCAGCTATCTTTTAAATTGTCCAACCTGTTTCTTGGGTTTTCCCAGGACTGTGCTGGGCCCTTGTCATAATAAAATATAGAAATGTTTTAAAATGTTTAAAAATGCCTAATATTATATATATATTAAGAAGGTTTTAAAATGTTTAAATTAACTTAAAACTTAAAGTGTGATGTTAAAGATACATTCCCCACTGCCCTGAATCGTGTGTACCCCAGAGATAAGGACTTAAACAGATGCAGAGTGACTTGTCAAGATAAACACTTGCCTGAGTGAGTTACTCTCCTTAGTCCCCTCGCCATGTTTAAGATTAACGTATGTGCATTGATGTAAATCAGGGATAGCCACCTGGGCTGCTGCAGGTGTGAACAAGCTTTAAATATGGACCCCTGCCAGCCAACGATGCTCGCCTTGTCAAGACATTACAAAGGCCTGTCCCTTTGTCGGTCTGACAAGCGACAACGCTCCACACTTCTTTTCCTGCTCGATGACAGAACAGCCAGTAATCCTCAGTTGAGACGCGACCCAGCTCTTGGGAGAAGAACGCCCGCCGGCCCCCCTGCACCTGGACCAGACCAGCCTAGCTGCCGGACCACAGAGGACAACACCATGGGGATCCCTAAGTTTGTACTCACAGTCATTCAGGAATTTGTGTGAGTAATAAAAAGCTGTGTGATTTGCAACTGCATATGTTTCATGTGGTGCAATTCCTCCGGCAGTTAATTGAATTATTTTGCATACCCTTAAACTTTAAATTAAAGCTTCAGGTCCCTCTGTTCCTAAGCCTGCCACTTTGGTCCTGCTTGCGTACAAGCAGTCTCTTCCCTAGCAACTGCCTGAATATCCCACACCTGCACAGTTCAAGTTTATCTCAAGGGACCCCAAATCCTTTCCCGGGATCTACTTGGGACAGCCCTCTCCCTATCCAAATCTTTTCCGGATCTTCGGGGTTTGCGCCCTTTTCCTAGCTGATCTTTTTCTCAGATTTTCTCAGACTCCTCCCCTTGATGGTCACCACTGTGGCTCCTACAGCAGATGCCTCAAAGTTCTGCTTTATCATCTGCCTTCTACCGAGCCTGCTCTTAGAAGGGAGGCCTCCCCGTGGGCAATTTTGGCTTCTGCTGAACATGCGCCCAGCAAAGGACTTTCCCTGTACTGTTTATTGTCCTCCCCACTTCCTGCTTGTTCCCAGGGAAGATTGGAATGCCAGTCTTTCCCACCTGCTCAGGCTTGTCTCTTTGGTGGAGGATGCTGCTGACTCCTCGTGGAACTAAATGCCATGATCCTCTAAATGACGCATAATCTATACATGTTTGAAGCCATTACTCCATTTTTTCCCTCTTATTTCATTTCTGACTACTTCCCCTTTTTTCCAGCCAAGACTTCATTGATTTCCCATGAAAACACCAGGCCTTTGACTAAGTAGATATCTGGACGTTTTGCTTGGAGAATTCCCAGATATACATATTGTCACATGTCTATTTCTCAGTGAGGACCTCCTCTTTTCAACGGATACCTCCAGCACTGACACTTCCTTTTTCCTTCACTGGTCAGTTGATTCTCCATAGCATTTATCCTCTCTTACCAGTGATATATATGAGTTAGTTTACATACAGCACATAAAGTACTTGTCATGTATCAGAAGCTATATGAGTGTTGGCATCACCATGATTATTGATAATAATACTATTATTAGAATATATAGCACAGTGTGTGGTATATAGTGTGGGCTTCATCAGTGTTTGTAGAAATATTAATAGTTATACTGTTTCAGGAGTATAATGTATTAGTCATTATTTATCTAATGTGTTATTCTTCAAGTAAGGGTGTCTTATTTTGAAAAAGTTGAAAATAACTATTTTCTATCTCAACTTTTATAAAATAGATGCATTTCTCTATCTTCTTTTAAAAAAGTATTTTTATTTTTAAATATGTGCATGTTCCTATGAATAGGAATTATAATCTGCTGCTCCAAGCTTAAAGAGTCAAGTATTTTATTTCTGATTTTTTAGATAAGTGCTAGATAACAAAAATGTTTGCATCATATATTAAATAGTGGAAGGGGCACAGTAGACTCAGGAAATTAATTCTTTCGGTCCATTTTTCTGTCTTTCAAAGTCCTGTTTAATAAATAGCAGCTTTGAAAGTACTTCACTTTACTTTCAAAAACCTATTTCAAATATTTATACTTGAATCAAGCATTCATTATAGTACTAATCATATAGTAATATAGCTAACTATTTAACCATCTATCTTTTCAACTAGAGCAGGGGTTCTCAAACTTTTTAATGCCGCGACCCTTTAATACAGTTCCTCGTGTTGTGGTGGCCCCCAACCATAAAATTATTTTCATTGCTACTTCATAAGTGTAATGTTGCTACTGTTAATGAATCGTAATGTAGATATCTGTGTTTTCCGATGGTTTTAGGCTCTACAGCAGCGGTTCTCAACCTGTGGGTCACCGCTAGCAGGGTTGCCTAAGACCATCAGAAAACACAGATATCTACATTACGATTCATTAACAGTAGCAACATTACAGTTATGAAGTAGCAACGAAAATAATTTTATGGTTGGGGGCCACCACAACACGAGGAACTGTATTAAAGGGTCGCGGCATTAAAAAGTTTGAGAACTACTGAACTAGAAGGAAACTAGCTCAATCTAAACATAATGGATGGAAAACAGAAGGTGCAAACAAATTTTCTGGTTGAATTAATCACACCTACTCACACCTATTAATCAATATATAAGTGAAGGTCTTTACTATACTCAAGTATATATGTCATTGACTCAGAAGACTTCTTGATAGGTTTCTGATTTTATTTTCTATTCTGAACAGTTACTTTCTTATATATACATATGATTTTTTAATGAAGAAGAGTTAATTTAGCCTGGCCAGCTTGTCTCAGCGGTTGAGCATCAACCTATGAACCAGGAGATCATGGTTCAATTCCCAGTCAAGGCACATGCCAGGGTTGTGGGCTTGATCCCATTGGGGGGTATGCAGGAGGAAGCCAATCAATAATTCTCATCATTGATGTTTCTCTCTCTCTCTCTCTCTCTCTTCATCTCCCTTCCTTTCTGAAATCAATAAAAACATTTTTTAAAAGAATAGTTCACTTATATAAAAAAAATGACTCCAAGTATGTATATGTATTCTATCTAAATATCAAACTACAAGCACCCATAATGTCATGTCCAGGTGGAAAATGTAAATCATTATACATCCATAGTAATATCCACATATATAAAAACAGTTACTGCATTGATGGGAAAGACTAAAAAAGAACTATGTATAACATACAGACAATTGAGTTTATGGTTCCCATTAAATCTTATATTAACCCTGGTTCTTGTGGGGGTTTTTTGTTATTAATCCTCACCCAAGGATATTTTTCCATTGATTTTTAATGAGAGAGGAAGAGAGAGGGAAAGACAGAGATAAACATTGATGTAAGAAAAACACATCAGTTGATTGCCTCCTGCAAGAGCCCTGACCAGGACCCAGGTGAGGAGGAGCCTGCAACCAACGCATGTGCTGTTGACCAGAATCGAACCCTGGACCATCCACAGGCCTACTCTATTCACTGAGCCAAACCAGCTAGGGCTATTAACACAAATTTAAGAAGTGTTTTGGAATATGGAATTAAATCATAAGGAGGTGTAGTAATTTGAACAACTATACACCTTTTCCTTTAAAAAAAAATCTTCACTCTAGTCCCCTTGTGTGCAAGTGAGTATCTTCTAGCACTTTCTCTCTGGTTGCTGTGAACCAATTCCAGAATGTAATAATTACAAGAGTTCTACCAAAAGGTTGGTGAAGCTTGGGCGGCTCAACAAGGGTGAGCCACATATGTAATTTACCTGTTGCAAACGGCTAAATGGCACTTCCCCCAAACCTGAATAGGATAATTGTTTGCTGCCAGACAGCTCAGGGCATTTTATTGCCTCCTGTTGGCCAAACACCTGAATAGCTGTAGGCTATTTCCCAAACTGATAATGCTTCTGTATTCTACCCTTTGTTACCTTACCCTTTGAAGTGCATATTTCCACCTTGCCTTGGGACAAATGGTGTTATAATAAAAGCATGGGGTCCTAGACAAGGGAAAAAGTCTTTAGCTCCTTTTATATGGAGATCCTTTGACCCCCAATGCCTTTCAAAATTATCTTTCATCTCGGGACTCTTTAATCATCTATGCGCAGCCCCTTTCTCCAGAATGCTGAACCCTTTGTAAGGCTGGGAAAAGAATCCCGGCCTCTGGTGCTTATCGAGAGCAGTAAGTGCATGAGGCATCATCAGGTGCCTTTACACCAGAGTGATAGTTTGATAATCATGAGGATTTGAAGGTGGGCCTCTGGTCAGGATCAGGGTGCCAGTCTTCTGTTGCTCTGTGTGAGATAGTTGTTCGATCCCAGAGGTACCAAGAGTCTGCAAGGGAGTATTTGGTTGACATGAAAATATTTATGCTCAACAACCCACAAAACTTCCTAGAGAGTAAGCATCTAGTAAAAATTTTAGGATTTTTGCTATAAGCATATAGAAATTCCTTGTTGAATTTTACCCCCAAGGCAGAAAAACTGTGATGAAGATAAAAGCTATACTAAAAAAGACTAATATGTAAATTGACCATACCTCCATGATTCCCACAGCCAATCAGGAGTACATATTCAAATTAACCTGACAAAGATGGTGGGCCTGTGGGCAGCACACATGCACGCAGGTGCCAAGCAGCCAGGCTCCCAGGGATGCCACTGGAGTGTCTGGTCCTGTCAGCCTGGCTTGGGGGCAGCTGGGGTTCACACCAGTCCTTTTGGTTTGTGCAGCCCCTGAACTGGAAGTGGAAACCAAGAGTTCAAGGAGCACCAGGAATGCTGGGAATCATAGTTCTGGTGGCAGATGTGTTGCGGGATCTCCTAGACACTAGAGCAAAGTGAGCCTGAAGCAAGTTACTGTTGCAGGTGGTGGATGGAGGGAAAGCAAAGGTGAGAGACATAAGTAAAGTCACAGTGTTGAGGAATAATTAAAGGGAAGATACTCTACAACTTCTAGGAAATCTCCACCAATGGAGCCAAGAAAAAAAGAAAAAGACCTCTGTTATTCTGTGAGCACCAAACCAAACTGGGTTGGGGTTTCAGACAATTCATTCATATGATTGCAAAGACAGACAGAAACTCCCAGATTGGAGAGGGCTCCCCTGAGGGCTCCCAGATTGGAGAGGGTGCAGGCTGGGCTGAGGGACCCACCCCATGCATGAATCTTTGTGTACTTGGCCCCTAGTTTAAAATATTAGTTCATAGTATGAACTAGCTCCTCAAGGCAGTTCAATATGTATATCCAAATATGCCTCCTCCTCTAAGAATTATGGCTTAACACCTACCATGGCAGATCATAATATCATTTTGTTTACAAACTTCATTTTTGAATAAAGAAGTTTTATGACATGGATTTATGGGATTTTTCCTACTCAGATATTTAGCCTGAGAAAGACCTACATAAATAAATTTATCTTCTAGTGAAAGCAAGTGGGATTTTCTTAAGGGTGGCAATGCCTATGCAAACTGAAAAAATATTTTTCATCCAATCTTCTAGTAAAGTTATAAATCTTTTAGAAAGCCTAAGAGAAGAGATTATCTGGTTTCGTTATCTAGTTATCATCTAATCATTGCTATTAAAAGGGAAAAAGAAAAGTAGCCCTCTTTAGCTTCCCATTCCTTGAATCACTCCCTTACCCCTCTCTAGTGCTCAAATATTTATCTCTGATCTGCTCATGGACAAACCAAACTCATGCACACTGACACTTTAAGGAGTTATTTACTTTATATCATTAGATACAAGATCAAAATTATATCTAAGCACATTAATTGATGTTTAAGAATGGGATTTACTCCATTGTAGAGCTGGGATTCCGTGTTAAGTAACTGAGCGAGTTGCTACCAGTATTTCTGCTCTGCATGGCCCTTTCAATCTATCTGTTCATAACCCATAGTGCAGGACTAATATGGGGCATTAAAACAATAATAGCTAAGCTTTAATGAATTCTTCAAATACTTCAGACCTTGCTCTAAGAGTTTGACATATATTACTTCATTGTATCATAATCCCTCTATGAGGCACATACCATACTGTCACTGAGTGTACAAAAGAATAAACATGCAGAAAAGACAGGTACAACAATGTGTTCAAATTAACATCACTGGTAAAAATGGTTGAGTGATGATGTAAACCCAGACAGTTTGATTCTAGAATCCAATCTTAAACATCATATTATCTCCTTGACTATGTCTCTGAGATGACTCATTTTTGTTCAAATTGACAGAGGGTGAGGCTCATTTCTGTCCTCAGGGTTTCCCGATTTGAATTAATTCAGTGTCTTACCTGGAGAATCTACTTCCACATTTACAAATGGGAAATTTGACCATTGATAAGAGCAAGCATAAAAACCACTGAGAAAAGTAGTTACCCTTGTAACTACTTCCCTCACCAGATGGTGACAAAAAAGTCAAGAATGAGTCAGGTGCACATATCTATCTTTAAATTTAATCTTACACTTAATATTTATTGGTCACTTGTGTTATAGGCAGTGTAGTATGCCAAGGAGATAGCACAGTGAGAAAGAAAATTATGTTTCTTCTCTACTGGAATTTATACTCTACTGGGTTGACAAAAACATATAATCATATAAAAATAAATAAAACTTTTCTGATATCTTTAAATTATCTTTAAGAAAATGTACACACACAAGTTAATGTAAAAGACTCTCCAGGTTCTCAGATACTTTATAAAAAGTCTTGCTGCAGGTGGAACAATTGTGTTGAGACCTGAAAAGACAGGGAGTCGGTCATGCAGTACTCATGAGCTGATGTTCCAGGCAGAAGGGATAGCAAGTTCAAATGCTAATATGGAAGGAATTTTGAAATACTCAAGAGAACAAGAAAAAGATCAGACGGCTGGAGAGTACTAAGCCAGAAGGAGGAAAGTTCCAGAGAAGCTTGACAAGTTAGAGTCTAGCTACCTAGAGCCTGGTACCTGGGGGAAACATTTGAATTTTTTTCCGAGTATAATAGAGACAGTAGAAGACTTTAATCATAAAACACATAATTTGATTTATTTTTTAAAAGATACATTTAGCTTCCATGTATGAGTTAGAGGACAGAACCACTTTGGAAAGCCACTTTGGAAGCTATGCAGAAGTTGAGAGGAAAGGTGGCCTAAAGAAGCATTGGTAAAGATGAAGAAAAGTAGATTAATGTAGCCCTAGCAGGTTTGGTTCAGTGGATAGAGTGGTCCTATGGACTGAAGGGTCCCAGTTTCGATTCTGGTCAAGGGCACTTACCTTGGTTGCAGGCTCGATCCCCAGCGTTGGCCGGTGTGCATGTAAAAGGTACCAATTGACATGTCTCTCTCTTCATTAATATTTCTATCTCTCTCTCCCTCTCTGGAATAATTTTTAATTTAAAAAAAATAGAAAAGTAGATCAACGTGGACTATAGCATACACATGTATCCAGTAAGACATCCTCACATACTTCCTGCTGCATTCCTTTAGTTGACGATATTCCAAAAGCTTCTACAGGAAATGATGTAAGGAAAGCGGGTGATGCCAAAAGCAGAGAAAGTGTCCTGGCCTTGGTGCAGTGTTAGTCTAACATGCTGACTCACTGCTTAATTATAACTTCAGGATCACTGATTGGCTGTGGTCTTCCTGTAGTCCAGCATGCCTATCCCACAGTATCAAAAAACAAATATAAAAATATGGACAGGCAAAGAAAATGAAAAGTGCTTGTTGTAAAGTGAGTGTTCTTTCTGGAGACTCTAAGTCTGTGTTAGAAATAAGAGCACAATTTAAAAACAAAACAAAACACCGCATGCCACTATATCAGTGGTCGGCAAACGGTGGCTCGTGAGCCACATGCGACTCTTTGGCCCCTTGAGTGTGGATTTTCCACAAAATACCACATGCGGGCGTGCATGTACAGTGCGATTGAAACTTCTTGGCCCATGGGCAGAAGTCAGTTTTCGGCTCTCAAAAGAAATTTCAATTGTTGTACTGTTGAAATTTGGCTCTGTTGACTAATGAGTTTGCCCACCACTACATTATATTATATCTTTCTGTACTACTTGAACATCTAAGATAAATAAATTACTTGTAAAAAAATTGAAAATAGATAGTTTATTTTACTTTCTTGCTTCACATAAGTAAAACATAGCCAACATTTCCATTTATCTGTTAAACTTGAATACTATAAATAATCCGGGTTGTTTTTCTTGTACACTAAAGTATGAATCTTAAAATCCTCTTTGTGCTATAATTCTAACTGAAGTCAAAGTTTCATCATGCAAGATGAAAAACTATTTCCTAAAATCCCACTCATGAATCTGACACCTACCAGCTATTGCTACTTTTGAAGATACTTATTTAGGTTTCACAACTCAAAATACATTAATCAGGGAGAGGTGGACAAAGCAAAGATGGCCACATTTAGTGAGACCTAACTTGCAAATGCTATTCATTGCAGATAACATATTAGTACATTCTGTCTATAATACAGATTATTAGTTCAGATAAGGAATGTGATTTTGAATAAATCATATTACAATTTCCCAAACTAATAAATAGCTTAGGAAAGTTTCCATTTCAAATCAAAACAGAAATTTTTGAATCATCAGCCATAATATAAGGAACAAATTGGTGCATGGAAATAATAAATGCAAACTCATTCCTTTCTCCGTGCTCCCTCCACCCCCATTTTCTGGAGTAATTTACAGCATCTGCTATTGATTCTTTAACTCAGTCTTCATATGTATGTGAACTATCACTTAATGTTGACTGCTTCATAATGAAATAATATTTGTCAGCATTTGTAGGATCCTGCAATGATCTAGCCACTTAATACAATAGAATTTGAAATTGCATCATGAATACATATAATGAGATCTATAACAAATTAAGCATATTTTATGAAACACAATGATGCAATCGAATATGTAGATCAACACAATTCCATTTTCTGTCTTTTCTACAATTGTGGTAAGAGGCATGGCAAGATATTTTTATGACCTGTGTTTCTAGTGAAAAATGTCCCATTTTAATATACCTTCTCTCTTATCTCCCTTATGCCCTAAATTTTACCATACAGATTGATTTTCCCTTATTTGTTTGTTTGGTTACTTAGTTATTTATTGTTCTACCACTTTGTTTTTAATTTCTAGTTTCATTGCATTGATATAAATGTCATCTGTATGGCTTCTGTTGGAGATTTAGTGAGGACCTCTCAGTGGTCAGGTTTTATCAATGTCCAATGGTCTCTCTCTTGCTCTCTCCTTTTTCAGCTGTTCTGAGATATAATTGACATGTAACATTATATACTAGTAAGTTCAAAGTGTACCACATAATGATTTAGTATATGTATATATTCCAAAATATTATTACCGCAGTAAGTCAGTTAATATATATATATCACACCTCACATAGTTATAGTTTGTGTGTATGTGTGGTGAGAACTATCAAAATATACTAGGTGATGACATGTATAGATAGTGAGATAGATAGATAGATAGATGATAGATAAATACCACTAAAATGTGTATATCTATAATAATAAAAATGTAATATGCTAATTAGATGTCCTTCCAAACAACCTTCCAGACGAAGCCAGGGCTGTGAGGGAAACCCAGGTCCTGGGTGCCTGCTGGCAGCCAGAGGGAAGCCCAGGTCCCAGGTGCCAGAGGGAAGCTGGTGCTGGCAACCGGGGGAAGGAAGGCCTACTCTCGCACAAATTTCACGCATCGGGCCTCTAGAGTGTGTGTGTGTGTGTGTGTGTGTGTGTGTGTGTGTGTGTGTATACATATATATATACACTTTTTTAAATACTAGACACAATTAAAAAAACATGTAGAGATATAAGACAGAAAAAGAGAAAAAGAATAGAAGTAAATATCATCTTTTTTTACATCTGTTGTGTAAAATTTCATGCCTGATGCAAGATGATACACATATTATAAAAATAATTTTGTTAACTCTAAATAGACTAATAATGCAGAGGTTTTTTAGACTGGATTGAAAAACAGGACTAATCTATTGTCCTCTGTAGGAGATGCACTTTAAATATAAAAACACAGATCATTTAAATGTAAATAGAAAATCTATACCATGCAAACAGAAATCATAAGAGCACTAGTGTGGCGATTAATATCAGATGAAGTATATTTCAGACGAGAAGTATTACAGGAGATAAAGAAGGACATGTCCTAATGATTAATTAGCCCAAATAGATATATACCTCATAAGAACTTCAGACTACAGATAGCCAAGACTAACAGAACTAAAAGAAGAAACAAATTCAATCATAAGTGTTATGATTAACATCCTTCTTAGTAATGTAGGAGCAATACCATTCACCTCAACTTAACTAAACTTTATTTGGCATTACATTCAAGAACTATCGAATGCACACTCTTTTTCAAGTACACCTGAAACAGTAACCAAAATGACCATATACTAGAATATAAATACAACTACCAATGCATTTGAAAAAGTGAAATAGCAGGATATTTGTAAAGCCCTAAATATTCAGAAATTGAGGAAAAAAACACAAAAATAAAACAAAATTCAGAAAAATATAATGAAAACATCTCAAAATTTATGAGATACAAGAAAGCATTGCTTAGATGGAAATGTATAGCTTTAAGTTGCTATGTTAAGTTCAAAATACTTATCCCAACTGGTGTGTTTCAGTGGTTGAGTATTAACCTATGAACCAGGAGATCATGGTTCAATTCCCAGTTAGCTTAGATGCCCTGGTTGTGGGCTCAATCCTGGGGGCGGTGGGGAGGGGGCATGCAGGAGGCAGTGGATCAATGATTCTCTCTCATTATTGATGTTTCTACCTCTCTCTTCCTCTCTGAAACCAATAAAAATATATTTAAAATAAAGATCAAAATATTTAAACTCAATTACATAGGAAGCCCAAAAAAGAAAAAAAAAAATCTAAGCACAAAGTGCTAGATGAAAGAAAATAATAATTTTATAGTATAATACTAATAGTAATTATAACTATATAATCAAATCTATGAAATAAAAAACACAAACAATAGATAAATGCATGAAACTAAAGTTGTTTCTTTACTGCCATTAATAAAATTGATTACCTTTTAAACATACTGATTAAAGAAAATAAGAGATTAAAAAATACAACTTGGGCATTCTGATAATGATTATCAACATGGTATGTCACTAGTAATTTAAATCCAGATTTTTACTAATATTCAGTAGACAGCAAAACTGAGATGCCCTCTTCTTAGCAGACCTGCTTAAATTAGCCAAAATACATCTCTAGTCTCTAAAATCCCTAAGGACCCAGGTGACCAGTTCCACATAATCCAGGCCTGCTAAGCCTGTTCTTCATTTCTTAGGTCCTCAGAAGCCACACTTATGTGTGTCTATATAAAGCCAAGCATTTTGTTGAGGGGTGGAGGAACTACATGAACTGCTTATTAAAACTCCTAATGTTTCATTATTAGTATATTTCCCTCTTTATTTCTTATAATACTCCTTGTAGGAAACCTGCTTCATCTGATATTAACAGCCACACTAGTGCTAAGTGAACTTCCCTATATTGCAGTCCTGATTTAAACAGATACAACCAGTCATCATTCACTGGTAAATTCTAGAACTCTAGACCTGATTCTATAACACTTGAAGACTTGAAGATACAATATATATGAAGATATAGATATATAGATACAGATATAGATAGATATATAGATAGATATAGATATAGATATAGATATAGATATAGGTATAGATATAGATATAGATGATATAGATATAGATATAGATATAGATATAGATATAGATATAGATATAGATATAGATATATAGATATATAAATATATAGATATAGATATACAGATATATAGATATATAGATTATCGATATATCGTCTATGTGAAAAAGAGAACAAGAAGAAGGATGAGGTGAATTTTAGAATAGTATTCTATTTTCAAGTACCTACTCACCGGAAAAAATAACATGACATAAGAAATCTGACAGGGGAGTTGCGGGGCTAGCTTCATCACATGTTGGAATCTTGTCTTGATTTAGCAGTCTGGTCATTGCCCTCAGATTCTAGGAATTAATTTCTAAGCCTTTAAAATTTCATGCCTGATTTAAAAAAAAAAAAAGTCTAGGTTTGTCTAAGGGCCTTTGTTCATGATAAAGTGCATAGGAGCGAGGGTTAGTCATGTCAAATAGTCTAACAATATGATTTACAGTAGGGCCTTTGAGTCACGTGATATCAGTTTGACCTTTGGAGGGGTTGGAGATTAAAGCCACCCATTAGGTGCCAGCCA
The DNA here is from genome assembly GCA_026230045.1 of Corynorhinus townsendii. Classification (NCBI taxonomy): domain Eukaryota; kingdom Metazoa; phylum Chordata; class Mammalia; order Chiroptera; family Vespertilionidae; genus Corynorhinus; species Corynorhinus townsendii. The sequence goes on from JAPDVU010000006.1 coordinate 125,139,764, forward strand.
GGGTTACAGGATTGAGCCACAACATCCACTCTGGAAACCAACTTGCAGGTGACTTTACCTGGTTAGCAATGCTCCACGTGTATTGTCACACATCAATGCAGGAAAATAAAGCTATCTACTACTCGACAATGATAGGACAAATGAAATGGTGTTTCAAACTTCCTTGAACTTTGCCTGTGCACTTTTCCTCTGACTGATTTTAGTCGGTACCTTTTAGATGTAATAAATTGTAACTGTGCACTGGCTGGATAGCTCAGTTGGTTAGAGCACCGTCCCATTATGCCAAGGTTATAGGTTCGTTCTCTAATCAAGGCACATACAAGAAGCAACCAAAGAATGCATGGATAAGTGGAACAACAAATCAATGTTTTCTCCTTTCTCTCTCAAATCAATTTTTAAAAATATTAAACTATAACTGTACATGCAATACCTTAATGTTTAAAACTCTATACTTAAAATTAAAATTGTTATTGGTCATCTGTTTGTAAGAAATTTTGATTTATGAATCAAGAAACCACAATTTTAGCTATATTTACTTTATTTTTTTAAATTCTTTTTTTTTTTGGAGTTCTTATTTTTAAATTTTTTTATTGTTTTAAGTACTACAAATAGTAATACATGTCTCCTTTTTTTTTTCCCCCATTGACCTCCCCCCGACCTCCCCTACCCCCTAGTACATTCCTTCACCTGCCCACTCTCCCTCCCCCACCCCCAGTGTCTTATATCCATTGGTTGTGCTTATATGCATGCGTACAAGTCCTTCGGTTGGTCTCTTACAGCCCCCCTCGCCCAACCTCCCCTGTCTTCCCAATGTAGTTTGACAGTCTGTTCAATGCTTCTTTGCCTCTGTATCTTTTTCCCACCATTTCTTTCCTTTAAAAAGTTTTGCCTTTGCAGACTAGAAATAAACATATAATAACAAAACAAAACAAAACAAAAAAATGTTTGAGTCCCAGTTTCAATGTCCAACAGTTCCTTATGTGTACATGTCAGCAGTGATATCTGGATGGGGGGCACATGTTGGCAATGCAGGTCTGACCCTCTCTGGTTTGGTCCTAGGTACCCTGCAGTGGTGCCCAGCTGCTGACTGCTCGCATGGCAAGGCATTGTCAGCGTCTTCCATCTCTGGACTGTTTTTTCCTCTTGTCTTCGTGGTTGGAGCACACCTGTCAATTCCTCTCTGATGCAGGAATCCACCTGGTCTTGGGGTTGTTTTCTGAAAATATACAAATATATTCTCGACCACTAGTTAATAAAGGAATCTTTTCTATATAATTGATTTGGGATCCTTTTTACTTTTGTTCAAACGATTTTCCTTTGTCTTATTTAGACACCATGTGTGTTTTTAATGGCCGTCTTGCTGTTAGCATTACAAATGAAAATTAATTTGGTAAAGTAAAAATTTTCTAGATGTAATTTGCTTATAGGATATTTTTCCTTACATGATATTGCCCTACTATACCCCCCCTTTTTTTTTTATTAATGGAGGTTTTTGTAAATTTTATAATGCAGTCTTGATAACTTTAAATTTAAATTTATTTATTTATTTATTTATTTTTGCCCACACATATGACTGCTTTAGGTTCATTGCATATTCAGGAATTTTACCATAAAATTCTTTTAGATCTCATTTGAAGCTAGAATGAACTGGAAAGCATTTCATATATACGGATGCTTGACTCTCACTCCAAAGAAGTAAATCACAATAGCTACAGGTGGAGACTTACTATGGGTAAATTTTAAAATACAGCTCACACAGGTTTGATCATAAACTATTTGATGATCTGACAAAAGAAAATGCATGTGAAGTGTTAGGAAGTGTGGTAAATTGAAGATGTATAAGAAATGAAGGTAATGCACTTTTATGATTATAATGCAATTTTATGGCAAAATGGGATTACATTTTTTTCCACAACTTTTCTGTGGAACATCTGTTGTGTAAAGAAAGGCAAATGTAAGCATTTTACAGATGCAGTTTAAAGTAAAAGAACTGTCTTAAATAGTAACAATTAACTTGGTTTGAGACATAGAAAGATAAAAAAAATAAAGGTTATTACCATGGAAATATTACTGCCCTAAACCATCAGGTTAATAATACTTTGGTGGTCTACAGGTGTAATATCCAGTATTTGAATATATGATTTGTAGTCTTTAAGAATTGTTTTAAAACAGTCTTATGTTTTCTAAAATGTCACAGAAGGTATTTAGCTCTTACTCCTCTTTTTCACTCTTTTCAAAAACTGCCAATTTAACATTGATGAATAAAAGCCTTAAGTGCAGTTTCTAAAATTGAATCAATATGCTTAAACATTTTTGGGAACTATAAACTTCTATACATGGCACATGAAATGGCAAATTGTTTGCAGGCTAAGTTCATACGTTTGTTTGTCTGAGAAATTTATTTTTTCTCACTTAAAATCCAGCATCCAGAAGCTGTACTGTGAAGCTCGGTGTACATCCCTTTGAAAGGATCTTTTTCCTTAGTAATCACTTCACATCATTTTCACTCACTGACTGTTCTCACTGTAGCCAAACTTCATCTTCTACACATATGATTAAATGTGAGGTAGATGCCATGTTGTCTACCATTTTAAACACCAAACCTAAAAGTTATAGATAGGCCTAAATTTAACTGTCATCTACAGCTACAGTCTTACAGAGTTGCATAGACAGAATATTACTACTTAAAAACATATTTTACTAATGAAGAAATGATAGCTATTATTCAGTAAGCATTAAAGTCATTGATTTTATTTTATTTCTTTTAGGACTATCTAGTTAATTGGTTGAGTATAATTTAAATCTTTAAGTATTTTATGAATTATACAGTATGACATAATTTTTTACAAAATATAGGTGAACTTTCTAGCTTAAGTGTAAAGAACTCTTTGCTTTTTAAGCAAATTAATAAAAGCACTAGAAAATGACATTTTGATTTGGGGAAATGTATGTAACTTTACCAATGAGACATCATTTTGTATTTCTCAGCTGATCACATTATAGCCAAAATAATTTAAATAGGATAGAAAAATGAATGCATTTTTAGAATACCTACTCCCAGCCCTCACATGTTACTCAAGTCCCTTGACTCAAAATCCCAACCAGGTTTCAGGTATATTTTTTAAATACTCTTGCAAGTAAGTGAAACACATTTGCAAGTGTATTAGCAAACATCTCATAAAACAATGATGATCTTTAAAAATTTTTTTTAGAAATGGAATTTGTGAAAAAAAGAGAAGACCCAAATAAATAAAATCAGAAATGACAGAAATTAAATAATACCTGACTCTAAAGAAATACAAAGGATTATAAAAAAAGTTATGAATAACTATATGCCAAAAGGGTTGGACAATCTGGAAGAAATAAATAAATTCCTAGAAACATACAATCTTCCAAAATTGAATCAGGAAGAATTAGTGAATCTGAATAGACGGGTTACAATTATTGAAATTGAAACAGTAACCAAAAAACTCCCAACACATAAAAGTCCTAGACTGGATGGCTTCACTGGTGAATTTTACCAAACATTAAAAGAAATAACACATATTCTTCTCAAACTATTCCAAAAAATTCAAAGGGAAGTAAGATTCCCAAGCTCATTTTATAAAGCCAGCATTATCCTAATTCCCAAAACAAAAAATAAAATAAATTATAGGCCAACATCCCTGATGAACATAGATGCTAAAATCCTCAGCAAAATATTAGCTAACTAGATCCAATAATACATTTGAAAGGTATAGACCATGATCTAGGGGGATTTTTTCTGGGCATGCAAGGTTGGTACAATATCCACAAATCAATAAACGTGATACACCACATAAACAAAATGAAGAATAAAAACCACATGATCATATCAATAGATGAGTGAAAAGTATTTGATAAAATCCAGCAACAATTTATGATAAAAATTCTCAGCAAAGTGGGGTTAGAGGAAATGAACACACCTCAATGTAATAAAGGACACATGTTATTCAAGTACCATTGAAGGGTTATGATAGCATAACAGATTTTTATGCTCTTCATTTCTAACTACATAAATCGAGAAAAACGCCATATTCAAATGTATATAGTACAGAAAACATGCATATTATAATAATTTGTTTAAAGAAAAATGCAAAAAAACAAAAAGAACTACCATTTCAATGCCCTAGTCATTTACTTTAGATAATATGCTAAGCATTAAAATTTTATTTAAAAATAATGCATTCTAATTTGTTTTGGTTTGATTTCACTTTAAACTTTCTGTTTAATTAAAACTTAAGAACCTGTTTCCTTGTTAGGAGTTTCTGTAAATATTTCCCCTCTAGGGCAGCTATAAATATGTGTCATTGTATAGTAAGAAAATGTAAATATTATTAGAACTTCCCCAGTACAAACAAAAAGTCATTTATGTATATAATTTTTATTATTTATAATAAATTATTTATTCAAGCATCCTTTAAAGTTGCATCTTCTGTTTTGTTTCTATTTTAAAATTTAGCTTTACTGTATTTCACTGAACTATGGTCACTGTTTATCATCATAGAATTATATTTCACTCTATTGCATACATTTCTGCAAGTCACTAAAAATACACATGAGCTTTCATTGCTAAACTGATCTTTCTGCGGGTTATAAAATATATTTAATTGCTCTACTATGTTGAATACCTCTTTGACTCTATTTTGACCAAAATATGGTGAGAATTAGATTAAAGGGTTTGAAGAACATTAAGGCGAACTGATGATCTCAACAAAACCTTCAAAAATTGCTTCTCCTGGAAAAATAAAATAACATTGTATTCATATTAAAAAGTTTATGGCTACATTACAGGATAAAATTGGCATTTTCCTGTAACCCTATGTTATTCCCTTTACTGGCTACCTAACTTTCCAATTATGGGAATTTATTAATCATAAATCAAATGAAGGCATTCATTTCATTTTCTTTTATCTTCTTCCCTCTGGATGCCAGGTCCAGAGACAGTCAGGGAGCAGCCGGCTGCTCTGACCCAGGTGACTGACTGTAACTGTGTCTAAGCTGTTGTAGTGCTCAGCAGGGAGCATGTGTTCCTACAAACTTTCTGAAATATTAATACGCAAAATTGTACTGAGGTTTCTGATAGCAGGAGACTGGCTGCTCTGCGGTTTTCTGATTCAGGTTCTATTGGTGATTCCGAGAAGTCAGTGGCGCCTAAATGGGTTAAGTCTGATGAGGTTTGGAAAGCTGATAGCATAATTTAAGACAACTTTCAATCTGGAAGCTACAGACCTTGCTGACCCCAGCAAATTACAGTGTTTGTTAATGCTCTGTTACGGACCTCTTCTAGTCAACCAAAACCAGATATATTAAGTGAAAAAATCGAGTTGTGGTTCTCTAAGAAATGTTTCTAGCTGCATTTTGACAGATCTTCTGATGACAGCTGTTTTTTTTTAAGGCATCTGATACTTCCTAATATTTTAGTGGATGAAAGCATAAACACTCTCACACACACAATCATTTAACTTCTTGCTGCAGAAACATAATTACCTTAAAACTTCATCATCGTAATCTTATACAATATGTTCCTCATGGGAAATCTTAAGTCAACTTAAAGAATTACAGACAAAAGGAAAAGACACAACCACAAACTTCCCCTGCTAAGAACTGGCAGAAAAACAAAGCAAATGATCAAACAAAACAACAACAACAAAAAACAACAACCACCAAACAGTATATGTTTTAAACTTTGTAAAATAAGAATGTGAAGGAAGGCTGTGATTTTGAAATTATTAAAATATATTCTTTTACAGATTCAATGTTAAATTCTAGAACTGATGACAAACTAGTGGCCTTTAGAAGTGAACATTCTCACATGTATTTGATAATATTAGTAAAAATTGTATTATCTCAAGGATAAAAATTGTATGAAATAGAATAGTTTGAGATACTCAACATTTATTTACAGCTTAAGGCAATTATTTATAAACATTGTGCCATTACAGATTTTAAAATAGAAGAAACTGGAAAAAATGTTAAAACCTTTGGAAACTCCTTTTGAAGTTGATGTTCCTCAGCCTTTTATAATTGTGGGTTTTCCTGAACAATAGAAAATATTTTCTCCTGCTTTTCCATGACTTTTCTAGTTAAGTCTCTTTAGAAATCTGAACTACTTTTTATCATGTAAGTCTTTTGATTGAATTTGAATTAATCAATTAATAATTGATTCAAACTAAGCCTTAAGTCTTTTGTGAACAAGCTAATGGTTAAATATTATTAAGTAAATGTTTAGTTATTTAAAGTAAAATATTCCTCCATTCAAAAGTTTGTAATTCAATGTGTTTCAAAAAGTGTTTTCCATCCAAGTAACAGAAATCACAGCCTCATTTAAATTTCAATATTTTAACTAACTTTGCTTTCAACTTTAATAAATTTACACATTTTCTCAATTAAGCATGTTTATGAAAACTTTAGTTTTCTGTGATGAATATTTTGTTCAAAATAAGTAAAAATTTTAAAAATAAGTCTTAGATAAAGAAGATAATTGCATTAAATGCTTAATATTTTAGAATAACAGAGTTTTAAAAAAAATTCTCAATATTTAAAAACAAAGCATTAATTAACATTATTATTCTAGTGACTTAACATTCAATTAAAAGGTGTTTGTTTATATCTTTTAAGTTGGGGGTGGTTGATTATAGCTCTCTGAGAGCTCAAAATTCACCTTTTATTGCATATGAAATATTAAACTTCTTAATTACAATACTGTAATATAAAATATATAAAACATATTTAAGATTTCAAAACAAATGCACATAAATCTATGTTCTTAACTATCCATTGTATTTCAAATCAATCACTCTGAATGGCTACATTCCTATTTTTTAAAAAAGCAGTCAATCCTCTAAAAGTTTTGATATTCCTTTTAGAATTTGCTTATATTTTGACTCTAAAGCACATAATTAAACATTCAAAATCAGCATGACAGTTCTTGGTTTTACCTGAAAGCCTTTTAATAACCTATGTCACTTTTCCTTATCACTTCTAAAACCAACAAACAAAAACTCTAAGTCCTTTTTAAGAAGCAATTATTTTTATGTAGTTCCAAGACAACAAAGTGGTTTAAATAAAGACAGTTCTATCAGAAGAAGGATTATCAATTTAAATGGGGATAAGTAGTAAGTTAAAGTTTTAATTCATGGACACTACTTTTTACAATATAAAGCAGCTTTACAACACTATTATGTTTAAGTATTCTGTACCTTAATAAAAATAGGTCATGAGGATATATAGAATTGCAAAATAATCCCAGGAAGTTAACTTAAAAAATAACATAACATTTCCTGAAATAAACATGTACTTCTTAGTTAACATAGAGAATTTGGACAGCTTCCTTTTGATCCTTGACTGTGCTTAAGAAATGCTTGAAGAAGTGAGTGTACGTAAAAACTCTGAATCTAATTATCTTTTATATGGTGGTTGTTTTTTGTTGTTGTTTTGTGTGTGTGTGTGTGTGTGTGAAATATATATATATATATATATATATAATTACTTGCTTCTCCACTATGAGCAATACTATTTAAAACAGATAAGAGTTAAACTAAAAAGGTTTGCGGGGGTGGACTAGAGGGGTGAAAAATACTTTGGATCTATAATACTGCTTAGGTCATTAACCAACATCTCAGTAGAACACTTTCCATAAAGAAAGGGAGATAGATGCTGTCGTCTTTCCTCTCCATTTATTTTTTATGGTTATTTATCCACAGATGATGTGGGCAGACTGTGTGCAGAGAGAAAGCGTGGGTAATTTACAGGCAGATGTAAGCCTCAGTTGGCTGGGATATTCAAAGTGCTCTAAGGAATCAAGAGGAAAGTAGGTCACTTCAATCATAAACAGTTTTAACATGTATTTCTAAATGAAGCTAACATGTACTTGTTTGAAAAGCAAAGGAACAAAAGCTGGCTTCGAATAGGAGAAGGAAAAAAGTTTAACAAAACAGCATTATTAAACCACCCCAGTTTCCACACCTCTATGAATGTCAGTAGGAGATCTACTTCTGACAGTGTATGAACGAACCAGCAGGAGAGTTTACTAATGAAAGACAAGACTCATGTGTTGACATCGCATTAAATGACTGCTTTGTAACTCCCCCAGGATGTGAATTGGGGATTCTATGCTGTAGAAGCACACACTAACTGCTTTTATTCCCTGTTTTCTTCATTTTAACTTCTCACACAAATTAACAGCTTTCTGTTTGCCACTTGCATGTTTATTTGATATCACTCTGGGTTAAAATGAAAATTGACCCACTCACTGCTTATGGAACTTCAAAATTTAGTACATCTTCTTTATGACAATAGGTTTGCAATGCAACTCTCTTCTTTAAGTCAAGTTAAGTAAGTCGTCTATGTTCAATTCTGTAAGAGTGCATTGTATATATGACATGCATGGAGACTACTCAACATAAAGAGTTGGTTTCATGTCCACAAAAATATGCAATATGATTGGCTGGCTTTGGATTTTTACCCCTGCCACATAGAAATTTCTCAGTGAAAACATCACAGATCCACAGCCTTGTGTGCCTGAATATGAACAGGGCCTAAAAAGATCAAAGCTCAAGTTTTCCTTTGAAAAAGAGGCTGTTGTAAGGAAAACAATTTTTGCTTTAGCTGGTTTGGCTCAGTGGATACAGCGTTGGCCTGTGGACTGAAGCATCCTGGGTTTGATGTTGGTCAAGGGCACATGCCAAGGTTGCGGGCTTGATCCCTAGTAGGGGGTGTGCAGGAGGCAGACAATCAATGATTCTCTCTCATCATTGATGTTTCTAACACTCTCTTCCTTTCTGGAATCAATAAAACTATATTTTAAAAAAAAGGAAAGAAAAACAATTTTTGCCTTGTTATCACTGTGCAATATATTCATGGCTGGAGAGGTCACATTGTCATTCTAATTCTTTAAAGTCACTTTTTCAGGGTGAAAGAATAATTAAAAGTGAAGCACACTCCTGAGGGTCATGCAATTTGGTTAAGTCTGACAGCAACTCTACAGATGGGTAACAGTGGGCAGGGAAGAGGACCTGAAACCAGGTAAAATAAAGGGCAGGGAATCTATTAGTCTTTATGATAAAAAAAGAAAAATCAACATCACATAAATTATCATAACTCTTACACTGACTAGTACTTCTAACTAAAGTTTAACACAAAGATCATTTGCATGAAAAGATTGACCTAATGGGCTATCAACATTTACATCTTTATTATCTATTGCAGACTGAGATTGACATGAGTTCATTAATCTTCATTTGACTATTATTGGCAAGTGGCATTACCTCCCACATCCAGAAAATCAGCACTATATATTTAAGCTAATTGAGTCTGTGCTCACCTATGTTAGTTTAGAAATAAAATAATTATAAATTCCAGCACTTCCATTTGTTCTAGATATAATTTTGTTAAAGTGAGAAACTTCAGAGTAAAATATTCAAGTCAAATATTGTTTAGAAATATTAGTGTGTCTAATTACTGAAAATCAACAGTCTCTAAAACAAGACTGATAAATATGTTTTAAAAACAATAATATTAGTTTTTTTAGCCATAGCAACACTGACACTCATATTGTTAAATGGCACTAAAAACTTCAATAAAAATATTAATTGAAATGATCACTCCATCAAACATAAAGATAGCATATTTCAATTTAAGAAAACATAACAAATTTAAAAAAGAGGGTAAGTAGTATCTGATTTAAATAGTATTAAACTAAACTGATCTATGATAGTGCCTAATCCTGTTAGTTATATTAATTTTAAGATAGATATTAAATATTTAGTACTTGCTGAACAAGACTATGTGTGAAGTGCTATGGGAAATTCAGATGTGAATCATGCATGTTTATTTTGAAAATCCAATATTTACCCAAGGATAAGGCTCAATTGTGTATAATATCATTTATTTAGAGGTCAATAGCATGGTGTTTATTATAGAACTTTACAAAATAAATTAAAATTTGAGAATAGTCACTGTCAAAATTTAAGATTCAAAAATTGAAAATAATTAATAACACTTTGAAGTCCTATTCTATAGTTCTATCTAGATGAAATACAAGAATGCCTCACTTTTCTTACTTTTCCTCAAGAATCTCTTCATTGTTTATATGCTGTTCAAATAATTTATTGGTTGTGAGGTTTGCTTTAATTTACTTAGATTTTTTTAGCCATTTTGCTCTTCTATAATAAAAGTTTCTGTATTTAGCCATTTAAAAACAATTTTTTTAAATATAAAGTTACATATCTATATATACCTATCTAAATATCTATAGCTAGATAGATATATTGTCCCAGTAAACTAGCATAACAGTGTGTTTAGATAAGGCATTAACTTACTTTTTTCAACCTTTAGGTATAGAGTGAGTTAGTTGAGATTATTTTTGACATATATGTAAGAGCTTTCTTCTCTTCTTTCTCTCTCATTCTCTTTTTTCCCCATCCCTTTCTTCCTGCCTTTTCCTTCCCTATGTCTTTAAAAATATATATTTTTAAATATATATAAATTATAAATTATATAAATTATAGACACAGTGGGTCCTCACAGCCAATTGGCCTGGAGGTCAATTCCTCCCAGTGTACCAACAGCAATCAAGACTTAACTAAAAAAAAGCTGTACACACAGTCCAAAAAGGGGTGCACCAAGAGTGTCCACCTCAGGCAACTGGGAGGCCAACCCACTGGCCCATATAGGACACCTAGCACACAAAGCCACCCTACCAACTCAGGGAAGCAGCGAAAATGTGGCGACAAAGAAACAGATCACAAACGAAAGAAATGGAGGAAAACAAATGGATATAGAGTTCAAAACCACGGTTATAAGGTTTTTCAAGAATTTCCTAGAAAAGGCCGATAAATTCAATGAGACTCTCGAGGATAAGAAGAAGGACCAAATAAAAATTAAACATACACTTACTGAAATAAAAATATTACACAGAGACCCAACAGCAGACTAGAGGAATGCAAGAATCAAGTCAAAGATTTGAAATACAAAGAAGCAAAAAACACTCAACCAGGAAAGCAAAAAGAAAAAAGAATCCAAAAATTTGAAGATAGTGTAAGAAGCCTCTGGGACAATTTCAAGCGTACCAACATCAGAATTATGGGGGTGCCAGAAGAAGAGAGAGAGCAAGATACTGAAAACCTATTTGAAGAAATAATGACTGAAAACTCCCCCCACCTGGTGAAAGAAATAGATTTACAAGTTCAGGAAGCACACAGAACCCCAAACAAAAGGAATCCAAAGAGGACCACACCTAGACACATAATAATTAAAATGCCAAGGGCAAAAGACAAAGAGAGAATATTAAAAGCAGCAAGAGAAAAACTGTTAATTATCTACAAGGGAGCACCCACACGGCTGTCAGCTGATTTCTCAACAGAAACTATTCAGGCCAGACAGGAGTGGCAAGAAATATTCAAAGTGATGAATAGCAAGAACCTACAACCAAGATTATTCTACCCAGCAAAGTTATCATTCAGAATTGAAAGTCAGATAAAGAGCTTCACAGACAAGAAAAAGCTAAAGGAGTTCATCACCACCAAACCAGGATTATATGAAATGCTGAAAGGTATTATTTAAGAAGAGGAAGAAGAAGAAAAAAGTAAAGATAAAAATTATGAACAACAAATGCATGTCTATCAAGAAGTGAATCTAAAATTCAAGTGAATAAAAAATATAATGAACAGAATAAACTGATGAATATAATAGAATCACGGGCATAGAATGGGAATGGATTGATAATTCTCAGGGGGAAAGGGGTGTGGGGGGTACAGGAAGAGACTGGACAAAAATTGTACACCTATGGATGACAACAGTGGGATAGAAGTAAGGGCAGAGGGTGGGGTGGGAACCAGGTAGAGGGGAGCTATGGGGGGAAAAAGAAGAAACAAATGTAATAATCTGAACAATAAAGATTTATTAAATTAAAAAAAAAAAAACCTTGTATTTGCAGGTCTTTTCTCTCCATTGTCTAGAATTGTCTCCTCTATATTTGTTATAAATGGGACATCTGATATGAGGTAAATATTTTTCTTTGTTTTAAAATTTCTTTATTGAATAATGTATTACATATGTGCCCTTATCCCCCCATTACCTCCCCATCCCCCCCCCACTCATTCCCTCACCCTCTTGTTGTCTGTTTCCATTGGTTAGGGTTATATGCATGCATACAAGTCCTTTAGTTGATCTCCCCCTCTTACCCCCCCTCCCCTACCTTCCCTCTAAGGTTTTACAGTCTGATCAATGTTTCTCTGTCTCTGGATCTATTTTTGTTCATCAGTTTATGTTGTTCATTATATTTCATAAATGAGTGAGGTCATGTGATATTTATCTTTCTCTGACTGGCTTATTTCACTTAGCATAATGCTCTCCAATTCCATCCATGCTGTTGCAAATGGTAAGAACTCTTTCTTTTAAATATTTTTCTTTAATAATAACACTTTCTGTCTAGAGTCTTGAAAGAGTGAGGAGATTTGAATAAACTGATTTTAATTCCAGGCTGAATACTGCTCATGTGTAAAGCCACCTGATAATTTTAGCTGGCATCAGTTCCTATTGGTTAGAGCCTGGATGCAACCAGTTGTTACTCATTTTGAATACCAACCTATTCAGATGGTTGCCTTTTATTACTAGACCAGAGGCCCTTTGCATGAAATTCGTGCACGGGGGTGTGTGTCCCTCAGTCCAGCTTGCACCCTCTCCAATATGGGACCCCTTGAGGGATATCCAACTTCCCGTTTAGGCCTGATCCCGGTAGGATCGGGTCTAAATGGGCAGTCAGACATCCCTCTCACAATCCAGGACTGCTTGCTCCCAACTGCTCGCCTGCCTGCCTTCCTGATTGCCCCTAACCACTTCTGCCTGCCAGCCTGATCACCCCCTATCCACTCCCCTGACAGCCTGATTGATGCCTAACTGCTCCCCTGCCAGCCTTATTGCCCCTAATGCCCTCCCCTGCCAACATGGTCACCCCAAACTGCCCTCACTGCAGGCCTGGTTTCTCCCCCACCAAATGCTCTCCCCTGCAGGCCTGGTCACCCCCAACTGCCCTTCCCTGCAGGCCTGGTCACCCCCAACTGCCCTTCTCTGCAGGCCTGGTCCCTCCCAACTGCCCTCCCCTGCTGGCCATCTTGTGGCAGCCATCTTGTGGCCACATGGGGGCAGGATATTTGACCACATGGGGCAGCCATCTTGTGTATTAGAGTGATGGCCAATTTGCATATTACTCTTTTATTAGATAGGATAGAGACCTGGTGCATGGGTGGGGGCTGGCTGGTTTGCCCTGAAGGGTGTCCTGGATCAGGGTGGGGTTCCCTTAGGGTGTGCGGAAGCCTGGGAAAGGGGCCTGTGGTGGTTTGCAGGCAACCCTCCCACTCTCCAGCGATGTTAGTGGAGGCCCTGGTATCTGGGATTTATTTATATTCCATAATTGAAACTTGGTAGCCTTGAGCAGAGCCAAGCCTCCTGCTTGCTCTGTGGCTGCAGACATTTTTGTTGGGATTTATTTATCTTCTATAATTGAAACTTTGTAGCCTTAAGCAGAAGCAAAGGCAGGCCAGGGCTGTGGGAGCTTGGCTTCCTCCATTGCCAGGGGAAACTCAAGCCTCCTGCTCTCTCCAGCTCCATGGCTATCGCCATTTTTGTTGGGATTTATTTATCTTCTATAATTGAAACTTTGTAGCCTTGAGTGGAGGCCTGAGCCCACCACGGTGTGCAGAAAGCTTGGTTTCCTCCATTGCTGGGGAAACCCAAGCCTCCTGCTCACTCTGTGGCTGCAGCCATCTTGGTTGGGTTAATTTGCATACTCGCTCATGATTGGCTGGTGGGTGTGGCTTGTGGTGTAGCAGAGTGACGGTTAATTTGCATATTACTCTTTTATTAGATTGGATTAGAGGCCCAGTGCACGAAATTTGTGCACAGGGGGCGTGGGGGAGATTCTTCAGTTTGGCCTGCACTCTCTCACAATCTGGGACCCCTCGGGGTATATCCAACTCACAATCTGGGACTGTTGGCTCCTAACCACTCACCTGCCTGCATGTCTGAACATCCCTAACCACTCGCCTGCCTGTCTGATTGCCCCTAAGTGCCCGCCTACCTGCCTCATCGCCCCTAACCATCTTTGCCTGCCTGTTTCATTGCCTCTACCCACTCTGCCTGCCTGCCTGATCACCCTAACCACTCTGCCTGCCTGCCTCATCACCCCTAACCACTCACCTGCCTGCCTGATCTCCCCTAACCACTATGCCTGCCTGCCTGATTGCTCCTAACCACTCTGCCTGTCTGCCTGATCACCCCTAACTGCTCACCTGCCTGCCTGATCACCCCTAACCACTTACCTGCCTGCCTGATATCCTCTAACCGCATCTGCTTCAGCCCTGCCACATCGGCTTAGTCTGGAAGGACATCTGGAATGACATCTGGAAGATTGTTCGGCTGTCTGGTCTAATTAGTATATTATGCTTTTATTATTATAGATTTACCTGTTTACACATTCAAGTTTGCTGAACTCCTATTCTACCATTCTTAACTCTATTTGTTATTTCTTCTCAATACCTTTCTATTTCTACTCCTAAAAGTACAATCATTCAACTATTGAAAATCTTGGCCACCTCCCTCCACTCACCACGTCTGCCCCCGCCACTCCCACTGGGGGCCCCAGCTCAAATAAAATAAAAAAATTTTTTCACATCTTTTGGATCTACACACTATGTCACTTACGTTTTTTCTACATTATATTTCATGATTCATTCATTCATTCCTTTCTTGTTTTATGCTTTGAATTTTTTATTCTATTGATCTTCCAGGATGCTAATTTGGGTGTACTCACTGCTCATGCCTTCCTCAATTTTAATCTATTAAATTATGTAGAAAATAAAGTTGTTATGTGTTTTTTGTTTGTTTGTTGCTATAAACTACAAACCCCTCTTAACTTTACTTCCTTACTGCTTTTATTACTTTTTCATTGTATTGCCTGTCTTTTTGTTATAAAAGCTCTGTTCCTCTGATCATTTGTTCTCTTGATTCTGACTGTTATGTTATTCCAGTTTTCAGTTCCCTGGTTGTTGGAGTGCCATAAGTGTCAGCAGGCTGATAAACGTTTGGATGTGAAGTCATAATTCTATCACAAGCTGGTGGATTTAGGAAACCGGCTAACAGCCCCCTGCTGGTACACTGGGCTGAAATCTCTCTGCCATCTTCACTACTACAATTCCTATCTCAGCCCAGTTTTTAACCCCATTTTTCACTTCAAGGGAGGAAAGGAAATTGGGAACATGGGATGGTGTGCAACTTCTCTCCATGAATCAAGAATCCTCATGTCAAACTTATTAGAATCTACTGCCTTGTGTTTCTAGAACTCTGTGATGCTGATCTAGCAAGAGCATGACCAGCTCAAAGAAAAAGAGCTCATACTAATTTTTTTTGCCAGACCTTCTACAAAGCAAAGGTCTTCAGCTATGCTCAAGACACTCAACGTTTTCAGTAAATGTTTGACTTGAGGAAGATAGATAAATTGAAGATGTAGGGAACCTCTAGTCTACTCCATCCTCCAAGTAGTAGTAAAAAAAAACAACAAAAAAAACTTAAATCCCTCAAAAAAACACAGCAGAGATTATATGAGTCTTATGCTTGATTCAAGTTTCCACCTCTTGTCTCAACCAAGATATTAGTTTTTTTGTTTAATGACTACTGAGTACCTACTATATCTTAAGTACAATATTAGGCATAGAAGTAGATGATAAGCAGAAACATATGCTGACCTTGCCCTCATGGAATCTAAAGTCCAGTGGAGAAAACAAACATTATTTTTTTAAGAAAAGAATGAAACGAAAAAGCTGTGACAGCATTAAAAAATGTGATCGTGATATACCATAAAAATGACATAGTAAATTCTGGGGACATGTCATGGCAGATGTCACCTGGGCAGGGAGATGAAAGACAACTTCATAGAATAAGAGATGTTTATTATAGAGGATAATTGTGAATTGCGTAGGCAAGAGTGGTGGGACCAGCACTGCAGGCTTATACCTCCAGTCTTCAGTGAGGGGAGATGATGCAAATAACTTTGGAAGAATTAGTAGATGCAAGATCATGAGGACATTTCTAATTACAACAATATTTTCCTTTATATCTTTAGAGCAATGAGGTTGACTGTAAAGTTTTATATCAGGGAGTGGTATGATCAGATAACTGTTAAAAGCAAAAAAAAAAAAAAAAAAACAACAAAAAAAACCATTCTGTCTACCATATAGAAAATGCATTTGAGTGAGGGAGAAGTACATTTATAAAGGCCAGTTGAGAATCTTCAGCATCTAAAATGAAAATCTTTAATGGCTATACATAATGTGCTACTAGAGACAAGGAACTGTGGATCAGTTTGTGAAATAATGAAGAGGTAAGTCAGCAGAAATGTTTGAAAGAGGGTTTGAAGAAAAGAGGGGCATCATGCATAATTTCTATGTAATTTTTTTCTTAAGTGGATGAATTTTTTTTCACATTTATGAAAAGGATAGAAGTATTATGAAACTGGGTTTGGAAGCGATAGTCTTATTTTCAGTTATGAAAATATTAAGTTTTAAGTATCCAAAATGAATTACAAAATAATAAAAAAAGAAGACTGAGCTGGAGTTACACATGAGATGGTCATCTCTATACAAGTGGAATGGAAGTCATTGATAAAAGCAAGGACCAAATTTGAATGATAGAATAGAGATTTTAATTACACTATAGAGGAAAACAAGCCTTCAAAGATAAGAACTCACGAAGAAAAAGAAAAACTAGGAGTGTTTAATATCAAGAAAACCAAAAGAAGATAGTTTAAACAAATAGAAACATTCAAAAGTTTGGGAAGCTTCTTGAGCCAAATACCAGAGGGAAAAATTCCAATGGATTTAGTTACGTGGAAGTGAATTCTGATTTACTGATGTAATGGAACTAGAACCTGTTTTGCAAAAGGTTGGTTTTGAAAGAGAATTGACAAAACAAAGATTAAAATTTTAGAAAACTCAATATGAGATTTTGAAAAATTGACAGAGACAAATGTCATATGATCTCTCTATTTTAAATCTTAAAAAACAGCAACAACAAATGAACAAAACTGTACTCATAGATACAAAGAACACACTGATAGTTGTGGGAGGCAGGTGTGAGCGGGGTTGAGTGAAATGGCTGGAGGTGGTTTAAAGGTACTAATTTCCAGTTATAAAATAAACAAAACATGGGGAAATAGTGTACAACATGGTGACTATAGTTAATAATATTGTATTGCATACTTGAAAGTTTCTAAGAGATCTTAAACATTATCATCATAAGAAAAAAATATTTAATTATGTGTGGTGATGGATGTTAACTAAACTTATTGTGATCATTTAGCATTTAGCAAATACAGAAATATAATCATTATGTTGTAAACCTGAAACTAATATACTATTACATGTTAATTATCTCTCAATAACAACAACAAAAAGTTTGACTCCCTGAGCTGGGGCCTGAAAAGTCCCTGAGTCAATAAGTCAGGGCAATTGTGGGTTTCACCTCATTCATTGTCCATTTCTCAGAGATCATTTTCCTTACTTTATTCTAGAGTCTTCAAAACTGCAGTTTCATAGTTTTGGTTCATTTTGGAGGTTGTACGAGTTAGATTTTTATAAGCATGAGCTTAAACCTGGTTTCTAATACTCATCCTTGGCTAAAGGTAGAGTTACAGTGCCTACAGATTTCCTGGGGGACTGAATGTATGTGCAAAAAGCCAAGAAAAACTGTAGGGTTTTGGCTTAAACTACAGTATATATGAAGTTGCTATTAATGGAGACAGAAAAGCCTCCATAACCATGCTTCTCAAGAGGTAGAGTTCTTTACCTCCAGTTCTCAACCTTGGCTACAAATTAGAATCATCCAGTAAACTTTCCAAAAAAAAAAAAAAATGCCTGGATTCTTCCCAAAAACACTTACTGAAGAATTTTAGTGTGGCTCCAGGACATTGGTATTAGAAAAAGACTTCCACATTATGGTAATGGTTAGCCATGGTTGAAAATCAGTCTCTATACTATTGCTTTTTCACTTTAATATGCTTGTGAATCACTTAGAGGTCTTACAAAATTCAAATTCTCATTCAGTTTTTCAAAGTGATAAACATGGTATTTCTAACAATGTCCCAGGTGATTCCTGTGCTGCTGGCCCACATTTTACACAGCAAGGTATTGCTAATCAAATTCATGAGGGATAAAAATCACATTTGTGTTAGTTGTCCTGTATTAAAAGATGTAAAAAGTAAAAGATTCAATGGTTAATTAAATTGGGCCAACAGTGAGTTAAACAAGGTTAGAGAGGTTTTTTTTTTGGTTTTTTTTATTGAAGAATTTTTCATAGCTAATGCCTTCCTAAAGCTATTTCTTCCAGAAGACTGTTTTTATGGAGCATGTTATAGGATTAGGGATTTGCAAAATTTACTAACCTGTAGTAATGCAGAGGTTGAGCTATCTGCAAATAATCTTTGCTACTTTCTTAAGAGCTTAAAATATTACTGAAACATCTATTTAACTGATTTGTTTTCAGTTTCCTAATCTGATTCACAACTTAATGATCCTAATTTATTTAGAAATCCAAATAGGTTTTACAGAGAAACAAATGAATCACGCTTTTGGTTGTCAAGTGAGTATGTTGCACAGACACATGGGACTCTTGTGTTATTCTTTGAAAATGCTAGACAAGTGAATATTCGTCTTCTTTATTCTGTTCTATAGGGTTAGGATTAGAGTTACATTTCTAATGGCAATAAATAAACCCAGTGCCATTCCTTACATTCCAAATGGTTGAGAAAACCAAGGTGACTTTTCTCTTCTCTCTCAAAGAGAAGATATGTTTATATTCCAGAGCAAAATAGACAACTCCCTCTCCAGAGGGGAGTGGGGGTTAACATGCCAACACATATCTTAAGCTTCCACTTTTGTAATTTTGAGTTCCTCTCCCAGTGTGGGACCCTTCTAATCCTCTCCTCCACAGGCAGTGTCCATCTGGCTCTCACCATGTTGCCCCATGGAGGAAAACGAAGCATGAAAAGCAGCACTCAAATACTTTGTAATTAAATAATTGATCTGCCTCTGACCCAGAAACCTTGTATTTACTATCAGGATGAAATAAATAAAATATAAATTATATATTTATTAGAGGCCCAGTGCACGAAATTCATGCACTTGGGGGGGAGGGGTCTCTCAGCCCAGATTGCGAGAGGGTGCAGGCCAGGCCGAGGGAACCCATCAGTGCTGGATTGGGGCCAGGGTAGGATGTGGGAGGTTGGCCAGCTGGGGAGGGACCTGGGACCGTGGGAGGGCTCCAGGGTGTGTCTAGCCCATCTTGCTCAATCTTGATTGGCTGGACCCCAGCAGCAAGCAAACCTACTGGTCAGAGCATCTGCCCCTTGGTGGTCAGTGCATGTCATAGTGAGCAGTTTAGCAGCCTTAGCATATCATTAGCATATTATACTTTGGTTGAATAGCCAACTGGATGACTGGATACTTAGCATATTAGGCTATTATTATTTAGGATTCCCTTATCATAGAAGCAATCAAGTTACTGGTAGTTGTTATGGTCATATTTTTAGGGCCAGTTTTCCATGGTGTTTAATTTCACATGGTCTTGTGAAAAAAATAACCTTCTCATCCCTTCTGAATTTAGGAACTCAGAATAACAACTTGGTGACAGTGAAATTTTGGAAAGTGCCATACTTTTTCATTGTTCACATTCTTTCCCTCTTATCCTACAAAAAAACAAAAAGCCCACAAAGAAAAGACAGATATCAACACTTGCACACTGATTCTTAACCAATTAATGGTTCCATCTATTCCTATAAAACTCTAATTAAGACACCCTGCTACAATATAAAATGTTTCTATGGCCGAATGTACTCGTCCATTACACACCAGAGATGCAAGATAATGAACGATTTCCCATATTCCCAGTAAAATATTGGTTACCACTCCTTTAAAAGGTGATCCGATGGAACCACGAGTTACTCTGCTGTTTCTGACTTTGCCAGAAAGTTGAAGTTAGCCTCCAACAGTCTTTCTTATACATCTTCTCTGTTCACCAAGTTCTACAGCTTCTCTCACATAATCCTAAATTCCTAGGATTCATGAAAACCTTCAAGGAACTCTCCCACACTCAGTCATTCCAGTTTGACATTTCATAGAGTTTAAATTGGTTTAATTAAACATTTTTTAAATGTGTAATATGTGGTGCTGCTAGACTAGATGTATTATAAATTACTTGAGGTTTTGTCACTTTGCAGATTCTTACTCAGTTAAGTCAGGGCAGGGCTTGATTCTGCATTTTCAAGATGATCCCAAGTGATGCTGGCACTGATGGTCTGAAGAGTATGAATAGTAAGTAGCAAGGTGTTAGGAAAAAAAAAAATACACAACAACAGGTTCCAAAAGAAAAGTTTGTAAATTTTAATATTTATAAAGAAAATTTAACATAAAATGAACTCATTGATGAAGATATGGAAGCCATGTGTGTTAAGACAACCTGAGAATTGGATCTCAAAAGGAAATTAGTAACAATCATATAACAAATCTTTTCATCTTCCTACTCTTTTTCTGTTTGTTTCCTTTTCTCCCCTATTGTGTCTAAACACTAAATTAATTTCTTTTTTTTTCATCAAAAAACTGATTCTTAATCTCCTTTTATCCTCTCCATTCAACCTCTGAGAAATAATTTTTTAATTTCTTTATTGATTAAGGTATTACATATGTGTCCTAATTTCCCCATTACCCCCCACCTCCCATTCATGCCCCCACCACCCCATTGTCAGAGTCCATTGATTAGGCTTATATACATGCATATAAGTCCTTTGGTTGATCTCACACCCTTACCCCCACTGTCCCCTACCTTCCCTGAAGTTTGACATTCTGATTGATGTTTCTCTGTCTCTGGATCTATTTTTGTTCATCAGTTTATGGTGTTCATTATATTCCAAAAATGAGTGAGATCATGTGATATTTATCTTTCTCTGCCTGGCTTATTTCACTTAGCATAATGCTCTCCATCTCCATCCATGTTGTTGCAAATGGTAAGAACTCCTTTTTTACGGCAGCATAGTATTCCATTGTGTAGATGTACCACAGTTTTCTAATCCATTCATCTGTTGATGGGCACTTAGGCTGTTTCCAAATCTTAGCTATGGTGGATTGTACTGCTATGAACATAGGGTGCATATATCCTTTCTGATTGGTGTTTCTAGTTTCTTGGGATATAATCCTAGAAAGGGGATTACTGGGTCAAATGGGAGTTCCATTTTTAGTTTTTTGAGGAAACTCCTTACTGTTCTCCACAGTGGCTGCACCAGTCTGCATTCTCACCAACAGTGCACGAGGGTTCCTTTTTCTCCAAATCCTTGCCAGCACTTGTCATTTGTTGATTTGTTGATAATAGCCATTCTGACAGGTGTGAGATGGTACTGCATTGTTGTTTTGATTTGCATCTCTCTGATGATTAGTGACTTTGAGCAGGTTTTCATATGTCTCTTGGCCTTCCTCCTGTCTTTTTTCGTAAAGTGTCTATTTAGATCAGTTGCCCATTTTTGATTGGGTTGTTTATCTTCTTTTTGTTAAGCTGCATGTAAATGTAATCTCCCTGTAAATGTTGGAGATTAAACCCTTATCGTTGATATCATTGGCAAATACGTTCTCCCATGCAATGAGTGGGCTTTCTTGTTGTTTTACTGATGATTTCCTTTGCTGTGCAAAAGCTTTTTATTTTGATGTGGTCACATTTGTTTATTTTCTCTTTAGTTTCCATTGCCCTAGGAGCAGTATCAGTGAAGAAATTGCTTTGGCATGTGTCAGAGATTTTTCTGCCTACGGATTCTTCTAGTATTTTTATGGTTTCCTGTCGTATGTTTAAGTCCTTGATCCGTTATGAGTTTATTTTTGTGTATGGTGTAAATCGGTGGTCTGGTTTCATTTTTTGCATGTATCTGTCCAATTTTCCAACACAATTTATTGAAGAGACTGTCTTAACTCCATTGTATGTCCATGAATCCTTTGTCAAATATTAATTGAGCATAGTGATATGGGTAGATTTCTGTGTTCTCTATTCTATTCCATTGATCCATATGTCTGTTCTTGTGCCAATACCAGGCAGTTTTGAGAACAGTGGCATTGTAATAAAGCTTGATATCTGATATTGAGATCTCACCTACTTTGTTCTTCTTTCTCAGGATTGCTGTAGCTATTTGGGGTCTTTTTTTATTCCAGATGAATTTTTGGAAAGTACGTTCTAGGTCTGTGAAATATGCCATTGGTATTTTAATGGGAAGTGCATTGAATTTATAGATTGCTTTGGGTAATATGGATATTTTCATGATGTTGATTCTACCAATCCATGAACATGGTATGTTCTTCCATCTGTTTACGTCTTCCTCTATCTCTTTTTTCAAAGTCCTGTAGTTTTCTGCGTATAGGTCTTTTACCTCCTTACTTAAGTTTATTCTTAGGTATCTTAATTTTTTTGGTGTGATAGTAAATGGGATTGCTTTTTTAGTCTCTCTTTCTATAAGTTCACTATTGGTGTATAGAAATGCCATAGATTTCTTGGTGTTAATTTTGTATCCTGCTACATTGCCAAATTTATTTATTAAGTCTAGTAGTTTTTTGATGGAGTCTTTAGGGTTTTCTATGTCGAGTATCATGTCATCTGTGAATAAGGACTGTTTTACTTCTTTTCAAATTTGGATGCCTTTTATTTCTTCTTCTTGTCTAATTGCAATGGCTAGTACTTCCAATATTATGTTGAACAGGAGTGGTGAGAGTGGGCATACCTGTCTTGTTCCTGTTCTTAGGGGAAATGTTTTAGTTTTTGCCCATTGAGTATGATATTAGCTGTAGGTATGTCATATATGGCTTTTATTATGTTGAGGTATGATCCTTCTATTCCCACCTTGCTCAGAGTTTATATCAAGAAAGGTTGTTGGATTTTGACAAATGCTTTTTCTGCACCAATTGATATGACTATGTGATTTTTATCTCTCAATTTGTTTATGTGATGTATCACATTTATTGACTTGTGGATAGTGTACCATCCTTGCATCCCTGGGATAAATCCTACTTTGTCATGGTGCATGATCTTTCTGATGTACTGCTGGATCTGATTTGCTAGAATTTTATTGAGGATTTTGGTATCTATGTTCATGAGGGATATTGGCCTGTAATTCTCTTTCATTGTGTTGTCTTTATCTGGTTTTGATATTAGGGTGATGCTGGCTTCATAGAAGTTGCTTGGAAGTATTACTTCCTCTTGAATTTTCTGGAATAGTCTGAGGAGGATAGGTTTTAGTTCTTCCTTCAATGTTCGGTCAAACTCCCCTGTGAAGCCATCTGGCCCCGGGCTTTTGTTTGCTGGAAGCTTTTTGATGACTGTTTCAATTTCTTCCATAGTTATCAGCCTATTGAGATTTTTAGTATCTTCCTAAGTTTTGGAAGGTTGTATATTTCTAGGAATGTGTCCATTTCCCCCAGGTTGTCTAGTTTGTTAGAATAGAGTTGTTCATAGTATTTTTTAATAATCCTTTGTATTTCTGTGGGGTCTGTTGTTATTTCTCCTCTTTCATTTCTGATTTTGTTTATTTGGGTCCTCTCCCTTTGCTTCTTGGTGAGCCTGCCTAGAGGTTTATCAATCTTGTTTATCCTTTCAAAGAATCAGCTTTTGGTTTCATTGATCTTTTGTATTATTTTTTTGGTTTCTATGTCATTCATTTCTGTTCTGATCTTTATTATTTCCTTCCTTCCACTCACTGTGAGCTTTTCTTGTTGCTCTCTCTAATTCTTTGAGTTGTTGAGTTAGATGACTTAATACCATTGTTTCTTGTTTGTTAAGGTAGGCCTGTAGAGCTATGAACTTCCCTCTCAGGACTGCTTTCATTGTGTCCCATAGTATTTGTATTGTTGTGTTTTTATTGTCATTAGTTTCCAGGATGTTTTTAATTTCTTCTTTGATCTCATTGATAACCCATTCATTGTTTAATAGCATGCTCTTCAGCTTCTAAGTGTTTGAATTTTTTGGAATGATTTTATAGTAGTTTATTTCTAATATTATGCCATTGTGGTCTGAGAAAATGCTTGATATGATTTCAATCTTTTTGAATTTGGGGAGATGTTGCATGTGAACCAATATGTGGTTTATTTTTGAAAATGTCCCATGTGCACTTGAGAAGAACTTATATTCCGTGGCTTTGGGGTGAAATGCTCTGAAGATGTCAATTAGGTCTATCTGATCTAGTGAGTCATTTAGAATTGCTGCTTCTTTGCTGATTTTTTGTCCAGAGGATTTATCCAGTGATGTCAGTGGTGTATTAAAATCCCCTACTATGATTGTATTGTTGTTGATCTCTCCCTTGATATCTTCCAGGAGTTTTTTTATGTATTTGGGTGCTCCTGCATTGGGTGCATATATATTTATCAGGGTTATATCCTCTTGTTGTATCGATCCCTTTATTATTATGAGGTGGCCTTCCTTATCTCTTGTTATGACCTTTACTTTGAGGTCTATTTTTTCAGAAATAAGTACTGCTATCCCAGCTTTTTTTTTTTTTTTTTTTTTCCATTTCCCTGAAGGATGTTTTCCATCCCTTCACTTTCAGTCAGTATGAGTCCCTTTTCTGAGGTGTGTCTCTTGTAGACAGCATATATATGGGTCGTGTTTTTTTATCCATTCAGCCACTCAATGTCTTTTGATTGGAGCATTTAGTCCGTTTACGTTTAAAGTTATTATTGAAAGGTACTTATTTGTAGCCATTTTTATTTTTTGTGTCTGTGTTCCTTCTTACCTTTTTATTTTTATTTCTTCTTTTTACACCAGTCCCTTTAGCATTTCTTACATTTCTGGCTTGGTAGTGATAAACTCCCTTAGCATTTTTTTGTCTGTGAAGCTCCTTATTTCCCCTTCTATTTTGAATGATAACCTTGCTAGATAGAGTATTCTTGGATTCAGTCCCTTGGTTTGCATCACTTTGTAAATTTTCTTCCATTCTTTTCTGCCCTGATATGTTTCTCTTGAGAACTCATTTGATAATCCTTTTTTTTTTTAACATTTTATTGATTTTTTTTTTTTTTTTACAGAGAGGAAAGGAGAGAGATAGAGAGTTAGAAACATTGATGAGAGAGAAACATCGATCAGCTGCCTCCTGCACGCCCCCTACTGGGGATGTGCCCACAACCCAGGTACATGCCCTTGACCGGTATCGAACCTGGGACCTTTCAGTCTGCAGGCTGACACTCTATCTACTGAGCCAAACCGGTTTCAGCCATTTGATAATCTAATGGGAGCTCCCTTGTATGTAACTTTCTGTCTCTGTCTTACAGCCTTTAAGATTCTCTCTTTATCCTGAATATTTTCCATCATAATTATGATGTGTCTTGGTATGGGTCTTTTAGGGTTCATCCTGTTTGGGGCTTGCTGTGCTTGTGTGACTTTTTTCTTTGCCACATCAGGAAGTTTTCTGATATTATTTCTTCAAATAGTTCTTCTATCCCTTGTTCCTCTTCCCGTTGTTCTGGCACCCCAATTATTCATTGTTGCTTCATTTCATATTGTCCCATAGCTCCCTTAGGCTCTGCTCTTAATTTTTTTTTTCTCCAGTTGCAATTCAGTTTGGCTGTGTTCTGTTTCCCTGTCTTCTAGTTCAGTAATTCGGTCCCCCGCTTCTCCTAGTCTACTGTTGAAACTAGGATCTGGGTGTGGCTATATTGGTTGCCTAGAGACTGCAGGGAGGCGCTATCTCTCAGGAGAAAATGGCGGCCAGGCCTTAGATATGACCCAGCACCAGACTCTCTACCACCTCTCCTGGACCGCCACCTACTCTCCCCAGATTCCACAAGTCCACACCTTCTCTTGCACCCCAGCCATGGGTAAGTGTCTGTATCTGAAAGGTCCTACGAACTAGGTTCAGTGGAGAAAGGTACAGGCCCCAGCACGAGGAGGGATTGCTTCTCTGCAAGCTCCTCTCTTGCCGGCACTGTGCGGTCTGGCCAGCCCTTCAGGGCTGCCTCTGAGCTCAACTCCAAAATCCAGACTCCAAGGTCCAAAATCCCCTACCTCCCACAGTCCCATGGTCCCTTTTTTTTTCTCATAGTCAGATGCTTTGGCTGTCCTTTGGGACTCGGGTTGGTGCCCTGTAGTTTCTCCCTGACCCTCTGGGCACAGAGGTCCAGCAGACTCTCTTGCCTAGATCCTTGATTTCACCTTTATCCAGGGGACCTCTGCCCTTCCCGGCTGCAAACTGACTCACCAACTGCATCTCCTTTGCCAATTTGGGCTGAATTGCACTCGTTTCAGTCACTCACTCTATTTGCTCCAGGACAAGGCTCAGGACATGTCCATCTATTCCACCGCCATTTTGTCTCTCCGAGAAATAATTTTTATATTTCTCCTTACTGCTTTCAGATTCAATTTCAACCTGTCTTGCTCTACTTCTTTAATATACCACCTAACTTCTCCACATTCAGAATGACTTTTAAAAGGAATAGGCTATCAGTATTGGGCAACCCTTTTTTGAGGGATGTGAAAAAGATTCTAGCATTATCCTGGAACAAAAGATATATAATATTCTTTCACCAGTAACTTTTCTCAAGACTAACTTAAGTGATTCTATAACTATTTAAAAATTCTTCTCTATTGCTATCATCTTACTACTGTCTTCATCACAAACATACACAATTGAACATTGTATAATCATAGCTATATATTGCTCAAAAATTAAAATCTAGACTTATTGCTTTACTAAACTTTTTATTCTACTTTTGTATTTCTTTGTTTTCACATATTTTGTACAGAAACAGGAAGGGTTTAACATGTGACAAAATTTTTGGCAGTACATTGTTTTAGTTGGAGGATATAAATAAATTCTAGTACTATAATTTTTTTCTAGTGGAAGTGGAAAAAGTGTATGTGAATTAAGTTTATTGATAAAAAAAATTTTATATAATGTTAAAAATGAAATTTTCTTGTTTAAGCTGGCAGGTGGACACCCCCTTAGCACTTCTGCGGAGGTAGGAGAGGCTCTCGCCACTGCCGCTGTGCTCACCAGCCGTGAGCCCTGCTTCTAACTGAGTGGTGTTCCCCCTGGGGGAGCGCACTGACCACCAGGGGGAAGCTCCTGCACTGAGCATCTGCCCCTGGTGGTCAGTGTGCATCATAACGACCAGTCTTTTGCCATTCGGTCGATTTGCATATCAGTCTTTTATTATATAAGATGTTTTATTGACTTGAGAGAGAGAAGAGGGAGAGGGAAAGAGAGAAACATTAATGTGAGAAAGAAACATGGGTTGACTGCTTCCTGCACACACCTGACCAGGGGTGGAACCAGCAACCTGGGCATATACCCTGACTGGAATTGAAGCAATGGCTTTTCCATGCACAAGAGGGTGTTTAACCAAAGGAGCCACAATGGCCAGGTCCTATACATTTAATTAAAAAAGAACAACATACCTGATTGATTCTTGGAATACCATATAAATTACCTTTTAAAATTTATATTCTTAAAATTTATTTATTACAAAGTAGATAAAAGAACTTTGTGAATAATATAAATGTGATTGTTTAATTTAGTAGAATACCTTACAGCATTCAATACCAGACAGAAAAGCTCATAAAAATGAAACTGTAGATATATAGATGTAATTGTTCTGGTAAATAATTCTAAATCAACATATTTATCTTATTACTTGCCAACTTCAGTAACTAAACTTTATAGAAAAATATTTTTTCTATTACCCTTAACTTAACTTTGAACAAGAAAAAGAAAACAGATTCTGTCATTTTAGAGTATACCTTTTTACCCTGATGTTGAACCAAAATCATTAAATGTTGATTTCCAACTATACTTAGTGGGTACTTGAGTAGAAATAATGAGCTCCTTAAATATGCTTGACTTTAAGTAGCTGTTTTTTCACCATTTTCATAGTTGCAATAAATATCCATTTGCATTCACCCAGAAGAAACAGTGTCTTGCAAATCAATTCTAAATTCAAATGGATGTTGACCTTTTTTATTAAATCTTGCTTAACAATAAACAGTAACAACTAACACTCACAATAATAACAATAAAATAATTTATGACTTAGCTCCCCCACTATTTAATGGGATACAGTCCTTAATTATTAAAAGTAATTTCCATCTATGTAAAAATGCATCCTATTTTTTTTTGTTTGTGGCTTATATATTTTGCTGCATTATTTAAACAATTTATTGTCAGAACCAAAGGAAGTATATGCTAAAGCACATACATCATCTCATTAAATGCATACATTGAGAGTAAAAATAAAGTCAACTTTGATTTTCTTTTATATTTCAAACAATTCATTGCTGACTTCACTACTATTATTAACTCATTAGCATATATTGGCTGACTAAGGAGTCTGATAATGAATACAAAATAAATCCAAAAGTATTTGTAAATTGTAATCATCCAGAATTTTTTTCTAATTATCTTGTATTACTAGTGGCCTGGTGCACAAAATCCGTGCACATTAAAAGGGGATTAATTAGAGGAAATAATTTAATATTGCTATTTGTCCTTTCTCTATAATACAAGTGTCAGAGATGAAAGAAAATTAGTAAAATGTATATGAAAACCTTCCTCCTGTCAGAGTCTGGGGCGTACCATGGAACCCAGATTCAAGTCCCTGCCCACCCACACGTGCCTCAAAGTCATGTGAGACCCAGACCTGGCTGGCCCCCGCCTCCATTGGGCTATATCCAGACCTGGCCAGTCCCACCCTTGTCAAGCCCCGCTGGGCAGGGGACGTAGCCTTAGGTCCCCTGGCTCAGGTCCAGGATGGGGGGCATGGCCTGAAGTCCCCCAGCCCAAATCAGGTCAGGGGTGTGTGCCTTGAGGTCCCCTGTCAAGTCCGCCAGGTGGGGGACATAGCCTGAGATCCCCTGTCAAGTCCCACTGGGTGGTGCATGGCCTGAGGTCCCCCAACAAGTCCCGCCAGGTGGCGGGGGGTGCGCAGCCTCAGGTCCCCCAGCCCGGCACTGGGAAGGGGGCACAGCCTCAGGTCCCCTGTCAAGCCCTATGGGGGCAGGGGAGGGCATAGCCTCAGATCCCTGCTGATTGCTCCTTAAGGCTCCTTATGGGAACTTGGCTTCAGCTGTGGGTGCAGCCATCTTTGCGATGGAGTGCATATTCCCTCTTTATTAGATAGGATAAGATCTAATAGGCACTGTATATCAATTCTCTCTGATGTTCTCAAAGCGATAATATATATGTTCTGAGTATTAGAAATGACACTTAAATTGCTCAAGTTTTAACATTTTATAGGTGGTACAGTCAGGATATAAGCCCAGACTTCTTACAATAACACATTTATGCATGTTCCATGTATCCACAGTTTTTCATTCTCGAGATAAGAACACTAAACCATCATAGTGCCCAAACATGAACTCATGCAGCTTAGATGGCCATGAAGATGAGTCTTTTATCTTCCTTTTTCTATTTGCAAATATAGTGCTCTAGTTTACATTTCTGAATTTCGTCCAGATGTTTTATCTGACACACTTTGACAATTTAAGTATTATCACTTTAACAAATATGCCATTAAGGAAACAAAATATATAGATGTCAACAGGTAAAAAATTAATTCACTACATCCAAACTTCATTTCACCTCTATATTCAAAAAGTATTTGAAAACTAATAGTGAGATCCTGAATAAAAATGAAAGAATTAGTAAACAAGCAAATGACAAATAATTACCCAATTTAATTTTTAAAATGTATGATGAGTACACACATGCAATTTATATACAGTATAGATGCATATGTATACATATTTTTCAGTATGATATATGTACTAGTATGCACATTTATTATCATTGTTACTAAATGGTAGATTTTGATTACTAAAAATTATATTGTTTTGCTTTTCAACTTTGTTATATTCTGTTTTGAATGGCTGATAAAAATATGATTGCTAATATATACTTACCTATCCAGTAGATGGTAGTATAGATGTTCATAAGAGAACATTCAATAGTATATATTTTGAAATAAAATGACATTAATATCCTTTGTTCCTCCAGAACTTTCCAGTGGACATGTTTTATTTTTTAATTTTGTCTTTGTTTACAATGTCCCCTGATATTAACAACATTCTTAAGTGTAAATTTCAAATCAATGATATAAAAAATAAAAAGTAAAAAATTGTCACTGGTAGGTTGTAAAAGAAAGAAAAATAATCTGTTGTGTTAATTTGTCGGTGGGGGCGGCGGGGAGGAATTTAAAGCCAAACAAAATTTGAATGAGGTGATTTTAAAATGAAGAGATGATTCCTTATATGTTTTGAGGAACATAGATACCTAAGGTTGATTAATAAAAAACAAAACAAAACACACCTTAGCCTAGTGGTCATAGATGCCTAGTACTTACATGGATAGCACTAGTCTAACAATATTTTTTATTGTGGCATATCCTTTGTACAGTCATTGATGCTCAATTAAATCTCAATAGAAGCAAGTTTAGAAATCACTTTACAAAACTAACTTGGTTCAACTCTGTAACATGACATAAGTCGGTGGGCCCTAGAGTAATTATGAGCAGGTGCCTTTTTGAAGTGATGTGCACACAAAGCAGCTCAGATTACAATATAATAGCTTAATTGGGAACAGGCAACCTGAGTCACACAAGAGTAGCTGTCTGTTGGCCATTCTACAATCATGTTGGTGGGCAGGGAGCCTCGGAACCGTCCGCAGCCTTGCACTAACCTTGTGCCAAAGGCCTCCATAGAGCTTTTGGGTAAGGATGAAAGAATGGTCTGACATAATTCTGCCAGGAGTGTTCAACAATAACAACAATTTTCAGTGATTCTGCTGCTCTTTTGGTTCACACTACTATGTTTTTCTGAACATTTCCCTTTCAGGTGGTGACATTGACCTGATACTGTTAGGTAACTTACCTAATATTTTTGAGGGTTTCACATTCTTGCTATAAGGAAACTCTGTAGCAGTAGTATTCAAGTTTTACTTGATTATTTACTTTTAAGTCACATCCTATATTCAAAGAAAAACTTAGAGAACCACATTAGATAAATATATAGTCAAATTTCCTCAGGTTGCCAGGGAGGGTTGGCAGGAGAATAGAAAACTTCTTCTTTTCCACCCATTTCTTGTCACATCCCAGCTGGCAGAGGCAATGTGGTGGAACTCATGAAGGCTTACACCAAAAGAGTAGATAGAATAAAACATGTTGATATTCATTTTAAATATTAGGAATGTATAAGAAACAATGTATTTATAAAAACATCCAATCACATGAAGAGTATCTGCAAAGAGGCAAATTTTGGAACTAAACTTTAATGTCTTCATATTCATTATTCTGAACAAAATGTTCATTAAATTATATCACTTTGACTGATTATCTATTCCTAGCAGAAATTACATGAACATTCTCTACAACTTTTCCTCAAAAAACATTAACGATAACCACAAACACAGAAGCTGGTTAAGCAAGTTAGACTTTTTTAACTTGATATTTCACAGCAAATCTCAAACTTGTTCATGCTTCTGTGGCTATTGATCTACCTATAATGTCCCATATCCACTTACTATCCATTGTTTTATGTCTCAATCAAAGCCATATTTAAATTCAAATATTCACTGTTAACTCCATTTGGAAGGCTTCATTATCTTTTGAAATCTTGTAGGATACAGGATATAACAGTCATGGCAATGTGCAAACTTTTCATATATTATAGTTTTATCACCTATACTTGAATTCAAGATCATAAAATTGTGTAGATATAGATTATTTATCTTTACATTTTAGATTTTCTGACAAAGATTAAATGAGACAAATATTTGTAAACTTAAAAATGCATTAATTAGTATTAGAAATAAAATAATTGTATCGGATATAACAAAGGAACTGTAAGTAATTGCACAGAGAATTAGAAGAATCTTTAAAACTTTTTGACAATTAGTTCTGGAAAATTAAATCCTATCTAATAAAAGAGAAACATGCAAATTGATCATACCTCCACTATGCCCACCAGCCATGCTCACCAGTCACACCCGCCAGCCAATCAGGAGCAAGTATGCAAATCAACCCAACCAAGATGGAAGTTAATTTGCATATCCAGGTGCACAGCGAAGAATGAAGACAGTGTAGAAGGAAGCCAAGCGCTGCAGAAGGGAGCGAAGCTGCAAAGAAGCAAGCAAGCTGGGCTGCGGAGAAGGGAGGGAAGCAGGCAGGATGGGGGAGAAGGGAGGGAAGCAGACCACAGCAGGAAGCCCTATTGCAGGAATCTTCCTGCAACGGGCCTCTAGTTTAAATAATAAAATATGTACTGTAATGTCAAATACAATAATTTACCTGTGTATAAGATCTTACTAAATCTCCTATATGTATACTAATAAAATATTACCATACATTTTTAGTTCTTTTTTAATTTATTTTTTAATTACAGTTGATATTCAATATTATTTTATATTAGTTTCAGGTATAAATCATAGTGTTTAGACAATTATGCAATTTACAAGAAGTGATCCCCTGATAATTCAAGTATCCACCTGTCACCATGCATAGTTATTACATTATTATTAACTATGTTCCCTATACTGTATATGGCATGACTATTTTTTAAATACCAATTTGTACTTAATCCCTTCACCTTTTTAACCCAGTTTTCCAACCCTTCTGGCAACCAAGAGTTTGTTCTCTGCATCTATGAGTCTGTTTCTGTTTTGTTTGCTTGTTTATTTTGTTCTTTTGATTCCACATATAAGTGAAATCTTATATGTCTGTCTCTGACTTATTTTGCTTGCTACAATACCATCCATGCTGTTGCAAATGCTAATATTTAATTATTTCTTATGGCTGAGTAATAGTCTATTATATATATACTAGAAGCCTGGTGCATGAAATTCATGCACAAGGGTGGGGGTGTCCCTCAGCCCAGCCTGCACCCTCTCCAATCTGGGACCCCTCGAGGGATGTCCGACTGCCCATTTAGGCCCGATCACAAACAGGCAGTCAGACATCCCTCTCACAATCCAGGACTGCTGGCTCCCAACTGCTTGCCTGTCTTCCTTCCTGATTGCCCCTAACCACTCCCCTGCCAGCCTGATTGATGCCTAACTACTCCTCTGCCAGCCTGGCTACCCCTAACTGCCCTCCCCTGCAGGCTTGATCACCCCCAACTGCCCTCCCTTGAAGGTCTGGTCCCTCCCCTGCTGGCCATCTTGTAGTGGCCAGCTTGTGTCCACATGGGGGCATCCATCTTGTGTGTTGGAGTGATGGTCAATTTGCATATTACTCATTTATGACATAGGATAGAGGCCTGGTACATGGGTGGGGGCCAGCTGGTTTGCCATGAAGGGTGTCCCAGATCAGGGTGGGGGTTCCCTTAGGGTGTGGGGCAGCCTGGGAGAGAGGCCTGTGGTGGTTTGCAGGCCATCCATGCCCCCCAGTGACCCAAGCAGAGGCCCTGGTACCTGGGATTTATCTTCTATAATTGAAACTTTGTAGCCTTGAGTGGAGGCCTGGGCCTGCCAGTGTGTGCAGAAAGCTTGGCTTCCTCCATTGCCAGGAAAACCCAAGCCTCCTGCTCGCTCCGTGGCTGCAGCCATCTTGGTTGGGTTAATTTGCATACTTGCTCCTGATTGGCTGGTGGGCGTGCCTGTAGTGGAGTGATGGTTAATTTGCATATTACTCTTTTATTAGATAGTATATATATATGTGTGTGTTTATATGTTACCTAATAGAGAAACATGTAAATTGACTGTACCTCTGCTATGCCCACAGCCAATGAGAGTGAGTATGCAAATTAACCCAACAAAGATGGAGGTTAATTTGCATACATACCTGGGTCCCAGGAACCTCCTCGGCACCCAGGTTACTCTCAGCCAGCCATCAGGCGGAGGCTTTAGGCTTGGGAAGGGGCTCAGCCTGCAATTGGAGGGGCAGAAGGCCCCTTCCCAAGCCTAAAGCTTGGGGCGGAGGCTTTAGGCTTGGGAAGGGGCCAAGCCTGGGACCAGAGGGAAGGGGATAAAATCAATGGAAACATATCCTCAGGTGAGGATAAAAAGAAAAATAAAGAAAGAAATGTCATATCCTATGAAAGACACATCAGGAAAATGCTTAAAGAAAGTTTTCATTTTTTCATGGTGAAGGGACTGGAGTCTGTGTTGATGAAAATACCTTGGAGGCTGTGGTGACTGACAGTGGTTGCAGCAGCAAGGTCATGGGGCATGGCACCTTCCCCTGATTAGCCCCCTCACTTCCTGCGAAGGGAGGCCAGACTGCGGCTTAGGTCTGTTCCCAACAGGGAGCGGGCCTAAGCCATCAGTAGGACATCCCCTGAGGGCTCCCAGTATGTGAGAGGGGGCAGGCTGGGCTGAGGGAACCCTCCCCAGTGCACAAATTTCATGTAGTTAAATTATAACATATTTATAGCAATTAATTTATACTTTGTTTTCTTGGGCCCCAAATATATATATATATATCTTATCTAATAAAAGAGTAAAATGCAAATTGACCATCACTCCAAGACACAAGATGGCCACCACAAGATGGCCTGCAGGGGAGGGCAGTTGTGGGCAGTTAGGGGTGACCAGGCCAGCAGAGGAGGGCAGTTGGGGGAGACCAGGCCAGCAAGGGTGGGCAGTTGGGTGGGACCCAGGCCTGCAGGGTAGGGAAGTTGCAGGGGGACAAGGCCTGCAGGGGAGGGAAGTTGTGGGCAATCAGGCCAGCAGGGAGGGAAGTTAGGGGTGACCAGGCCAGCAGAGGAGGGCAGTTGGGGGAGACCAGGCCAGCAGGGGAGGGCAGTTGGGGCGATCCAGGCCTACAGGGGAAGGCAGTTGGGGGGGACCAGGCCTGCAGGGGAGGACAGTTAGGGGTGACTGGACTGGCAGGAGAGGGCAGTTAGGGTCAATCAGGGCAGCCAGGGAGCAGTTAGGTATCAATCAGGCTGGCAGGGGAATGGTTAGGAGGTGATCAGGCTGGCAGGCAGAAGCAGTTAGGGGCAATCAGGCAGATGCAGGTGAGCAGTTGGGAGCCAGCAGTCCTGGATTGTGAGATGGATTGGGCCCAAACAGGTGGTCGGACATGCCTCAAGGGATCCCAGATGGAGAGCGTGCAGGCTGGGCTGAGGGACCCTCGCACCCCCCCTCCCCCCAAATTTTGTGCTCTGGGCCTCTAATATATATATCACTATATATATATACTATAGTAGTGATATATATATTTGTCTAAAAAAATTAAAAATTAAAAATGGAACTTCATTATAACCCAGCAATTCCACTTCTGGGTATATATCCTAAGAAATCCAAAACAATAATTCAGAAGAACATATTCATCCCTATGTTCATTGCAGCATTATTTACAATAGCCAAGCTATGGAAGCAACCCAAGTGCCCATTAATAGACCATACATTTTTACTTAAATAACCTTTTATTGAACAGTTACAATGCTGGAATTGTTCTATATTATTTATCAATCAGAGCAAAAGCAAACACAGGCATACATTTCGGTGGGAGTTTATAATATGATGTAGATGGTAATACAGAAGATAGAATTGATGCTACAAGTCTTATTCCATTCAACTAATGTAATTAAATATTTACTTTCCTTTTTGCCTTATTATTAATAGTCTTCAGAAGAGTTTGCATGTATTTTCTTGTTCTTTAGGGCATAAATTGGTGATATAAAGGTCATATTTATGACAGTATAAATTAATTGCTATAAATATGTTATAATTTAACTACATGACCAAAATATAGTCAGAGATATTAATCATATTCACCTTTTAAATCTGAAAAAAATAACTTTATTTTCATGAATAATTTTCTGTGTTAAATTTGGTTAACTAGAAAATATGAGCTGTACTTCTTGAAGGAATAAGTGCCTTATGAAAATAATTTGTTTTCTTGGGTAACAGTTTGTGACATTATTATCATTTTATGTTCAGGATTACAGAATTGGTCTTCAGAAGTTTTAGATCAGTCTGACTCTTGGCTTGTAATTAAGCTATGTTCCTCCCAAGTGTTTAGCTATGCTTTGGGTACTTATACAAGATACTTTGTGAAAATATGATTTTAGAAATGTATGAGACTGAATGAAAAAATATTATAACAAACTTTTATTTTTAATTATAAAATCTATTTTGAAATAAATATAAGTAGTATTGGAAAACATTTGAAAATTTTAAAGCAAATATAAGATAAGATTTAGACAAACACTGAAGATAAGGGTTATACATTAGTTATTTCTTATTGTTGAGATTAGTACTGCTAAGTAACACCTTTTCTCAATGTACTTTGGATACAGTTTGTTTTACGAATAATATTTCAGAAAAATAAAAACAAATCAAAAGCTCTATGTCATTTGAAAAAAAAACTAGGAGGGAAAAAAAAAGTCATGGATTGAAAATAGATGTATGGGTAGTGGCAAATTTGCAAGGAGCTGCCTAGAAGTCATATACATTATCTGTCAAATACAGTTTCTTTGATCATGCCTACTTGACAGTAGGACAAAAAGAAGAGACTATGAAAAAATGAGACCTAGGCATCACCCTTTCCCTAAAATATGGCCAAGATTCAAGGCTTCTTGACAAGATCTAATTTTAGTGTTCTCTATGCCAACTTCCTTTTCTTCTCTTAGTAATCCTATTTGACCTCAGGTCTAGGTGCATGAGGCCACTGCCAGTTCTGTGGGTTTCTGGTCAACTGCTTCTTGGCTTCATCTCCTACAGTGTTTGTTGGGTCTGTGCCCGTCTAGATTCTAAGATAAGCAGTTACATCTTACATTTTCTCTTTTTATTTTCAAAAAAGCTGTCAATTTCTAACCTGTGGATGTACTTAGATAGTCAATATTTTTTAAAATATATTTTTATTGATTTCAGAGAGAAAGGGAAAGGGAGAGATAAAAACATCAATGACGAGAGAGTATCATTGATTGGCTGCCTCCTGCATGCCCCATACTGAAAATCAAACCCACAACTCAGGAATGTGCCCTGACCGGGAATAAAACCCTGACCTTCTGGTTCATATGTCTATGCTCAATCACTGAGCCATCTGGCCAGGTGGTAGTCAATATTTTGAAGTAAATAAGACTCGTGGGACACAGTTGGCAATTCCTTCCCTGAAAGTGAATAAAAAATCCTAGAAGCTCATGTCTTCTCTAGTCCCTCATAAGCATTTCAGAGACCTAACTTACATGTACAGTTTAAATTACAAATATAGTCCCAATTTAGTAAGTAAAGTATTTTTTAAGAACTAATAATTAAAATTCCTAGCCTGAATATAAATTAATATCTTCTATTTTTTTACTTATCCCCTATATCCAACTAGCCACACATACAAAAGTGTACATCAAGTTCAATGAGTGGTTTATTTGTTGCCTCTCTCACTAATTTTGGGTTTGAAGGTAGTACCACTCATGTCTTCCTCTTGAGGGGTACAGAAATGAGATTCACAGCACATTTCTTGTAACCAAATCTACTTAATTGCTAATATCTCAAAACATTGGCATGTTTGATATAGAATAGTAATGGAATTGATGGTGGCATTGTACGGTATTCAACTGCCTAAACTATAACTATAATTATAATTCATTTTCCTTTGTGGTTCAACAAGAGGTATTTGCATGAGATTTTAAAGTTGGAAGTGAAGCAGCAGCCATTATACTGTGAAGAATGTTATAGTATTCCAGGTGTCACTGTAACTCAAACACATGTTGGTATCAGATAAACAGGTAAGTCCACAGACAATTCCTCTTTCAGGTAACTAATGCTCTAAAGTTGAGTACTAGTGTAACTCTGTAGCCAAGGATCCCCGTTTTCTTCTGCAGATTAACCATGGTATTGATAATGATTTCAGTAAAAGACAACTGAGGGTTTCAGTGTGTCCTGTTAGGTTTCTTGTGGGTTCTAATTTGTCCTCAATCTCCATTGTTCCAGATCCAACTTTTCTTCGTAACTGCCAACTCTGCTGACATACAGTGATTTCAGGCTCACCTCCACACACTGAGGCAACAGCCCTTCATAGACTTCTTTACCAGCTCCCACATCTGCATGCAGTCTAATCTTTACCATAATTCATACACATATGTACAATGCATACATTCTTTATATGTATGAAAATCACATATCATTCATACTGGTTCTACTTTTCTGGGCACACCCTGACATCCACTTTGAAATTTGCAGAAGACAGTATAGATATGACATTAATAGTATCTTAATAGCATATTTTTACCTTGTAACATATGCTTTTTACATATAATTCAGATTTGTATTTCATTTGATTATTAACAATAGAGCATTCGGTGTCTATTTGCAGTATTTGGCAGTATTTTTTATTCTATATTTAATGCTATGCTGCTTTAGTCATGGAGAAACTCACTGGGCAATGGCAGACCTTCACAGTATATGACCACATGCAAAGGCATACATATGATCCACCAGCTAGTTTTCCTCACCTGCTAGCCATTAGACTGAGGCCCAGTGCCCCACTTGAGGATTATGAAATCAACCTCCCCTTCCAACAAACCACCACCTCAATCCTCGGTGGAAGGGTGACCTCCAAGGAATTACAGCCTTTTACCAGGACTTGCTTTGTTAACACTTGGAAAGACAGTAGGCAAGAAGTTCAAAGAGGCTCATGAAACAGTATGGTGCTGCCAACCTAGGGCAGAGATGCCTGCCACCTCCTCCTTGAGATGCTATACCTGTACCCAGATCTCTGAGAGGGGTAGAAGTCAATAGCAGAACACGGGGTTCTCCTCCCCTTCTTCTACTTCAGGTACAAGTCAGGGATGAAGGTTAGCAGAGGTCAAGTGTTAGAGATAGAGAAGAAAAGGTCAGGCAGGTCCTGGGACACCAAGGAGTGGGAAGAAAGCTGTTTAGAACACATCCTAGGAAGACAATATGAGGTGATGGAAGATGGGTGAGACCATATGTGAGCAAAGTGGCCATGCTCCTCTGACATGCTCCATTATCCCATAACAACTTCAAAGGTAAAGGTATATATATACACTGAGTGTCCAGATTATTATGATCTCTGAACACATAATAACCTGGCCACTCAGTGTGTGTGTGTGTGTTAGAGGCCCGGTGCATGAATTTGTGCATGGGTGGGGTCCGGCCAGCTTGGTCAGGGGGAGGGGACATAGGTGGTTGGCTGGCTGGTTGAACTCCTGGTGAAGGGGACAATTTGCATATTAGCCTTTTATTATATAAGATATACACCGAGTGGCCAGATTATTATGCGTTCAGAGATCATAATAATCTGGCCACTCAGTGTATATACACACCTTTGAAGTTGTTATGGGATATATATATTGATTACAGAGAGGAAAGAAGATGGAGAGAGAGATGGAAACATCAATGATGACAGAATCATTGGTCAGCTGCATCCTGCATGAGGATTGAGCGCACAACCCCGGCATGTACTCTGACTGGGAATCAAACCTGGGACCCTTCAGTCCACAGGCTGACACTCTATCCACTGAGCCAAACTAGCTAGAGCAAAGGTAAAGTTTTTAAGATAGTGAACAAACAGCATTTATCCCAAGCATTGAGGCCCTTTAGAGTGCAGGGTCCTGTCCAACTGTACCAGCCCAACATCCAAGAAGTCAGTCCTGATTCCTATATGCATGGGGTTAATGCCGCAACCTTCGAGGCGGGGTTCAGGATCTGAAGGAGGGGGGGATGAACAAATGAAAATGCTATATAAGAAATATGAATTTAGAAGGCATGGGGGCCAGGTAGAGACCTCTCTCTTGAAGAGGCACTCCAGAGACTGGGTCCTGTCTGCTTTCTATTCAGTTTTAGATACATATCCTGCCCTCTAGCAATGCTTCCTGGTATATCAAAGGTAAAGTTTGGTAAACAGTAAAAGGGTTATCAGCTTAGGGAATTGCCTTGAGCCACCACTTTCTCAACAATCAGTGCTTAGTGCTTAGTGTGAGCTCTGCTAACGCTCAAGGTCCATAGGCCTTCCCCGGTCCTTGGTGCACTGACAATATTGGCAAATGGTGGCTTCCCGCAGGTTAAGAGCAAATACTTCACTTTTTAGCTTTTAAGAGAAATGAATCTACATAATGAAACTCATGTGGTATTTGCCTAATAAACCACATAACTCTAGTCCAATATTCTTGATATGGTCAAACACTGAGAAATAAAGTTTCCATATTTAACAGATTGTAGAATTAAAACTCTAGCAAAAGAATGATAGAATTCAACATAAAGTAGAATTTTATAAACTTTTTCTCTGAACTTAGTCTTGAAGTATGAATGATAGAATTTCAATAGGTGAAGTTCAGGAAAGTCAAATGTACATTATGTCATTGAAGGTCATTGTATTAATTTAGTGACTAATATAGAAATCCCATTGTAAATGTAATAATTTACAAAATAGGTATTCCTGAGCACCATACTGTGATTAAATTCTTGGTCTCAATTCTGTTTCTAGATGACCTATTTAACAGAAAACTAAAGTCACATCTGGGGGATATATCTTTATATAAGTAAGTTTGACAAAATATTTAGGGAGGGGCATATATCCATATGATGAGGCAGTGAAAAGCTCATTTAAAAAGGATCAATCAGGAGATAATTAGCCTCAGCCTATTTGAAAGTGAAATAGCCAGTTTGGTATTAGAAGTAAGAGAGAGAAGAGGGTCAAGGTTCCCGAGAATGTTCTTATGCTAACAATCCTGATTTAGTCTCTAAGGAATAGTACCTGCCTATCATCTTCATTTTTGAAAGTCTTTATGGGATGCAAATTTTTCCTTTGTCTTTTCATTTGTTAGAGAAACATAAATGAGCTTTTTAATGATCTGATTTTTGTCAATAAAATGGCATAACAACATATCTAGTCAATTATAAAGCCTATCATGCTGCATGAGTATGAACTTTGTGAAACAAGATAAAGAATACCAGCAATTTAAATGTAATGATTTTTGTTAAAGAGAAGTGAAAT
The DNA here is from genome assembly GCA_026230045.1 of Corynorhinus townsendii. Classification (NCBI taxonomy): domain Eukaryota; kingdom Metazoa; phylum Chordata; class Mammalia; order Chiroptera; family Vespertilionidae; genus Corynorhinus; species Corynorhinus townsendii. The sequence goes on from JAPDVU010000006.1 coordinate 125,180,737, forward strand.
AGTTTAAGAAAAGTTTTATTCTAACAGTAAATATTGCCTCATAATAACTTTTCAAAGTCTTATAATATATTAAAAAGTCCTGTAGTAGAAGCAGAAAATGGTGCTTTATATGTGGATGTTTAGTAACTGATCTATTTGAATACAAAACACAATTGTCTGTTTCAATTGCATACCAAACATTTGTTTGACAATCTAATTCTTTCTATTCCAAATTAAAATGGTATTTTAGCTAATGGCAACAATTCATAATTTTAAAATTTATATTTAAAATTATTTTATAATACTCAAACTTTTCTAACAAAGTGTATCAAAGTTTTTTATTATGCTTGAATGATTATTTTATCACTTTTACTTTTTTGAAGAGTAAAGAGGACAACTTCAAGGTTTAAATAATTTTAAAAACATAATTTAGGCTATTTATTTTACAAGGATGAGACTGGCATTACTCATTGTGGATTAATTCATTAAAAATATATGTATATGCATTCACACACATAAAAATATATACATATATATTTTAATACATAATAAGGCTAATGACATCTCTTCTAGACCTCTGTCACAATGATGGGGTGGTGGTGGCCAGATTTAATTTTCAGCATTGGGAAAGACAAAGACAAATGGAAGTAATAAAACATTACCATCAGACAGTCATTTGACTAAAACAGATTTACTAGGGGTTCACCTCACACCTGGAACCTCTGCTGAAACACTGTTTTCCTCCCACTGAATTCTCTATTAATAATTGTCCAAGCTTTACAACCATTTATAACTTACCTTCACACAAATTTTATTAAACATTTGGCATTACTGTATTAATTGATCATTCTTATCCCATATGACTCACATATAAAAGAAACCCTTGGACATGTTCACGAGGAGAGATATGTTTGAGAGAGTTTTCATATTGGTGATATTCATAATACTAAAAACCTAATGTAACTCAAATGCCATGCAAATGCCAACTTTATTTCCGTGGGAAAGTAACACAATAGAGTGTTATTATAAATGAATTATAATTAAATGAAAAATATAGATGTAGCCCGTCTGGTGTGGCTCAGTGGTTGCACATCGATCTATGAACCAGGAGATCAAGGTTCAATTCCCTGTCAGGCCACATGCCCCAGGTACAGGCTTGATCCCCAGTGTGGGGCATGCAGGAGGGAGGTGATCAATGATTCTCTTTCATCATTGATATGTTTCTCTTTTTCTACCTCTCCCTTCCTCTCTGAAATCAATAAAAATATGCTTTTTTAAATATATATAGATGACTGTTAGCAATATAATATTGAGTAAAATTATAGGAACACACATAGCTTTCCCATGAAGTTAAAAAAATATTTGGAATAATATATGTATGCTAAAAATACATACACAAATAAAATTTTAAAATAAATAATGTATTAAAGCTAAAGATTTAGAACTTGGGAGGGAAAGTGAAAGAGTGTCAACAAAAACATAAACACTAATATTCTAGGTGGCCCAGAAAGGAGCTTGTTACACGAGTGCTTCTTAACTGAGGACAATTAGGAATGTCCTGAGGGATTTGGGCTCAGCTACTATTTTGTTTTGACTTTGATGAAAACTCTACTGGATGGGATTAACAGATTAGATTCTGCAGAAACAAGATTAATGTGATTCATTTGAAAGTCGATAAGATTAAAGCATGACTGAGAAAATTATTGGATTGATTTATACCAAAGGTTGTATCCATGATTGATTAGAAATATGTATAGTAAGGTCAAGGTAGATTGAAGTAAATTACACATTTTTGATGAGGCATATCCAGAAAAGCTACCAAAGGTTACAGAGGCATAACATTTTAGTATACTCATTATACATACATATATATATATATATATATATATATATATATATATATGTATGTGTATATATATATATATATATGTCTACCTACCTACCCATCATCTATTTAGCTACCTATTTCTATTTTGTCTCTTTATAGAAAATTGTATGTGTTTCATAAATTTAAACTGGAAAGCATTTTGATCAGAACATCCAATTGATGAACTGGAAAGCCTCCAGAATATCCTTTGAAAATGATACTGTAGATATGAGTTAAGTAATTTTAAAAGTATTTACCTAAAATTCTTTAAAAATAAACCTAATTTTCTGAAATATATAATAATAAATTTCCTCTTAGTAAAAAAAATACATTTTAGAGCATTAGTATGCTTTTCTACCAATTAATTTCATTAAATATCTTGTATTTTTTTAGTTTTAAGTTATCACATATTAGAATGAAAATGACTAAATCGTATATTGTGACTGAAAACTGCAAAGACAGGAGCATATAGTATTTTATCAGAGGTCAAATAACAAAACACTAAAGTAAAACTCCAGGTAGATTAAGAGATGCAATGAAATGTGAAGAATAGAGATCTCCATAGGCTCACCAAATTTACTGAAAAATGTGAAATGTCGCCCTAACCAGTTTGGCTCAGTGGATAGAGCATCAGCCTGCGGACAGAAAGGTCCAAGGTTCGATTCTGGTCAAGGGCATGTACCTTGGTTGTGGGTACATCTCCAGTGGGAGGTGTGCAGGTGGCAGCTGATTGATGTTTCGCTCCCATCAATATTTCTGGCTCTCTATCCCTCTCCCTTCCTCTCTGTAAAAAATCAATAAAATATATTTTAAAAAAGTGTGAAATGCCAAGTCTGAAAGCATCATTTTCATTTATTCAACAAATACTGACTGAATATTTATTATGAACTCAAAACCTTCACTAAGTAAGTAAGTAAGTAAGTAAATAAATAAATAATAAATATCTCAGTAAATAAAACGGACACAGTGCAGTTTATATTCTTGTGGGAAGACAGAGCATAAACAACAAACAATATTCAAGTAAACTATTTTGATAGTTCAATGGAAAAAAGGAAAATTCAGAGAAGTGTAAGGAGAATTTAGCCACATGAGCTGGAGAGGTTTGAACTTAAGGGTGACTTTTTCTAATTTGCATTTGTATTTTTTTGTTGCTGTTGTTGCTAATACTCACCTGAGGATATTTTTTCCCCATTGTATTAAAAAACATTTTTTTAGAGAGAGCATTTTTTTTAGAGAGAGTGGAAGGGGAGGGGGAGAGAGAGAGAGAGAGATGTGAGGAAGACATACAGATTGGTTGCCTCTGGGGAAGGAACCTGTAACCCAGGTAGGTGCCCTTGACCAGGAATTGAACTCTAGACCCTGGGGTGCATGGGCCAATGCTCTAACCACAGGGCCACAACAGACAGAACTAATTTGTATTTTTAAAGCATCTCTGGATTTTGTGTTGAGAATAAACTATAAGATAGGGGCATTGGCTAGAGTGGTGAGACCAGCTGGGCACTGCAGGGATAGCCAACGGTGATGGTAGTGCTGATCTTCAGAAATATGGATTGCAAAGGAGAGTCCTGTGATTGTGAGACTTTGGCGACAATGAAACGTGAAGAATAGGAATCTCCATAGTTTCAATTGTCATTAGAGCAATGTAAATGCTCAAATATTGTCATGATAAAAATTGTCCCTCAGCTCAGTGTCTGAGATGATGTCTCTAATATCAAAGTTGAATGTGTAGATACATACAAAGCAAAGTATTAGAGGATATGAGAGAGCAAATCCACAGTCACAGTAACATTTGCTTCATTTGGCATCAAGATTATATCACGGAGTGAAAATTACGCATACTTGCATTTGCATACACGGATAGATAAACAAATGAGTTAAAGAGTCACAGATATGTGTGAGCCCACTGGAACACAGGCTCCGGAGCTTAAGGACACTATTTTAGTCACTGCTTCTATCCCAGACTTCAGAACATTACCTAGAGCATGGAGAGCCTGTGCAATTAGTCATTGTAAAAGGGACCGAATGAACAAAAGACTTATATTTGTGATCATGCCAGGTAGAGATTTTCAAAGAAAATTATTGTTTCAGTTATGCAAATTTACTATTTAATTGCTTTATTTCCATTAAATTGTTGATTGATTTGTACCAAAATAAATTTAATTGAGATTCAAAATTTACTTTCACTAATTGAAGTGCTATTTTCTTCTTCATTTTGTTTGTTTGTTTTGTAGTTTGTTTGTGTGTTGTTGTTTTTTTTTTTTTTTTTTTTTGCAACAGACTGTGTGTTTTAGCTTCTTAATTGTGTTACTTATGGAACATATTATCAAAATATTTTAAAAGTTGCAAAATTTCAGCCAAACTTAGTTTCTTCCTTATACAACACAGTATACTCACATACATCTGATTTTTAAGACAGATTAAAATAATTTCTTCTATCTGCCTATCTAGAATTTTCTTCATAACACCTGAAGAAACTTTTTAAAATTCAAAATACATTTATTTTGTGTTGATATGTTAACCTAAAATATAGGTATAGTGCTAAAAGTTATGTCCAATTTATGTTAGAATTTTGGATATGTATTTTTTCTCATATGTTATTCATTGAGTTTTACCATATTCTACTCAGTTTGTAAACCAGCAATCACACTGTGAATAAGGTAACACTGTATGTTCTACAAGAACATTCTATGATATCGAATAGCTGTTGGTTGGAAAGTTGTGAGGAGGACATTCTGAGAAAAGGGAAGTGTGTGGAAGGCCGCCTGCCCTGTTTATCGTATGAATTTTCATTGCCCAAGTTTATTTCACTCTGCTTTCTCAAGTTTACAAAAGTTTAAACAGTATTTTCCATATGCGCTTGAAAAGCTTTAATATCTTTATGATTCAATTTTAATAAAAGAGGTAGTCTGAAGAATACATTTTTCCAAAATACTTTCTAAAAAAACAAAAAAATAGACAAAAACAGAATAAATACAAACAAATATAAATAAAATACTTTCTAACATTCTAACTAATCCTAGGATAGTTAATGATTAAAAGATATGAATATGGAATACGGAAAATAGTTTGGGCAAAAATAAAAAGGATCCCAAGTCAATTATATAGAAAAGATTCCTTTATTAATTTTTGGTCGAGAATATGTTTATATATTTTCAGAAAACAACTCCAAGACCATGTGGTTCCTGCAACAGAGAGGAATTGACAGGTGTGCTCCAACCACGAAGACAAGAGGAGAAACAGTCCAGAGATGGAAGACGCTGAGGACGCCTTGCCATGCTAGCAGTCAGCAGCTGTGCGTCGCTGCAGGTTGCCTAGGACCAAACCAGAGAGGGTCGGACCTGCATTGCCACCATGTGCCCACCATCCAGATATCATTGTTGACATGTACACATAAGGAACTGTTTGACATTGAAACGGGGACTCAGAACTGTTGGACATTGAAATTCGGGACTCAAACATTTTTTGTTATTATATGTTTATTTCTAGTCTACAGAGGCAAAGAAGCATTGAACAGACTGTCAAACTACAGCGGGCAGGCAGGGGAGGTCAGGGCGGGGGGAAGGAGATATATGTACTACTATTTGTAATACTTCAAACAATAAAAAAATAAAATAAAATAAAGATATGAATAGGGTGAATTTTATAAAAACAAGTAAAAAATTATTTAGATAATTAAAAAACATTTGCAGATAAAGTATCCAACTGGTTAAATAAGAAAGAACCCATTTTGCCTATATCATTGATTTGTGTGTGTGTGTGTGTGTGTGTATTTGAATCAAATTTTCCTTAACTTTTTCAAGAAAAGTTCATAGGCAGTTCAAAATTTCTGAGCACATGTTTTTTTCTTACTGGGAGACTTACACTCTGGTTTTTATAATAGGAAATGTCAAAAAGAAAAAAAAAAATGAGTGTTTTTCCCTGCTAGGATATAATCACCAAGAAAGGAACACTATTTCTTTGATTTATTTTTTAAATAGATTGCAAAGTATGAAAGATTTTAGTTTTTCAATGTCCTCTTTTATTCTTTTAAAATATATTTTTATTGATTTTAGAGAGGAAGGGAGAGGAGAGAGAGATAGAAACATCAATGATGAGAGAGAATCATTGATTGGCTGCTTCCTGCACACCCCCCACAGGGGACTGAGCCCACAACCCCAGACATGTCCCCTGACCTTGAATTGAACCATGACCTCCTGGTTCACAGGAGGACACTCAGCCATTGAGACATGTCAGCTGGGCTCAATGTTCTCTTTTAAATTAGAGACTAATTTCCAGCCATTTTCTCAGTGAGCATTGCTCCTTCCAGTAAAGTATGTTTGCTTTTTAAATCTTACTAGAGGCCCGATGCATGAAGATTCATGCAAGAATGGGCCTTCCTTCCCCTGGCTGCCGGCACCACCTTTTGCTCTGGCCTGGAGCCGCCTTTAGGCCTTTGCTCCAGCCGGAGATGCCTTTCTGCCTTCCCATGCTGCCCAGAGGCCTGGAGCGGTTGGGGCAGTGCAGAACACCTGCATTGCTGCCATGGCGACGACCCAAGCGTCCCGCCCCAGCCGCTGGGTGCCTGTGTATGCAAATTAACCTGCCATCTTTGTTGAGTTAATTTGCATACTCTCTCCTGATTGGCTGGTGGGTGTCACAAAGGTACAGTGAATTTGCATCTTTCTCTTTTATTAGTGTAGATAGCTTGTACCAATAAAATTCTTTTCTATGATATCATACTCATTGTCCATTATTCTAAAATGTGTGAAATATCAAACTTATTTTATGTGTTAAAATTCTCTGGTTTATTTTATTCTCAAGTGTGTATGTGTGTGCATGTGTCTCTGTGTGTATTTTTTATTCCATTATCTATTGGCTAAGATGCAAAGGTAATGCTGCTATTTTTTGCTTATTTTTATTTTCATTGTGGTGTGTAAGTATTTATTTTATACTATTAGCATGTCTCTTGAAAATGTTTGAGTAAATATATTATTGGAAAAATTAAAATATTTTCCATTTTCATATATTGGGAATTTTCAGATATTATTTTTACTAGTGGTGCCCCAAATTAACATCATCACAGTTAAAAAATAAAATAGTTTAAAAATATGATAAAACCTAGTTCCAGTAATTGTATAGGCATAGATATATTCAGCATATTATAATGTAAACTTTGGCAATTGCTACTGAGAAATAGAATAAAGAAAGCTCATTTTATTGAAGAACTGCTCATGTCATTCTTGAGAAAATCCATTTAAATGTAACCCCTTTGATTTTTTTCCCTCCTACTGTATTTCCTATTACTAAACCTCTTACCCACTGGATACATTCCAATTTTTTTATTATAAGCGATAAAATCATTGATATACTGTACACTAACACTTTAGAATGACTGGATTTCTTTCATTGTAGTTATGCAATCGTCTCCCTCCCTCAAGTATTTTTATTTACAAAGAATAAAAGCAATTACAAAAATGCTAGTTAATAAGACTCTATCTGACACCAAAAAAGAAAAAAATATATAAAAAACTGTCAAATTAAGATCCAATTTAAGGTTAGCCTTAAAAAATAAAAATTGCTAAATATTAATGTTTCTTTATATGAGCATATGGAACAGCTAATTTGAACATATAATAAAAGTTACAATGCATACCTGAAATCAATTTGTTAAAGAACGATCTTAAAGCTTGGTATTTTAAAGCAATAACTTGCTCATAAAATATATGCTAATTTTAGGCTCTTCACTCACACTAAAATGTTTGAATCTCTGAGAATCACTTCTTTAATGTACACTTGATAATTGAATTTGTAAGCACCGATTCAGTTACTATATAATCTTGCAAGACAAGCAAACATTAAACAAATAATTAAAACTAATTTTTTAACAATGTGATACAATCCAAAATCACAAAATGCAATAAGTGTAAATTATGAGGTAAAGGGAATGGCTAATTAGTGTACCAAGGAAGTTTACTAAGATCTAGTGATATTAGAGGAATAACAATAAAAGTAGAAGTTTGCCAAAAAAAAATTTTTTTTTAAATAAGAGTACTTGAAGAAACAAATCTGTGAAAGTGCTGAGCAGGAAGGAGCTTGTCAACTCCAGGGACTAAAATGCCAGAGTCTCACTAAAGACCAAAGAGGTAGGGAGGTAGAAGCCTTATCATTTGAGGTCTCAGATCACATAGAGTATGTTCAACTGTATTCTGACACAAGTGAACGGTATTAGGGGATTTTTAAGCAGGATAGTAGCATGATATTAATTATGACAAAAACACATGAGTGCAGGGGTAATCAAGAATGTTAATAAGAGATCCCAGCCAGGAAATTGCTGTGATACCACGTGAAAGAATTTGTGATTTTATGTTGTGTTGACAGAAAAGGGAGGAGTGAAGATGGCAGTCAACATTCCCACAGACACTTAGATCTGATCTTAAGTGTCCTTGCCAAAATAAAATATAATAAAAAATGAAATGTGAAATATTTAAAAATGACTGAAATGAGCCCTAGCTGGTTTGGCTCAGTAGACAGAGTGTCAGCCCTCGGACTTAAAGGTCCCGGGTTTGATTCTGGTCAAGGGCAATACCTCGGTTGCAGGCTCAATCTCCGGCCCTGGTAAGAGCACCAATTGACGTGTCTCTTTCATATCCATGTTTCTCTCTCTGTCCCCCCCTGTCCCTTCCATTCTCTCTAAAAAAAAGAATAACGGAAAAATATCCTTGTCCGGCCAGTGTGGCTCAGTGATCAGTGATGGAGCTTTGATCCATGAATCAGGAGGTCGTGGTTCAATTCCTGTTTAGGGCACATGCCTGGGTTGCAGGTTCGGTCCCTAGTAGGAGATATTAAAGAGGCAGGCAATCAATGATTCTCTCTTATCATTGACTAGAGGCCCAGTGCATGATATATGTGCACTGTGCAGGGGGGTCCCTCAGCCTGGCCTGCGCCCTCTCGCAGTCCGGGAGCCCTTGTCCCATACCCCCGCCTGCTCACTGCTCCTTAGAGCTGCTTCAGAGGCGAGAGAGGCTCCCGCCACCACCGCTGCGCTTGCCAACTGTGAGCCCAGCTTCTGGCTGAGCACACTGACCACCAGAGGGCAGCACCTGTGTTGAGCATCTGCCCCTGGTGGTCAGTGCCCATCATAGCAACCAGTCATTCTGGTCATTCTGCCCTAACGGTCGCTTAGGCTTTTATTATATAGGGTGTTTCTATCTCTCTCTCCCTTTCCCTTCCTCTCTGAAATCAATAAACAAATTTTTTTTAATTGCTGAAATAAATGACATAAGAATAATAACAGATTACCTTAATAAATAGATTTTGGTTTAGTATACATTTCATTGTAGATCCTTGGACATGTCAGAATAAGACACAATGAGTAGAAAGGAAGTTGAAGGCCATACTTTCCCTTTGTGTGTAGTGTCTACTATAAATTATCAGATAACAGAAAGAGAGGTAGTATACTATAGTTGCTAGAACATTGCATTATGAAACAGACAGCCAAAAATCACAACTGCTCCATTTTCTAACCAAATAAAGACATATTGCATATAGTCTGAAATTTGAGTGGATTTGTCGTCAAGGTTAAAGGAGGTAACGTATGAAGGCACAAAGTAGCATCTCATCCTTAACTGTCACTCCAGTAGAGTGAATGGGTATCCTTGTCCTTGAAATATAATCACAGGTAACTTTTTAAAAGGATTTTGAAGTTAAAAAAAGAGAATGATAAAGAGATTTTGAGAGAACTTAACTACACTTTTGAAAGAGTGTGGCGTGACCAAGAAAGAGATGAAGCCATTTACAGAGAATGGTATTTTGTCATCTGTGACTACAAGTAACCTGAAATGTTGTTTAAACTACAGAACATGCTGAACAGGGCATGCCTCCCTCTCTGGCTGTTGAGAAGTCCCAATCATGCTCAAGTGTCTCCAGTTATAACTGTTCTACAGACTTTGTTGTAACACCAACAGAATACTAATTATTTCAAGTGGGTTCCTCGGCTGACAGAGACTTTTTGCAGAAAGACAGGCTCGACATGAACAATTGAAAGTTAGCTAATGAAGAACACCAAAGCCAGCTTGGTAGAATGCTAATTAACTGCCCGTGTGTGTGTGTGTGTGTGTGTATGTATATATATATATATATATATATATATATATATATATATAGGCAGTTAATTAGCATATATATATTTTTTTATGGAAAAAGTGCAACATTCACATGTAAAGCAACTCTGCCTTTGTCAATATTTTATATTTGTTATATTTACATTTGTTATCCAAATTATTTGAATAAATATAGTCCAGTCTTTTTGAAATTAAAATGTATGCTGGATTATTGTCCGAGTTATGTTTTTATCCCACGTGTGATTTTCTAAGATTGATAAGTTCTCTGCCTTTTTTGTTATAAAAGAAAGGCAAAAGACTAAAACAATAATCATGGGACTTTGCCACACTACTGACACATATCTCTCCCTTCCAATTTTGCTTAATAATTTGGAGGCCAGTTACCCTTTAGATCAAGCATGTCAAACTCAAAGGCTAACATGGGCCAAATAAACAAGGTTTAAGTTTATGTGGGCTGCAAAAAAACAAAAGCTTCAATTTTCATAGAAACGTAGGTTTATTTAGTAAAGTATAGTATTAAAAATATAAAGAACAAAAGCAATGATAAAATTAATGATTTCTTCCTGACATTTGGCATCTTTTCTCTGCTACTGTCTTTCCTACTTTGGGGGAAATCTTGTTTGCAGTGATTACTTTCAAAACTGACCCAAGGTGAATGTCAGTAATTCTGGATCTGACAGGAGACTTATTTCCTTTCATAATTGTAAATAACTGCTCACACCATTATATTGGCTGAGCCACAAAAATACTCGTTGTGGGCTGCAAGTTTGACATGCTTGCTTTAGAATTAGATTAATAAAGGATGGAGCCTTTCCTGGTGCCACGAATTGTTTTTTGTTGTATTTTGAGGGTGAAAATTTACAAGCTAGGTTAAACAATGAGTGGTAGACCAATGAAAAGTTCACTGTGTTTTAATGCATTGGCATTGCTCTTCAGTTTATTTTAATTAGAAAAATGAGGAAATTAGGAAAAAGTAATGTAGATTACTTATTTTAAATATTATATTATGTCCAAACTCTATGTTAGTAGATATAGAGCCATGTTGTCATGGTAAATTTTATACACTCTGAGTAAAAAGTAGGGTTTACTGAAATATTTCCAATCCAACATTTTACCATTGGAAAGTTTTATTTAGCAAATGAATAAAAATATATTTTCATGATCCATTTCAATTTATTTGTCTTGGCCTGATGTCAATTCATATATGCCTGGCATTTTATGATGCCAATCAGTAGTTTATGTGTTAGACTTTAAAAAACAACTACAAAAATTATGAAAAATCAACAACCACTGAGGAAAGATTAATGTTATAATACAGCTGTCAGAATCTTCATTAATAGTACCTTCCTATTCTGGCAAACATTTTAATAGGCCACCTGAAGAAAAATAAAACAGAGTGTGCTTGTCATTTGTGACCAAATTAATAAATAAAAATCTATATATGGAATTTCATGATAAATATTAAAAGGCAGATACAGCACCTGTTTTTTGAAAAATTAATTTTGTATGTAGGAAATACATTAAGGTGTTGTTAGATATGTTATTTCACATCCTCATTTTAATGCAAGTTAAATGATAACTATACTCTATATAACTGATAGAGTCAGTTATTTCACTGCCCTAGTTATATTTCAAGTAACTTATGTCAATACAAACATAAATGGTGATGTCATTGAGTATATTAAGAGGCTTACATGTTAAAAATACTTTATTTAGGTAGACTGTGTTTCTCTACCAAAACATAAAAGGTGGTATTTAAATTTCCCTTAGAGGAAAACATAAACATACATTTTGATATAAAACTTCTCTTTTTACTGTATGAAAGTGGTACACAATGGCACGACAGTCACATGCTAATGAGCATATCAGGTTTTGACTGAATGCTCTGTGCCAACCAGGTTTGTGAAAAAGGAAGAAAAACCTTTTTTTAAAAAGTTGCTTGCCATTTAAATTACTTGCTTTGAGAGGGTGGCAGAGCCATTCATAGAAAGAAAATTAATCTTTGCTGAAAAAATACCCACATCTTGATTGGCCTCTTCAGTGATGAAATGTAAGGCACCTCTGCTATTATCGCCATGGGAGATATTGACATAAGTAAGAATCAAATTGCTCTGTAAAATATGCGTGAGAGGTTTTGTGCTTGGCAGGTGATGCTTTAAAAATGGAGCAGGTATCCTGGGAGAAAGCATGGTAAGAAGGCTGAGGTGATTTGTGACCAGCAAGGGTGCGCTTCCGCAGGGTGAAGGCTTCTGTTGGTGGATACTGAGGCTCCTTCCATCCTTCCATCACCTGTGACCACTGAGACTTTAGCAATAATGACTCACAGCTTCTATTTGGAAGTCATTTCTTACCTGTGTTGTAATTACCTTCCTTTACTGTCAAACTTCAGTAAGGTGTTTCACATACAGCAAAACTTTTCAGTGATAATTCGAGCAATGAAGAAAGTGAGAAAGCAGGCCAGAAGGTTCTATTAATGTTCAGCAACAGTATGAATGGAGGACTAGCATCAATACTTAGGGAAGTGATTGACTGTTTATTAACTGTTCAGGAAACAGGAAGATGTACTTTCCTTGCCAGGGTCAATGAACCCTTTCACCCAAATATGTAGAAAGCATGAGGAATGAGAAACCCATAAGCAATAGTCTACCAATATCTGAGACAGCTTCTAGAGGCACTAGCAATTTTTAATAATTCATGATGATTTAATATTACACCATTGAAGAACCACCTTTTAAATTCTTCTTATGGCAAAATATGGAGAAATGATTAGAATAGCTTTGAGAGAAGAGAACTTACCAACATTTTTCATGCCAATAAATATATTTATGTGATGAGTTGAATACTAAATCTGTAATTAAATTACAGCTATACATATGGTTCTTAATAACTTAAAATAAGAATATACATTAAAAAGGGCTAGATTTTAAGAGACGTTTGGGAGAAACATGATCATATATTTTCACAAACCTAGGTGAGGCATGGCCTTAATGATCCTCATGCGCTTTCAATTTAAGCTTTCAGAAAATTAATCACTGTAAACCATTTTATGTGCTGAAATAACATAGCTTTTTCATTACACAATTATTGGGCATGGCGGGGTAAATTTGCTTTTGCACAGTCATGGCTCTCAGGTGCATAGTAGCTTGCAGCTCTGCAGAGCAACTCTAACTAGAAAACACGGTGCACTCCTCTATCTTGTCAGTAAGGTTTTCTCTATAAAAGTGAGAGAATGTAAGAGATCTTTGGCGACAACTTGAGGAATGTTCAGTGATTAAATTTATGCATCTGTGCATATCAAGGATAATTTGAAATATAAGAATTCAAATCTAGTGATTTTAAAGTATCCTCCTACAAATATGAGAAATAATTGATATAATATAAATAAGAAAATAGCATTAATTATAGCTGACAGAAATTATTTTAATAAGCACAGAGAATATGTATCTAATATTTCTCAAGTTGAATGAATGAGTGTTGGTTATTAAAAATACTTCTACCTACCAATATTAATTTTAATAGCAAAATAATTGTGATTGATGTTTTTACTACAGTATTTCCGAGTTACATGTAGATTTCACAGAAAGCACAAAATAATTGGATGAAATATTTGGAAGTTGATGCATTTGCCCTCCCCACCCCTTGTCAAAATGTATTTTTTAAAATCTTCTATCACTTTAATGTTTAAGTAATTGTAGCTAACTGATATGCAGAAGACAAGGAGTGATACAGCAGAATGCATTCTTTAAGGATATATATCAATGAGAATAAAAATGTAAATAGAAACCAATTTCCAATACAAATAATATCTAAAAAGAGAGAAAAACCTTTCAGAATTCCTTGAGGGTTATTTCTAAAATAAACTTAGGGTTTATACCAATTCTATAATCTATCTTCCTATCTTTTTATTTTTTGCATGTAGGTGATTTTCCTAGCTGTTTTATTTATAAATTGTTCAGATTCTGTATTCACTAATAAATTTTATAATAAACTAGAGGCCCAGTGTATGAAATTTGTGCATGGGTGGGGTCCCAGGCCTGGACAGCAATCAGGGCCGATTGGGGCCTTCCAGCTGCCAGCTGGGGCCTTCCTTCATCCCACGCTGGCCCCTGGTGACCAGCGAACGTCATAGCAAGCGATCAAACTCCCAGTCTCCCAGTTGAATTCCTGTGGGGACAATTTGCATATTAGCCTTTTATATATATCGATTACTCAAAAATCCACCAATAACTATAGTGACTGAAATAAGGATAAAATTCAGTGGTTTCATAAAGTGGTGATAACTAGCTGTAAATATTTTTTGTGGTGAAATAATCTATATATATAAAAAGCTAAGTGACCGACCATCTGTCCGTCCTACTGTCCAACTGACTGACTGGCTGGTACATATGGCGCACACTGGCAATTTAAAAATAAACATTGACTCTTGCATGTGCAATACCTATAAAGCTTTTGCTGGCACCAATCACATGCATGTGTTTCAATCTGTCATTGTTGATGGTGAATTTGGTTGTTTTTGTTGATATTCTGAAGCTGCAAGAAAGAGGCATCATCAACAGAATATGCCTGAAGACCAAATATTGGCAAAACGTACCTCTGAAGCTGAAAGAAAGCAACATCATCGACAGTATACTTTGTCTGTAGTTGGACCAGGGTGGGAAAGATGGTTTGGGTATGAACTCATATTAAAATATTTCTTCTAATTAATATTCTTTCAATGTGCATGAATCTGTGCACCGGGCCACTAGTAAACTATAATACTGTCCACAAGTTTTGCATTCAGGGCTAATTGTTTAACATGTTTTCTCTGCTTGTTAAAATGGCTAAAAGTTATTCACTCATATCACTAGTAAACCACATTAACCCAAAAGAGAGTAATTATGGTGATTGAAGAAATGTTCTCAAGTAAGTAAAGTCATAGAGGGATGTAATGTGAGCAAAAGCAGGACAAAGCACTGAGGTTAGAAGAGAGGTGGATTTGTGTGCAGCACAGTGTATAGGAAAGGAAAGAGGTGGAAATGAGAGGAGATCAAGGGCAGGACTTTAAAATGTACTGACAAGCAAACATTAGTGGTTAATGGGCAATAAAATTTTAAGACAAGGGGTTCTCCCAGTTTTAAAGGTATTGATTTTTGTATTACAGGACAAAAGACACCAAAACTATATCACCAGCACTTAGGTCATTTAAATATTCACACTTGGATTGAAGGAAATAAAAAATTAATGGTGGACATTATTCCACCTATTTCTTATGTCATTCTTTGGCCAAAAATTATATGATTAGGAATGTGTTTAATTATTTCAGGCTATATTATTTTTATTATTGACTTTGATGAATAAATTCATTTTGCTATGAGCCTATTCCTTTATTTCTATGTTATTAAATTTTCCTCATACGTTAAATGGTTATTTTTTGTCAGATTATTTTATTGAAATTTTAATATCTAAATATACTGAATTTAGCTATGTAGAGTTGTTACCACCATTGCCAATAACATACACACTAAAATGAACTACATTCCATTTAATATATATTGCCCTGGATACCATAATTATATTAACTTGTGCTGTCAGATTAATATTTTTTCTTCATTTCTTAGAACATGGCTTTTCTTTTCTCTGCATATATTTTAAATTATTAAATAAATATAATTGATCTAAAACTTAACAGTTGTGTTTAGTTTTACATCCAAGATTTCACAGGTGTGAAATGTACTTTAATCAAATATGTACTTTAATCAAATGAATAGAGTTTCTATATAACTTTCTTTTTATGATACCATCACAGAGTAATTGTCAATTGTCTTATAAACAACCTGTTGTATAATGACAATGTCACATTACAAATTGTTGCATAGTGGGCTATTATTGGGGAAGTTTCTTGTCTTACTTTAATGTTAAAAATTACTAGTGAACCTGGCTGGTGTTGCTCAGTGGTTGATCATCGACCCATGCACCAGGAGGTCATGGTCGAACTCCTGGTCAGGGCACCTGCCCCAGGTGCAGGCTTGATCCCTAGCAGAGGGCGCACAGGAGCAACTGATCAATGTTGATGTTTCTTTCTCATCAATGTTTCTCTCTCTCCCTCTCCTTTCCTTTCTCTCTAACATCAAGAAAAACATATTAAAAATTACCAATGATTCATCTAGAAGCAAATGTGTTCTAGTATTCTATCAGGTATTTTTATTAATATTTATTAAAAATTTTACACATTGTAAGTGGGATATCAAAAACATTTGATATTATGTTCTATTTATTATGTGTTTGAAGCAGTGCTTTCTGGTGCTAAACAACCAAAATAAAATGTATAAATAAATGAGATATTGATGCTAATAAACAGTTAAAAATTTTTCTATATTTTGTTTCAAGTATTTGTTTTTATCAAGAAACGCTTTTACTTCTTTGGAAGCATATTGAATGTTAAATATGTTTAATATTTCCCAATACATAGTTAATTATTTTGAAACAATATTCTCTGTGTTTTTAATAAATAATAATGTTCCAGTAAAACATCTCTGTTGTGTCTAGAGGGTAATTGGCCTAGATTGAAATGTTTCATTTATTATTATTGAAAAATATGCTTTGATATGATTACTGGCAATCACAGAACATTTTGACTTAATCTAGTATGAGAGAGAAATGCTTAGCTTTCTTAGTGCACCTGCCAGACTATATTTAGGGGTGGGTTCACTCCCATGCAATATTCTATCATCAGAAATCTCCGCCTTCACAGGAAAACAAGAGTCCTGGGGAAGAGTTCTCTGCTCTCCAGCCACGTGACCTGGCAGCGTCCCCTATAAAGCAGGTACAAAAACAGCTGCCTTGCCATTCTCACAGGGTTTCTGTGAGAAAAAAATGAGATATTAGATATAGATTTCTATTCTATAGCCACTGTATATTTACAAAAGGTAAGGATATCTTGTATAGAAAGCCTATTTCCTGGAGATTAAAATTATGGAAGTAGGGCAAAATCCCTCTTCCTCCTTGAGCATTTCTTTGCAGCTTGCTATTTATAAAATTATTTATTATTTTAATAACTACTGCTCCTTCTACTTAGGTATAGCAGCTATTTCTGTGTGTACATAATCAGCATTAATTTTATCTGAATTATTTCTCATTAAAAGGTTACTAACTATATATTCTTTTGTGCATACACCATATAACATATGAATATTTCCTATGTGATTAGGTCTGATTTAAAAAACAAACAAGGTTACTAGATACATATCCTAACTTACTGATCTTACTAGACAGGTTATAAGGTTTAGACAATCCAATGGTGTTCAATCCAAGTTAAAAGAGGGATCATTGAGTTTCTGTCATGAAAACTGCTTACATGGTAATACATTTATTGACTTAATCTGGAATTGCAAAATGGCTGTCCTTTATAACAGTGAATCACAGACTCACTACCTGCCATAATGTAACTGTGCTACCGCTATGGCAAAATACAAATGTCAACAATTTAGAAATGTGAAATTGAAAAAATTACTCTAGTTCATTGAACTTCTACTTAAAAGTTTTTCCTGAAATGCCCTGAGAATTTTTTTTGCATGGCAATGTGCATGACATGATTATTCTCCCAAGAATGGAGTGCATTTCCTTTCCTGCTTCTTGACTGTTTTTTTGTTTGTTTGTTTGTTATTTTTACATCTGTGTATTTAGAAGCACCACAGTCATTTATAATTATAATATAACATTTATAATGTGGACCTTCTACTTCTAGACTTCAGTTGCTACTTTGTAGCCTTTAAGATCAATTTCTACAGATGGAAAGTTAGGAAGAAAATGAAAGGAGACTATAGAAATAAGAAAATACTTCAACACTTGTCAAACGTATTATTTCAGAAGTGATTGTCAGCTAGTTAATGCATTAAACTAGGATTATCCCTTATGGGTAGTTACTTAACCTTTTTTTTTATTTTAATTTGGTTTCACTCCAGAAACAAATTATTTCCACATGAGATGTACATATTTCATCCTTACGCTGAATGGAATTACAGCTACCGTTAGGGATGGGTGAACTACTCCTAAGAAAATTAGCTTAAAACTAAGCTTGCTTCCAAAAAATAGCAATACTATCTTACAAATTTCAGAAGAAAAGGCAAATAAACTCAGATAGCAATGCTCATTTTGGAACACATTGTACTGATTGGGCCAGAGACAAAGACAGATTCCTTTATCCAGTGAAGACAGGGCAAACCTTTCCTTACAATCTATCCGTGAAGATAATCTCGCAAGAAGGCTCCCCGTAGGGTGGGAAGAGGGAAGGCATGCACATTCTATTTCACAGATAGGAGTTAGACATATAAGCGTGAGAGTCTGAAGGAGATGGCGCTGCATGGCTTTACCCTGTGATTGTTCCTTGGGTCTTTAGAACACAGCCAAGCTGGAAATACACATGGATACAGGGAGAAAAGTTTTTACATCCATAAATCAACAAACAAGTGCTGGAGAGGATGTGGATAAAATGGAACCCTAGTACTCTGCTGGTGGGAATGCAGACTAGTACAGCCACTAGAAAAACAGTGTAGAGTTTCCTCAAAAAATTAAAAATGGAACTCCCATTTGACCCCATGATCCCAATTCTAGGAATATATCCAAAGAATCCCAAAACACCAATCATAAAGGATGTATGCACACTTATGTTCATAGTTTACAATAGCTAAGATCTGGAAATTGATTAAGAGCCCATGGGCAGATGAGTAGATAAAAAAAGCTAGGTACTTTTTATCCTACTTTTGGGAATATTCACAATGCATGCCACATCTTATGAAAATAAATAATTATCAAGATACAAGTTAAAAAAAAAAGCTAGGTATATTTACATCATGGAATACTATGCAGCTATAATAAAGAAGGATCTATTACCCTTTGAGACAGCATGGAGGGACCTGGAGATATTATGCTAAGTGAAATAAGCCACTCACAGAAAGAAAAATATCACATGCTCTCATTTATATGTGGAATCTAATGAACACAATAAAATGATGAATACAATAGGACCAGAGGCATGGAAACATGGAATGGACTGGTGAATCTCAGAGGGTGGTAGGAAGAGATTAACCAAAGAATTTATGTGCTTACTAGAGGCCCCATGTGGGAATTTGTGCACAGGAGTGGTCCAGCCGGCCTGGCCCCAATCAGGGTGGATCAGGACCAGGCCTGTCAGGAGGAGGAAACAGTGGGAGGTTGGCTGGCCAACCCACCCCGATCTGGGCCTGATCAGGACTGGGCCAGCTGGTGGGACAGGCCATGGGCAATTGGCCACTGGGACCCACCCACAATTGGGGTGGGAGTAGCTGATTGGGGGTGGGGCCAGCTGTGGGGAGGGGCTGTGGACAGTAGGCTGGCTGGCCCACCCCTGAATGATGTGGGGGGATGATTGGTGATGGAGCTGACTGGGAGGAGGGGCCATAGGCAATTGGGGTGGTGGGGGTTGATCAGGATGGAGCTGGCCATGAGGAGGGGCTATGGGCAGTGGGCCGGCTGGCCCTGCTACCTATTGGGATGGGGGGGGGTGATCAGGGGTAGATCAGGGGGAGCGGCCACAGGAGGTTGGCCACTGGCCCCACCCCCGATCAGGCTGGTTCGCTGGCTGCAGTGGGTGTCATAGCGACCAGTCGTTCAGGTTGTTACAGTGTTCTGGTCGCTGGCTTTTTATATATATAGATATGCATTGCCCATGGACACAGATAATAGGGTGGTGAAGGACTGGAATGGGGCAGGAGCTGGGTGGAAGGGGGACCATGGCGACAAAGGGGGGCAGCTATAATACTCTCAACAATAAAGATACTAATAATAATAAATAAATGTTGGTTTGCAAAATGCAGCCCTTTTTTTCATTTTTGTATTATTGCAGGTTGTAGGCAGAACATCTATAAAGACTAGAATACAATAAATATCCTGTTATCATTTTATTGACTACAACACAGAAGGAATGGAATGTGTTCTCCTCACTGTGTGAGAGTGTTGTGAGGCACGGTGTCAGGATGCTGAAGCTCAGTTTGTCTGCAGTCTGAACTGCAACTGCGTTCACAGAGGCGGATGTGCAGTTCCCTGGAGGCTGCGACTGCAGGGCTCCAGCTGAGCTGTCAGGGAGGTCTGCAGGCTCACACCTGATGCATGGAACTGGGAAGTGCGGGGTAGTGGGCGTGGGAAATGAGACCTCAACAAAGCAGGTGTGGATAGGAGTAAGTTATTCCTCCGGTAGCCCCAGTTCTACATGGGAATGGAAACTTGGGCAAGGCCCATTATCAAGAGTCAATAGGTCAGGGACAAGAACTACAATTTAGGAGTCATACTAATGTGCCCACATCTATACTTATGTTTGCCTAAAGCCTCAGTCAGATATTTAGAAATATCTCTTTATATTTCTAAACAGATGTATTTCACAGATTATAAAAGTGAAATCTGTAAGAAAGCTTCCAAAGTGATCTTCTCTGTGATAAATAGAAATCTTGACATCTCTATCACACACAACATTTTGAAGAATAAACATGCTTAACACAGATGAATATATTATCTCCAATAAGGCTAATTCAAAATACTTGCATGAATGTATTTGATTCTATAACAATGCAAGATTTTATAACAAACAATACCTTAGATTTCAACTCTTTTAACACAATTTATTTCTTGCTTCCATTATTGTCCAATGAACCTCTCCCTGACAGGAAAATATCTTCATGTGATGACTCAATGACTCAGACTCCTGATTTTCCAGAAATTATGGAAAAGGCATTCTTGGTTCATACGTCCCAAGACTGGAAATGTTGTACCCCTCACTCACACACCACTGCTGAGACCTAAACCATCTAGATTTGAAAGACAAGACCTAATGCCTAGGCAGGAAGAAAAATATGAATCTTTGTGGATTACTGACCACCTTTGACACAATTATATAGTGCTTTATTGTATATAACATATTAATGCATATGTTATTTTATTTGATCCTTAAAATAAGACTGAAGCATATTTAGAGAGTTAGAAACTTAACAAAGAGTGGGGCTAGAATGAAAACTTGTCATACCTACCATAGAGTACTTTCTATAACAGATATTTAACCTAATAAAACTCTTGTGAAATACCTTGATTATTTTTCTTCATGGCATGCCTATCC
This sequence comes from Corynorhinus townsendii, assembly GCA_026230045.1. Classification (NCBI taxonomy): domain Eukaryota; kingdom Metazoa; phylum Chordata; class Mammalia; order Chiroptera; family Vespertilionidae; genus Corynorhinus; species Corynorhinus townsendii. The sequence continues at coordinate 125,201,801 of JAPDVU010000006.1, forward strand.
TTGACATAAGCTATAATTTTTTAATGTTCAAGACCTACATTTCAAGTGCATATGAATATTTTTGTGTTAATGCTTTCTGTTTAAAAGCTAATGGAATTAAACTAATTAACACCTCCCCAAATCATTATAAAGGGTGCTAATTAGAATAATGACATTTGTTTAAAAAAAATGTGTTTCATACAATGGCTAAAATAAGAAGAGTGTAGGCAGGTGGTTTTAAAAGCATTTGACTGTAGCTCAATCTATGCCTAAATGTAACATATACGTATATGTCACTAACTATATAACTTTTAAAAAGATTACTGACCTCTTTTAGTCATATTCTAAGTAGAAACTACCCATGTTCCTGAATTTTATTAAAGCATATCATGTCACTGGTTTAGTGAGAAAATGGGAAAAGTCATATTGTATAAACACCTCAGACTATACTTTCCATTTACCATAGAATTGGAAGTTTATTAAGCTAGATTTGAAACCTAATGCCTGTGAAATCATTTATTTCCCTCTGATAGTGCCTTGCCTTCTCCTCCAGCTATCAGTCAAGACCATTTTTCTGTTAGCATAAACACTTCACAACGATGTTGTCAATTATTCTTAATCTGTCATCTATTATTAGCATCTGCAAGACTTAGAATGCCAGCAGATCACAGTCTTGTCTATCATGTTGCCATGCATATTTCAAGAAGTCTTCCCTTATATGAAGAACAATTCTCCTCTATAAATTCAGCATGAGGATATCAAAAAGACTGCAAGAAATAATGTTATGCCCTTCCACGCTATAAAGTCAAATAAACATTTAGACTTCAAAACACTTACCCTGCAAGAGATCCTGCTTGTTACTAAACATTCAGTGAATCATTAACTCAGTACAAAACAGTTTAACCACGCAGAAACTTAGGTAAGTATACACTCATCAAAGACACAGAAGACATAGTCAGTAGCTTTGAGAAGATATAATCCAGGGATGAGACTGAAGGCAGTGGTATCAAATGACCACGCAATCTTCTTTCATGTTTAGAAATGTGTTTACCGGTGGATTTCAGGGTGTTCTATATTTAGGGCTGTGGTGAGATTCTGCAAGGAGGCCCTTTATTCCATAGACCAATCAGACATTTTCCTCTTGAAAAAACTGTTGCCTAGATACTCAAAGTTATCTACCTAAGAAACCCTTTCCACCATTCCCCCATATTCCAATTACATCATTTTCCCCATAGCCACGTTTCTTTCCTGGCAACACTGAGAAATAAGATTTATTTAAACTGTTTTGTAAAAGGTGATTGAATTTAAGGGGTGCTTATAGTATGCTAACAGTCAGTCAGTCATTCCTACAGACAGGACAGCAAAGACCCACCCAGCAGGTCTTCTACTATTGGCTGTTAGATTTCCTTTTCTAAGTATGAGATTATACAGTTTGATGTCCAGGCTCATATTTTGATGGAGTTGGAGATAGTGTTATTTATAAAAGGGTCTGCTTATGTGTGTAAGAAATGGATCATCAGTTTGGCATTGCCCAAGCCTGCTCTGAAGGAATGTATCAGTTACTATAGCTGCTGTGACAAATTACTGCAGACCTAGTGGCTTACAAAAACACAATTCTTTACTTACAATTCAGTAGCTTAGAAATTACAATGAGTCTTACTGGGCAGAGATCACGGTGCTAGCAGGACTGTCCTCCTTTCTGGAGACTTAGGGGAAGCTCCATGTTCTTGCTATTTTCATGTCCTAAAGGCTGTCCACACACCCTGGATCTTGGCCCCTCCCAGAGTCTTTCTCAGTCTGACTAGGGTGGCAGGGCTATCTCTCCCTTTCCCCTGGGAACAGAGCCTAAGTCTACAAAATAGCACAGGGTCCCATCAGTCAACCCCAGTAAAATGGGAGTCAAGATATTATATTTGACCCTTATTACCCAGGAACACATTCTTATTAGTCCTGCTAACTGTACTGGTGAACCAGGCCACATCTCACAAAGCAGTCCCAATTGAAAGATTGATAACAATGATGACTTCTGCCCTCTATCAGTGGATAGAGGGTTGGCCTGTGGACTGAGGGGTCCCAGGTTCGATTCCGGTCAAGGACACATGCCTGGGTTGTGGGCTCAGTCCCCAATAGGGGGCATGCGGGAGGCAGCCAGTCAGTGATTCTCTCTCTTCATTGATGGTTCTATCTCTCCCACTCCCTTCCTCTCTGAAATCAATAAAAATATATTAAAAAAAAAAGAATGATGACTTCTTATTTGACTTTCTATAAAGCTAGTAGGGAGACAAATCAAAGCATAAAGGATGAGGAAAATATCAGTAAGTGCAGTTCCCCAAAGTCTGCCATCATAAGCTTAGTTAACACATCCTTCCCTTCACATAATTAATTTGTTTGTTTGTTTCTATGTGGTGAGAACACTTAAGATCTACACTCTCAGCAACTTTCAAGTATATTAATGTATGGCATGCTCGACTTTTGCTGACAATACTCTATTGCAGTGCAGTTCTGAGAGTTCAGCACAGCTTTGGGGGAACCTCGAATCAAAGTCCTTCAGGATCAGAGGATTTCACTGTATTTGGGAATGGGAGAGCCTTAAGTAGTCTTCTCATGCTTATTTCCTGGCTGGGAACCTCTAGTAAGAAGGGTGGGCTTCATGAGAAATCTGGTGAGTTCTTCAACTGCGTGGCTGAAGGCTTCAGTCAGTCATGTCCACCTCAATCAAAGATTGGAGTGGTGGGTTCTAATGGCCACCCTGCATCATATATCTCTCAACATTCATATAAATATTTTCGTATTGGATCCTTGTAAATTTTTTTTAAAAAAGCCTTATTGAATTGTTGAACAAATTATGGCTTAGAGAAGTATCCGTTAATAAATATAGATAAGGTTGAAAAAAAAGACTAAAGTGAGTGGAAATAAGATTATTAAAAATCTTAACTGAATGCCTATGAACAGTGAGTCTGCTTTTACTAAAAATAAATAAATAAATAAATAAAATAAATAAAAAAAGTACTGGATCCAGACTTAAGTAAATTTTAAAGGAATATTGGGAGATGGAGAAAAAAGTCTATCTTAAAGGTTTTATCCTTTTACTGCAAATATATATACTCAGTTTCTTTACTCAGTTTCTTTAAGAATAACCTTGGGATAGACAACATTGTGAGTCAATGGATCAGATGGTAGGGGGTGAAGGTAGTCAAATGGTTGCTAAGGTGGGGAGTGCCTAACCTTTTTAAGACCTTGGAGATAAGAGTGAGGAGTTTTAAATTGGATTCAAAATTGTATTATATGATTCAGTATAGGCATGGAAACTATCAACTCAAAAAGTATTTTTTTTTCCTTTTTGTTCTTTTCTGTTCTTCTCACCTTAGCACCCTCTGGGACCGGTCACAGAAATATCAAAATATCTGGAATCATTCTTCTGGCTTTATGCTTTCTGAGCTACCACGTAAAGAAAAAATAAATCAATAAAGGTGTTGCCTGCTTCTTGTAACTGTGTTTTGCACTTTTCCTGGGCATTTTGTTCTCTGACAGTCACCAGGGATCCTCTAGCTCTTGGAAATCTGATATTCCAACCACTTCCCATTCAGTCCCAATTACTAATAGGTGAATCCTTTTATTTTTTTAAATATATATTTATTGATTTCAGAGAGGAAGAGAGAAAAACATCAATGATGAGAGAGAATCATTGATTGACTGCCTCCTGTGTGCCCCTACTGGGGATCGAGCCCCCGACCCGGGCATGTGCCCTTGACCAGAATCAAACCTGGGACCCTTCAGTGCACAGGCCCTATGCACTGAGCCAAACCAGCTAGAGCAATCTTTTTTATATTTAAACCTCCCATTTGTTGAATTTACAAATGTACTTAAGTATGAAAAGTTTTTCATAAATTTGTACATGATCCTCATTTGAAAAATCTATAAATAATGGAACTTTTTTTATAAATGGGTTTCTGGGGTTACTATGTAAGCAAATATGTATGATATAAGAGAAATGCTGCATTTCATACTGTTAATTTACACATTTGCATGTTTTGATGTTTAAAACAAGTTGAATATATTTTCAACTTCATCCTAAGATATTCATTAGTTACTTTATTATTTTTTATCATCTTTCAAAAATATACTATTATTTAATTTGGGATTTTCTAAGGACTAAGATAAATAATTTCTTCCTTTCAATTGGCATGTAAACAGAACTGACACCATCTCCCAGAAGTACATATGTAACAATTTATCATTTATATTTGATTTGTGGTCCTTTGTCACAACTATATTCTATGTAATAGTATTCATAGGCAAACCAATTTTCTTTAATTATCCAAAAGTTATTTTGTGAGACACTAATACAATACTCCACTGAAATTAAAATATATTGAAATTTCTTCATGCTTTCATTATCTAATTTAGTCAAAGTAGAAATAGAACAGTGTTGGCATGATCTTCTCTCTGAAGACCTGTGATACTGATGTCCTCTACTTATTTTCTGAAGTTTTATATGCTGAGATTTTTATCACAACCCAAATTAACTGACATTAGAAACAGCTTTGTGTAAAATGACTGAATTGTTCTTTTCTCTTTGTGGCCTTGGTGACCCAACCAAAAGCACCTTCACCACTTCCAAAGTGTTTCTCAAGACTGTTGTGACTATTATTTTCTTAATTTAATTTTTCTCAACTCTTGCTTGGAATACTACAATAGCCTTAAGTTCTCTCTTGCCCAACTTAGCTTTTCCAACTGAATGCAACTACATCAATTACTACTAGAGGCCCAGTGCACGGACGGCTTCATGCACCAGTGGGGTCCCTTGGCCTGGCCTACACCCTCTCACAATCTGGGACCCCCTGGGAGATGTTGGAGAGCTGGTTTCAGCCCAGTCCCCACAGGCCAGGCCAAGGGACCCAACCCATGCATGAATCCATGCACTGGGCCTCTAGTATGCATTTAAGATCTTTGATTAATCTCTTCCTGCCCTTCTCCTCCCCTCTTCCCTCTGAGATTCATCAATCTGTTCCATGTTTCCATGCCTGTGGTTTCTGCTCCTGCATTGAGCATCTGCCCCCTGGTTGTCAGTGTGCATTATAGCTACCAGTCAAACGGTCACTTAGGCTTTTATTTATATAGATAACAAAGTAAATTTGATCTTGTCATTTCTTTCTATGAAAATCTGAACTGGTTTGTTAAAGCCAGTAGGAGAATCTCACTTTTTATTGTGGAATGCAAAGCACTTCACAATCTTAAATCAATCTACTTTTCTTATCTATCCCTGGCACTTTCTGAAATACATTCTGTATTCCAACTATGCCAAGAGGGTCACTGTTCCTCACCTGCCTGAAACACTTTTCTTGTCCATTTGCATGTGCACAATATTTCTTCTGTTGAAAATAATTTTTTCCATTTTTTGGCTGATTAACATCCTATGCTAAACCCACAATCGACATCAAACATTAAATTGTTTCTGAAGCCAACCTTCAATCATCCCAGAATGGCTGGTAGCTCCTTTAATTACTGTCTGTAGTGCATGAAACAGCCTTAATCATATTGTTATCACTTTGATTATGCTATTCCTTTCACTGATAGTGTCTACTACTAGATTGTGAATAATATGAGTAAAGAGGAATTTCATCCACATTACCAAGGTTGCTTACAGATGAAGGAAAACTGAAAACATGCCTATTGATAAAATAGGATTATGACCTTCATGATATAATCTCCCACCAGCTCTCTGACCATCTCTCCCTCTCTCATTGAGCTCAGGTCACACTGGTCACCTGGACTTTTCTTACACAGAGTCTGTCCTAAGGGCTTTTTCGTTGCTGTTTCCTGTGCCTTGAACATTCAGTCTATACACTGTAAAATGACTACCCTCTCACTTCCTTTAGGACTATAATTAGATATCATTTTAACAGTGAGATTTGCAGCAGCTGTGAATGGGACAGAGGATGCCTGACTAATACATGAAGTACAACCTGGTTATTAGGTGGCTAATCAATATTTACCTTTGTGCTGGGAAATTACAATTAGAAATACAGAGAAAGTCAGGAAGTTCAGAATCCGTAAAAGTATGAGCCATAAGTAAATAAAAGGTTTAGATAGAAGAAATGCATTAAATACAGCTACTGTGGGTCTACTAGTTACCTTGCATCCACATTTCCTAATTCTCCATGAAACCTGGTGACAGAGTTATATACTGATTTGTTAAGTGTCTATAAAGGGGACATACTAGATCTTAGTAATCTAAGTATGCCACTATTGCATTCAAACCAAAGGACTTAAGTGATAGAGAATTAATTTTCCCCTAAAGTCATATTCATACATGATACTAAATATTCAAGTTTGTCCTACTAATCCTTCCTATCTATATATATAAAAGCCAAGTGACCAGAATGACCCGTTGCTCTGATGCACACTGAGGCCAACAACCAGCCTGATCAGAGGTGGAGCAGGCCAGCAAACCTCCCGCAGCCCCTCCCCCGGGACAGACAACGTGCTGCACCCTTCTCCCCGCTGCGAGCCTGGCCCCGGGCAGGAGCAGCGTTGGCAGCCAACCTCCCTTGGCCCCTCCCCCCCTGCCAGCCTGGCCAGATGCCACCCATGCACGAATTCAAGCACTGGGCCTCTAGTATAATAAAAGTCTAATATGCTAAATGTCTGACGGTTCTACCGTTCGACCATTTGCTATGACACACACTAACCACCAGGGGACAGACACCCCGACTGGTAGGTTAGCTTGCCGCTGGGGTCCAGGACTGGGCGAGATGGGCTGGACACACCCTGGACAAAGCCGTGCACCAGGCTGGTTTTGGCCTGATACACACAGGCTAAGCCAAGGGACCCCACTGGTGCACGAATCTAGTTAATATTATATAGACTTAGAACAAGTTGAGCAATATGAATAACATCAGTGCTATTATTTCTGCTTTACTCTCCCCTGACTCACTTCACAGATGTCACTCCTCTGCTTTATTTAGGAGATTGGAAAAGAGAAGCAAATGTACTGTTTGTAATCAAACTCGTCTAGAGAGTAAACAGTTCCAGCTGTGTTTTTAAACCATACTGAAATGTACTGGCTTTATTTGCTTTAAGGTTGCAAAGTCTTTGATGGGAAAAAAACAAACCAATGTATCCATTTACATCTTACCACTCTTATGAAATATAGAGGATATTGAAAAGAAAGATTGTGGTACTTACTGAGATATGCTAGCCATCAAAATCTTCATATATTTCACTTCCAATTTATTTCTTTAAATGAAAAGGAAGAAAATATACCCTATAGATTTAGAGTGTTAGTCACTAAAAGCAGGGAATAATATAATTTTAACCTCCAAAAAAGGCTCAGAAAATATTCAAATAGATATTTGTCACTCTTTTGTCTATAAATTCACTCAATATACTACAAGGACTAAATTAGAGCCACATAAATATAATGCCACATAAAACAAAGTACTATCTTCACAGAGTTTACATTCAAGTGGAAGATGCAGATAATAACTATACATTAAAAAACCTAATGTGATATCATATTGGTTATTATTTTTTATTTATCTTTATTGTTGAAAGTATTGCAGATGCCTCCATTTTTATGCTAAAGCAAAGCAAGCCATTCAGAGAAAGACAAATATAATATGATATCACTTTTATGTGGAATCTAATTGATAACCGAACTGTGAGCCAATGTTCCTTCCTGGATAGTGTATCATGAAATTGAGGAATAAAAATCTCAGACCAGAAGACTTAAGCAAAAGTGTGCAAACTTATTATAAGCAGATATAAACTCCCTGCACGGGGAGGGGTCCCAATGATGCGTTGCCACTAAGGCTCACTAATCTAGGGATTTTATATTTACCCAAAGCCTGTTCTTTGTCTACCTGTGTCACTTTCTGATTGGTTTCCTCTATCTTCTTTGTCCAGTAACAATTTTAAAATCCACCTGGTGCTATCCTTCCTCTTTTCCTCTTCCTCCCCTATCTCTTGAAACCTTTAGCATGTGCAAGATAAGCATGCTTGTCTTGTGGCATTCTGTTTATCTGCAAGATCAGCATTCCTGTGGTTTTGTTATAGACACCGCTCACTAATACCAGGACAGGCCCCCTGAGCCAGTGGGAGAGGGCTGTCCCCAATCTTGATCCTTGTCTTTTCATATAAATGAATTTATAAGAGAGACCCCGACTGCCTTGTGAAAAGCCAATTTATTAAAACAATTAAAACATGCATCTTTATTGAAAAAAGCAAAAGCAAAACAAGCAGACTTACACATCTGGCTCATGAAATGCAGACGGGTTCTCAGCTAATCTGAAGAGCAAGTTGGGTAGGAGTCTGAGGCATCATACACCCTCCTGTTCATATACTTCAAAATCTGCTGACTATTTTGGTACAGATTAATTCTCAAGATCTCTCTTTTACTTTGTTGTGGCTTTTCCATAATTCATGAAAAGCACCTGGCAACTTTATCTTGCCAAGCCTTGATACTATTGGATTCTCTGCTTAAGAGGTAAAATGATCTTTTTTTTCTTTCCCCTTTCCTCCTCCCTCTCTGTATTATCTCATTAGGGAGGTTTTTTAACCATTTGCTCTGTGTCCTTTGCTGGGGAAGATGATGGTTTGTTAGTTACAAGCTGGATGCAAATTGCCCCCAGTGTTTGGCCTTGTTTTAACTTTTCTGTCTCAATTTCCCTATTTCTCCTACCCTGGAATCCTGTAACAATTTTATATTTCTTTCTTTTTCCACCCCTTACCCTATCTGCCTAATCTTGTTTCTAACTCCTCTCATAATGAACAAAATAAACTGACAAACAAAATATCAGTTATTATTTTGAAGAGGAAAAATAAAGGTACTAAAATAAAAGTAGGCCTTTATGAAGAAGTGGCTGAGATGTGGAAGGAGAGCATTATGTGTACAGACATTTAAGGAACATAAATAATAATTTTATATGTTATTGTCTTATTTTAACAAGCTGGGTACAGTATTTACATGGAGTAGGAATAAACTAAATATTTCTTAAAAATATGAATAAATGAGTTGAGAGAAATTCCAGAAGATATTATCTCCAGTATTGGCCTCATGTCTCCATCATTTGTTTTCTTATTGCTGGTTATTAAATTTAATCCAATGAAGTCTTTTGACACTTCACAAATTATATCAATAGTTGCATGTTATACTAATATAACAAACTGAAGTCTCAGTGATTTAACCCTTAAATCTCAGTGGCATAATGAGTGAGCTGTATTTATAACTCATGGTAAGCCTTCTGGGAATATTCTGCTTCAATCATTCATATTCTAGCAAATCAGCAATTAGACTGAGGGAGGCTACACCATCCACTAGCCATTTTCAACCAGTGTACCGCAAGAATGTTTAAAACATGTAATACCTGACTATTGAGTCAGGGGCACTGTCCTCTTTTTCCTTAGATTGTCCAATTAAAAAATGACAACAGGCAATAAAACAATAGCTGTCTGGTGTGAATGAATAGGAATTATAGCTATTTTTTTTTGGTCAAATCAGCAAAAAAAAAAAAAAAATCTTGTGTGTACCACAGGACTCTAGTAATTAGCTTATGTGTGCCATGAGATGAAAAGAGCTAAAACCGCTGAGCTTCCCCATCTGAGCATTATAACCTTCTAGATCTGCTTATCAGGAAAATTTACATGTTGAAAAAAGGCATATGCCAAACCTGCTTCCATATCATGAAACATAGCAAATGATATGGCTATGATTAAGTACAAAGCGGTCTATAACTAGAAAAGAAGGTAGGCAAATTAAATGTATAACACAATAATTTGTGTCTTTTGCCAAAAAAAGAAAAAGAAAGATAATTCAGGACCCATTTTACAGAATAAGTTAACAATTATAAATAGCAATTAAATATATTTTAATGTGTATAACCATAAATCCTATCTAATTTGTTCTAGTTGGTTGCCCAATGATTTTTTGTTGTAGCATGTTGAGTAAAAAATAAGCTAGTCATATAATTGTTTTTTTCTGAAATATAGGCGAGATACATATCAGGAATGATTTGGGCACTGTAAACAATATATGGACATGAGAGGATCTTTATTTTGTAGTTTATAGAATAATACTGAAAATAAAAATCTAAACTCAAAAGATGACCTTAAAAGATTATTTAATCTGGCCCTTATTAAAGGGCCACATTTATGTTCTCTTTTTTTCCTTTAAAATACACTTTCTAGGCCAGCTGGTGTGCCTCAGTGGCTGTGAACCAGGAGGTCAGGATTCAATTCCAGGTCAGGGCACATGCTTGGGGTCCTGGGCTGGATCCCCAGTGGGGGGCATGCAGGAGGCAGCTGATCAATGATTCTCATTATTGATATTTCTCTCTCTCCCTTCTTCTCTCTGAAATCAATAAAAACACATTGAAATATATATTTTTTAAAAAATAGATTTTCTAGCCATAGCAAATTACTTGTAATTAACAGAATCTATAATTTTTTTCTCCAGATAAAGCCTTCATAATTCTTCCCATACTATTTTATTTTTCTGCAACAATGCAGTGTAATTCTTTATGTGGATGACTCATTCATCCTTAGTCACACATGCAGGTAGTCTTCACTAACTTCTAATGCTTATTTAACTAGTTCTACTTGTTTCAGACACTTAGGAGTTTCCTTTGTATAGCTTCTCCCTACTATAGTATTTGATATCTATTTTAAATATGTTTACCTATCATTGACTTCAACAGACTGTTGACTCTGAGAATTAAGACAGTTCTTAGCTACCATTTTTATGCTCTGTTTCAACCACAACTTATGACCTAAAAGCAAATTAATGTGATACATATAATTGAGGTATCTGGCAAAAATCTCTCAAATAGGTCCAAAATGGCATTAGAGAGCAAGTAAAAGAGAGTGGCCTAGATTTTTATTGCGGTATAGAGGCTGGGGGCAGGTTGAGGGTTCATACAGGAAGGGGCTTGAATGATTTGAATACCCCACTTATAGTCAGGGGCTTCTTATCCTCTTGGTCAGATGTGGGACACAGTGGGAAGAGGGTGGGGTGTGGCTTAAAGCTGTCAGCAGTCAGACATCAAGCACTGGAGTCAATTAATCAAACGAGGAGTGACTGTAAAATCTTAGGAATACAGACTAGAAAATTGAATTTTCTACTTGCCACCCTATACAGAAGCTATTAAGTTGAAAAATCACTTTTCCTTTATCATTCCATAATAACAGGATTTTCTTTTTGAGTTTGACTTATGAGGCTAACACATAATTTAGTAGAATAGTAATTTTAGTTTTTTTGGGTTAATATGATTTAAAATAACTCAATGAAATATATCTATGCAAGAACTATATTACTTCAATAAGAACTACAGCTTGCCAGTCATTTGCAGTCTAGTTTTACTATTCTATGGATAAAGTTGGCATTTATAAAGAAAAAACATAATTTAGAATCAATTATTACATTGTGTACAGATGAGTTATTTTTGTTGTCTATTATTTTGATTTATCCCTACTAAGACAACAGTGACAAAAATCTATTCCTTAAACCACAAACTATAAATTTTGTTTTCATTTTGGTTAAAAGGGCTAATGATCTTCTCAGATGAGTACCTATTTATGTAAGAATCTATACTTTATTTTTAAAGTCATTAATATTTTAAAAATCACCTTCACAAAAAAATAACTAGGTATTTTAGGTGTGTATGTATGAATTTGTAGGTTCTTTTGTAACATTGCATGACAATATTTGCATTTTAAAGTTGTAAGAAAAATTTATTATCAATAATTCTTCAAGAAATTAAAAGGTTCTTTAGGATAAATACAAGGTAATGTTACAAAATTAATATTTTTGGAAGAAAATGATCAAATCTTTCCTCATTCCTTCTATCATTACTAATAAATTGGGATTTCAATAGTCTTAGAGACTTGAGTAATTTTAAAGTTTCTGTAACTCTAATAAAATGAATCAATAATGACTTAGTAATTAATAAAATAATCAACTGAGATTAAGAGAGCTTCTATCTTCCTGGCAAACTATCTCAGATGTATGCCTAATTTCCTTAATACATAAGTAATAATGTTTCTATTTTGTGAATAATTTGCTCTAATACAATTTTACCAGGAAAGAAAAATACTACAACAAAACAAGATGGTGGAAAGATAAACAACCTCATAGAAACTTTTTAGAATTGCCACAAATCATGATGGAAACTATTATGATGAGAGTATCTTCAATCATTCTATATTTCAATAGTCTTTAATAAAAAGTATCAATTTCCTTCTAAATTTTTTTTTTACATGAAAATTTTCATGCATGTGACATCCAGCACCCCTTTCCTGTGAAAATTTATCTGTATGTCTATCTATCTACTACACATAGCTCTTCAATTTCCCTGCAGTTCACCTGTAAGATGATGCTTCCTTAACATCAAGACCACTTCTGGCTGGTCACCTAGCCCCATCCACCTGTTTCTGGGACCACATCCGGCTGTTCACCTAGCCTTCCTTCACTTGACCACTTCCGCTTGATACCTCGGCCCTCGCCTGATTTGCGAGACCCCACCCCCTGGCTCAACTGACCACTGAGTCACACTGGCCAGCTGCTTTGCTCCTCACGCAGATGGGTGGTCTGCCCAATCTCTGGAACTTGGCTTAAGAGCCTAACACCATCAGCCCCAGGTCACCTAATGCTCACATGCTGCCTCCAACCCAGCGGGGAGGGAGGCAAGAAGGGGGAAACCAGCACTTTCCTTCAAGACAGCCATGGGGGTCCATGAGCCTAGGGACTCCACATGGTCCGCACCATAGGAGCATCTCACTCTGGACTGTCCTGAGACCCTGCCAGTTCTGCCTGTGGGCTTTGAAATGTGGGAGAGAGCTGTGTTAAGCCCCTAAAAATCCCTTCCATCCTGGGAACACTGTCCTGCCCCCTCCAGTGTCACTTACTGGTCACTGGACCATGAGTGCCAGCTTTCTGCCTCATTCACAGCAAACACCCCTCCCTGAGGACAGGGAACTTCGTGATGCCATTCATAGTCTGGACCACAGGGAAGTGGGGAGCTTGTGTCCTCTTGTGACACTCCTCCATATTCAAGAGACCCCACCGCTTTATATACTTGACCACTACCTTGTTCACGTGACCACTCACTTCCGCCTGTTCACCTGGCCCCACCCCTTTGTTCACTTGAAAATTTCAGGATGTTCACCTGGACTTTGTTTTCTTGACCACTTCCGGCTTTTCTCCTGGTCCTTGTGGACTTGACTATTTCCGGCTGGTCACCTGGCCCCACCCCTTTGTTCATGTGAACACTTTTGGCTGTTAACGTGGCTCACATTCACTTGACCACTTCCAGCTAGTCACCTGGGCCATCACCCTAGTTCCCGAGACCACGACCCTTGTTCACCTGACCACTGAGCCACACTGGCCAGGCTGCTTTGCTCCTCATGCAGAGGGCTGGACTGCCCAATCTCTGGAAATTGGCTTAAGTGCCTACCACCCTCACCTCCAGATCACCTAATGCTCACAGTCTGCCTCATACCCAGCTGGGTGGGTGGCAAATAAGGGGAGGCCAGCTCCTCACCCCTTTAAGACAGCCATGGGGTCCATGAGCCTAGGAACCCCACATGGTCCCCACCATGGGGGTATCTCACACTAGACTGTCCTGAGACCCAGACTCCTGCTTGTGGGCTTTGAAATCAGGGAAAGAGCTGTGTCAAACCCCTGAAATCCCACTCCATCTTGGGAGCACTGTCCTGCCCCCTCCAGCATCACTTACTGGTAGTGGGGACCTGAGGGCTAGCTTTCTGCCTCAGTGACAGGGAATGCCCTTTTTGGAGAATAGGGACCTTCCTGATGCCATCCAGAGTCTGGACCACAGGAAGGTGGGGCGGTTGCCTCCTCTTGTGACCCTCCTCTGCATTCACGTGGCCCCATCTTCTTATCCACCTGACCACTTCATACTGGTCACCTGGCCCTTGTTGACTTGACCACTTCTGGCTGGTCACCTGGGCCCACCCCCTTGTTCACGTGACCGCTTTCGGCTGTTAACCTGGCCCACATTCACTTGACCACTTCCAGCTGGTCACCTGGGCCATCACCCTAGTTCCTGAGACCCTGACCCCTTGTTCACCTGACCACTGAGCCACACTGGCCAGGCTGCTTTGCTCCTCATGCAGAGGGCTGGACTGCCCAATCTCTGGAAGTTGGTTTATGTGCCTAACACCCTCAACCCCAGGTCACCTTCTGCTCACAGGCTGCCCTCTACCCAGCGGGGAGGGCACCATGAAGGCGGATGCCAGAACCCCCATTAAGACAGCCCTGGGGGTAGATGAGCCAAGGGACTGCTCATGGTCTCTCCAAGGGGGCATCTCACACAGGAATGTCCTTCGACCCTGCCAGCCCTGCCTGTGGGCTTTGAAATCAGGGAAAGTGCTGCGTTAAGCCCCTGAAATCCCACTCCATCCTGGGAGCACTGTCCTGTCCCCTCCAGCTTCACTTACTGGTAGCCGAACCCTAAGGGCTAGCTTTCTGCCTCATTCATAGGGAACGCCCTTCCTGGAGTACACAGACCTCTTGCTGCCATCCAGAGTCTGGACCACAGGAAGGTGGGGCACTTGCGTCCAATTGTAACCCTCCTCTGCATTAAGAGACCCCACTACCTTATCCCCTTGACCACTTCTGGTGTCTCACCTGGCCCCACCCCATTGTGCCTGGGACCACTTCTAGCTGTTCACCTGGCCCTCCTTCACTTGACCACTTCCAGGTGCTTACCTGGGTCTTCCCCCTGATTCCTGAGACCCTGCCCCTTTGTTCGCCTGACCACTGAGACACACTGGCCAGCTGCTTTGCTCCTCATGCAAAGGGCTGGACTGCCCAATCTCTGGAAGTTCGCTTAAGTGCCTCACAACTACAGCCCCAGGTTAACTTGTGCTCACAGGCTGCTTCTTACATAGTGGGGAGGGAGGCAAGAAGGGGGACTCCAGTCCCCCCTTTTAGACAGCCATGGGGGTCCATGAGCCCAGGGACCCCACATGGTCTCCACCATGGGGCCATCTCACACTGGAGTGTCCTGCGATCCTGACAGCCCTACCTCATGAGGTATGTGTTCCATTTTTTTGGTTCTTAATTTACACGAAACTGAGGATTGAGCTTTAAAGTATTTTCTTAATAGTGCACACCCATTAAGTGGAAGAGGTGTTACTAAATCCCTTTTTTGCTTAATCCTCTGTTGGATTGTGATTTCATTTCACTTTTCAGTTTTAAAAATTAAATAAATGTATGAATTATCTTCTGAGGGAAAGCCATGTTTGACAACTTAATAGGGAGACCAACTATTGCCAAGTGTTTCAAATGTGAGAACTGTAAGGACATATTCTCATTTAAAACATTGCCAATTAGATACCAGTTTGGCCACCATGGTATTTGAGCCTTCTAACGTATGCAACTTACCCGTGGTCACAGAATAACAATGTAGCAAACCTGAAATTCAAAAATTGATCAACTGGTTGCAGATAATGTGCTCTTTCTATTATACTATTATTCTTCAAAATATAGGTCAATTAATTTTAAAAAATAAACTGAAACTTAACTTTTTTGTAAAACAAATAGTTAATCTTTCTCTTATCACAAAGATATTTCTAGTTATCTTTCACATATTTAGTTTTAGCTAACTGCCTTACATGTTTTTTTTTTAAATTTCTCTAACAATTTGGTTATCTTCATGAATACACTGAAATATTTAAACATAATTTATATAAAGAGAGTTTATTTTCATCATAAAATGTTTTCAGCAAATACTACACAACCTGGCGGTACCATGTTGGATATACTATTTTTTTTTCCATTTCTTCAAAAGACCTTAGCGAGTTTAGTATTTGCCAAATAGTTGGCTTTAGAGTTGCAATCATTGGGCAGTCTTTTACTGCTCTGTGCAAGGACACAAGTGGCATTGAAGTGTCAAAAGGTATGGAATAGAATGACAGGATCACAATCAAGGATGGTACCTAGCCAGGCCGGTGTGTCTCAGTGGTTGAGTGTCGACCTATGAACCAGATGTACTTTTCATGGAAACAAAAAGGGTACATTATCCCTAAACGAAAGCACTAAAGTGTTTCTTTTTATCAACGTACCAGCCCTTTCCTCCTGTTTTCTATTTAAGTAGATACAGGTTAATGGTAAACTTGGATAGTGATTAAATCAGGACACTTTATTGGATGGTGGTAGTGGGATAATCAGAACCTATTTCTCAGAATTATTAAACTTGATGTTTAAGTATCATTGGCCCATTTACAAATGCTTAAAAATTAGTATTTAAAAAAATTAAATGTATTTTAAATCTACATTTTTACTCTCTCAATACTCTGGGAATGTCACTGTATTTTTATAAAATTACTTTTAAGTCTTGATTTCACTTTCTCCCCATTCTGAAAACTGTATTTGAAGAAAGGAGACTATTATTAATTGTTGCCCTTTATAGTTAAATGCTAATGCTTTGTACATTTTATTTAAAGTTACTGTTTCTTTTGGGAAGATTGTTTGGGGATTTGTAATTTATCAGTTTTCTTTGACAAAATGTGCAGGGTTTTTTTTTATTTGTTTGTTTTTAATCCTCACCTGAGTATATTTTTTTCCATTGATTTTTATAGAGAGTAAAGGAGAGAGGAAAAGATAGAAATATCGGTGTGAGAGAAACACATTGATTGGTTGCCTCCAGCATGAGCCCTGCCTAGGGCCCGGCCCAGGGAGGAGCCTGCAACCAAGGTATGTGCCCTTGACTGGAACTGAACCCAGGACCCTTAGGTCTGCAGGCCAATGCTCTATCCACTGAGCCAAACCAGCTAGGGCAGAACGTGCAGTTTTTACAAAGGTATTGTTGTGGCCTTAATATTTACAATGAAAAGAGAATGATGCTAAGATGTTCAGTCTCTGGAAATGTGTAATTATTAGCATTATCTTATGAGAAAATAACAATTAAAATTAAATAATGCTAATATTAACAGAGTTGTATATTTTAGAACAGCATTTTAACTAAAATAGCTAGTTAAATCTTTCTATAGTTGTGATACTTTGTAATGTGTGTACGTGTTCAAAGGCTATACATGTTGGGTGGGGATAAGGAGGATTTGAATTTTGTTAGACTAAAAAGAATTTCCCTACATTAGTAGAAAAGTCTCCCTGGCTTACCATTTACCTTGTTTTAATTGAACTAAAATAAAATAATTTTATTTTCGTAGTAGTTTTGTCCCGACTCTTGCAAACATACCCATCAGCAAGCTCTGATTAGCCTGTTACCCTTTATTAGCCAAGAGAGCCTAACTGTCTTCTGTGCACTTTACTGGGACAATTTTCAGTTACTATTTTCTCGCCTGGTTATTTAGAGCATTCTGCAATTCAGCCAGTCTCATTTAATAAAGCTGCCACAAACTTTTCATTGCCCTATCTTCAGTAAAAATATTTAACTACTACACACACACACACAATCCAAGTAAATGTATAATACCAGATAAATATACTTAAAATATATATATTTCAAAACAGATTACTTAAATTAGAAGTGAGCATCTAAGTAGAAAAAGTGAATTATTTAAAATATTTTTTTTACATTTTGAAATTCTTTATGTGTAACATAAAAATAATCATTAAAGTTGAAAATTTCGATCAACTTTAATATGTAGTCTTCCAGTTTTTTTCTTTTTTTTTTTTTAATTGCAGAATAACATATATTAGGCGAAGTCTTAGGAGTAAAATGAAACTAGTATATGGCTTATAGTTTCTTGGCTTCTTTCATCCATTTCTATCACAATGCTAGCTACAAGCAGTTTAAGAAGATAGAGAATCATTCACAAATTTTGGCAGGTATTCAACCTGCATATTTCAGAGCTGTCAAGGTTGAATGTCTCAATCAATTTTGACACCTCCTGCTATTTTCTTTCATATTCTAGCTTCTATAACTAATATCATTTCATAGGTTTCATTTTAGGTCCATAGGCTTATTTCTCCCCCTAACATAAAGAAAAGTTGTATCTCTTAGCATTTCTTCTCTACTCTTAGTTTGAAAAATAAAAGTGATATAATAAATGAGCTACCTGATCTTGAATTGCTGTATTAAAAAGAAATATATAGGTAGGTGATACATTAAAAACAGCATATTATTTATCACTTGTAAAGAGATTTCTTATTGAAGATTTTTAAATGTTTTAAGAACTTACAATAAAGTCTACAACTAAGTAGCATGTCTGTTATTTGAAAGAATGCTTTCTAAAGATCATCAATGATTTCTCCATGTGTAAAAATACTCAATAATAAATATTGAAAAACTTACATTGCTATTTTTTAATAACAACTATGCAGTTTTGGAAGTTACTATTAACATATTCTCAAGCTCAGACATTCTTTTCTCAGCCATATCCAGTCTACTAATGAGTTCATCAAAGGCATTTCTAGCACAGTGTTTTTCTATTTTTACCTCTGACATTTCTTTCTTAAAGTGTCCATCTCTTTGCTTACACTATTCCATGTGTTCTTTTACGCTGTCTACTTCTCCCATTTGAGCTCTGTGATGTTTAACTTTAAAATTAACTGGTTGGGAATGCCCAGTTAACTGGTCAAACATTGGGCATGTCTGTGAGAATGTTGTGGGAATATTAGCATTAGAATTGGTAGACTGTCTTTCATCCTCTCCAATGCAAGTGGTCATCATCCAATGAGCTAAGGCCTTCAATAGAACAAAAAGGTAGAGGAAGAGAGAATTTACTTTTTGGTTGAGCGGGAACATCCATCTTCTGCCCTCAGACAGGGTGTTCTGGTCCATGGGCCTTTGGATTCAGAGTAAGATTTATTCCATTGGGCCTCCTGTTCTCAGGCCATTGGACTCAAACTGGGACTTACATGACTCTTCTGGTTCTCAGGCCTTCAAACTTGCTCTGAATTATACCACTGGGTTTCCTGGTTCTTCTTATGGCTGATGTTGATACTTTTGGGCTTACATAATTGTATAAGCCAATTCCTATAATAAACTTCTCTTTGTTTCTCTCCGGAGAACATAGACTAATGAAAGCTCTTAGCATAATGACTACAGTTGTTTTAAAATTCATCCCTGCCATATCTGGGTCTAGATCTGATGCTTGCTCTATCTCTTCAAACTATGTTTGTTGCCTTTTATTATACGTTATATTTTTTCTATTGAAAGGTAGATATGATGTACTGGGTAAAAGGAATTGCTGTAAAAATTTCTTTAGTAATGTGGTGGTGAGCTTGGAGTAGGGGGTTGGGGGTAAAAGATGATACAGTCCTATGATTAGGTTTCAGTCTTTTAGTGAGTATCTGTCCCTGGGCTGTAA
Source organism: Corynorhinus townsendii (assembly GCA_026230045.1). NCBI lineage: Eukaryota > Metazoa > Chordata > Mammalia > Chiroptera > Vespertilionidae > Corynorhinus > Corynorhinus townsendii. The sequence goes on from JAPDVU010000006.1 coordinate 125,221,076, forward strand.
CCTTCACAAGTGCTTCTTAGTGCAGTATTTTCTTCTTCTTCTTGTCATCTAGTGTGACACAGAATGTCTAGCAGGGGTTGGAGTTGGGCATTTCTTTTCTCCAACATGAAACATTAGAGTGGACTGAAACTGGGTGTTTCATTTCCCCCAGGTAAATTAGGCTCCAAAAAAATCCCAGTAGATTAGACACTGTTAAAATAATCTGAGGGCAGATCTTGTTAAGAAGAACATAATGTTCTGGTATCAAACTGCCTATTGGTCCCCTCTCTTTGCCCGAAGACCAAAGCGATTTTTCCCTGACTTTCACTATGAGAACTTGGTAAGGCTCCTGGAAGTAAAACTCATAAAAGTGTGAGAATACTCTATGTCTGAGTCTGTGTCAAGTTTTTATGGCTCAGATCTGTTCACACTGGCCTGCAGCAATTTGTCAATTACAGTTTACGTTTGCTGCCTTATTGTGGGTTCCAGTGGAGGTGGGTTTCTGCTCTGGTGAGCTAGGGTCTTTGTGTTTGCTTGTCTCTCCAAATGTCCCAACGATTTGTCCTGTGACTTCACTTCTCTGAAGATCTAAGAGGAGTTGTTGATTTTTCAGTGGATTAGCTTTTTACTTATTAGAATGGAGTGACAACTTCTCAGCTCCTTAGTTGCTCGATAAGAAACAGAAGTCCTTGACTTACAATTTACTCCTAATCTTGCCTCATTCCAACCTGACACCACTCACCATATCTATTCAGTCCACCAAAATTTTCACTATCCTCCCCTGAACACAGGATTTTCCACTCTTCCCTGTCTTAGCACTTTTTGCCCTCCCTGCTGAACTTGTATCTGCCTAATACCATTCCCCTGAAAGAGTCCCCTGATCCTTGTTCTCTAAGAGACTCTACCATCCATGTTTTTTCAGTAATTTTAGCAAAAATATTTTTTATTTATAAAATTTAATTACGTGCTCATTTAAATATATTCCCACTCCATTAGAATGATGCTTTAGGAATGGGTCAGTCTGTTTCTTCTTTTTGTTTGCTTTTTAAAAACATTTTTTACAGTGCCTATTAGAGTCTTCTTAAAGATATGTTACCTCCTATGTCCCTTCCTCAAATAAATAAGATGGGGTGAACACGCATTTAGGAAAATGAAACAATCATTATCTTGTGTGAATGTTCCTGATGTTTTATAAAAAATTCGCATTTAAGATATGCCTCTTTGGTACAGAAATAATTCATATTAAAATTTCTGAGTGTGACTATTCAACTAAAACAACTCTGTCCTGACTACAGTTGTGCATTCCAGGGTACAATTAATTGGCTTTGATCCATAAACTATTTTTATTTTTTTCCACTTTAATGGTTTAGGAAAGAAGAAAGACTAATAGTCCTTAAAGCTTAATTAAAATTGGTTGATTGATGTCTACAAACAAAATTGATTATTATAAACTTAAAAATCATGTTCTTTCTTTGAAACAGATTTAAAAGAATTCATGCTCTTCATATGGCAAACTTTAAACTAGTGCATTTTTAAAGATAATAACTGATTTTGTTATCTCATATCTTAAGATTCTTTAGTGTAAAGATGACCATTTTTAATCACTAATTTCTTACTAAATGTTTCAGCCAGTGGTAGTTACTTTTGATGGATTATTTTATTTAATTCTTACACCAATTCTTTAAGTTATATATTATTATTATTGTCTCCATTTGACAGATACAATATCTGAGCACCAAGAGAAATTAAGGACTTGAGTAAGGTAGCAACACTGGTAAATTGTAAAGTAGGAATTAAAAAAAAATAACCTGGATAATAAATATTTATTCCTTACCAAACTTCCATATTACACAACCACAAAATTTCAAAAAGCAAAATACAATTAAAGAAACAAAGTTATTGTTTTGCTTTCATGTAATAATTTAAAATGCATTTGATTTGTATTGCATGCAAAGTAGAATTCTCTACCTGTATTTTAATTTTAGAAATCCTGAACATTTTAGTAATACAATAGGGTTTCTAATTCCACTTTCTTTACTAATTTTCCTCCATAACATTTTTATTTTTATTTTTGAACATTACAAAGAGAAGAAAATCCTATATAATAAAAGTCTAATATGCTAAGTGTCTGGTCGACTGGTCAGCCATTCAACCAATCAAAGTGTAATATGCTAATGATATGCTAAGACTGCTCAACATCTCACTATGATGTGCACTGACCACCAGGGGGCAGACAGTCGACCAGTCACTATGACATGCACTGACCACCAGGGGGCAGACACTCCAACCAGTAGGTTAGCTTGCTGCTGGAGTCCAGCAGATCGGGACTGAGCATGATGGGCGGACATGGCCTGGAGCCCTCCCACAATCCAGCCCCAGCTGGCCAACCTCCTGCATCTCTCCCCGCCCCAATCGTGCACTGGTGGGGTCCCTCAGCCTGGCCTGAACCCTCTTGCAATCTGGGACCACTTGGGGGATGTCTGAGAGCAGGTTTTGGCCCGATCCTGCAGGCCTGGCTGAGGGACCCCTCTGAGGAATTTGTGTACCAGGACTCTAGTATATACATTAAGAAACATTGCTACTATTATTTGTTTGAGCTAATATTATAAATGTGGCAAATTCTTTTGAGACATCAATGTGAGGATATGTATTTTTTCTAAGCTTCTAACTAGATAAAATTTTCATATTTAAGAAATTATTTGTTGTTGTGGTAAATAGAATGCTTCCAAGACCCTCCCCAAAAATGTCCTAATCCCCAGAATTTGTGATCATATTAGGGTGCATGACAAAGGGAGATTAATGTTGCTAGTTAGCTGACCTTAAAACAGGGACATTATCATGATTATCAGGGTAGTAATAATGTAATAACAAAGCACCTTAAAAATGGTAGGTGGAGGGGAGAGTCAGAATGTGACTTTGGGAGAAAGGTACGAAGGGATGCAACGTGACTGGTTTTGAAGATAGAGAAAGGGGGCTATGAGCTAAGGAATGGGGGTGCATCCTCTAGATGCTGGAAATAGCAAAATATCAGAAAGGGTGCAGCCCTGTCAACACTTTGATTTTAGTCCAGTGTGACCCCTGTCCGACTCTTGACCTACAGAACTATAAGGTAATAAATTTGTATTTTTTTAATTCACTACATTTGTGGTAACTTGTTACGTTAACAATAGAAAACCAATAGTGTTATAAATGAACCTACTTGTTTTTTTTATGTTAAACAGGAAAATATTTAGTTTTTGTCATTTTGTTTGCTATTCTAAAATATGAGACAAATATAAACAGAGTGCCTTGAGCTAAGTTCTTGAGACGACGTTGCTGTCTGTAACTATGTGTATGGTGTCAGTACCCATCATGTATGTAAGCATGTATCTAAAGTATGTATAGTAGGGATACTCCAAATCAATCGTCCTTACAATAATAGAACGGGTCTCCAGAATGTGTCAGCAGGGGGTGCTCCTGTATAGGGCAACACTGCTAACACAAACATCTGACTCCGGAAGGGACACACCAGGAGAACCAGTTCTGTGAATACAGACACAGTTGAAGAAAAATTCAGAAATTATGACTAAAAATATGCCAACCTGAAGAATCAGTATTTTGCATTTATTTTGGAATATTCATTCCATATATGAATAAATCATTCTTAAAGAAAGCAACTTGAACTTCAGTTTGTTAAATCTGTTTTTGCCATATTTTTGTCCTAGTGTAATGTGTACATTTCTATCATACCAACTTTTTAAGGTGGAAGACAAAATTGTAGCTACTATGCTACAAATTTCAGGTAGAATTTTAGATACTTATTATGCAATTATATAGCATAGAAGTATTTTATCATAGTTACCAGAATTCGTTGTAAAGCCAATTTGCCCTCTTGGTGGTTTCCTCAGTATTTTGTGATAATGTAGTCATTAATTAAAACATTTTTGCCTTTTGTTTTAGAATTTCCCTAAGCAATAATTCAGGAATATTCCCAGAATATTATTAGGCTTAACCTATTTTTATTTTCCTCTCTCCATTTCTCTCTGTTTTTAAAAAATATTTACTCACATGAAAGTTACTTGGCTTTATTATTCATGTTGTTGATGAAATGTATTTGTTTCAAAAATTAAATTTATTGCCCTCATTTAGGATGTCCAAACAAACAGTGAATAGTGATTGCATAAAGCAATTTCAAGAGAAAATTTTCACACACACATAAAAGTGAGGAATTCTACCATAAATGAAATCCATCCAAGTCTTCTGTGCTAGAGGTTTACCTTGATGCCTGCTACAATGTCTATACACTGTATGAGTGAGGCTGCATAAGCCACAGCTCAGAGGTCAGAACCCAGCCCCAAGGATGCTGGGATTTGGCTGCTGTTCTTGCACTGATTTAAACTTCTTCCATGATTCCCAGACAATAAAAAATATTATTTGTGCCTCGTAACCAACTCTCTGAGTTACACCCATGTTTTAATAACGCATTATTGACTTCTACATAGATTTCAGTGTGTCCATCTTGTTCCTTATTCAATCACTCTGTCTAGGACAAAGTTGTCCTCTTGCTTAATGAAATCATGTCTTTTAATCGTCACCCATTCATATATGTCTTAGTAACCCACAGCTACATGCTGCTTTTAATACTTTTCATCATCCTAGAAAATGCCTGGTAACCTGTAAGTAGAAGACTGATGTTGATAGTAGCTACTCTATAGTCCCTTGTATTTGCTGTTGCTGAAATCTTCCCAGCCAAAGAGAACAGATCTATTGAACAGGTCCAGCCAAGGTCAGACTTGCTTCTCTGTATATTTAATTCCAAGGTAACTATTATTAGAGAACCCTGCGTTTGGTTATGTTTACTTTTCTTAACAAAGCAGTAGGCACAGATATTATCCGAGGCCATTTAAAATGAATTATATGGAGACTTTACATAAAAGTGGGATATTTATAGATAGCACACTATTTGCAGAGAAGTGTTTCAGCTCATTCAAACTCATCAGGGCATTGGCTAATATTTAGATAAGCAGAAAGACAAATTAATGCTCAACCAAATCTAGTTTTGTTATGTGTCGGTCAGTGGGAATTGTTTTTAATGAGTTAATAATTCTTAGACTGTCTCCCAAGTACATGCTAATAGGCTCCATTTCCCCCCCACCCCCATTTGTTCTGCTTATCACAAGTGTGCGTAACTTCATATCTGCTTCAATGATGCAATTCTTTCAGAGTGTTTTGACCTTTTAGTCATTTTGGAATGCTTTTTACTCCTTTGCCACAGTATGGAAAGATTGATCAGTTACTATACAAGGCTCCTACCTTCTAGAAGGCTCCTTTATACATCTGGGTCAAGGCAGTTCACAAACAGCCAAACACATATTTTATTAGTTTAATATTGCAGGTGGTTATATCACTTTCATAAAAGAGCTTTTACTTTCTGTAATTTCAATGTAAAGTCTGGAAAGTGCAATGACAATCAATCACATTTGTTCAGTTGCTTTTTCAAAGCTTCAATGTTACACTGTGAAAAGCTTCTATTGAGCAGACACAGTGGGATTTCATAAGGGATTTTATTAGGCAGACTCTATGCTAGCTTAAAAAATGATTTAATTTGCAATGTGCACATACCACAGGTATTACCATTGCAGAAGAACCTATGGGGTATGGAATATCAATTTACATTTTTTCAAGATCCAATCATTTTAAATAGGTGTTGTGTCTGTGGGCCAATTCACCAGGGAAATAGGAAATGGAACGATAGAACAACTAGCAGGTGCAGTCAGTGAATTCATCTTCACTGGATGTTTGAAATCAGGAGAATCAAGTAGCATTTACTGTTTTCTTTTATTTCTGCAGCTGCAAGATGTAACGGAAAGTGCACCTCACTGGGACTCAAGAGTCTTGCATTCTATACATGGTTCTATGCCTAAATAGTTAGGTTCTCAGACATTACACTATGTAAATGAGGTGATCCTAATTAAAATGACTCTGCTGGAAGCATTCAGCAGGAAGGAATTTTTGGTTACCCCAAAAATATTCTCAGCCAATCCTATCTAAAATTGATAAAGCCTGACAATGGTTTGTCTTCCTGAAGGGTATCATTAATTTTTTTTGGTTGACTCTTAGCAAAGTATATGGTATATGCTAAGCATTCAATAAATGTTTGCTCACTGTTGTATCTTTACATATTTCCACCTTCATTTTATGGGTGGGCTATCAATCTAGATTGCCATCCTGAATCTCTTCTCAAACATCTTCTGCCTTTTAGTTCTCTGCACAGTGGAGAGTGAGAGGGGTGGTGTGTGCAAGGTGTTCCTTAGCAGATTTTAGCAAGCTTGTTATTATAACACTGAGACATAATTTGAATTAATAATACTTACATGGTGCCTACTTTCTTCTGAAAACTGTAAGTGAAACACTCACTGTATTTTAAGCTTCAAAATAGCTTTTAGATGTAAATACTATTATTTCTGTAAATGAGAAGCTAAGCATAGAAGGTAAGTCTGTACAAGTAGTACAACCTGGTACAACCAGGTGCAACCTGGATTCAAATTACTATTTTTATATGTTTTTATGATTTCAGAGAGAGGAAGGGAGAGAGAGAGAGAGAGAGAGAGAGAGGAAGAGAGAGAGAGAGAGAGAGAGAGAGAGAGAGAGAGAGAGAGAGAGAGAGAGAGAAACATCAATGATCCCCTACTGGAAATCATGCCTGCAAACCTGGGCATGTTTCCTAACTGAGAATTGAACCTTGATCTCCTGGTTCATGGGTCAACACTCAATCACTGAGCCACACTGGCCTGGCTCAAGTAATTCTTTGTCCCATTTCCAACATACTTGAAATGTAAGCACTTCAGTTATCAATTCTAAACTGGCAAGATTTGTTTGCATTCTCAATATTGTTAGGAACCCAATAGCATTAGCCCTCAATAAAAATGTGTTAAAATTTCAAAAAATATATTTTTATTACAATTTTGCAATATCAGCAATGTAATGTATCATAGACATTTACTATTGATCTATTAAACATATGAGCTATTTGATAAAAATACTAACTGAATATAACTTCATATTTATATATTTAATGAAATCTGAAAAATATCTCTGTCTCTCCCAGTCATGTAAAGAAATTTTGAATACTGAAAGTTTCTTGCAGGAATACTGAATCCCATAATGACAATGCCTCACATTAGCAAGGTAAGATCCTAAAGCAACTGAAAAGGTAATGAAAGATGATCCCCAAAGATTCAAAAAATGGCCAGTGTCCATCTTTAATCCATAGGTGGGTTAAATGTATGGGAACTTTTCTATATAGGTAAAGTACCCTTATTAATTAAGTTGTATTTCTGTACTACTGTAACCCTACTAACTCTCTCTTAGGTATCTTGGTGTGGCCTTTGAAGGAAATTGTGTATGCAAAGTAGGGCAAGGTTTTAGACAAGGATGAGAGGAGTATATCAGTCATAGAATCAGAGTGTTGGAGAATTTTAGAGATAGGGTAAGAGAAAACATACATTCAGGGCCAAGAGCACACAGGCTGTGATGGAGGTGGCCTAAATGTGGGTGTTGTATGAAAAGCAGATAAACTGTGAGTTTAGCCAGCCTTTGCATCCAAAGTCACTTCATATGATGGTCTCCCTGGAAGTCATTAGAGCTATTTATCCCGTATGTTCAGTAATTTGACTTCTGAGTACTTGGCAGTATTGTAGTTGCTCACCTACATTGATGCTAAACATGTCCAAATAACTTGCTTTAGTCAATGAAATGTTAATACAAGTTATATGCTCATCAAAGAGAACACCTTTACACACCTTGCCTTTTCCTGTTGAACAGATGTAAAAGCACGTGTCATAATAAATCCTCCTTCAGTCTGGAGAACCGGTGACTAGGATTATGAATGTCCCTCCTGCCAATAGCTTTGCACATGGAATAAGAAATGTGGGTAAAAATAATTTTATTTTTGAAATCACTGATACCTTGGAAGGTATTATTTGTTAACCAATCAGGTTGATGGTGCAGTGGTCTGATGTTCTCATGGGTGGGGAGTACTCATGTTCCTCAGTATTTCATTAATGTCATCTTGGCCATTGAGATTTGCTCTCTACTCCAGTCTGTAGGTAGAGACTGGGTAGAGATTGGACAGGAGCCAGTGGAAGTAAGTTTATAGTGACTCATGGTCTAGGACATAAATCAGCCTTGAAATGCTCTCTTAAAATAGGCTGCCACTTGAAGTCTTATGTTCATATTTTATAGTTTTATATCTTCTCTGACCATGTGTTCATGGGTGGAATAAGAGTTGGAGGCTCTCAGGGATTTACTTATACAACTGCCCTGACCTGCAGTCACCCCAAGCAAGGCTTTGCTACCGAAGGTGCCATGTTTGCAAAGGCAGCACAATGAGATATCCTATAGAAGTCAAACACCCCAAACCCCATCTTAGGTAAACTTATGATTCCCTTTGCCTGTTTTAGGAAAAGTATATAATGCTTGAGAATCAACTTTGGTTTTAGAGAGCAGAAATTCACATATTCAACTGGTTTACATAATATGAGAGTAAATAGACTATGAAGGAGAGCTTAATGTTTTCTACAGAAGTACCTATATTAATTAAGTTGTATTTCTGCTTTCATCTTGCTGGTGTGTCCAATAACGTTTCCAGGTAGTTGCATTATTGGAGTTATGGCAGTATTGTAGTGTTGTGGTGGCTTATTAGTGCAAATTCTACCCTGTACTATTTTTCCCTTTTAAATAGATTTTATTTTTAAGAGCAGTTTTACATTCCCAACAATGTTAATCATAAGGTGCTCAGAAAGCCCATATGTACCCTGTACACATGCACACATACATCCTCTCTATCAACATCTCCCACGAAAGTGGCACATTTGGTACAATTGATGAACCTACAGGACACATCACTATCACAAAACGTCTGTAACTTACATTACAGTTAACTCTTGGTGGTGTACATTCTGTAGGTCTGGAGAGATGTATAATGGCATGTATCCACATTTATAGTATTATATATAGAGTAGTTTCACTGTCCTAAAAATTCTCTGTGCTCTGCCTATTAGTCCCCCTTTCTTCCGTAATCCTGGCAAAAACAGATCTTTTTACTGTTTCCATAGTTTTGTGTTTTCCAGAACATAATCTAGTTAGAATCATACAACATATAATTTTTTCAGATTGCCTTCTTTCACTAAGTAACATCCATTCACTTAGTAAAGAACATCTTGGTTACTTGGAAGTTTTGGCAATTATGAATGAAGCTGACATAAACATCTGTGTTCAAGTTCTTAGTAGTTGGGTAAATATTACGGATCTCAATTGCTAGATAATATGGTTATGACAGTGTCTGTTGCTTCAGATCCTCACCAAAATTTGGTGTTGTCAGTGTTTTGGATTTTGGCCATCCTAGTAGGGACATTGTTTGAGTTTTCAGTTGGCTAATGACACCTGATGTGTAGCATCTTTCCAAACATGTATTTGCTACCTCTATATTTTCTTAGTGAGATATCTATCTGTTCATATCTTTTGTCCAATTTTGAGAGTTTTTGTATTGTACATATTTTGTTTACATATTTGTTTTAAGTCCTCTTTTTATATTGTGGATAGAAGTTGTTTATCATATATGTCTTTTACACATTTTTTCCCAGACTGTGGCCTGTTTTCTCATTCTCTTGACAGTGTCTTTAAAAGAGAAGACATTTTTAATTTTAATGAAGTCCAGCTTATCAATCTTTTTTTTTTTTTTATGGAACATGCCACTGGTGTGGTACCTTAAAGGTCCTCATCTAGATTTTTTTCATGCCTTGTTTTTAGGACTTTACCCTGTACTTTATTTCTTCTTCATTAGTCTTATGACTTAACAGAGCTACTTTTTAACTACAGTAAGTTGTTAATGAAGTTAAATGCAGAATATTTTGAAGACAAAACTCAGTCTGTTTCACTTATTTTCATTAAACAACTGTCTGCTTAACAGGGAAAAATATTCTTATTATGTAATAATCACCTTGCCCCACTTTTTATTTTTCATAAAAATAAAAGGAAACCTCAACAATCCTGAAATGACAAGTAAAATTAGTTTGTCTAAAGTGAAATTACAAATGGGAATAAAATTAAGTTCATAAATATGCTGCACATCTCATCTGTGTACATGTGAGCATATAATTGTGTGTGAGTGGAAATAACTCACAGAGGTAGAGAATTTTATTTATTTAACAGGACACCATGAGTTCAATCCTCCTTCTTTCTCCCCAGGGGAAGTGCTTATTGTTTGCTTCCTTTCTCTTGCCTGCTTGCTATGTAATTTAAGAATGATGCCTCCCTGTGGGAAACAAAACCTGATCAGAGAACAGGTTGCATTGCCTCCTAAAGAAATTATGCCTTAGTGACTGCTGATATTGGCTCTATAATAATGGAAATGTATAATTAATGCCTTTGCTTCAACAGTTCTGGTAATAGAACCACCTGAAACTGATTCAAAGAGAAGGATTTAATATTGAACCCTCTCTCTGTCTAACCATTAATGTGTTGGATTGTATGAACCACTGTGTACTAAAATGGGATAATTGGATTTTTGATACCTGGATTGGTTATTGTGCCTACAGTTGAAATACTAAATAATGGAAATCTGCCATGTAAAATCAAAGAGAATAAAAAGTCAATTCTATACAGATTCTTTTCTAAGTAAAAAATATCAAGCTATTATACATTTTTGCAGTGTACTTTATGTTTAGTACATTTTTATTTTCAGAATTGCATTTGCTTATGAGATGAAGTTCTGAATTGTATTTTTAAAATGTATGATGACCTCAACATTTTCAATTAACTTTTTTTTTTGTTTTTGAATTCACAGTAGAGTCTGAACATCTGGTAATATGATTCAAATGTCCTCCATCTTCTCCCTCCAGAGATTCAATTGACTATCTTCTATTTATATTTGGATTCAAATTTTCAAATGCCTACTTTATGCTGCTGCAATATGTGCTTAGGGATTTGAAATGGATGAATCCAATACATCTTTCAAGATTGATAGCTCTCCCAACCCTCAAAATATTAGTGCTAAGTAGAGCAATATTTTCAAAAGGAAAAAAAAAGTGTAATGGAGTGACTATGCTAATTATAGACAAATGCAATCCAGTAAAAGATTAATAATTAAATTAGCAATCCTACTTCAGTAACTATCATAATCAGGGGTGACAACTGGATGCAAAGGAAAAGTGAGTATTTTAGAGGAAAATATTCATAAAATAATTAAATATGTATTTTGCTAATTGCTGCAATTTAGAATACTACTCAAAACCTTCACCAGACTCTGGACCCATCATGCATGAATAATTTGCCTAACTATGTAACCTAGATGTACCACTTCTGAGATAGGCAATCCTAGATAATTTATATGTAACAACTTTTTAAAGTGGAGTGTTGACATTGGCTAATATCAGAGTGTGTGAACTGATTGTGAAGTATTTAGATTTTGTGAGCCAGTTCATATCACATTTGTTGCTTAAAATCAGCTGTGGCAGAAGTGTTTGCACTATAGAAATTGTCCAACATTACAAATCAGGGTCGTTTTTGTTTATTTTGCATTCTACTAAACACGTATTATTAAACATTTAGCAGCCCACAACTTCCTCTATACTTTGATTTCCATATTTGTAAAACATGAATAATAATCATACCTATCTTCAACATTTTTTATTTTAACGACATAAATTGATCTTTTGAAAGGTGTAGAGCAGTAATTAATGAACATTACATTCTCTATATTAAATACTATTATCTAGAAAAACTACAAAATCCAAGTTAGCAGCTGATTAAAGCAAGCTGTGATGCATTCTACAAATAGTGAGTATAGCTCCACCATTAGGCCCTTGGCTTAATTTAGTGACAAAACAAAGGTCTATGTCCTTCCCGAGCTTGCATTGAGTTGTGAGACAAAGACACAAAATTATGTGCATGATAAATTATTAAATAATCAAAATGTAGAATTTCCAAAAGTGTTATCTATTATTAAAATGAAAAAAGAGGATTTTCCCAGCCAGTTTGACTCAGTGGATAGAGCATTGGCCTGAGGACTGAAGGGTCCCAGGTTCAGTTCAGGTCAAGGGCATATTCCTGGGTTGCAGGCTACTTCCTGGCCCTGGGCCCTGGTCAGGGCGTGTACTGGAGGCAGCCAATCCATGTGTTTCTCTCACACTGATGTTTTCTCTGTCTTCCCCTCTCTCTTCTACTTTCTCTAAAAATCAATGGAAAAATATCCTCAGGTGAGGATTAAAAAAAAAATAAAAGAAGAAAAGAGGATTGAATAAAGAAATAAGGAGAGAAATCTTAGAATGATTAGAGTAGACATCATATGAGGATTACTCAAGTTATTTGTGAAAAATATACACATGCTGGCACAAATTTCTTAGTGAACTTTTCTAAAATCATTCAAAGTCTTATTGAACAGATCAATTCTGACTATACAGCTAATGACTCCAACTAACTCCATTATTCCCAGTCTGATTGTCTACTTGGCCAATTGATATTAATTTAATTTTATGAAAAAGCTCTCTAGATCATCCAGTTTTAAAGCATTTAGGATTTGAATACAATATCAAATAATCTAAATAATGTAAGAGGCTTTAAGTACCGGTGACTAATGCAGTGGCACAATATTTGTGCCTTGCCAGTAGGAAGTGCTCACTGGCAATGAAATACATTTTTAGTAGCCAAGTTGAAGGCCTAGGGAATCCAGGTGGAGAGATGCTGTGGGACTTGTTGCTATCTCCCTTCTAATTATTATTCCCACTTCACTGTTAGCTGCTATGCAACTGATTAAACTACAGCAGTAGAAACTATTATCATGGCTAAAAATTTTCAGGAAGAAATATCCTTTCCTCTTTGCCTTCTAAACCAAGAAAGAATATGTCTTCTTATGTGTCTGGAAGTCAGGTAATAGCTTCATTTTTTTAAATGTAGTGTAGGGCTGGTGAGCATGGAGTTGCAAGAAAGAAAGATTGAACTAGAAGGAAGTTGAAAGAGAAATACCATCTATAAAATTATTTTAGAATTTCTACCATTTCTCTAGATAAGTAACTAGCTGTACCCGGCCACGTGTTACTGTGGCTCAGTCTGGTTAAATGGAAAAGAAAGAAAAGAGAAAGCGCACGTTTCTAATATGTTTAATTTCACAATGCTTGTGAGTATACAATATTTTTTGTTGTTCCATTGTCTGTGCAGATATAGAGATTGTCTGGTTTGCCAACTCTAGAACACGCAACATGTAATTGTCCATGTGAGAAGCAATCTGTGTCTAGATCTAAACTGCACAATTCTAAAGATTGGCCCTGAGCTTTGTTGATGGTGAGTGCAAACGCCAATCGAATTGGGAATTGCAATCTCTTAAATTGAAATGGCATATCCATTGGAATCATAGGAATGCGAGGAATGAGGACATCTTCACCTTTGAAAGGTCCTGTCAAGATGTCAAGATTGTTGCTTCTATGACGTTGCTCATTAATTTTTTTACTGCAAGCCGCATGCTGTTGCAAAGCTTTGGCTGGTTGATATTTCCCAACATGATAGTTGGCACACCGATTTTCAATTGCAGTACGTGTGGTAGCATCCCTGGCAGGTCGAGTGAATTCAAAAGTCCTGTTGGATAATTAACCGCTTCATCTGCTTCCACAACAGTGTCGACGGACTTGTATGTGACTGACTCGCTTTGAATGTTAGACTGAATAATATTGTTAAGTTCGTAGACATCTTTGTTCTTGGCCGCAAGAATAGCTCGTTTACTCAGCCAATCGTGATTCTTATAATTGGTTTGAATATTGGGAAATACTTTTTCAACCAATTCTTCTTTTGACGTCACTAAATTGCAGAAGTTATGAGGCAATGAAATTCGTCCTGAGGTCAGATCAACCTGCACCTTTCCGTTCCCAATTTCCAGCAATTGAAGTGAGAATATCTCAGCTGATCCATCATTTTGCAGCTAGACACGCATATTTGTAGTTAATTTTAATGTCTTTATGTGTCACCACAAAGTAGAGTATTTCAGGCAAGCATTTATTTCGTCCGCTGGTGTTGATCTAGGAATTACAAGTAATGTTTGCCTGAAATCTCCTGCAAGCAATATTAATGTGTTCCCAAATGGGCTGGGTTGTACCGGAATGCAAGGCAATTGTAATCGCGTGATTGCTGAGCACGGAGTCGTGTTTGACGCTGATCTGCTGTTTCTCTTGATGTCTTTCAGCCACTCAGCCTGTCGCATTCATTCTGTTGAGAATGAAGCAGATCTGAAGCTGTAGAAAGCGATCGCTGTGCTCACAACCGTGCATCTTCAAGTCTGGTTGCACATCACTCTGCTGCTTTCTCAGCACATATTTGAGCCATTCTTTATCTGTTTCACTTGTTCACTGATGCCGTTCTTCCTCAGTTTGATTTGCAAGTACTCATTGCACTGCTTCCCCTCCACGGGTATGAAAACCTAGGTTTGATCTCCTGTGAGGCATTATTTGGATGAACTAAAGCAGATCGAACTATACTCACGAAATGAACGCTATGGTAAATGACACAGCTCAATTCCAACTCAATGTCACATGAGATATTTAAATCTAAATGAAAATAAATCGAAATCCATGAAAATTCAATTTAACAATGCAATCGGAAACATTGAAATGGAATCATAAAATATTTAGTATAGCATGTGTTGCTTTTACGTCCAACAGATGGCGCTGTTTTTCAAAAAAGCATGTTTTTTACCTGTCACAGGTGTGACATCTATATAATAGTAGGTATAACATATATAAAAACACGCGCATATACGAATGCAATGTTGTGTCAAAATTTCAAAGCAATCGGTGAAGAACTTTCGGAGATTTAAGATTTTGAACAAATGAACATTTACACATTTACATTTTTATTTATATAGATGGGTACCTATTTTTTAATAGGATTACTGAGTCAAGTAAAGAACAGTAATTCTTTCCAAAACTTACAAAAAGAGTAATAGTGTGAAACTTTAAATATTATTTACATATATATAAAACCCACCTCCACCTCTATCATTTACTTCAATAGTAGAGTTTTCTGGCTATATATCATGGACCACTTCTTTGAACTAGTGTTTTCTACATCAAAATAACAGAAATAGTCAAATCTCAGAGGGAAGGAGGGGTGGGATGGTGGGTGGGAAAAATTAAGCAAAGAACTTATATGTATAACCTATGCACACAGACAATAGTGTGGTGAAGGCCGGCGGTGGGTGGGGAAGGGGTGTGGACTAGAAGGGGTCAATAGGGGAAGAAGGGGACATCTGTTATACTTTCAACAATAAAGATAATAAATAAAAAAACAGAGGCTTTAAAAACCTCTCTCAACATATTTAGTAGATACTGTTTTTCTATTATAAATTCTTACCAGTGTGA
Source organism: Corynorhinus townsendii (assembly GCA_026230045.1). Classification (NCBI taxonomy): domain Eukaryota; kingdom Metazoa; phylum Chordata; class Mammalia; order Chiroptera; family Vespertilionidae; genus Corynorhinus; species Corynorhinus townsendii. Next base: position 125,236,438 of record JAPDVU010000006.1, read on the forward strand.
ATGCCACTTAACATAAGACATTTTAAAATAAAAATACACCATTTTGTGTAGTAAATGTGCACATCAATAAATCCATGAATAAAATAAAACTGCTAATAATAGAATTATTTCAAGGAGTGCTTCACAATGGAATATCAAGGTAAAGAAATGAACTTAAATGTTCTCTTTATATGTTACTGTGAAAACATTGCATAATACTAACCTGTTAAGCATTTGATTTTTAAAAAAATAGACATATCTTCATTAAATTTTATTTAAGTATATCAAACTGATTTCTTTTAATATATATAACATTGTATACTTCTATTTTATGTATTTATACAAATGTTTACATTTATATTATCATAGTAAATACATTGAAGTGAATATTTTACCTTAGGTAATTAGTGAGAATACAATAAAAAAAAGAAAGAAATGTAGAAGAATAGGAAAGAACAAAAAAAGAGGAAAAGGTGTCATAAATTAAAGTGCTCTGATAGGTTTGCCATTTCCTGTCAGGCATGGTTTAGTATCTGGTTTCCAAAATGCAGGTTACTTACATATGCTTCTGCCATGATATAGTGTGTACATCACAGTAATACATTTAAAAAACTAAAGGATGAGATTTAGGTGAAATTAAATTTAAAACATTTTATCTATTAATAGTCAAAACTAGCCCTTAGCTGGTTTGGCTCAGTGGCTAGAGCATTGGCCTGCGGACTGAAGGGTCCCAGGTTCGATTCTGGTCAAGGGCATGTACCTTGGTGGAAGGCACATCCCCAGTGGGGAGTGTGCAGGAGGCAGCTGATTGATGTTTCTAACTCTCTGTTTCTCTCACATCGATGTTTCTACCTCTCTTATCTCTCTCCCTTCCTCTCTGTAAAATACCAATAAAGTAAATTAAAAAAAAATAGTCAAAACTATATATAATATAACTTAGTTCTCACTAATTAAACACATTTCAGTATCCTTAAATACAGGATAGGTTCTGAGAAATGTGTCCTTAGGTAGTTTTTCTTTTCCTGGGAACATCATGCTTGCACTTGCACGAACCAGGGTGGTATAGCCCACCACTGTAAGTGTATGTGCTAGACTTTTACAGAACTGGCAGCATTGTAGGTTTGTCGACACCAGCATCAGCACAAACCCCTGAGGAACTGTGCGTGGGCCCCCACAGTCCGCTTTTCTTCTTGTGATGCAGGTGCCTGATTTAAGCTCTGGCTGGCTGGCATCCTCGTCCACGCGGGCTGTCTGGAGTACCAGGCCCCCAGCTCAGGGCGGGGAACCCGAGCCCCGCCTCCCCCCACTGAGGCGCCTTTATTTCAGAGACCTTGGTTAGTTGGATAACTGACCATGTGGGCTACTTGTTCTTTTCTCTTCCCACACTTTAAATTCCTGCTCTCAGGTTCTAAATTTATCAATGAAAAAGCGAGCAGGAAACGCTAGGCCCACCCCCACCATGACCTCAATAGAAGCAGAAGCCCGGGCCCACGTGCGCCCCGTTCAGCTCTACTCACCACCTCGCTCTGTGGCTCCTGGCGGCTGGCTGAGAAAGCTCCAGGTCTGCAAGTAATAAATATTTTTTCTTCCAAGTTTCCTATGGTTTTCATGCAAGAGCGTCTTGCAGTCTCAATAACCACACGGCTCCGTCCAGTCCACACTGATTTGTAAAGAAGAGGCTCTGTGGAAGCTGTGGGGCCAGGTGAGCGCCTGCAGGCGTTTCTGACCTACGGCGTTGCTATCCATAGAATGAGCCCGCAGGTCCAGCAATGCCTGGTGCTATGATGGAAAGGGTGGTTGGGAAGTCACTAGGCAATAATTTTTCAGCTTCATTATGATCTTATGGGACCACCTTTGTATTTGGGGTCCATTGCTGATAGAAGGTCATTCAGTGGTGCATGAGTGTACTCTACTGATAGAATGGGGCCCTGATTCATCTGGGCGGGAATCCCACTCTGACCCATTTTGGGTTGACTAAGTAAGCTCTCTGTATCTTAATTTCCTCTTTAATAATACGGCAATAATGACAGTACAACCTCATAAAACTTTGTAAAAGATTAAAAAGAGGTCGTTTTAAAAGCCCTCTAGAAACTTTTAATAATAAATATTTTATCTTAATTTAACTCTCTGTGATTCAGAAAGTCAAAGATACTTATTTGAAATCACTTCAATTTTTGCTCATATTCACTTTCATTGGAGAAACAACTATGTCACAGCGATATCTTAATTTTTTTATACTAAGTATTTTATTTCTATGCTGCTGCCAGTGCATATAAAATAATCATTCTTGTGAAATAGAAATTCATGAAGTCAGACAGGTGGATGTTAAGGACTGAAAAAGCAGAAGTTTGAATAGTATGGCACATGTTATAGGGTAAGCATTTTGTACAGGCTTCAGATTTAGCTTTCTTTGAATATTCGCCGGTTCAAGAAAAGTGGTTTAGAACACCTTCAAAATTCGTTTTACTACAAAAAGGAACAAACTTTCTGGGGTCTGAAGGGATCGAGGTATGAGCACGCTGATTTGATGTGAAGGCTGTTCATATCTCTCCTCATTTCCGGTAGCATCAGCATAAATCGATTTGCAGATGGTGCTTTCTGTATATCTTCAGATCATCTTCCTTCTGTACATTTCTGTCCGAATTTCCCCTTTATGTGAGACATCAGTCGTATCGCAGCATAGTGTCCCTCTAATGACCTCATCTTAACTTGGTCTTCTCATCTGCAAAGATCCTATTTCCAAATAAGATTACATTCACAAATACTGGGGTTAGCATGTTAATATCTTTCAGGGGAAGACAATTCAACCTATCGCAATATGTAATACAACTTACTGTCTATAGCAACAACATATTATTTCAATGAAAGCATCTTTAAGTACACTCCATATCACCAATCTAGAAAGAAAATTAGGTTCCTCTTAAAGGTAGTTACTTTCTCACTCATGGTTAAAAATACCTTTACCTTGAAGAAATAGAATAAATGTGTTTTTTTTTTTATTTATACCCACTCAAAAGAATACCTGTCATTATAGAGTCCGCAAATTTGGAAATCTGTTTTTGCATAAATTGAAAATGTACAAAACACAAGAAGAGAGAATTTCATCATTATTAAAGAAAGATATAATTTCACATTTCAAATAATTCTTGTAGATGTTTTATATGAGCTATTATCAGCTATAAGCCACTGGTTATCATTTCTACTTCATAATATGATGTATACAGTAATATTTTAGATCAGGGCCTTAGTAATTAAAGAAGATTTAGTTCAGTTATTTGCCCTTGTGTTTTTGCAGTACTTCGTTATATTTGGTAATGTGTTCACTTTCCAAAAACCTATCATGACCTCTGTACAAATTGTAATAGTTAATTCAGTTAACACTAAATCAGTTCTCATTATTTACAAACTGAGTAAACATACCATAGCCAATCTGTGTATATTCTAGATTAAATATGAAAACAACACTAGAAGTTCTGATATTTTCTTCTCAATGAAAGGCATTTCCACCGATACAGATAATCACATTTTGGATGCTGAAGCAAGGGGAATTTTACAGGTTGTATCCATTAACACAAAATTCTACATATATAGAAATATAGGTTAAAAGAGTAAGTGTCTGTTATCTAGTAGCTTCATTAGTAGTCATAGCATTTTTATGGACTGTACATTAAGGGAACAAAAGCCAACCAAGTGTTCTGAGCTCTGTGCTAACCCTAATACACCTGAGCACCTATATTTCTGTAGGCTCTTTTTATAACAGTTTGTGTTTACTAATCTAAACTAAAAGCAAAAACAAAAACAGCAACAGCAACAACAACAAAAACTTCTTCCTCGAACACATCACTTCAGGCGCACAGCATGCAAGAATTCCTTTGAGCTACTCTTGGTGCAGTAAACAGATTTCCCATATTTACTTGCCTCACAAACAGCTATTTTTAATCATCTCCTTAGTTTTAAGGCATTGGGGGATAATTTAATTTTAATTGTTTTGTTTTCAGGTTTAGTGGGTACCAATTTAAAGCCAGAACTCTTTTCATGCCTGTGTACATGAAATGATGCACAGCTCAGTGAAACATAATGAAGAAATAATTCTGGCCCCTCACTTAGTATGTTGATGTGCTGAAGAAATTTAAAATCATAGTTCAATAAGTTATAAAATATGAAAGTACTGTGCCAGACGTCTTGTCAGCAATCTTAAGATATGGGTCCTATAACCAATATATACATCAAAACCATGGGACACGGAAAACACAAGGAGGAAGCATTATGATACATTTATCATTTATACTGCATGCGAGGTTAGGACCCCTAGCTTTCTTACGATGGTTCCACTTGAGTGCTGTAGGAATAAATGTAGCGCAGTGCTCCTTCCCCTTCACAGTTATGCATTACACTGTAACAGATCCGCCAGCCAGAGACACTTTTCACTCAGGCAGAAATGAAATATAAGGGACTGTAACAACACTGTGCCTCTTACATACTATGTTTCCTTAAACTATGCACAGTGTGCAGGTGATCCTTTATATAATATATAAACAGTACTTTCATATGCTTTCAGAAGTCCCCCTGGTCACATTAATATCTGTAGAAACTCTTAAGCTGACTTCACCAAATATATCAAACTGAAGTCAGGGAGCATTCAGTATGATTGCTGGATTTTGGAATTATTATGAGATATTAGCCGTGATTCAGAGGCCTTAAATGTGGTCAAAGAAAGCAAAGGCGACAAGGAAGCATTTTTCTTCAGGAACTGTCCTAGAAAACAATTTCAATTGTTTCCACTTTTTGGTATGTGCTGCTGATTCCTTCTGGTCTTCCCCAGAAGGTGTTTTCCACAACAGCCCCAGGGGTCACGGGACTCCTTGCACTGAATGCCTGCATCAGGTTGCTAAGGGGACTTTCCACTATTCCCCTAAGGAGGGGAGTCCGGCTCTGAGAATTGTTAATGGAGTTTCCCTACACAAGGTGCATCCTCGTTTCCTTTGCAATCTCTTGGTATATGTGTTGTATTTTCCATTCAGTTCATGGGCAGTAGGTATGTAAATGTCATTCCTATTGTTGCTATGGGAATTCTAAGACTCATTCTTCTTTAATTATTTGTAGTATGTGACTTATTTAAAGGTATTAATGAAATCAGGAAAAAAATATATGCTGGAAAAAATGACCTTTCAACAACATAGTCTTTTAACAACTAACAGAGCAATTTTTATCAATGATTTTTATTTTTAAAAAAAGATGATATTTCAGTGGGGGCTGAGGAGACAGTGGATCTCAAGGGTTTTACATATATCATAAATATGCCAACATAGAAATCAGATTCAACGTACTGATTTTGCTAATAAAGCAGCAGAAGAGGTTTCTTTATTTGCCAGGTACAAAATGCTTTTGTTTGTGGTATTTGACAATTGTAGACAAAGGCCTGCATCATAAAATATAGTGGCAACATTGATTCATATCTTTAAATTTTACTATGCAATAACCTTTTGTGAAAATATTTTTTTAAAATTATGTCTGGCTATTTTAAATAATTTTAACTCATTATATCTTTTTATTTGATGTTTAACTTTCTTTCTTTTTTACATTTAATGAGATCAATAGTATTATGTCAAGGAATACCGTCTCAGTGCAGTATACTGTACATAATGTCAGTGCACTCAACACAAACTGGTCTTTTGGTAATATTCACAAGTTTCCTGTTATTCACAGTTAATAAACTTTCCTCGAGCTATCCAACACAAAGAGAATAACTCCCAATAAAATTTTATTAATAGTCATTTGAAATTTTTGTATATGCAAAATGTTAAAATACAGCATATTAAATATATAATCTTTGACAAAAATGTTACCAGATGGAGTTTATCCCCTTAAAATGAATCCATTTTAGAAAGCTGTTTCAGTGAAAAATGTGTGAGATTAACTGACACAAATGTATTCATTTATCTGATTTACATCTATAATGTCAAGCCATTGTTCCTTTTTATCTTTTGGTACACCAAAAAAATATCATTTGATAGAAACTTACAGCTTAACAAGTACTTAAAGAATCACTCATTTTCCTGAAATTGAAATAGAATAAATTTAATATATGGGAAATATTAGAATATATGTGTATATATATATATATCCCCCTCAGTGGTGGCTAATACTTACTTGCTCTTAAACATTTATTGAGCTGCATATTTATCTTTTCATGCGTTTCAACAGGAGTGTTTTAATAATAATTTTGAAGTCTGATATAAGGACATTAAAGACATGGTTCTTTCTTTGAAGTATCAAGACATCCTCATATTAACTTCCTAAAGTAGTTGTATGCTCTCTTGACTAGCCACTCTGACTCCTGCTATGCTTTCGCCTTCAAATTGATCTTCATTAATTCATTTAAAAAATATATTTTTCTTTTATTTTATTCTATTCTTTATTGAGGTATTACATATGTGTCTTTAACCCCCCCAATGCCCCCCCACCCCTCGTGCCCTCACCTCCCTAGTGTTGTGTCCCAGTAATCCCCACTCCTAGGAATATATCCCAAGAAACCGGAAACCCCAATCAGAAAGGATATATGCGCCCCTATGTTCACAGCAGCACAATTCACCATAGCTAACATTTGAAAACAGCCTAAGTGCCCATCAGCAATGAGTGGATTAAAAAACTGTGGTACTTGTACACAATGGAATGCTATGCTACTGTAAAAATGAAGGAATTTCTACCATTTGCAACAGCATGGATGGACCTGGGGAGAATTATGCTAAGCGAAATAAGTCAGTAAAATTATATATATTTTTTAGTATTTTCTGTACATGGGCACTGGAACCATGTGGAGAGAATGGTGATTAACAGTGATATGGCCCTGTCGTAATGAGCTTACATTTCTGGTGCCTTTGTGACATTTCTAAATCTTAGGGAAATGACTTTTAAAATTCTTTATAGATCATATAACTAAAACTTTATTTTTTGAAAAGCTGGCTAATGAAGGATCACTTTTCACTTTACTTTCCAATCATATTAAATTCTTTCCAGAAATTTAATTTGACAAACATTTGAATAGGAATTAAATAGTCACACATATAATTTCTTTGCACCATTCTTCTATTATCTTTTTAATTTCTAAAAGAGCTAAGCCTCTTCCTAATGCTATGACTTTTCCTTCTCAATCCAAGTGCTAATGTGATTTCTACCATAGGTTTTCATTTAGGATGCTCACCCTGCCCATGGCCCTAGAGATGCCCCAGTGGGTTCCTGATACTGTGCCCTGTTTCATTCTGGTCTTAAACCCAATTAGAAGGTCCTTGAGATGTGTCAGAGAAAACACTTACTGGGCAGGTCGAACTGGTAAGGAAGACTTTATTCAGGACAGTGCAGTGAGGGTACGGATCACTCAGCTCACTGCAGCAGAAGGCCGAGCGAGGGTTTTAGCTATTGGAATAGCACTAGAGAATATCAGTGGGCGAGGTTGAACAATGGAATTTCGCCATCTGTGTTTGCTTATTGGTACTCATCCTGGTCAAACTTCCAGCCTTCTATAAAGACCAGGAAATAGAGGCCATATTTTACTTAATGATTACATTTCCAAGGGATGGCTCCCAAATCCCAGAGAAAGACATCCTGGGTTGTACAACTGGCTGGAGGCTGGGAGAAGATTTTCATTCCAAAGCAGCACAGAAAGTGTTTGAAATGGCAGATTTCTAAAGCACATGCTCTAAGCGAGAAAGATCAGTGATATAGTCGGAAGAAAGCCATCCAGAGTTTAGTCAAGCTGGGGGGAACCTGAGGGCACTCTCGGTCAGTTTCCATAATGGATTCTATCATGCCTGTGGAAACATCTCTCCCAAATGACTGATGCCCCCTTTTAATTTGAACCCCAGCAGTTCTCTACCTGGTTTAAATTAGAATTGGTAAAGCGAGAAAAATAATATTTCAAAAGTGATGATACCATTTGCTCCTGTTTGGAATAATCTCACAGATAATAATAATTACAGAGGAACTCATTGTTAACTGCTTAGTAATTCTACCACTTAATTAAAAATGGACTGTGAAGTTCCTGCACATGATGGGATGATACTAAACCATATAAAATATACTGTGAATCAGCTGCTTTTTCTTTTTTTGAGGAAAGAAGGTGTAGGAATTACAGAGCCATTTTCCAAATCCTCATCTTCTATGTTTGAAGGTTTAAGAGAAGGAAGACATTTTGATCCAATTAGATAGGTCTTCAAGGATCAGAATGTCAGCCAGAGGGCATTTCAAAGATAGGATACTCAAAATCCATTGAAGGTAGGACATGGTGTCTAATAAAAGAAACTAAGGTAGTGAGAAAGAAAATATGTGCATTTGACATACAGCTCATTCTCTTCAGGGAACTGAATTTGGAAAGCAAGAAATTAGAACTCATTTTACAGGGAACCTCTGAGATTTATTCCGTATCTCCTCCGCAACTAGGCCAGTACTGAATAAATAATACAAAGTGAACAGTGGTTGATTTTTCTTTCCACTAGAATAATACAAGGCTAAATGGGTTGATAAAGACAAATGTTAATATAAAAGTGATTTGGGAGAAAAATTCTATTATTGAGGTATAACACTCAAAAGTGATAATAATTGTAGGTAGAAAAGGACCTCGATGTTGCTCCACATTTGTGGTAAGGTATACCATTATCATTACAACATTATAGAGTCAAGAGAATAATAATACTATTTAGGTTTGGGGCACTATGCCAAGTCAATAATTACTTTAAATCTCACAGCAAAACACTACATTACAAGTTCATAAATGAGGTAACAGCGGTGTGGGGAGACTAAATAACTTACTAGTAGGCGCAGCACTAATATTTGTGTATTAGTTGTCAACAGTTGCATGTACTTTGGCCATCATATGAAATGCATTGCAATTTGAATTCCAGCATACCAAATACTTATCTTGAAGACAGAAGTAAATCTGGATAGTGTTAAAACTTGACACTGAAGCCCTTCTCCTTTCTCTCATATCCTACAAACACTTCAACAGCCATTCCCCTTAACTCTATAGGTAACATATATTAAAAATCCAAATTACTTTGCACCATCATTTATGCTGCCATGCTGTTTAGACCTACCATCACCTCATACCTGGATGAGCCTCTTTGCTTCTTCCCCATCTCTATGGCTTATGACCTGAGAAAGGGGCCCTGCGCAAAGAGAAAATATAAAAAAGAGAAGGGAGAAAGCTATCGCAGCTTCTCCAGGTAAGCCAGTTCCTAGTCAGCAGTGTACCAGGTAAATGCAGCCACATCAATGAACTCAGGCAATACCAGAAGGATGGCATAGCAAACAAAACTTTGTTGAGAAATAACACGTTCTTACTGCTATATGCGATTGAATGTTGAGTGTTTTTGCATGTATCCATAGATAAGATGGGGTTTTCTAGGTACAATAGCTTTTTTCCATGAGTTGTTGTTTTTTTTTAATCCCTCTCATAAATTTTCATGCTATATCTTTTGAATTTTTGTTTTGCTATGTTACTTTTTTTTTTCCTAACAAATTGCAATTATTGGGGAGGAAAAAAGGCAAAAAACAGGTGTAAAGAATTACAGAGTAATTGAGTGTGTGAAATCCCATGTGTTTTCTGTTTTGATTTGTTTTATTTCTACCAGTCTGAAAAAGTTTCACAGCAACTTTGTAACTTAACCCCAAGCTTCTCTCTTTCCCTTTGATCTCACTTAGCTGGGTCTATTGAGAACTGAAAGTTGAATTTGTTTCATTGTCAACGAGAATTTTCTCTATTTCAGAAGAAAAGATTTGAGACACAAAATTCTGAGTCTATTTGGGAAGTCGTTTTCTCAAAGGACCTCTATCTCTTCTAAAGCAAACAATTTGATCAACATTAAAAAAAAACAAAAAACTTAAGGTTTTTAAATAGTAAAAGTGATTTTACTGCAAGCATATTTTTTCTCAATTGGAAAGAGAATCAGTTGCTGAAAGTTATGATTAGCCCTAGACACTATTCCTCTTTGTACTTTAATTTCATGCTAATTTACAGGTATCATAACTGGATAAATCCTTATTTAAAACATCACTTTAAATGTTGAAAGAAGGAGATTTGGGGGGGTTACTATGATCTTAATCCAGGAAACCAGTCTCAAAGAGAGTACCACTTAAAATGTCAGTAGTTTGTATATATATTCTACTTTTTAAAATATATTTTTATTGATTTCAGAGAGGAAGAGAGAGGGAGAGAGAGATAGAAACATCAGTGATGATAGAGGATCCTTGATAGGCTGCCTCCTGCATGGCCCCCACTGGGGACTGAGTCCACAATCCAGGCATGTGCCCTAGACCAGAATCTAACCCGGGACTCTTCAGTCTGCAGGCCAACTCTCTGTCCACTGAGCCAAACTGGCTGGGGGGATATGTATTCTTGTGATTAAGATATAACAAACAAGGTGGAATGTAATTTGAAAAAGGATCTCATCTGAGGACAACTTGTAAAATTAGATAGTTGAGGTATCTGGCCTCATTACAGACAGAATTAATTTTTAGACTTTCTTTAAGAATTTATTGAAATATTTGCCTAAAACACAAACATTGATTATCAAAGGATTGCAGTTAACTTAGGGAAAGGCTAACTCCTTTCCTTGGAAGGGGCTGCCAAGACTCCTCAGTGCCTTTAGTCTAATCACTAGCCACAGACAGCAGCTAAAGCTCCAGAGAGATATTTCAGCAGCGGGGGTGGGGAGGGGGGTGGTTGCCATTGAGAACTCTGGGATCTAAACCCCAAGATTGCCCACCTCCCCCGCCCCCCAGCCTAGAGCACCAGAACTGAGAAAGGTGCCCATGCAACATCTGGCTGTGAAAAGAAGCAGGATTGCTGTCTGAAAGGAAGAGACATCTGGAAATGCACGCACCCTCTTAAAGGGCCAATGCACAAAACTTTGTGCAGCTCCTCACCTTGGGTTTCGGCAGAGGGAGGGCAGAGTGGACTGAAGCTGTGTGAGCAGAAACCAGAGTTGAGGGCTCTGGGGTTAGAGCTCAGAAGGCAGATACTCCAGTCTCCTGTGCTGAGCCATTCTCTCATACTGCAGCGGACATCAGCCAACACAGAAATAGTGGTCTGGTGTGAGTGAATCACAGTTATACCTATTTCTTTTATTAGATCAATACTCCTTTTGTCAGGTAATATATTTCTTTTGTAATGTATTATCCACTCTTGCCCTGGTTGGTGCGGCTCAGTTGACTGGAGCATCATCCTGTATACCAAAGGGTGGTGTGTTCCATTTCTAGTCAGGGCACATACCCAGGTTTCGGGTGCCATCCCTGTCAGAGTGCGTGCAGGAGGCAACTGATCAATGTTTCTCTCTCTCTGTCTCTCAGTCTCTCTCTATCACAAATTGAACAAACAAACAAGAAATTAGCCACCCTAACTCAAGCTTCCAAAGCTAGGAAAATGACTTTCTTTGCCTTTTTGAAAAATCCAAACTGAAACCTGTTAAAAATGGGAATTCTAAGGAAGCAGAAACATTGGTAAACTGCTGTTAAGATCCACATGATTAATTCATTCACTATATGGACCCAGGTGTATTCTCCAATTCTTTTGGTATCGATATATTTTATATTTGTGTTCATATTTCATGGCCTTTATTCTCAAGGTCACCCCACTTGTTAAAGCTTCTCTAGGTCCAGTCATATGGAGCAATGTGGACATTAGTTGTCATATTCCTGGAAGGTGTAATGTCACCTTATAAAGCATTTTCATAACCCAGTGCAGTGGGGAGATCTTGTAATTCAAGAAAATGTGCAAACTGTGCCTCACATGGTTTTATGTGTTTTCTTTCTTCAACTTTTTTTTTTTTTTGCCCATAATTAGTAATATTAATGGCTCCAAAGTGGCTTTCGGAGGCTCCTAATAGTTAACTTAAATAGATTTTGTTAGCACCAGCCATGTGAAAAATGCTGCAGTATTTGCTGTTATAATGAAGATAAGTAAAACACTCTCCCTTTCCTCAAACACTTTTAATTTGGTAAAAAAAAGAAAAAGTTGAATGTAGGTACACAAATCGAGTCAGACAACAAATAAGTCATAGCAAAGAGTGGCAAACAGTGCTAAGTAGCATAGCACAGGAAAATTAGATATAGAGAGTGAGTTTAACTTTTTCCACTCTGTGGTGTTAGATGGTTCCTGGTGATGATGAAATCATTCTTTCCCTTATTCTCTCTTAGTCCATGCCTTCGTTTGGAATTGTTCTTCAAATATATAAGCACACACTGATACACTATACACCATGTTGAGCATGGTTTTACAGGCTGATTCCCATTATTGAGGACAGATGTTACACACACTTAGTTTCACCATTCTGACATCTTCGTATTAGTGTTCATCCATTAGCATGTATCCCATTAGCTTTGCATCATAGAACTGACACAGAACTCTACGAGGTTATTTATTCACTTCACATTCTCTCCCTTGATAGTCACATCCACATCAATAGATCTGTGAAGGATTATAAAATACCCATTTTCCTCAGCTCCTTAGTTTACAAATTAGGAAACAGAGACCTAATGATTTATCTAGAACTCTAAATTACCTTTTCATACTCTCAACACAGTGTATTTTCATGCTGTTAGAAAAAGTCTTATCTTCTGGTTGATCAAGCTCATGAACTCAAATCCTGGATTCCCAAGTGTAGTTTTTTAGATTTAGAAAAACTACAAATGACAAATACATGGTGCACAGTAGACTTATTTCTTCTGTACTTAATACCAGTGAAATAATAATTTTAGTACTTATAAAATGTTACTATTAAATGACACATCTTTATAAACAGAACTCATTCCTAATAAAAGAGGTACTATTTTAGAATTCTGCAGGAAAAGTTTGCTATATGGTCTTTCATTAAAATGGGCATCTTAAATTGGTCAACTCTTTGATTTCAGGGTAGAGAAGTAAGAGTAAGCCCAAATGTCTATGCATATTTGTTAGTTTTCTTCTTAATATTTTAGTCATGGGATCAGTTATGGTAATATTTCTCCCAGTGTCTAAGTCACACATAGATAGTGGATTATCTCTTAGAGAGATTAATACACTTGGTTTTATTTAGAATGAAACTAAATGGTTTAAAGATTTAGTGATATTAATTTTATATTTGTCCATGCAGCTGTATTTTTACTCACTAGAGGTCTGGTGCACGAATGTGCTCCGGGCGGGGGGGGGGGGGGGGGTGGGTGGGCCTGGCCTGTGCCCTTTCGCAGTCTGGGACCTGTTGGGGGGATGTCCGACTTCCAGCAGGGAGTTGACCTAAGCCAGCAGTCCGACATCCCCCAAGGGGTCCTTAGCACTGCTGCAAAGGTGAGAGAGGCTCCCGCCACTGCTGCTGCACTTGCCAGCTGTGAGCCCAGCTCAAGGCTTATAGCTGAGTGGCGCTCCCCCTAAGGGAGCACACTGACCACCAGGGGGCAGCTCCTGTGTTGAGCATCTGCCCCCTGGTGGTCAGTGCGCATCATAGTGACCAGTTGTTCCTGTGCTTGATTGATTTGCATATTAGGGTTTTATTATATAGGATTATACAAAAATTAGAAACTGAATATTAACTATTTCTATTTCTGGAAGCTCCTATTTCTTTTTCTGGAGGATTTAGTTTGATAAAGGAAATCAAGTATTGGAGTGGGTTTAAGACTCTTGAGGTCTCATACTTTCTGTAAGTTTACCTTGGACCACTAATGTCAGCTAAATGAGTATCCATTTCCTTATTTGATAATCAACAGGCTTGAACAACTTTTCAGTAGTACTTTAACCAATATAACCATGATTAGTAATCTTCTACAGACCCCTGTAATAAGCTAGACTCTCGAAGAACAAAGAGGAATGAATCTGCCACTATCCTTTAAGGTCCATGCTTGTTGCAGAGGAATGAGGAAGAACCATCCCATATGGAGGCATACTGCCCTCCTAAACCTTGTCTCACAAGCTGGCAATCATAGTTCAGAGATCTGGTAATAAACTTTGAATGTCCAGAAGTTCAGTTTATCAGCTCACCCGCCAATAACAAGTCTCCTGGGAGTCTGACCTACTAATAAAACTCACACAGTATTGATGTATGAATCAGAGGGATGATTTATTAATTTAGAGCAAACATATCACCAATAAATCAAATGCAATATTTAACTTAATTGGCCCACCCAGTTTTTCTCGATTGAAGACAACTGAAGGGCAGCTTGTTGAGCATGTAACCAGAGAGTAGTATATGGCATGTTTTTAAAGGTATGCAATTACATAGTGAACCAAAATGATATCATGAGTTTATATGTCTCAAAATAGCTGGTCCACAAACTATTTGTATCTAGCTATTGGAACTAAGAAGCCTGTGCCAGCTGACCTAAGTAGTATACTATTGGTCCAGTTGATTTAAATGATAACACAAGCTCCTTTTATTTGGTGATACTTTACAGACCATACTTTGGATTACCCTAGTTGAGAGCACCATCTCCCATGAAGCAATGGAGACACAATGATAGTCATTTTCAATTTTACACCTGTTTTGCCATACTTCCCACTTAAATACTTTACCTGGTAAGAAAGTCCTTTATTAAACAGGGTACTTGGAAATGATTAGTAATATTGTTTTATCATGGCAGTCACATTCCAGACATACTTTCCCATAGCTATACCAATTTCATGCAACCTAATATAGACACTTGCCAAATTTCTTCACCCTCAGTGACCATTAGTATCCTTTCATAGCCCCAAATTCCAGCTGCTAGCCTCACAACTTTCCCCTCCGTACCTTTTATGTCCACAGCAGTTCTCTCTGCCCATGCACACTAGAAGAGAAGTGCAGGCTTGAAGTGCTGGAAATTAATGCCCAGTGGGAACTGTTGTCAGCTAACTCAGACATGAGCTACTAAAGAATTCTCATCCTGTCCCTCATTTTGATAAGTGTTGGGCCTATGTGTGAAATTGTTTTCCAGAATTCTTCAGCAGAATTGAGTTTCCTTTGCTCACAGAGGTATCTTGCTTACAATTTTTATTGCTTTCTTCTGTTCCCTGCTTCATTTCTCTGTGCTCCCACTAGTGCTCACAAATCACTTCCCAAATCATCCATTTGCACTCTATTTGTCTCAGGTCTTCTTCTGGGAGAACCAATATTAGGAAACATGAAACCCACCTATTCACAAACAACCCACTGAAATTATTTCTATCAGTGAGTAATTTAAAGTGTTTTTCTTTTTTTTTTCTAACTTAAGAAGTTATTTTCAGGGGTTCTTCACAATGTGTTTTGTGTGCTGGCTTTAAAATCTAGTTCAGGTAAAGCACATAAATGTAAATTATCAAAGGACTCTTCCACATAGGATTTAGATAAGGGTGTTTTAGACACTCAGAAGGTAAGATCACTAGAAACAGGTGGTGGTTAAAAGGAGCCTTTGCAGATAAATGGAACTTGAGAAAGCTTTGAAGATGTTTATGCATCTATGCATAGGCATGCATTTGGGAGCTGACAGACAAATTTGACTGTAGGAGGAAAAATATACTGGGGAGTTTGTAGATTTGAAAAGTGAAAAAGACACATTGCAAGAGCTACAAAAAACAGACCTAGGAATAAAGCAACCAGTATGCGACACAGGAAACTGATGGAATTTATAATAAAGAAATAATGCTACAATGCAGGTACCTAAATATAGGAGCAGCTTAGAGCATCGGCATGGCCATAAGAAGAGAAGCTGGGGCATAAAACAGGTGTTATTTTCTTGTTAAAACTGTAGAGCAGAAACATTTTTCCCCCAAGTCACTCTCTACCTAGGCATGTCAATATCACAATGCAAGGGAGCAGGCACATTGTAGGAGGCATGGATTATACTGGACAAAAGAAATTAGTCCAGTATAATCCATGGACTTATCTAAATCCTATGTGGAAGGGTCCTTTGAAGGCAAAGACTGTCTTCAAGCAACAAGACACCAAGAAGACTCTAACGGAGAGGAAAGCATGTGTACATCACACATCACCACCTATTCTGAAAGTTGTTTTTGCCCAAGTTTAAGAACAAGAAATAAATACTCAGCCACGAAGATGGTTTTGGCATCTTGGGATTAAATTAGCAAAGCAGGCCATGACTCCAGAGACCAGATATATGGGAAAGGTACTCCCCACCCCCCCACCCCCCGCCAGGGACTCAGACCCTGGGAAGCATACTTGCACCAGAAACAGAGAGAAAGTTAGGGTGAGAAACTAAGTACAGAAGAAGAACACATGTCCATATTCACTGAACAAAAAGGAAAGCCAGGGCAATATCAGAAACTGAGAAATGAAGTTTAAGATAGATGTCTGGAATGAAACTATGATTTCATAAACTTGTAATTTTAAATAAAATGTAGAATATTTTATTCATTCAACAGAAAGACTTATAAAGCATTCTATCCACTTCAGATAGAATGTGTGCATTTAAAAGTGAAATAGGTATAAAACATATATCATTACACCATTCTGATCATACGTAGTGAAGAGGTGATAGAAGAGTGATGTGGTATGCTGTGTGATTTAAAGCGCATGCGAGACAGACTGTCTGGATTTGTCTTAGCTTTGCCAGTAGGGAGTTATTTCAATTCTCTAAACCTAGTACTTATTTGATAACTACAACTATTAATAGCACATGCCTATTGGGGTTTGGGGATTTATATAAAACAATATATACAGAGTTCCTAGCACAAACCCTAATATCTATCTATGTCTATCAGCAAAAAGTTACCTACAGTAAGAGTGAGATTTGTTAGCTTGCTGCAATGCTCAGGAAGGAGGATTTAGAAGAGTTTTGGTTTAGGGAGTGTTTAGAGAAGTAAGGATTTGTTCTAAAATGTATGCTCTCAGGGATAGGGTCAATTTTATGATTGGGGATCTTAACAATTTTTATTTAAGATTCAAAAGGAGCAAAGTACCGCTAGGGTTAGCATGGACTACTTTACCATTTTGTTTTCCCAGTATTATCCTGGAATATGGACTTAAAGACCTTAAAATATTATGTATTAAAAATAACAGTTGTTGCAAGTGTTATCTTTAGTCGGTCTGCTGAGTGAAAGGTCCCAGGTTCGATTCCAGCCAAGGGCACATACCCAGGTTGTGGATTCAGTTCCCAGTTTGGGGCATGCAAGAGGCAGCCAATCAATGATTCTCTCTCATCATCGATGTTTCTATCTCTCTATCCCTCTCCTTTCCTCTCTTAAATCAGTAAAAATATATTTAAAATAATAATAATTTCAAAACATACCATGCTAATAAAGGAACTAAAATAAGATTATTTTCTTCTGTACATATTAATTTGTTTTTTTGTTTGTTTTTATTTACATATTTTATTATAAAAATATAATTTCACATTTTCTCTCTCTGTCTTTCTGTGTGTCTATCTCTCACTTTTTCTCTGATATTTGAAAATTTACGTGAACTTTATTAAAACTCTGCCAATTATATTTTCTGAAAAAATTCCAAACACCTTCAGGCATTGTGCAATGAACAAGAACATGACTGCGTATGATATTATGGTACGTATAATAATAATTAAATAATAAAATGTATTGGCTATTAGAGACAATGAGAAACATGACAATATAATTAAACAAGGAAAATATATATCTAATTTTGAAATTTATAATATTGATATATTCCTATCAACTAAAGTAGACAAAATATAATAGCATAGTGTCTAAGTAATAATGGGTAATATAAAGTTACCAGCAAGATTACAGTTTATCCTCATGGTAAACAAAATGAATAAGTAAATAACATTTCAGAAGGAGAGCAGATGTAGACACACACACACATAGACATACTGGTATAGACATGAAAAATATGTGTGTAAATAAAACTATAGACAATAAATGCACATGTAAATATCTATTTTTAAAGATTAGGGATCTATCAAAAATAAATATAAAAATCACTGAATCTGGCATATGGGATCTAGAGCCATGTTATTGATTTATTAGATCAGGTGCCTCTCCACCTAACTCCCTAACTCCCCAATAGCAAATCTGGTTCTAGGTGTAAAGCACTCTTTTTATTTTCATTTATTATTTTTATATTTTTATTGATTTCAGAGAGGAAGGGAGAGGGAGAAAGGGATAGAAACATCAATAATGAGAGCGAATATTTGATTAGCTGCCTCCTGCATGTCCCCTACTGGGGATCAAGTGCACAACCCAGGCATGTGCCCTTGACTGGAATCGAACCCGGAACCGGAATCCAGTCTGCAGGCAAACACTCTACCACTGAGGTAAATCATCTAGGGCTCTTTTCATTTTGTAGCTCTGATGGTCTATAGGCCTCTGTTTCTGTTACTACATGTTGTATCATTATTGAAGACAGTGCAAACAATCTACTAATTTCATAAGTATAATTAGACAAAACCAGATTAGCCAGAGACTAATAGGACAGCAAGATTTACTTACATTGATTATTTATAAACATTTATGAAACTTATTTAAGATTATGTGGTCACAAGTAGAACCTTGTATTACTGAAAGGGGAAGCTAGTTACCATAGTGACTACAGTGTTCAGGTATGAAAAAAATATAATTCTCAGGTGTGGGTTGTAAGAAATAAAAACCACAGGTAATCTGCTATCTCTGAGATGAAACTTAAATATATTCGGTACAAATGAAATACATATCTTCCTTGAAAGCTCCTGTAGTTGATATTTACAATTATAAGAATAGGATAAGGTAATTGACTTTTAATAATTACATCTAATGTACACTAGCTTCTTAATTAAAATAATTAACCAGCTGGCGTGGCTCTGTGGTTGAACGTCCACCTATGAACCAGGAGGTCATGGTTCTATTCTGGGTCAGAGCACATGTCCGGGTTGCTGCTCGATCCCCAGCAGTGGGAGTGCAGGAGGCAGCCAATCCATGATTCTCTCTTATTGAGGTTTTTATCTCTCGCCCTCTCCCTTCCTCTCTGAAATCAATAAAAATTATTTTTAAAAATTATTTTAAAAAATAATAATGTACTGCCGATGAAAGTAGAAACTGGAAGTCAAATTTTTAGAGCCACTCAAACTCTTTAAACTTATAAATCACTAAGTGAAAAGGCATCTTGCTGAACCACTTGTATATATTATTCTTCTTCAAGGCATACACCCACTTTGTGTGCAGAAAAGCTTTCAGAAGGAAGTTGCTGAAGAGGTAATCAGTATACAAATTCACTAATTATATTACTGCAAATACCAATAACACATCCTGTTGTGGCGTCTTTAAGAACACAGAGTAGTCTCCACAATGTATTGGCCGTAATGGAAACAATATTTGCCTAACTGCAGAATAGAATATATATGCCCATCAATAACAACATGAATCCCTATGGTATAAGCCTTTTGCATGGTCACTTATCTTCTAAATGAGTCATGAACTCAGGGACGCCCGGAACTTTTCCATACACATGAGACATGGTGGTTGTGCGGAAGAGCTGAGAGTTCAACCGAATAAACATTTCTCTTAAATGCCAATTTTGGCTGAAATATATTTAATAAAATTGTTAAAAAGAGCAATTTATAATTGCTTTTTGCATTCAGAACAACCTTAGAAAACATTTACATTCCTAAGATCTGAATTATGTAGATACTTCTTAAATCTGTGCACAGGCCAAATTTTCTCTCAGTTCACCATTTTAACTTACAAAAGTTGTTTTCAAACTGATTTTTCATTGAGATAGCATTTTAAGTCCTAGCTGGTTTGGCTCAGTGGATAGAGCGTTGGCCTGCGAACTGAAAGGTCCCAGGTTCGATTCCTGTCAAGGGCACATGCCCAGGTTGCAGGCTCAATCCCCAATAGGGGGTGTGCAGGAGGCAGCCGATCAATGATTCTCTGTCATTGTTGATGTTTCTATCTCTTTCTCCCTCTCCTTTCCTCTCTGAAATCAATAAAAACATATTTAAAAAATAAATAGCATTTTAAAACGAAATACATCTTCAAAATATTACAGAGATAAAAAGTATGTTAGGAAGAAGGAAGGACATTAATATTGGGTATTATACTGGGTAAGTCATGTAAACTCTCTGAACCTCAGTGTTATCTATAATAACAAGAATGGGATGCTTACTGAGGGCCACAAAATTCAATTTTTCTTTGATTTGCTGAAATCATCATGATCTAATTTTTCATTTCCTTTTAAAAATATCCTAGAATTTTAGAACATTAGAATGCTAGTTGTGTTCAGGAATTAAGGAATAATTCAGCCCTGTATTTTTTCAGAAGCACTATTAACATTTGATAGGGGAAATTCTTTTTTTTATGTTCTCTTAAGAGATTATTTCCTTTCACACGATTTTATGATGACACTGATAATATAAGCTCATGCCCAGAGAACACAGGTAGATATAAAGAGCAAAATAAAAGGAAGCATTACAACCACTTGAAATATTTCTTTAAAAGCTTTTAGCTATGTATCAAAACAAGAATCATGACACATAGAACATTTGCATTTTATTTATTTACTAATAGCCCTGCGCACGAATCTGTGTGCCAGTAGCTTGCTGCTGCCCTCTAGTAGCTCTCCACCTGCTGCCCTGCCCCCTCCTGTAGCTCTCCACCGCGCACTTGTAGCTCCCTCCCCCACCCTCCTGCTGATCCAGTGGTTACACAGTCAGTCGTTAATACTTCATGGCATAAGGACCATTTTTGAATATTACATCTTTATTATATAGGTTTTATTTATTTATTTAAATCTTTATTGTTGAAAATATAACTTATGTTGCCCTTTTCCCCCACTGACCACTTCTAGCCTGTCCCAACCCCCAACCCCAGGCCTTCACCACCCTATTGTCTGTGTCCATGGGATATGCATATATGCATACAAGTTCTTTTGTTGATCTCTTCCCACCCACCCAACCTCCCCTGTCTTCCCTTTGAGATTCCACATTTTGTTCCCTGCTTCTGAGTCTCTGGATCTATTTTGTTTATCAGTTTATTTTGTTCATTAGATTGTTTCCTTCCTTCACTTCCTCTTTTATTTAATCATTTGTTTAATTGTTGATACTATTACAGATGTCCCATTTCCATCCCCTCAGCCCACCACCACCTAGCCCTACCCACCCCCCTCTTCCCTCTAGCTATCACCACACTGTTGTCTGTGTCTATGAAGTATGCATATATCTTCTTTAGATGGAGAAATTCTTTAAGTTCATTTGCAACCTCCTCACTGTGGTGCATTTAGTGTCCCAGGTGCTCTAGTCCTAGATTCCAGTAGTAGTCATAGCCCTTTCTCTACAGGTCATTGTGTTAAAATATTGCCCCATATTCTCATTTCCAAATGTGCCATGGTGGGGCAATAAGATAGCCTTTATATTGTCACACGAGAACATGGTATCACAGGAGCTTCAGTTTGATCCTGAAATAAAAAAGACAAGTGTGAGTAGATTCTAGAAGTTGAAGCAAAGATATCTTTATGGTCACAATCCAGAATCCCTTTAAAAAATAACAAGTCTTTGTAACTAAAACATTCATTTTTTCCCTCCTAAAATGATGAATGGAATAACATTTTTCCCCCCTCTTGGGTTCTTTCAAAAGTAGGAATAGCTTTATTTTCTTCTACTGTACCCATTCCTTTTATAGCAATTCTCCTGGATTAAGAATTTATATTTGCTTTAACCAGCACTTTGTTGAAAAGTCCTCTAGTAGCCCATGTAAAACTGAGTATATTCTTTTACTGCAGCATCTCTAATCTCTAAAATACCGGTGTTTATTTTGAGGTTATATACTCTTGCTTTTGTCCTCTTTGCCAGCTTCTTCAATACATTCCATTGGGAGGCTTTTAAAACTATGCTTTTTTATTTGTCTTGGTTATTTTTCTAATTGTTTTTCTTCTCCATCAAAGCACACCTTGAATTTCTACAGAGAGTAAAAAATTAACTCCACTTGTTTTTGTCTTTGGTTTCTCATTCTTAAAATACAAAGAACTTTGGCTGTAATATAATATTCCATTCACCCAGATTTGCCTAACTGGGATGATAGGTCAAAATATAACAAATATATTTATTCTGGAATCACCCTTTATTTCTTTGGCCAAACACAGCAGTCCGTTAATTTGCATATGGTTCAAGTATTAGTCATAGTAGACATTGTCCTGCTTTTATCTTACCCTTTTTTGCTTGTTTTTGCTTTATTTTCCCAACAAAATGATGCCATGAGAATTAATTTCCCAATTATGTTGGAAGCAGTCCCGAAGGCTGTGTGGGTGTATAGCCCCAGGCAAACCAGAACATGGGCTCTTCCTGCCCACTGTCAGTCAGCAGCTGTGCACTTTAAATGAGTCCCCAGCCAAAAAAAAAAAAAAGTTCAGGGAAACTTCAGCTAACTAGGTGTGAGACAAAACAAGTGGTAATTTGTTTCAAACTGTCTCAAAGAGGAATTCAGTGGGAAGTATCAGAAGCCCCCTGGGCTTTCTAGTATCAAGTCTTAGAGTGAGTTAAAACAATTGTTGAAGCCTATCCATTTCTGGGCCTGGATAGCCCTCATGTACTTTTCCATTTTCCTATATTTTGTCACGGGATTTATTTGGACAAGTTTTAGAAGCAAGCATGATTGGCATTTGAGACATTTTGAAGGTGAAAACCTTAGATTTTGGAAGGTTGGGATGCTGAATTACACACTCATTGCATTGCAGATGTGACTCTAAAATACAGATAGAAATGATCAAGATATGCAAAAAAAGCATCGCTGAACGTGAAAATATCTACACAAATACAAGCGATCATTTATTTGTTAATACCAACCATGGCTGTTTACTTTAAATCAAGTATAAGCAAGTAAAAAAATGTAAATTTTCCTCAAATGTGTTCAGAGTTTTGTAGGAAACTTTCTATAAAATTTAAATTATAGCAAGGACTTTGGCATCTGTTTTAGGGGCCTGTCATTTCCAATTACTTTAAATGACTTTGAAACGATCCATAAAAATTATATTTTCAAAATAGAAGGCCTTAGATGATATTTACTTGGCCTTTAGCAGTGAGATATCATTTTGTGAGGGA
Source organism: Corynorhinus townsendii (assembly GCA_026230045.1). Lineage (NCBI taxonomy): Eukaryota > Metazoa > Chordata > Mammalia > Chiroptera > Vespertilionidae > Corynorhinus > Corynorhinus townsendii. Next base: position 125,259,394 of record JAPDVU010000006.1, read on the forward strand.
GAAGCCATGTTTGGCATGTGTGGAACCAATCTGTTTTTCAAACATTCTTAGCCTTGTCTGTTTCCATAAATTCTCTGTGTGAATGAAATCTTTTACTTCCTCTCTGGGTAACAATCAGAAAGGTGGTTGAAGGTTCCTGAACAGGGGCGTTATTTGGTGTGAATGAAAGTCACTGTTTTACAAAAGACATAATCAAGATGAAGATGGCCTTACAGATGAAACTCTGACATCCCAGTAAACAGGATGTTCCCCAAACATGTGTACATCTTGGAACAGCTGATAGCTCAATTGATGTTTCTTTCTTTTCAGCCAGACTAAGTTTTGAACAAAGGAAATTCATCCTAAAATATTACTGGAATTTTGAAAATGCAGTTAAAGTACAAACACTGCCTTTATAATTATTCAAAGTGTGTACACATTTTTTTTGAGAGATAGGGCATCCCAAAATGTATACATACTGCGACAGCTGATAACTCACTTAATTTTCACTCCTTTTCAGGTTTAACTGATTTGAAATAATGGGTGAAGCCAGTCTTGCTTTAAACAAAGAAAATTCACCCACTAGACTTTTTTATGGGGATACATAAAAGATAAAGTTTATGTTACAAAACCAGCAACAGTTGATGAATTGAAGGCACACAAATACCAAATGAAATGATTCTTGATGTATGCCATTCCACTGTTTGGTGTTATAAGCAGTGCTTAGACAAGAATGACCATCAGTTGGAAAACAGGCATTGACAAAAATATTATTCATTTCTGTAGATTCTTTTAAATTTTCAAAATGAACTGTATGTTAATAAACACCGACTTTATAATCATTCAAGGTGTGTACACATTTTTGGGGACCCTATACTTACTTTGTTCCTAGGATCTCCTTGTCTTCCTCTGGACTGAAATAGGAAGCCACAGCATACTCACCTCCATAAATATATGCTCAGGACATATGGACCACTGGTACACATTGTGTCTCTACCATACTTCCGGTATAGAAGAAAGTGCCCATATTACCAATGTTCTTCTTAACTATGAAGAGAACAGGTCATAGTAAATCGACAGTAGTTGCTCAATATGTTAGATTAGTAGGAATATAGCAACTCCAATGATCTTATACTGGCCATGAATAATAATTATAACACTTATAAAACAAGATATTCTGTTTAGTACCACTCATTTATTATTAAAGTAGAGGCCCGGTGCATGAAATTCATGCACGGGGGTTGGGGGGTGTCCCTCAGCCCAGCCTGCACCCTCTCTAATCTGGGACCCCTCGAGGAATGTCTGACTGCCCGTTTAGGCCCGATCCCACTGGTATTGGACCTAAACGGGCAGTCAGACATCCCTCTCATAATCCAGGACTGCTGGTTCCCAACTGCTCACCTGCCTGCCTTCCTGATTGCCCTTAACCGCTTCTGCCTGCCAGCCTGATCACCCCCTAACCACTCCCCTGCCAGCCTGACTGATGCCAAACTGATCCCCTGCCAGCCTGTTTTCTCCTAACAGCCCTCCCCTGCAGGCCTGGTCACCCCTAACTGCCCTCCCCTGCAGGCCTGGGTCCCCCACAACTGCCCTTCCCTGCAGGCCTGGTCGCCTCCAAATTCCCTCCTCTGCTGTCCTGTTCACCCCTAACTGCCCTCCCCTGCAGGCTTGATTGCCCCCAACCGCCCTCCCTTGCAGGCCTGGTCCCTCCCAACTGCCCTCCCCTGCTGGCCATCTTGTGGTGGCCATCTTGTGTCCACATGGGAGCAGTCATCTTTGACCACATGGGGACAGCCATCTTGTGTGTTGGAATGATGGTCAATTTGCATATTACTCTTTTATTAGATAGGATAGAGGCCTGGCGCATGGGTGGGGGCCAGGTGGTTTGCCCTGAAGGGTGTCCTGGATCAGGGTGGGGGTTCCCTTGGGCGAGGGGCCTGTGGTAGTTTGCAGGCCAGCCACACCCCCAGGCCAACCAAGCGGAGGCCCTGGTATCTGGGATTTATTTATCTTCTACAATTAAAACTTTGTAGCCTGGAGCGGAGCCAAGTCTTCTGCTCCCTCCGTGGTGGCAGCTATTTCTGTTGGGATTTATGTATCTTCTATAATTGAAACTTTGCAGCCTTAAGTGGATGCCAAAGCAGGCTAGGGCTGCAGAAGCTTGGCTTCCTCCATCACCGTGGGCAAACCTAGCCTCCTGCTCTCTCCAGCTCCGTGACTGCTGCCATTTTTGTTGGGATTCATTTATCTTCTATCATTGAAACTTTGTAGCATTGAGTGGAGGCCTGGGCTAGCAAGGGCAGGTGGAAAGCTTGGCTTCCTCCATTGCTGGCAAACCCAAGCTTCCCTCTTGCTCTCTCTGTGGCTGCAGCCATCTTGGTTGGATTTATTTGCATATTTGCTCCTGATTGGCTTGTGGGAGTGGCTTATGGGTATAACAGAGGTACAGTCAATTTGCATATTACTCTTTTATTAGATAGGATTTTATTCTTATAAAGTAATGCTTTTTATTTTTTAAAAATATGTTTTTATTGATTTTAGAGAGGAAGGGAGAGATAGAAATATCAATGATGAGAGAGAATCATTGATCAACTGCCTCCTGCTCATCCCCTACTGGCGATTGAGCCTGCAACCCAGGCATGTGCCCTTCACCAGAATTGAACCTGGAACCTTCAGTCCACAGGCCGAAGTTCTATCCACTAAGCCAAACCAGCCAGGGCTATTTACTACTCACTTAAATGAGTGCATTTTTTTCTAGTCTTTCATATTTAATATACTAATATCTTTAGTTTTTTATACTTATTTTTATGCCACTATAATAGAATCTGATATAATGCTTATGGATTTATGAAGATTCAAAATGAACTACTACCACAGCTATAAAACAGACATATCTGCTCTCACAAGAGTATACTTTTGGCACATATTAAATTTGTTATAAAGTTTTTAAACCATTTCCCCCTGCATATAATAAATTTTAAAAAGCAATTTAGAAATTACTCATAGAAAAGTGAATTGCCTAGCAATCCCATGAGTTAAAATTATGTCCTTGTGAAATCATTTAAAATAAAACAGACTTCATTAAATGAGAAAAATAAATTCCTCTATGAACATAGCACCCAAACTCAACAATACAAATGACAAGTCTCTAGAGGCCTCAAATCATAGATTTCTAACCAGGTTAATTTCTTTAATATTTTGAACACTGAGAAATTGTAGTCTGGAGGAAAGAATACATAAAATCACTAAGTTATCAAAATATCATGGGAAAATAAGAGAGTTAAGTTTTTACTATCCTGATAAAGCTCCCAGGAGTGGGCAATAAATGCCTAAGTTGAAGAACACCACTTGGTGGATAGGTTTGGAAATCTTGGGAGTATAGTGACTAAGTCCCTGCAGTCTTTTTCCTTGAAGACCCAGAGTAGCCATTCATCCAAAGCTTTCAGAAAAAAAAGAAAGAAAGAAATATTTTCTTGTAAAGAAGTGATTTCCTTTATTGCTCTTTGAAGAGTATATAATGGATTCTAAATAATTTTTCCAAATAGAAGTGTGTCTTCAGAAAAATTCATATTAATCTAACTTTAATTTACTTCAAGTCAACAAATATCTATGAGACATTTATAAGTTACAAAACTCTATGCTATCAATTCCAAAGGGATAGATAAAGAGGAGTTAGACATATTCTTGTTTGGGGGAGTCAATCTAGGAAGGGAAGCCTAATTACTTTAGAAACGAAATTAGAAACGAATACTTTTCTTTAACTACTACAGCAGATATCTTCCCACTGCACCATGCTGTTGTTCATATTGCATTTGGATTATATTGGATGAGTTCTATTTCCCAAGCAAAATATCAGCAAAGCAGCTGAACAGTGTGCAGTTAGGAGAGATGCCCTGCCTCGAGTAATTTGCATGAAACCAATTATCTAACAAATAACTGAAACGTTGTCTTCAATGAAGTTTCAGCTACTTTCAGTCACATTAAATACACACGGAGTAGAGGAGAAAGCAAGCAAAATTCCAATTGCTAGGTCCCTGAGAAAAAACCTTCAACAACGGTGAGGGAGACTTCTGGTATGCAGTCAACCTTAGTCACGGAGCCTAAATGTGGCAAAGTAGCTGTGATTTGGGTTTTCAAATAAATAACCTTTAAGTTATTTCTAAGTCATAGTGCGGAGACCCTCAGGTAAGAGGAATTTGGAGAAACAGAGAAAAATTTTTTAAAAAAATCAGTTAAATTTCCTTTTATAAATGTTTCAGCAATTTTCCAGACCTACTAAATTTAAAATCAAGAATCCACTTCTAATATTGATCATGTTACTTAATAAGTCAGTGCTTTCACTAATAAAAACATATTTTCATTTCAAATTTTCTAATGAGCAAATCTCCAATACTAAGCTGTGCACAATAGAAATAGTTTAATACTACCTTTGGATTATGGTCTTTCTGATATGACCGCTAACCATTCCTGTAGTGTTCTTTTCTGATTAAAGCAACTGTTTGTTCCTAGAGTAGAAGCTTAAACTAACTATTACAGACTTACTAACATACTGCATATGTCACTATGCAGAAATCTTGAAATCTTTTCAAATAGATTACTGACAAGAAAAAAAAAAAGCCTAATTTACACTTGGAGAAACTGGCTTAATACCCAAGATTTGCTTCCCAGTATACAAAGTACCATATGCCATTATTCTTGGTAGTACTTATTTTTTTTTCACACATTATGTATTTAAATGATCACTAACTTTATCAAGAAATTACATTTTGGGGTTTGAATTCTTAATTTTAACAAATTTTGGAAAGGAGATTCAGGCAGATCTCTCTCCTTTCATTGTTCAACTGAATACTCATATATTCTTTCTTGGAAATTTCCTTTCATTTCTTTCTATGTTTTTCTTCCTCTTCAATTTTAATTATTTGTTTTTACTTTGATATAATTTCAGAGGTGTAGAAAATATGAAAAAATAATATGCAACCCAAGCCCGGCTGGTGTAGCTCAGTGGTTGAATGTCGACCCATGAACCAGGACTTCACAGTTCAATTCCCAGTCAGGGCACATGCCCAGGTTGCGGGCTCCATCTCCAGTAGGGGGCACATAGGAGGCAGCGGATAGATGATTCTCTCTCATCATTGATGTTTCTATTTCTCTCACCATCTCCCTTCCTCTAGGAAATCAATAAAATCATATATATACCACCCAAGTGCACGTGTTCAGTTTTTAAGACTCTCTTTGTCTTTTTTGACCTTGACATTTTTGAAGATCACATATCTGTGACTTTTTAAAAAGTCGCTCATTTAAGTTGGTCTGGTGTTTCCTGATGATTATGTACAGGTTATATCATTTGGCAGGAATACTACAGGACATATTTTGCATCCTTTTCCATACATTCCAAGAGACACATGATGCCCTTTTGTCTCTTGATATGCCTTCTACAAGCTGGTCACCCAAAATGCTGGCGTTATAGTTTCAGTCTGAGCCCTAAGGCTTGAGAACCAGAAGAACTTATGGTGTAAATTCCAGTCCAAGTTCAAAGACCTGAGAACCATCAATTGTGTATGACTCAGTCTGAGGGCAGGAGAAGAGCAATGACCCAGCTGAAAAACAACCAGGCAGAGAGAGTGCATTTGCCCTGACCTTGCCTTTGGTTGTATCCAAGCCCTCAATAGATTGATGATGCTCACTCATATTGGAGAAAGTAATTTGTTATACTTTCATACAGAAAACACCCAGAGTTGTACCCAGAAATAATCTCTGGTCAAATATCTGGGCACCTCATGGACCAACCAAGTGACATAAAGTTGACCATTGCAGTAACTCTTGCTGGTCTAGGGACCTGGTATATTAACTGTATCACTTTTGTGTATTTGCCTACCTCCTTTCCACACCAAACAATTCACTAAGAGATTGAATTAATGTTTCTTTATGATTTTCAGACCTACTTCCTCTTTCTGAGTACATCTTCCACTGTCTCTGTGTAAAACTTTGTAAATTTATAATACATTATTCTTTCTAAATGACCCCTGTCCTTCCTCAATGTATTCTCATCTAGCTGTCTCTGCCAGTATTCTAGAAAATAAGGTCCAAGCCAGCAATGGCTTTGTCTCTCTTATACACCACAATGCTAGGAAATAGTAAGCGTGCTCTAAATTTCGGTTGAAAAAAAGAACAGCATGTAAGTTTGAAAATCGAACTGCTGACCCAAAATCACCCTATTGTTTCTCACAGATTTATAGACATTCTTCAAACACCTTGGCTTAGCAAATAAAATGCAGGCTTACCATTCCAAAGTTACCATCCACTGCCTTTTAATATACCATATTCTCCAGGGATGCAAAATTAGTGTTTGTCAGTTAACCCCTCAATCAATTTCATAACAACACACTTTCATATATGCCTTTTCACTTTTTTTTCTGAGCTAGCTATAAACTTCCTTATATTTTAAAAATGCAGCTGAATTCTTGCTTGATCACCACACACCCCCTGTTGTCATGCAGATGTATTTTTTCTGTGCTCCAATAACATACATCATCAGAACACTTAGTTCACTGAACTGTGATTATGGTCCGTTTTTATGTCTCCCCTTAGGCATGAACCATTTATTATTTATATTTTCATCTGCAGTTTGTAACTGAGTACCTGTTATAGGTAGATAATCAATCTATATTTATTTTAAAAAGTGGAAGCTGAAACCTACGTGTCTAATAACCTATCACACCTTATTTACTTTCTTTATTCCTGTTGACCCTTGGTATCCACAGGGTATTGGTTCCAGGATGCTCAAGTCCTGAGTCCGGTATATAAAAGTATGTATATTTGCATATAACTTACGTACATCCTCTTGTATACTTTTTATTTTTCAATTGAATTTATTGGGTTGACATTGGTTAATAAAATTATACAGGTTTCAGGTATTCAATTCTACAACCCATCATCTGTATATTGTATAGTGTGTTTACCACCCCAAGTCAAGTCTCCTTCCATCACCATTTATTCCCTTTTTACCTTCTACCTTCCACCACCCCTCTTTTCCTCTGGCAATCACATACTGTGGTCTGTGCTCATGAGTCTTTTTATTTTTTCTTCTTTTGCTTAATCCCTTCTGCCTTCCATTATAATACCCAATACAATATAAATGCTATGTAAATTGTTACTGTACTGTATTGCTCAGGGAATAATGACAAGGGGGAAAAGTGTGTACATCTTTAGTTTAGATGAAACCATTATAAGCCTAACTACATAGTACATGTCAGCAACCACATGTATTTTTGTAGGATAGTTGAATCCACAGATATGGATGGTTGACTGTACAACCATCCTTAAAAACTCAGCTTTTGTCTTCTCCAGGAGAAATGGTCTATTTTCCTTCTTAGAATTCAATAATGTGTTTTCAGTCTCATCATTTTTAATGTTTGTCATTATTAAAACATTTAAATCAGTGCAATTTGTAGTATAAATGACTATTTGTTTTTCTGTCTTCCTAAGTGAACTATAAACCCAGTGACAATAAAATGTATGTCTTAGTTCTCACTAGTTATCCTATAATCAGTATGTTAACAATAATTCCTTAAGGAAAAAGCAGCATCACATTGAATAATTGTCAGAGCATTATTACAGAAACAAACCATGGAGTCAATCAAGAAACTGAACCCTTTAGGGGAAGGGTTTTTATAGAGAATGAAAAGAAAGCATTATATTATGTAACCACCTAGGAATGGGCTGCTTTATAAAAAGTGTTATGCAGACATCACTTGATTGGGCATAATCTTCGTTGTCAGACAATAAAGTATGTTCATTCTACATACTTTTGAGAATTGTTAGTTAAATACAAATTGTGAAAGATTATTAGTATTGCTTGTAAAATTTTTCTCACATTATAATAATGATTCACACTGTAAATTTCATTTACATACATTATCTCATGCCAATACTTAATATTATTTTGTAAAGCAGGTATGAAATAAAACTGAAATTCAGCAGATTCAAGTTACTTTCCCAAGTTTTGTCATATCTTCAGTTACTACAGAAATGTCTAATTGTATAATCGTGGTAATATAGGCAGAGAGAAAAAGAAGTAGTGAATTGGGATCTGTTTTAAGACATCTCTTTTTTTAAATTTGTGTGGCAGCTGCTAGGAAAGCTTATCCTGATTTAGAAGCTAACTATATGTGAGTCTGAAGCATATTCCAAAATATTAGAAGGAAGTAAAGTAAGTTTCCAACATCAAAGAAGTTTCTATTTCTTGCCTATAAAAATAGCAAATATTTAAAAAATAGTCAATAAAAAGATGACATAGGTTCAGTAAATGAATAAATTACAAAACGTAAAGGAACCTGATATTTCCATCACCCTATTTTTTTCTTAATTTAGGAAATTAATGAAGCCATCAGATGCCCCATACTTTGTGTGTTTCAAAGATTGGGATTTGGTTAATTCTAACTTGAAAGCTGAATTCCTGGGTATGGACCCAAATTAAGATATATTCAGTTGATTTAAAATAGTGTTCTCAGAGCAAGGGTAACTATGTTAAGCGATTGCTCATGTGGGAGAGTCTCAAATATAATTTGGAGTAAAGGTTAGTGGTAGTAAACTTAGCAATAAAGGGTAAACTGTAGTGATTGGTGAGCCTTGCTTTAGTATTTTGTCATCCCAAGTGCAATGCTGATTGGATTCTGACCAGTCACTACAGTAGACATTCACTAAGTATTAACTGTTAAATAAAATAAAACCTACAAAAATATCATGTTCTCATAATATATCCATTTTTCTATTCAATGTTTTGAAACATTGACATCCTCTATAAATAAATGAGACTTTATTTCAAGTCACCAGCTATAGTTGATGAGGCATTCTATATATACATATTATCTTTTGAATTTTCCATTCAACACAGTATCATGAGTTATATAATCTTTCATTTTCATTGTGATCACTATAGTTCAGGCCCTCAGCATTGCATTCCTTATCAATAGCAGTGACATTTTAAATAATCTTCCTGTTCTAAACTAATATATATCCCAAATGTCATGTTTTGATCAGATTTTTATAACACTGTGTTGATCATAAAACTTCCCTGCTAGAACAACTTTAATGACTCCATATTGAGTATGAAAAAAGTACCAAAAAGTACTTTATAAATTTTTTTTACTATTTTTATAAGTTATTAGGGAAGTAATAATTGGATGTATTTGTTGGCTTCTAAAAATGTCAGGTGTGAATTAGAATTTCAAGAAGGAAAAAAAGAAAAAGACTTCTAAAAGAAAAATAATAAGAATAACCAATGGATGCAAAACATTGGGGGGTGAGGGCATGTATGGGAATGGGGTGGGGGGGCAATGGTAAGATATGTACACATATAATACCTTAATAAAAAAATGGGGAAAAAAGAAAAAAAATAATAAAGGAGGAGAGAAAGAGAATAGAAGAAAGAAAATAACTTAAGAACTCCTCTTAATTCACACTATTTTATCCTAATTTTTCAAGTCCTCAGTCTGATTCCTGTTAGGATATAAACAATGCACCAAAGAAAATGATTCTTTTAACTAATCATTTATCTCATTCACACCACATGCGCAAGTTGCAAAATCATATCTCATAGTTCAGTTAGACTTATGACTCCCCCTATTTCTTTGCTTCACCATGACAATCCATAGAAAATAGATTGCCCAACTAATTGATATAAACTTTAATATAAAATAAGTTCACAAAAACAATCAAAGTACACCAAAGTTGAAATGGTTTATTTCAGGAGATGTTCAAAATTATGGTTATTAACGTTTAAAAATTTCATTTTATATAGTTTTGAAGCAATCAGAAATATCTCTATAGAAATCCTCACTGAGAGTTTGGTTCACTTATTGAGCCAATAAAAACTTTTAGAATAACATATAGCCTGAAATGTACTATTCTCTGAGACTGAATTATGAATGTACATAAATTTGTTTAGAACATATAAAAAAAATCTTGGGCTGGAATTTCAGCCACAGCAAAGATCTGAGTCATAGCAACCGATTTTAATTTTGTGCTCTTAATTTTTAAGCATTCCTGCAAGAGAACTAGAATGAATCACATTTCTAAAAATAATAGTTACATTTTTGTTGTCATTTTCTTCCAGTAACTCAAATTAAGTCTGGACTATTTGGATAATTTAGAGAATAAAATGAAATAGTAATCTAATGACCAGTGAAGTTCAGTAAATGTCCTGATGCATCGCTTTGCTACCAGGAAGTAATAAATAGTAAGTTCATTTCCATTACAGTTAATTTTTAGTATGAATAAAACATTAATGTAATAATGTATTTCTATCTGAATAAGGAATGTTTTTCTGTTGCCCCAAAGTGTAAAGTGTTTTTAAATTACAGAGGTTATATTTAAAGATCAACTTAAAAGTTTCAAGTTAAACTAAATATTTGAGGAGTAAAATATAACATAATTAAAAGTTAGTAAAACAAAATAATAGTTCATTCCAAAAGGCTATGTAGAATCTTAAAAGTATATTAAGATTCATTCCATTTGTTTTTAATATGGAACTAATTAATATAAAGTGACTGTATTTACTAATAAGGCACTAAGTTTTTTGAAAACATGCTTAATTAAATTGAAGTGACTTTTTTAAAAAATAAAACTGTATTTTTCATATTGTTATTCTTAAGCCAGTTATACCTTTACCTGTCCAGTTCAATATTTTTTAAAAATTATACAGCTCATTAGATGAAGAAAATTAATTTTGTAATTACCTTTATAATTACAACAACAACTACAAGCAGGAGTCTGTCACTACATGTTTGTTGCATGTCTTTTGAGGGTTTTGAGAGAAAAGAAAAGCTGAGGGACCTAAAGAATTCCAACAGAATCCCTGAACATAAAGAATTCACATTTGCCCTGACTGGTTTGGCTCCGTGGATAGCCTGCAGACTGAAAGGTTCCAGATTTAATTCCAGTCCTGGGCATGTACCTTGGTTGCAGGCACATCCCCAATGGGAGGTGTGCAGGAGGTGTTTCTCTCTCATTGATGTTTCTAACTCTCTATTCCTCTCACTTCCTCTCTATAAAAAAAAATCAATAAAATATCCTATCTAATAAAAGAGTAATATGCAAATTAACCATCACTCTGCCACGCCCACCAGCCAATCAGGAGCAAATATGCAAATTAACCCAACCAAGATGGCTGCGGGCACAAAGAGAGCAAGAGGGAGGCTTCTGTTTCCCCGGCGATGGAGGAAGCCAAGCTTTCCACACACCCTGGCCAGCCAGGCCTCCACTTAAGCCTACAAAGTTTCAATGATAGAAGATAATAAATCCCAACAAAAATGGCAGCAGCCATGGAGCTGGAGGGAGCAGGAGGTTAGGGTTGCCCCCGGCGATGGAGGAAGCCAAGCTTCTGCAGCCCTGGCTTGCTTTGGCCTCCACTTAAGCCTACAAAGTTTCAATGATAGAAAATAATAAATCCCAACAAAAATGGCAGCAGCCATGGAGCTGGAGGGAGCAGGAGGTTAGGGTTGCCCCCAGCGATGGAGGAAGCCAAGCTTCTGCAGCCCTGGCCTTCTTTGGCCTCCACTTAAGGCTACAAAGTTTCAAATATAGAAGATAAATAAATTCTAATAGAAATGGCAGCCCCTATGGAGTGAGCAGAAGGCTTGGCTCTGCTCCAGGCTACAAAGTTTCAATTATAGAAGATAAATAAATCCCAGATACCAGGACCTCTGCTTCGGTTGTGGGGGGGGGGGGGGACATGACTGGCCTGAAAACCACCACAGGCCACTTATCCAGGCCGCCCATGCCCCAAGGGAACCCCCATCCTGATCTGGGACACCCTTCAGGGCAAACCACCTGGCCCCCACCCATGCACCAGACCTCTATCCTATCTAATAAAAGAGTAATATGCAAATTGATCATCACTCCAGCACACAAGATGGCTGCCCCCATGTGGTCAAAGATGACTGCCCCCATGTGGACACAAGATGGCCACCACAAGATGGCCAGCAGGGGAGGGCATTAGGGAGGGACCAGGCCTGCAAGGGAGGGCAGTTGTGGGCAATCAGGCCAGCAGGAGAGGGCAGTTGGGAGGGACCAGACCTGCAAGGGAGGGCAGTTGGGGGTGATCAAGCCTGCAGAGGAGGGCAGTTAGGGCTGACAAGGCCGGCAGAGGAGGGAAGTTGGGGGCGACCAAGCCTGCAGGGAAGGGCAGTTGGAGGGGGACCTAGGCCTGAAGGGGAGAGCAGTTGGGGGGGACCAGGCCTGCAGGGGAGGGCAGTTAGGGGTAACCAGGCCTGCAGGGGAGGGCTGTTAGGAGAAAACAGGCCAGCAGGGGAGCAGTTAGGCATCAATCAGGCTGGCAGGTGAGCAGTTAGTGGGTGATCAGGCTGGCAGGCAGAAGTGGTTAGGGGCAATCAGGAAGGCAGGCAGGCAAGCAGTTGGGAGCCAGCAGTCCTGGATTGTGAGAGAGGTCCCAGATTGGAGAGGGTGCAGGCTGAGCTGAGGGACACCCCCCCCCCCACCCATGCACAAATTTTGTGCAATGGGCTCTAATATATATGTGTGTTTGTGTGTGTGTGTGTGTGTGTGTGTGTGTGTGTGTGTGTGTGTATATATTTTCACATTTATCTTCTAGAATCATTATGATGTACATGTCCTTTTTCAAATATTCAGCATTGGTAAAATTGTATGGTTACACCTGCCCCCATAATAAAATTAAACCTTCTTAAACAGCAATTTATGAATGGCCACAGCTTACTCTTCCAGTCTAATCTTCAGCCTACTCTCCATTTATTGAACTATTAAAAAAGAAACCATACTGACGTGAAATAGTTGGCAAAACACATAACAATACAAAATATATTTACTAAAGGCATTGTAAGATAGTATCCAACAGTGACTATGCTAATACATAGTCAATAGGCTAGAATAATCAGAAGGTTCTTAGAGAAAATATTAAAGTTTTGAAATTAAACTTGATAGAAATTGGTTTATGGGTGAAAGAACATTTCTGTGAGGACAGATTTTAAAAGGTGCAGTTATTTGTAAAATGTTAATATCATCCTGAATAAATAAATTGTATTAATATTTAAAAGTAACTGGAATTAGAATTTGATGAGTAGGGAGATACCAGATTATGGAAGACTATAAAATTAATTAGAAGAGTCTTGCTTGATTTCAGAAGTAAGAATAGGAACAAGAAATCATACATAGTTATTTTCTAAAGTCTAGATGCAGTGTATAATTTGCTCCATCTTCATTTGAAATTATGTGTTGAATTTCTGAACTTCTTTGTTAAATATCTGGCAGAGTTTAAGCATTAACCAATTTTGGAGAAATAAAATTAATGGGTCACAAACACAGATGTCTTAAGGGAATGAATTATCAATCATTTTTTCAACAAATGTTTATTGAGCAACTTCCATATTCTGGGTGCTGTTCTCAGGAGAGTGAGATGTAAAACATTAAGTAGGGAGGAGTAAGGCAAAGTGGAGAATTCCTGCCTTGCTTAAATCTTAGTTTATTTATTTATTTTAATCAAGAAAGTCAAACAAGAAAATCTGGAAACTCTCCCTTTGACCTACACTGGCTCTGACCTAAATATGTATCTGAGCTTAGTCTTTGTATCCCAGACTGACCTTAGTTTTCCAGAGATTCTGAGGAAATCTCAAGTCACATAGGAAACATAATCATAATTTGGTTTGTTTCTTCCAGAGCACTCTCAGGATTAGAGGGCATCGATATTGGCTGCTGGAAATCCAGCATGGGAAAAGGTTTAAACTACAGTCAAACAGTTAATCCTTTTGCTATTTTATCTTCTCCCAAATCTTGCCAACTGTCAGTTGCCTAGTAAAAATCAAAGCTAATTTCCACCTCTGAAATTTCTTCAATGTCAACAGTTGTCTTTTCAAACAACTGTTGGGATTCTGCCTTAGCTATGGATACATTGAGTTTTTGAAAAGTGATCAGAGGAGTTCAGTTAGTTGTAATTTCTGTGGAAATAAGAGGCCAGTAAGATGAGAAGAGTATAAGTAAAATAAAAAGGTTATGATATATTTCCCCTTTTGTATGTGTTTGTTTATAAAAATAGTTTTATTTATTTATTTATTTTTAGGAATCATCATATATAATATAAAAATACTTTTAAATAATCAAAGGCATCACAAACATAACTTATTAGAAAATATTAATTGTTATATTAGAAATCTACAAAAGTTATTTCACCCTAAATGGAGCAAAAACCACATAATTATATTTTGTTTCATTATGATAAGATGATGCTAGCTCCATGTGTAAGATCTGTTGTGACTGTTTTATCAGGAAAAGAATATCTAAGACTCCTAATCTAAAGGCTATATATATACACACATTCATTGTTTAATAAGCTCGTGTATAATATTATATGTGGAAAATATACATACATTGAGTCAACATTTTACCTAAATATATCATAGATTTTTTTATAGTCATAGTTAAATTACTAAATTTCAATACCATACCCCAAATCTGATGATATTAAAGTGGTATAGAGCAATATAATTTTCTGATTAATGAATATTGTATTTATAAGATTGAATAATTAAGAATAAAAAATATAGTAACAAATATTTTCTTACTTTTATTTTCTCATTTAAACAAACAGAATGACATATTGCTAGTTTGTAGCATATATGGAAGTAAAACGATTGTTCTTGTATTTTAGGGCATATAAGGTTTAGTATTTCTTAATTTGTTATACCAGATAGGTTAAGTGACTTGCTCAAGTTCTGATGATTATTTCATGTCATGGCAGCAGTGGAATAAATCTCACCCACCTGCTATGAACCTCATCCTGTTATACATGCTGATTGATATTCAAGCTTATCATACTATCTTAATGTGTTAAGCATGTTCTAACATACTTAACATATTTTTCTTCATACTGGTGATAAATTATTTCAACAATAGGTGGAAAATATACTGGGAATTAGAAAACCAGTTATGGTAGCTGAATCTCTGTGTTTCCTTTGACCAATAAAGTAATCAGTTGAGATGTACCTAAAAATAACATTTTATCGATTTGTTCTGTAATTAACTTCCAAAAGTTTGAAAATTCCTTTTCAGAGATTAGAGAATTCCTTTTTATATCAACTATTTAAGTTAGGTATGTTTCATTATTATTCTAAAAATACCTTCTCTTATTTCATTGTAGTTCTATGTCATTTGTAAGTTCTCTAAAATTTTTCCCAATGCCCTTTTATTTTATATTTTTAATTATAATTATTTTTTCAGATAATGTATTTGTAAGTTACTAATTTCTTGGGTTATTTTCTGAAAATATCCTTTCATAGTTCTAATTTGCATTGACAATTTTGTCAATATCAATAAAATTAAATCCGGAGTTAAACTGTTCAGAGCCTAGAAAGTCAGATGCTTTCCAAATCTGATAATTACGAAGTTAAATTCTTCGATTTAAAAGTAGTAATAAATCTGCCCTGGACCAGTGGCTCAGGTGGTTGGAGCATCGTCCTGTGTACCAAAAGGTTGACCGCCAGTTCCATTCCTGGTCAGAGCACATACCTAGGATGCAGGTTCAATTCCAGTGTGGGTATATACAGGAGGCAATCAATCAATGTTTCTCTCTCTCTCTAAAAAAAGGAAATGAAATCAAGAAAAATATACCCTCAGGTGGGGATTAAAATAATTAGTAATAAAAGATAAATAACAGTAATATATCTGAGTACCAGTGAGAATATTATTCTTGAATAGCATAGGCATAATTAATAAAGCATGTATGGTATATTTATAATTTACATGCCTATGCAAATTCACTTAGATTAAAGAGGAACACAGAGCTTGTAATTGTACATCCAATACTAATTATGTGAACTTCTATGTCACTTAAACTTTCTAGACCCTATGTGTTTTCCCCCCATCTGAATAATAAATGGGCATACCAATGGTGCCCCATCTCTAAAATATTTTCTTTGTGCAAATCCCTTGGAATTTATTATATTTAAAAAGAGTCACATGTAAATATATTTGCAAAGAGAGGGCTTATCAAGGTGAAATGTTCTTTACCACAAGGTTCTCTGAAGCTACTCACATTTCTAACAAAATTTAATAGAAAATTAATAGCATAAACTAAATATTAACTAAGGTTTATATCAAGCATGTCAAACTCATGACCCACTTGTGGCCCACAACAAATATTTTTGCAGCCTAGCCAATATACACTGAGTGGCTAGTTTATTATGATCTCTGAACGCATAATAATATGGCCAATCAGTGTATATCCTGTATAATAAAAGGCTAATATGCAAATTGTCCTCTCGATCAGGAGTTTGACCAGAAGGCAGGCCGGCCAACTGCCCATGTCCCCTCCCCCTGGCCAGGCTGGCTGGACCCCACTCACACACGAATTCATGCACCGGGCCTCTAATATATATACTGAGTGGCGAGATTATTATGCGTTCAGAGATCATAATAATCTGGCCACTCAGTGTAATGGTATGTAAGAAAAAATTAATTTTGTCATTGCCCTTGTTCTATTTTATACTATAGTTTTCTAAATAAACCGAAGTTTCAATGAAAATTGAAACTTGTGTTTTCTTGTAACCCACATAAACTTAAGCCTTGTTTATTTGGCACATGTTAGCCTTTGAGTTTGACATATTTGGTTTACATCGTCTAACTCTCATATCCTTAATTTATGCATTTTCAAACTCTCAGGAATATGAATACTACAGCAAACATTCAACAAATACATAACAGTTACTCTCTTTGTATTTCCTATGAGATCCCATTGGGCACATTAATTATAAATTAATTCCCCAAATACAATACTTCTTGTTAGTAACCATTGTAATATTTATAACTGTTTACTTTCTGATAGAATTTTTCTTAATAATTTAGTTTATCATGCTTCAATGATTTTTGTAATGCCAGAAAATCCAGTGAACAATTACTATAAGTAACATATTTAAATACAGATGAAAAACACTTATAAATAGCTTCTAAATTATGTTTACTTATTTAATATCAGCTACAGTGACTTTCACATAATCACATACACACACACACACGCTACTGTGGCTTGTAAGACATAGAAAGAACAATTAAAATATTAATCATGATACATAGAATTAACTTCAAAACACAGCTATTATTAGTATCTTTACATAAAATGGCAATATATATTTTTCAATTCATTTCAAAAACATTAAATTCTAATATGCTCACAGGGAGATAGGAATTTTGGAAGAGAATTATGATTAGTTATTAATTAAACTGTAAGTAAGGCTAAATGATGTAAAATATCCTATTTCATTTATTCAGCAAATAGCATATCCTATTCCCTAAGACTTATATAGTGTATATTTACTCTAGGCAACATATACCCCATTCTATACTTTATGTAATAAGGAACTTACTTAGTAAATTTTAAATACAGTAAATCAGGAATATATTAGAATAATAAACCAATAGTATCTTGAGTCCATTTATTCTTTAGTTTCACTAATTCTGCAAACCATGGATTCTACTACATTTTCATTGTCCTTCATTATATGGATATCTTCTCTTCCTTCCTTAAGTAGCTTAAATTTCATTATCAGTCATTATACTTATTCCTTTGCGTACACCATCTTTTGCTCTTTTCTTATCTTCATTCTGTAATAAATCCCAATGCATGCTGATTGCATGCTTTTGGACCCATGCAGCTGAATTTCTGTAAAATAACACTCCCTCAAATGCTCTGTGATATTTCTTTCAATTCATGCTTACTGGCCTCAAGCAAGTCATCTGTGCTTCACTAAAATTATCCTGTACTAGAGGCCTGATGCACGAAATTCATGCAAGGGGCTCAGCCCTCACAGTCTCAGCTGCCTCAGCCCGCGCAGCCCCAGCTTCGTCTGGACAGTCGTTTTGCTATTCGGTCTAATTAGCATATAAGCTCTTTATTATATAGGTTTCTCTTTTCCAGTACTCCCAAATGACTATCTTGCACATTCCACTCACACTCTGACAACTTCTCATTTCTAGCTGATGAACTTATTTGCTTAGCTGACCCAGTCATGGAAGGTCTTCCACGGACTCCCACCATCAGCATATACAAACTGCCAATACCACTCTGCATTGCACAACTCTACAGGCCACAATTCACTTTTTATTTTATGAGGCTGTTACTCACTAAAGCAAAACACCACAAAATATACTGCTGGAGTGGTGCAATTGACACACTTGCATATCGGTTTCTGTGCTAATATACTCTGATCATTACTCATAATACCTTTCTTTCAATACAATCCCATCATTTCTTGCAAACTCAAAAAAAATAGTTGAATCAATTCCCTTTCTTCCTTATCAAGTTTTTACTTTCTACAGGATTGTCCATTTTCATGGATAGATACTAATTTTTAAATTTTTTTTTTATTGATTTTAGAGAAGAAGGGAGAGGGAGAGAGATAGAAACATCAATGATGAGAGAGAATCATTGATCAGCTGCCTCCTGCACACCTCCTACTGGAGATCAAGCCCGCATCCTGGGCATGTGCCCTTGAGAGGAATTGAACCTGGGACCCTTTAGTCCACAGGCCGATGCTCTATCTACTGAGGCAAACCAGCAAGGTCATGAGATACTAATTTTCTTTTCTTTGTGGAAAAGGAAAATAAACTTCTCGTGATCCCACCTCCCCTATCATCTACTACTACATTTACTTAATCCTCTTTGCAGGAAATTCCTTTAAAAATCCTCTGTACATGACTTTTCTATTTTCTTTTTTTTTTTCCCAAATTTAAGTACTTTATTTTTTAATTTGATTATTTAAGGTATTAGTAGTACATGTCTTTTTTTTTTTTTTTTTACCCACTTACTTCCCCCCGGCCTCCCCTACCCCCTACATGTTGCTATATTTTTACCTTACCTATAACAATTTGACAAAGATAAATTATTTTTCCTTCTTGAAATATATAAAATTGGATCCCAAATCACCACATTCTATTAGTTTTCCTACTCCTTCACTGATTAGTCCTCCTCTGGTTTTTCCTCCTTTTCTGGTTTTTTCCTCTTCTTTCTCACTTATGAATGTTAAAGGACCAGGGCTAAATTCTTGATTCCCTCCTCATTTCTGTCCATATTCATTCATTTGATTATGTTATTCAGTTTCTTACCTTTAAATTCCACTTAGGAATTTGTAAATGACTACCACATCTGTGCTGCCTGTGAAGGAGAAAAATCCCCCCTGCTACCCTTCTTTACTTCTTACAGGTAGACTAATAACACACAAGGCTAGATTAACAAGAGAAAAAAAAAACCACAATTTAATGTGTGTCCATGGGAGAATCATAATATGATACTCCTCGGATCATAAAATGAGGCTCAAAGAATGATCAAGTTAGCCACCCTTTTATGTTTTTTAGAAAAACAATACATTTGTGAGAAATTGACAGGGCAAAGAGAGTTAGTGCTCATTAGAAAGGAATCAAAGCAAGGTTTGGGTTTAGGGTAGGAAATTGGTAAGGGCTGTGCAAGGTTTGTTTGCACAGGCTTTCTGTGCTCTGGGTTTTGTAACTCCTGTGATACAGTTGTCTCTCAGCCCCAGGAACAGAGAGGGCACCTATCACACGGAGAGTTATTTCTTGCATTTAGAGAGACAGACTCCCGTTACAGACAACTGTACCTCTTACTTCTGCTGCTTCTCAAGTGATGTTAATTCAAAATAACCAATATGCTATTTGGGATATCCTGGGGTGGCTTGCCCTGGACCCCGATGGTGCTTTCAGCTCAGAGTCCTACACTGTATTTCAAACTCCATACTCCATACTCATTTTCCCATTTGGGAAGTAGAGTTAAATTTTTACATCTGAATATGAGCCAAAAATTCTATATTCCTCATTTTATCACTCACAAAAATACAAATCCCTGATTCCCGATTAAAGTAACTGAATGATATGCCAAACATGTTCTAATTTGGTAAAGATTATTTCAAATCTATAGCTATTATTATATTTAACATATGTTATTTCTACTACCAGGCATTTCAAATTTAAAATACCATAAACTCAAGCTCTAAAATGTGTTATTCCTTCAGTCTTTGCCACCTCAGGCAACTTGATCCTTCCAGATGCTCAAGACAATAACTTGGGAAACGTGCTTCATTCATTTCCTTTTCTCAGAGCATGCTTATAATGTGTCTGTCAGTAAATCTTGTTAACTCTACCTTCAAATTATATTCAGAAACTAATTACTATTCATTATTTCTGCTCAGTTCTGCTCACTTCAGTGTGCTCCAAGATGCTAATATCTGCCCCCCAAATTATTGCATTAGCATCTTAACTTGTCATTTTCTCCTACATTTTCTTAAAGCCTATAGCTGCAGTGATTATGTTACTCCTCTGCTTTAAAATCCTTCATTTTCTTTCTATATTACATAAAATAACACTGCTTAAAATAACAGAGTTATATAAGAATTGACTGTTAGAAAATTACACAGTGACATTCAGTTTATTTTATTTTACATTTTTTAAGAAAGTTTTTTTATTGTTTAAAATATTATATATATTAGTACATATATCTCCTTTTTTCCCCCCACTGACCTTCCCCCAGCCTCCCCTACCTCCTGTCGCATGCCCTCATCCCACCCTCCGAGTGTCTTGTGGCTATTGATGTGCTTATATGCATGCATACAAGTCTATTGGTTGATTTTTCCCTCTCTTCCCAACACTCCCCAGCCTTCCCGCTGTAATTTGACAGTCTGTTTGGTGCTTTACTGCCTCTGTATCTATCTTTTTATTCATCAGGTTATAATGTTCTTTATTTTCCATAAATGAGTGAGATCATGTGGTATTTTCTTTCATTGCCTGGCTTATTCACTTAACATTATGCCCTCCAGCTCCATCCATGCTGCTGCAAATGGTAAGAATTCCTTCCTTTTTATAGCAGCGCAGTACTCCATTGTGTAGATGTACCATAGTTTTCTAATCCAGTCATCTGCTGATGGGCATTTAGGCTGTTTCCAAATCTTAGCTATGGTGAATTGTGCTGCCATGAACATAGGGATGCATATATCCTTTCTGATTGGTGTTTCTAGCTTCTTGGGATATATCCCTAGAAGTGGGATTACTGGGTCAAATGGCAGTTCCATTTTTAGTTTTTGAGGAAACTCCATACTGTTCTTCACAATGGCTGCACCAGTCTGCATTCCCACCAGCCATGCATGAGGGTTCCTTTTTCTCCGCATCCTCACCAACACTTGTTGTTTGTTGATTTGTTGATGATAGCCATTCTGACAGGTGTGAGATGGTACCACATTCTCGTTTTGACTTGCATCTCTCAGATAATTAGTGACTTTGAGCATGTTTTCATATGTCTCTTGGCCTTCCTTCTGTCTTCTTTCAAAAATATTCTATTTAGGTCTGTTGCCCATTTTTTTATTGGATCATTTATCTTCCTTTTATTGAGTTGTCTGAGTTCCCTGTAAATGTTGGAGATTAAACCTTTATCAGTGATAACATTTGCAAATATGGTCTCCCATACAGTGGGGTTTCTTGTTGTTTTGTTGATGGTTTCTTTTGCTGTGCAAAAGCTTTTTATTTTGGTGTAGTCCCATTTGTTTATTTTCTCTTTAGCTTCCATTGCCCTAGGAGCGGTATCGGTGACAAAATTGCTTCAGCATATGTCTGAGATTTCTCTGCCTGTGGATTCCTCTAGTATTTTTATGGTTTTCTATCTTATGTTTAAGTGCTGTATCCATTTTGAGTTAATTTTTGTGTATGGTGTAAATTGGTGGTCTAGTTTAATTTTTTTGCATGTATCTGTCCAATTTTCCCAGCACCATTTATTGAAGAGACTGTCTTGACTCCATTGTATGTTCATGCCTCCTTTGTCAAATATTAATTGGGCATAGTGGTTTGGGTCGATATCTGGATTCTCTATTCTAGTCCATTGGTCTATATGTCTGTTCTTGTGCCAGTACCAGGCTGTTTTAAGAACAGTGGCTTTGTAGTATAGCTCAAAATCTGGTATTGAGATCCCACCTACTTTGTTCTTCTTTCTGAGGATTGCTGTGGCTATTCGAGATCTTTTTTTATTCCAGATGAATTTGTGGAGAGTTCTTTCTAGGTCTGTGAATTATGCCATTGGTATTTTAATGGAGAGTGCATTGAATCTGTAGATTGCTTTGGGTAGTATGGGCATTTTAATGATGTTGATTCTACCAATCCATGAACATGGTATGTTCTTCCAGCTGTTTACGTCTTCTTCTATCTCTTTTTTCAGTGTCCTGTAGTATTCCACATATAGGTCTTTTATCTCTTTAGTTAAGTTTATTCCTAGGTATCTTAATTTTTTTGGTGCGATAGTAAATGGGATTGCTTTTTTAGTCTCTCTTTCTGTAAGTTCACTATTGGTGTATAGAAATGCCATAGATTTCTTGGCATTAGTTTTGTATCCTGCTACATTGCCAAACTCATTTATTAAGTCTATTCATTTTTTGATGGCGTCTTTCGTGTTTTTTATGTACAATATCATATCATCTGCTAATAAGGACAGCTTTACTTCTTCGTTTCCAATTTGGATGCCTTTTATTTCTTCTTCGTGTCTTATTGCAATGGCTAATACTTCCAGTACTATGTCAAACTGGAGAGGTGAGAGTGGGCATCCCTATCTTGTTCCTGTTCTTAGGGAAAATGGTTTTAATTTTTGCCCATTGGGTATGATGTTAGCTGTGGGTTTATCATATATGGCTTTTATTATGTTGAGGTATGATCCTTCTATTCCCACCATGCTGAGAGTTTTTATCAAGAAAGGGTGTTGGATTTTGTCAAATGCTTTTCCTGCATCAATTGATATGACTGTGATTTTTATCTCTCAATTTGTTTATGTGATGTATCACGTTTATTTTGATTTGCGGATAGTGTACTATCCTTGCATTCCTGGGATAAATCCTACTTGGTCATGGTATATGATCTTTCTCATAAACTGCTGGATCCGATTTGCTAGAATTTTGTTGAGGATTTTGGCATCTATGTTCATGAGGGATATTGGCCTTTAATTCTCTTTCATTGTGTTGTCTTTATTTGGTTTTGGTATTAGGGTGATGCTGGCTTCATAGAATGAGCTTGGAAGTGTTCCTTCCTCTTGAATTTTTTGGATTAGTTTGAGGAGGATAGGTTTAAGTTCTTCCTTGAATGTTTGGTAAAACTCCCCTGTGAAGCTGTCTGTCCCTGGGCTTTTGTTTGCTGGAAGCTTTTGATGACTGCTTCAATTTCTTCCATAGTTATTGGCCTAATGAGATGTTTAGATTCTTCATGATTGAGTTTTAGAAGGTTATATTTTTCTAGGAATATGTCCATTTCCTCCAGGTTGTCCAGTTTGTTGGAATAGAGTTGTTCATAGTATTTTTTAACAATCCTTTTTGTTTTGGTGGGGTCTGTTGTTATTTCTCCTGTTTCATTTCTGACTTTGTTTATTTGGGTCCTCTCTCTTTGCTTCTTGGTGAGCCTAGCTAGAGGTTCATCAATCTTGTTTATCCTTTCAAAGAACCAGCTCTTGGTTTTGTTGATCTTTTGTATTGTTTTTTACGTCTCAATGTCATTTATCTCTACTCTGATCTTTATTATTTCCTTCCTTCTGCTTACACTGGGCTTCTCTTTTTGCTCTCTTTCTAATTGTTTGAGTTGTGTGGTTAGGTAATTTATTACCATTGTTTCTTGTTTTTTGCAGTAGGCTTATAGAGCTATGAACTTCCCTCTCAAGACTGCTTTCACTGTATCCCATAGATTTTGGATTGTTGTGTTTTTTTTTGTCATTTGTTGCCATGATGTTTTTTATTTCTTCCTTAATCTCTCTGGTAACCCAGTCATTGTTTAATAGCATGCTGTTTAGTCTCCATGTATTTGTTTTTTTTTGGATTGTTTTTATTTTAGTTGATTTCCAGTTTTATGCCACTGTAATCTGAGAAGATGCTTGATATGATGTCTATCTTCTTGAATTTGAAGAGACTTTGCCTATGACCCAACATGTGGTCTATCTTTGAAAATGACCCATGTGCACATGAGAAGAATGTATATTCTGTGGCTTTGGGTTGAAATGTTCTGAAGATGTCAATTAATTCCATCTGGTCTAGTGAGTCATTTAGGATTGATGTTTCTTTGCTGATTTTTTGTTTAGAGAATTTTTACAATGGTGATAGTGGGGTATTAAAGTCTCCTACTATGATTGTATTGCTGCAATCTCTTGCTTAATATCCTCCAGGAGTTTTTTTATGTATTTGGGTGCTCCTTTATTGGGTGTGTATATGTTTACCAGAGTTATATCTTCTTGTTGGATTGATCCCTTTAGTATTATGAAGTGGCTTTCCTTATCTCTTGTTATGTCCTTCACTTTGAGATCTAATTTGTTAGATATAAGTATTGCTACCCCAGATTTTTTTTTCACTTCCATTCGCCTGAAAAACCTTTTTCCATCCCTTCACCCTCTGTCTGTGTGCATCTTCTTTTCTGAGGTGGGTTTCTTGTAGACAGCAGATATATGGGTTGTGTTTTCTTATCCAATCCGTTACCCTATGTCTTTTGATTTGTGCATTTAATCCATTTACATTTAAAGTTATTATTGATAGTTATTTATTTTTTGCCATTTTTATTCTTTACCCTGTGTTCCTTCTTCACTTACTATTTCTTTTTCTTTTTTTTTTTTTTTTTTTTTTACAGCAGACCCTGTAGCATTTCTTGCATTGCTGGTTTGAGGGTAATTAATTCCCTTAGTCCTTTTTATGTCTGTGAAGCTCCTGATTTCACCTTCAATTTTGATTGATAGCCTTGCTGGTTACAGTATTCTTGGATTCAGACCCTTCCTTTGCATGACTTTGTATATTTCATTCCATTCCCTTCTGGCCTGTTGAGTTTCTGTTGGGAAATCAGTCTTTAGTCTGATGAGGGATCCTTTGTATGTAACTTTCTGTCTTTCTCTGGCCACTTTTAAGATTCTTACTTTGTTGTTGGTGTTTGCCAGTTTAATTATAATGTGCCTTGGTGCTGGTCTTTTGGGGTTCATTTTTCTTCGGACTCTGTGAGCTTCTTGGATTTGTGTGGTTTTTTTCTTCCTTATATCAGGGAAGTTTTCTGTCATTGTTTCTTCAAACAGGTTTTCTATTCCTTGCTCAGTTTCCTCTTATTCTGGAACCCCTATTATGCAGATATTGTTTTGTTTTGTGTTGTCCCAAAGTTCCCTTAGGCTCTCCTCCTTCTTTTTAAATTTTTTTTTTTTCTAGAAGCTGCTCTACTTGGGTATTTTCTCCTACCTTGTCTTCTAGCTCACTGATGTGGTACTCTGCTTCTTCTAGTCTACTCTTGATGCTTTCTATTGAGTTCTTTACAGCAGTGATGTCATTTTTCATTTCTTCTTGATTCTTACACATATTGTTGAATTTGTCTTCCATTCTTTTCAGCTACCTTTGATCATTTCTCTGAATTCTTTCTCTGGCAGGACGCTTGTCTCCATTTCTTTTACTTCCTTTTCTGGTGATGCCTGCTTTTCTTTCATATGCGGGCTGTTTCTTTGTCTCCCCATGGTCTCTCTTTTTCGGGTGTCTGGTTATATAGTTGTCTCTCTCTTTTCCATGGTGGAGTGTAGAACTCCTCTGAATCCATGTGTTTGCGCCAATTGGGGAATGGTGCTTTTGGGTTCGCAGCTGTTCAGTGGGCGTTGTAGTTGTAGATTTTCAGGCTTCTGATAACATCCACTTTCCCCTTCAAGATGGCGTGGTCTCCCCGTCCAAGAAGGTCGCTCCAGGATGGAACCCAGCAGCAGTTGGGTTTCCTGGTCAAGGGAGCCCTGTCTAGCAGTTCCCCACCATCTCCTGGAGTATAGCTGTCCCTCAACTCACCAACACACACTCCCCATGTGACCCTCAGCTTTTCTTTCTATCTGCTCCAGGACAAGGCTTGGGACACGTCTGTCTATTCCACCACCATTTTTTCCTCCCAGAAAAAGCAACATTCAGTTTATTTTAAAATGATAACATAAATCTTAACATGGGCCTAAAATGTAAAATAAAACATAAAATCTAACTACAAATTATGGGTACGAAGTACTATAAAATGGTATCATAATAGTCCTAAATTAAAAACTCTTATTATTCACACTTAAAAAGAGTAGTAACAGTTCCAATGATCAAGTTGCCAAGATACAGTTCATCTGTATGCTAATTCTGTATTCACTCAGGTTACCTCAAAACTAAGCTTTAGTACATCAAATTTTAAAGACTGAGACTTATTTAGAAAAAAAAACAACTAAATTGATGGCAATGTAAAAAAATGAAATACTAACACATGAAATTCTAAATTACATTTAAAGAAAACATACCTATATATATAAAAGCCAAGTGACCAGAATGACCAGTCACTATGATGAGGCTAGCAACTGGCCTGATGGGGGTGGGGCCAGCCAGCCAACCCCCATGGTCCCTCCCCCCAGGTGGCCCACACCCATGCACAAATTTGTGCACCAGACCTCTAATTATATATAAAAAGGTATGATTCCATACATGCAAATCTATTTATATGTGACATAGGATGGCCCCAAACAAAATATCTAAATAGAAATAGCAAATACATTTGAAAATATAAATTACATTTTCTACTAAGTATTTGAAAATATTAAAATATATTTTTAACAAAATTAAAATTATGTCAAACTGACAGCCATTATTGGAATTTATAGGAGCAGTTGAAAGTGAAAAGTCCAATTAAAAACTCTCAACATTGTCTTTAGTAACATGGAATGAGGCTTATTTATAATGTAAACTATGTTACAAACTCAGTGGATTCATAGAGTACAAATATAGCTTTTTTAAAACTAAAAGTACTTGGTCAATAAAATGAATGAATAAATGAGTGAATGACTGAATAAACTAGAGAGGTGTATATCAAATTATTATTTGCTGTTCGCATTTGGTGATGGAGAAAAATGTGATTTATAAAACATAGTTTTCTCTTTCAGTTTATTCCTTGGGCGTATACTTTATATTTATAATACTGCTAATAAGAAAATACTAAAATATACTAAAAAATAATGTATTAAAAAACTAGACATTCTCAGATACTTTCTTCAGACATTCTGTGCTTTTATTCTTCATATGAATGAATTTCCTCTTTTTTTGGACATGCATAGTTAAGAGATGTAAAATTCTCCTTGAATACATAATGTTTCACTTCTAGTCAAAATAATGTGCTTGTACATGTCAAAGTTGTTTTTTTAATGATACAATAAAAATATACCTGTAAAAGAAATTAAAAATATAGAACCAATCCCAAGTTTACTCTTAGAGCAGAGTGGGAATACAATAGACATAAAAAATACAAGTTTATGTCATCCAACTGTGCCATGGAAATTTGGGTGCTTCACATATTTTATGTATTATGAGTCTAAATGATAATAAATTATTTAAGATGAAATCAGATGCTTATAACTCGGAAGTAACTGAATTATATTTTGAAAACCATTAGATATCATTTATTACATTTTTATAAGGATTTAGAGAAATCTCTCAAAACAGATTATTTAGGTTATTAAACTTAAATTTCTATAAACAAGACTTTGGAATATTTATTTCCAATATATACATATAGAAAATGCTTTCAGACAGATAATATTTTTAAAACTTTTTATGCCCACACTGGGGATAGAGCCAGCAACCCAGGTATGTGCCCTAACCAGGAATCAAACCTGTGACCTCCTGGTTCATAGGTCAATACTCAACCACTGAGCAATACCAACTGGGCATGCTACTGATACTTTTTACCCTCAAGTTTACTTCTGATTATATCAGGCTGTGTCCAAAAGAGGACAGAATCAATTAATTCTTACATGTCATGTTTTTTCTAATTAAAAAAGTAAGAAAAGTTACAGTAATTTCATTTCATATAAAACATATTTCAAATATATCTCCTGAAGTAGTTTTAAAGGTTTTTCCCCCCCATTAATAGGCTAAAACTTTATTTAAAAGGGACACAATCTTGAGAGGCACATAGGTCCATGATGCCATAGTTGTGTATGGACTCAACTACTCTATTTCACCCTGGAGAAATTCCCTGTCTAAATGTATACTTAAATATCAAATTCCTGGTTAGCTCTAATAATCTGATGATGTCTCAAGTTTCACAAGTTGAAAATGTGAAAATGCTCTCACCAGTGAAATCATATATTTTGATAAAAATTTGTTAGAAGTAAATTTTGAGGGTTAGTTTTAAATATATAAAAAGTTAAAGATAACTGATGAAAAAGAACAGAAATAAGATAAGTAGCATTAGTACATCCAGATTTATTTCTATACATAAAATTATTAAAAATATTTAAAATCTCTTTTATCAAGTCTTTCTTGAAAAACCTAAATTTATCATAATATGGTACTGTGGGTAGATACAGAGCATAAATGGGCATAACCAGTAGAAGATTAAAGCACTATGAGTTTGTTCATAATTTTGTTTTCTTCTGTCCCTTTCTTTATATTCAGTACTATCTCCATAATCCTTCATGCAGAATATATAAATGTTTAAGTAGTCTCCTCAACTTAACACTTACATTACTTTGAATCATTCTCTCTTCTAGAAAGTCAGGTTTGGTAATGCTATTTCAATCTTTTAAATTCTTCAAAAATGCCTTCATGCATTAGGTATTTATTTGCAAGTCATGAAGCAGTATACTGGGAAAGTTTAACAACTGGTAAGCTGAGGGAAAGAAAAAGTTCTGACTTACAGTGTTCCTCAATTTTCAGTGTGTAATTATTCCCATCATGTCTGATTTGAAGCTATCAACAGTGACATAACTGAACTCAGGCTATGGAGGAGATACTCTATGTACAGCTGCAATGAAGCAAAACCCAGCCTATCACTGATGAAACGTGCAATGCTGTTTGGTGTCTGTTCTACTGCCTATCCTATCCTATACTGCATTGCTACCCAAAGTTTACAGAATCAATGACACTTAGGAGGCTTCTAATGTAACAATCCTTGTCATGTCTCCATTTATTTTTTTATGTAACTTCCTATGCCCACAGTTGCTTCTCTCAATAGCCATCAGACCCACACAGACATCCAGAAACATACAAAAACATATACATACATACACAAGCACATGTGTAGAGGCACACAGACCATTCATTCATTCATCTTTACATAAATATTTATTGAATCCCTTCTCAAAAGCATTTTCTGTTTTGTGTTGGACGGAGATATACCTAACCAAAATTCTATATTGTGAAAATAAAAAAATACTGTAAGAGTTTTTTAAGAAATGGTATATAAGAGAGGAAGAATTTATGTAATTTACATTGAGAAGTCAAATGAATCGTAAGAGGCAATTTTATTAGTTAACCAATCACTATTGGTACTGTAAATTATAAACCAAGTGCAGAGTGATTAATATGAGACCTTGAAATTTTGGTAATTTTATGTTATAATTACAAGTTCACAAGATTATTTTCCTGCTACTGAAAACATGTTGACAATTTTACATCTTAGGCTATTTAACTATATAAAGTTGGTTCACATAGTTAGTTAATGCTTAATAAATAAAAATCATATTTATAGCTATGACCCAATTATAGATCACTATACAAAATGTTGAAAGATATAAATTTTTTTTCCTGACACTTCCATGGACTGCTTGAAATTGCAAACTCACATTATTTTCTTTATTTATAAAATTTAAAATGTAACATTTGTCTTTTGAAACCAACACATGTAGGATAAAATAACAAATGAAAACACACAAAAATTTATTAAATTAGGGGGCAAGAATGATACCCAAATAGTGTTAAGAACTTTATAAATCAAATAAATATGATGAAAAAAATTCTGATAATTTTTCTGACAATACAGGATAGTGCAATGTAGGAGTATAATAAATAATCTACTCTTGCAATGGATATTGCCATTTGCTATGGTCAATAATACCTAGTAAGAACATAAGAGCTTTCTTATGTTTGGATGGCATGCAATATATTTGTTGAATTCCTTTTGGACAACATTTCCAGAAGTTGATGGGTTTCTTGAAGTCATTTAGTGCCAGTTGCTGCTTTACATTGCACCACTGCAAAATAAATGTACTATTCATTTTCTCTCATCCGGTACTAAGTGGTAATTCAATGTTTCCTATAATACATTCAAACTTTGGCATGGGATATAACTTCACATATTAGGTAATGCTGCTGGAGGCTTTACTACTTGATAAATTGAACGCAAATATAGACGAACCTAGTTTCCATGAGAAACATGTTACCTCCATTCATCAGATCTACAAATATTCCATTTTTTCCCCACCAAGAGACAAACACTGCACTTTACTGAAAGTACAGGAATGAAAAGAGTCATCAGTCAGCTCTGTCCTCTTGATGGTGTCAAGCTATCTCAGGAAAAGTACATTATACCAAAAATTATGGTAAAAGAGGGTATTCACTTTAAGGGAAATACAAAAATTTATAGACATAGAACAGGGGAACTTAAGCTATTCTAAGAATCAGTAAATGTTTCACTAAATCATGCAGGTAAGCACAGGTCTCAGGAATTTTACTCTGATGATGGATGAAGGATATTAGAGAAACAAGCTGACCATAGGAAAGGACCTGCTCAAAGGCAGCCACGTGGGCAGAAGAGGATTAAAAGTAAGCATGGCTCAAAAAATATTTCAAAAAATTAATTAACCTGTGCTGCTCCTAGATAGGAGATGAGGAAAATATACATTGGAATAAAACCACTGTAAACAATGTGAGGGGGGTTGCACTTTATATTGAAAATAATGAAAAATTAATACAGGGCATAAATAATAAGAATGACCTGCTAAGTTTAAGTGGAGGGAAGACTGGTATTGTATTGAGATTTAGCAAAACCAGACTGAGAATAAAAGAATATGAAAACAGCCCAGCCGGTGTGGCTCAGTGGTTGTGCATTGACCCACCAGGAGGTCACAGTTCAATTCCTAGTCAGGGCACATGCCCAGTTTGCAGCTCAATCCCCAGTGCGTGGCATGCAGGAGGCAGCTGAACAATGATTCTCTCTCATCATTGATGTTTCTATCTCTCTCTCCCTCTCCCTTCCTCTCTGAAATTACTAACAATATATTTTAAAAAATTAAGAGATCAACCAAAGGACTTGTATGCACGCATATAAGCATAACCAATGGACACAGACATGAGGGGTGGGAGGTGAGAACATGTGCTGGGGGGTGGAGATGGTTTGAGAGAGGCCAGTGGGGTAAAAGGAGACATAAGTAATACTATATTACAATAAACAAACAATAAAGAATTATAAAATAATAGTTACAAAAAAGAATATGAAAACAAAAAGAATATGGAAGGCTCTATATACATTTCCATTCTTACTATACTATTTTGTAGCCTTTGTACACAAAATTGTAGGATTGTACATAATACTCTGATTTAAGCATTTAATAAGTATTGATGCAGTGATATCTGTGAAGTGAAAATTTTTTTTCCTCTTAGTACTTACCAAGGTGTTGGGTGTCTTAAAACTATGTCAACACAAAGAAAAATATAGTCACAGATTAACTCTTCATACATTATATATTTACCACATTATCTGATACTTATTGCAATATTGCAAATAAACACACTAATATTTTGGGTCAAATATTCATCACAACCTAACAATGTTAACCATTTTTATGGATTTAAACTGAGTTAAGTAATTGAAACAAGCCAGCTGTGCTTATATGTTTTATGTATCACTTATAAATTTCTATATATAAAGTATGTACTGACTGATATTTGTGAGGACTAAATGAGTTAATATATATGAAACAGTGTTTGGCACATTGTAAACATTCAGTTAGCTTGTTAGAAATGCATACTGGTTTGGCCTATAGAACTAAATTTGCCATGGCTAGATATATAGTAAATATTTGTAACTGTAATATTGTGGTGGGTTTGTTTCTTGAAAAATTATTATTGCTCATATTTTGGTGTGGTTTCAAGGTAGCCCTATCTTAATTCACCAGGTAGCCCTATCTTAATTCACAAGGTAGCCCTACCTTAATTCACAAGGTAGCCCTACCTTAATTCACAAGGTAGCCCTATCTTAATTCACAAGATAGCCCTACTTCACAAGGTAGTTCTACCTTAATTCACAAGGTAGCCCTATCTTAATTCACAAGATAGCCCTACTTCACAAGGTAGTTCTACCTTAATTCACAAGGTAGCCCTATCTTAATTCAGATTCTCTCTGAAAACAAATTTAGAAATAATAACAGTGGGATCATCTTCATATATTTACAGAAACTTTTTCTGAATGTGACCAAATGGTATTTTCCCCAGGTGAATGATTGTTTAATTATACTATTATAATAAAAATAAAGAGATGACAATTTTCTCTACAGAAAATGATGCCAATAGAGCTTGAGAAGTGGGGGAAGTAATGAAACAGAAAGCAATGAAGAGGCAAAGAAAACAGAAATCTGTTTAATAACTTTATCCATAATTATTCAACTTTCCTTATTTGTATAACTACACAATCTAAATCTTACTAACAGACTCCTTCAAGATTAGGAGAAGAATGTAGGAGGAATAATGTTTCATAATGAGAAAGTTCCTATTAAACAGAATCTATGCTGGTAATAACTTTCTGCTGAAAAACTTAGATTTTAAAAATTATATATTTTGATTTTTTACAGTGAGGAAGGGAGAGGGATAGAGAGTTAGAAACAATGATGAGAGAGAAACATCAATCAGCTGCTTCCTGCACACCTCCTACTGGGGATATGCCCGCAACCAAGGTACATGCCCTTGACCAGAATCGAACCTGGGACCTTTCAAGTCTGCAGGCTGACGCTCTATCCACTGAGCCAAACCGGTTAGGGCAAAAACTTAGATCTTATATTCAAATTCTTCTGGGGAGAATGCACTGCCTCCGTTTGAACCAGGAATGTCTGTAATATAATGACTGACAGTAATGTATCTGAAATATGCTGCTTATTTATGCTGCACAGTCTTGGATCTGTTATGGTAGAACAGTTCAAAACCTTTATTCCCAAATATTTATTGACTTGCAGAACCCTGAAGACATTCAGTATAGATACTGCACTATTTTCTTTGTGGATTAACAGTGTGGTTTATTAATTCTAGTGTATAGCAGTGACATGCAAATAAACTGTACATTTAACAGGAACTGTTGTGCCACAGAGAGCAAGCTGGAGTTCAAAATGGAGGACTGTATCCTCTGCTGGGTAGAAACAAATTATGTCTCTGGCCAGTTACTATTCACATAGACTGACTTGTCCAGTATCTAATTCCCTCTCTGCCCCGATTGTCCGCTTTTCAGTGGAATGACAAGGAGCCGGAGCTTATAACATGGCAGTGAGCCGAAATCATCTGTCATGAGTCCACCAGGAACCTAAAAGGAACAAGTTCTTCTCCATAAACTAGAGAGAGAATTTGGCCAGGGGTTCCAATCTGGGCATGAGTCATAATCCTGGTCCCCTGCCTTCAGAAGCATTACTGGCTGTTTAAGATTGCAC
The DNA here is from genome assembly GCA_026230045.1 of Corynorhinus townsendii. Classification (NCBI taxonomy): domain Eukaryota; kingdom Metazoa; phylum Chordata; class Mammalia; order Chiroptera; family Vespertilionidae; genus Corynorhinus; species Corynorhinus townsendii. The sequence continues at coordinate 125,292,854 of JAPDVU010000006.1, forward strand.
AGAAATTCGCTTGGCAAAAAAAATCACAACTTTCTTGATTAGAATCTAAAAGTACTTCGTACTTTCAATTGGGAAGAGATTGACTGAAAGATGGAGAGTGATGCTGATCCAGACTTGGACCTTACACAGCGGAATTCGGACTCCACGATATGCACTGCACTGTCTCTGCTGGTCTCGGGAGTCCTCAGCTGTCCACAGGGATCAGGACCACTTTAAAAAAGCAGATTCCACAATACTCCTCTCCACTCACACAGTGTTTACTTGTGAATCACACTCAACTGTCATACGACTATTCTCTCTGCCAAATCCTGAATTCTTAAACCCACTGAAGGGCAACTCCACTGGGCCGACATTATCATTGTTGATAAAGCCCCTTCCAGGCTGGATCTCCGCCACCACTCTGGGAGCACACGGGATGTCCCTGGTGAAGACACTGGTGACTAGTCCAAAAAGGGTGTTGTTGGCTCTTCCCAGAACCTCAGCTTCCATATCAAGTAACAGAAGGGACGTAACTGGCCCGAAGATCTCTTCTTTCACACAGGTCCTGTCATCTCTGCAGCCAGTCGATATGCAAGATCTCCTCTAAAATCTGTCCTTTAATTGGGGAACTTGAGGGCAGTATAGGTCTCACACACACAACACAGACCCCTGCTCCTTTGCCAGTTTAACAAACCCACACACTCGCTTCAGGTGTGGTCGGTCGATGAGGAGGCCTGTCCTGGTATCTTCCAGAAGTGGATCTCCAATTTGTAACCCTTGGGTCTGTTTCACCATTTGTTCTGTGAATTTATGAAGAATTTCCTTTTGCACAAAAACCTTGTGCCATTTCAGCAAACATAGCCTCATGTGAGGAAGTTGGACAACAGCGCCCCCTTATGGCGTTCCCCAGGCCACAGTCTGAGAAGGTGATCAGTGGAGACTTGCCTCGGAGTTCCAAGGTGACAGGTTTGATTCCTTTTGCTGGCATCTCCATGATCTCCATGCCTGTGGGCACACTTCTGGTGAAGGAGACCTTGGCCATGTCCCAAGGTTGACACAGAAACTGGCCCATGGAGACCCCTCCTTGCACCACGTTGAAGAAGCCAGAGGCACCCCAGCCTCTGTGTAGATCTCAGCTAGTGATAGTGCAGACACAGGTGTGAAAGGGACAGTGTAAAGATCATGGCTTTTGCACAAGCTAAAGCTGAGGCCGACTTCTAGGAGGCGATCAGAAAAGGCATAGTTCCAGGCTCCTATCCCGCGCACACGCCCAGTGGCTCTGCTCTGGTAAAACCGAAGGACCCGCCTGGGAGCTGGATGTGCTCGCTGGCCAAGCCCGCCTAGTGCTCCAGGCGCTGCCAGGAGGGGTCAGTGTTCACGCGTCTGGAAGATAGAATCGCCTTTGTTGATGGTCCCCACGTCAGTGATTTCATTCTTCTGTACCCTGACAATCCTGGTGGTCCCCAAAAGGATTCCACCATGCCCCAAGCCAGATTTTTTTATTCCATATTTTTCAGGCAGCCTTTGCATCTTGAACAGCCAAATTTACCTCCTTTTGCCCTGAGCATGTGAAAGAAGCTATCACCGGGCTGGTGACCGGCTCCAATGCGTCCTGGGTGCCAGCGGCGTCTGCCAGCTGCATGTGGACTTTGCAGCTGTGAAACAAGGAAGGTGCTGGTGCTAGTGCTCCTGAGCAGTGACTGGAGCAGCCTGAGATTGCAGAACAGGCGGGGGGTGGGGTGGGGGGGAGCAAGGCCAGGCCAGTCTACGGCTGCTATGTTCTTTTTAAAGAAAACAGTAACCATGTTATCAACAATATTAATAACAAAAGATAACAGTAGCTATTATAATTGCTATGGGTTGAATTGTGAGTTTTCATTGGCTGAGTTCTTGCAGTCTCCCACTGGCTGAGCTGTTGCTGGGTGAGGAGGGATAGTTTTTTCCTCTGGATGAGGTTGTAAAGTAGTATCACTTCCTGTTGGAGATGCAGGTACATCTCTTCTTGTTTGGGTCAGTAGTGTGCACGGGGTGAGGGTTTGCTCTTCCAGCATCAGATTGCAAGGACAGCTTCCTTGGAAACGACGCCACAGTGCTAGGCAAGCACTAAAGAAACATCACTTCATGTAGTTATTTATAGAAATGGCACTTGGATAGTAAAAGCGTGTAGTCACTTGGAACTTACGTAAGCATTGTAATATAAGTATGATTTATCTTAACTTACAAAAAGGCATTCATAACAAGCTGCCTTTTGAATAGTACTCATCTATACTAATAAAACGGTAATATGCTAATTAGACCAGATAGACCAGATGTCCTTCTGGACAAAGCCCCGGCTGTGAAGGCCAAGGCAAGCTGATATGGCTGGGAGGGGCCATCAGAGAGCCTGGGCAGGGTGGGCAGGGCCTCCCTGTGGGCGGCAATGAATGGCAGAGCCCAGGCCGGGTGGGAAGGGCTGGCAGAGCCTCCCTGTGAGTGGCGATCAAAGGCGGAGGCCAGGTCGGGTGGGCAGAGCCTCCATCACAGAGCCTGGGAAGGGTGGGCAGGGCCTTCCTGTGGGTGGCGATCAAAGGCGGAGGCCAGGTCAGGTGGGCAGAGCCTCCATCACAGAGCCTGGGAAGGGTGGGCAGGGCCTTCCTGTGAGTGGCGATCAAAGGCGGAGGCGAGGTCAGGTGGGCAGAGCCTCCATCACAGAGCCTGGGCAGGGTGGGCAGGGCCTCCCTCTGTGCTGGCTGCCATCAGTCTCAGAGCCCCAGTGTGGTGGGAAGGGCCTCCCTCTGTGGGGCATTGATCTGGGGGCTCCCAGACTGCCAGAGGGAGCAGGCCAGGCGAAGGGACTCCCCCGAGGGCAGGAATTTTGTGCAGCAAGGCCTCTAGTAGATAATATTATGGTAAAACTGTAACAAAAAGATTATAATTAAAAGTGGTCTTCAAAAAATAAAAGGAGTTTAAATTTAGCAAATTCTAGATATAGGTATTTAAGATCAGTGGAGTACTCTAAGACTTGCTGATTCCACTGTGAGCAAGTTTAGAACATATGTTTATTCTATATTTATATGAAGTTTTCAGTACCATTTTCCTGTGTTGAAAATTTAGCACACTCTAATTCAGAAGGTCCTAATTAAAAAATATTTTATTAAAAAGTCTTCTAAACCACTACTTAGAAGAATTTACAGTGCTTAAGATTAAATTGTTTAGTTTGTCCACATTCACAAGGTGCAGATTGCAGAACTAATTGGGCTTTTATAAAACAAACTAGAAGCCCGATGCACCAAGATTCTTGCCAGAATGGTCCTTCCTTTCCCTGGATGCCAGCACCACATTTACTCTGGTCCAGAGCCACCTTTCTACCTTCCTATGCTGCTCAGAGGCCCAGAGTGTCCCACCCTTCCCCCGGCCACTTGGTGGCCTTGTATGCAAATTAACAGCCTTCTTTGTTGGTTACTCACTCCTGATTGGCTGTGGGCGTCATGAAGGTATGGTCTATTAGCATGTTTGTCTATTATTAAGTAAGATTAGAGGCCCGGTGCATGAAAATTCATGCACTGGAGGGGGATTCCTCAGCCCCGTCTGCCCCTTCTCACAGTCCAGGATCCCTCAGGGGTGAGAGGCGACCCGGAGATCAGGGGAAGGTGATGCCCCCATCACACCTCTGCTGCTGCCACTGCCGGCAGCACAAGCCTGGGCCGGCTCTGGTTACCTGAGCCTCAGGTGGTCCTGGGCGTCTGGGCATCCACCATCCAAGGCTTGCCTGCGCCTCGGGCCAGCCCCGGGCATCTGGGCAGCTGGCATCCAAGGCTTGCCTGTGCCTTGGGTGTCGGCTGGGCAGCACCATCTGAGGCCTGCCTGCGCCTTGGGCCAGCCCTGGGCAGCTGGGGGGCTGAGGATAGTGGGGGACTCCAGAGGCAGGCACCTGGAGCGACCAGGCCCGCCTGGGGGTGGGTCTGGCTTTGCTGTGTTCCTACCACTCCAGCAGGGCTGAGGGGACTGGGTGATGTCATCTTGTGGCTGTGGGTGCTGCCATCTTTGAGGGTGGGACAGTCAATTAGCATATTCTCTCCTTATTGGCTGTGGGTGCCACCATCTTTGCAATGGCATGAGGGTCAATTAGCATATTTCCTCTTTATTAGATAGGATACCTTTCAACTTTAGAAGTGCTACTCCATCAAGTTGTAATTACTACTCATATATATATTTTTGGTAGAACAAAAGTTAGGGGATGGTTTAAATAAATTAAGGTACATAATATCAAACATAATTCTTACTCAATATATGAATATTTGGGCTGCTGTTTTCATCAGTGGAATTTAAACCCAAAGGAAATAGCTTGACCAAATGCAAAGAAAATAATTTAATTTGAGAGGCTATTTTAGATTTTGCCATTAAGTAAAATATTTTTTTATATTTGTACCATACAGTTTTCAAGAAAATAATAATGAAACACTAAATTTATTATTTAATATTTAGTATTAAGTGAACATTTCAAAATGATTCTTGAGACATGAATACATATATTTGCTTCTTGCAAACATGATATGTTGGTTGATCACTGAAAAATTGACAAGAGATTTTTTAAGAAGTAAATTACCAAGAAATTAAATTCAGAGATAAGCACTATTAAACTTACAGTATTTCCTGACAAGGTCCTATGTTATTAAATATTTTCTGTTGTATGTTCATGACTAGTTATTCTTATCATATGTTTGGCCCAGGATTTATACCAATTTTGAATGTTTAGTTTGTTGCCAGTGTTTTAGTCCCAAAAATAATTCAGTTAGGAACATATATAAGTATTTGAGCAACCTGGGATTAATTTCTAGAAGTGGAATTAAATGTTCAAGAGCAGAAAAAATTCCAAATACACTTCCAGAGGAAAAGAAAAGCTCCCAATATACATTACGTTCTATTAAAAGTAAAATTGCATGTTAGAAAAAGAGTCATAGAAAGGATAAAATAAGCATTCGTGTTTATACCACCTAAAATATCTGTAATTTGATTTGTATTTCTGAATACATTTTTCTCTAGCAATTTTGTGAACAGTTAAAATATAACTTACAAACAATTGTGAATATTTTTTTTACTTATTGTTGGTTTGTAAGCGATTTGTAAGCTATGTTGACAATTAGACTTCACATTTATTATACATATGTACTACTCCATAAAGTAGGTATGCTGTTTCTTTAAAGATGGAAACTTAAATCATTTCCAATTTTGCATTATTATAAACAGTCTTGCTACTTTGTATGAATGCTTTTTAAAAAATCATTTCCTAATAATTAATTCCATTAAATGAGACACTGCTTCTTCATATATGAACAATTTAACTATATTTTTATGGTGGTGGTCATAGTGGCAGTATTGTCAAAGTGCCATAGAGATTTCAATATCAATAAGACTAATTCCTTGGTGCAGTTATTAAATAGTTTTCCATTAGCTTTGGAATTCTTGGAGCCTAGCTCTCTGGTTTAAAAAAACAAGCAAACAGCTCCTGGCATTTTATAGCTGATTAATATAAGAAATTTGTCTTAATTATTTAGATTTTGGGGTTTCTTAGATATAAAATGTTTATACTCTTCATAGTATTGTTTGGTGCATTAAATGAATTATCTGATGTATTTGGAACAGAACTTGAACATAGAGTTAAAAAGTACTAGTATACTCTATTATTGTTAAGAGCTGTTGTTATACTTTACTAAGTATAAATTGGTGCTAATTTATTTTAATCAATATATATCTAAGCGCTGAATTTATGATAAATTACAGAAAATCAAGACATTTATTAGTCAAGAAAAGTCAGGTACTTGGCATTTTTTTCATAGCACTAACAGTTACCTAAGCTATCATATTAGAAACTCCTTTTTGTAACTTTTTCCTAATAAAGATACAAAAATAGTAACATTCACTATTTAATCATGAAGATACAAAAATAGTAACATTCATTGCCTTAGTGTTAATTGCTTCCATTTTACATTATTTTATTCTTCCTGATGGATAAATGGTAAGGATAATGTGAAGAAAACAAATTGAAAGTAAATATTATAATTATGCATGTATAATTATATATAAACTGTAAACATAATATGTGATATATTAATAATCTAAAATAAAATATTAAATATGTGTCTTTGCATTTGGTCAAAAGTTTTTGTTTCAAATTTTGTTTCAAATTCCAGGAAGGAAAACATTAAATTCAATGTTAAATCTAATATACATATTTTAGAACCCAACTTTTAGATTTGCAAAGCTAATCTGCACTATATTATTGCTCTTACTCTTCTCTTCCTTTGATCATTTGTCCATTACTTATTAGAATTCACCTGTATTTACTTTATTCAGTTTAGTTTGCCTGGTCTATTTTAAGAAAACAATAAGCAAAGCAAATTGTCTTTAGATATTTGGATTCAATAAGTAACTATTAAGTTTCTACACTGCTTAAAATTTAGTTCTGAGAAGGTTTGTGATATATGTTCATAGTACTGAGATATACCTTCATGAAGATTTTAAGTTCTTTACATTTCTCTGAGATTTTACTAGATAAGAGAAAATTGTCAAAACAATTCTAATTCTATATTGCTTTAAGTTAAACCTCTTTTAATGTCATAGAATTTCTAAAAGTAAATCAAAATGCTTTGATGTTGGTTTTCCACTGATAATAATACATAAGTTTTGATGAGTTTGTCCAATTGCAACTTTAGGACTTCCTCTAATTTAGTTCTTGAATTACATTTTCATCAATTTTCTATCAATATTTCCTTTCATGAGAGAATTCATTCACATCTTGGATCTGATTTTTATTATTAAAGTAGGTCCTCTTGAAATATTTTAACTTGTTATTTAATTTTCTGTATCCTAGAAAGTCTTGATGGTTTATTGTCTCTGTGGGTTATTTTCATATTTTGTAGTACAAATTAATGTTAATTTTAACAATTTTATCTTACTATCTACTAATGCTTACACTATGTGTATTAGTAATTGTTTAATACAATCCAATCCTTGCTTATTACACAATATGACCTTTTACATTTTAAAATCAATGACATTTTAACAATTATTTAATCCTTTTTGTATTTTTAGAGATAATTTGTTTTGGAAATTAATATGTTTTTATTTTTTCCCTAAATATTTTATTATATTTAGCGTATAAAACATTGTTATGATTTTGTTTTTGAATAATTTGGGGATTAGTTTCTTTTCATTTAACTGATTGCTTATTATCATTAGACAATATATTATTTGTTTAAGGTTATTTAAAAACTATTTCATGAGATACACAAAGAAAATATCATTGAACTCCTATTCAGCCTTCCATTCTTAAAATTCCTATATATATATATGAATATTTTTAAGAAGTTTAGTTCAACTTATTATAAAAGCATACTCATGATAAAATGCAAACAGTGCATTAAAATTAAAAGTAAAGAATAAAAGCTTCCTTTCTTTATCTGATTTACATTTCTATTCTAGAATATTGGTATGTAATTATAGCTCTAATACTGAATCTGCTAGCAGTCAGTTCTCATGAGATCTGATTATTTCACTCACTGGCTTACAGAGACATGTTTCACAAAAACATCTTTCTTGTAGAAATATCACAGTGACCCCTGACATACTTGACCCCTGATACTATTAAGTATATCAAGTTGATATTAAATATATCTTATTTTAAAATTTTTGTTAAAATGTGAGCATTATCTATTGAATGATCTTTTGAAGTGATTTTAAACTATACTCAATATTAAATTAATTTTATTTTAGACACGAGGTGATGAAAACATATAGCTTTTTCCCAATTTAGTTTAGAAGCCTGACACATCTCTAAATAAGTCAGGCCATCATAAGGTAAAAATCTGCTAAGAGTGGCACAAATAAGTAGACAGATAAACAGATTGATGGATAGATAAAACTAGGATAGAAAAATGAAGGGAATCAAGGCTGAAACATATTTGCACACTTGGACTGTGATAAAAATGACTGCTCAAACAGAGGAGTGAAGCTTTCTAGCTAGGAGAAATCTGGAAAGTTTCCACATAGGTTATGATAATTGAGCGATACTTGAGCTGTCATTGATATATGTTGTTGCTTCTCCACTTTCATCCAGGCGTACCCTGATTAAGAATTATAATTATTTATCTTTTTACATTCATGTTCCAAGAGATTAGCTTTCATAATAATATAGAGATCAAAAGTCAAAGACACATATTGAAAGCCCTTGCAGCGTCATTATTTTAATATATTTAATCAATCTAAAAGGCTAATGTAACCTTGAATCAGTGATTTTTATTTCTTTACTAGAGACCCAGTGTACAAAATTCAGGCACGAGGGAGGGGGAGGGTGTCCCTCAACACAGCCTGCACCCTCTCCAATCTGGAACCCCTTGAGGGATGTCCAACTGCCCGTTTAGGCCTGATCCTGATGGACAATCGGACATCTCTCTCACAATCCAGGACTGCTGGCTCCCAACTGTTCGCCTGCCTGCCTTCCTGTTTGCCCCTAACCTCTTCTGCCTGCCAGCCTGATCACCCCCTTAACTACTCCCCTACCAGCCTGATTGATGCCTAGCTGTTCCCCTGCCAGTCTGTTTGCCCCTATCTGCCCTCCCCTGCAGGCCTGGTCACCCCTAACTGCCCTTCCCTGCAGGCCTGATCGCCACAATTCCCTCCTCTGCCGGTTTGCAATATATATTCATAGTACTGGTCACCTCTAACTGCCCTCTCCTTCTGGCCTGATCACCCACAACTGCCCTCCCTTGCAGGCCTAGTCCTGATTGCCATCTTGTGGTGGCCATCTTGTGTCCACATGGGGCAGCCATCTTTGACCACATGGGGGAAGCCATCTTGTGTGTTGGAGTGATGGTCAATCTGCATATTACTCTTTTATTAGATAGGATAGAGGCCTGTGCATGGGTGGGGGCCAGCTGGTTTGTCCTGAAGGGTGTCCCAGATCAGGGTGGGTGTTCACTTGGGACGTGAGGTGACCTGGGTGAGGGGCCTGTGGTGGTTTTCAGGCTGGCCATGCCCCCCTGTGACCCAAGCAGAGGCCCTGGTATCTGGGATTTATTTATCTTCTACAATTGAAACTTTGTAGCCTGGAGCAGAGCCAAGCCTTCTGCTTGCTCTGTGGAGGCAGCCATTTCTGTTGGGATTTATGTATCTTCTGTAATTGAAACTTTGTAGCCTGGAGTGCATGCCTGGGCTGGCCAGGGTGTGTGGAAAGCTTGGCTTGCTCCATCGCTGGGGAAACCCAACCCTCCCTCCTGCTCTCTCCATGGCCACAGCCATCTTGGCTAGGTTAATTTGCATAATTGCTCCTGATTGGCTGGTGGGCGTGGGTGGTGGGCATTGCTTGTGGGTGTAGTGGAGTGATGGTTAATTTGTATATTACTCTTTTATTAGATAGGATTTCTTTTTTTCTTTATTTTGGTTAATACTCATCCGAGGATATTTTTCCATTGATTTTTAGAGAGAGTAGAAGAGAGTGGGAAAGACATAGAGAAATATAGATGTGAGAGGAAAACATTGATTGGTTGCCTCCTGCTGGTGCCCGCACCAGGGTGCCATTGACAGGAACTGAACGTGGGACCCATTAGTCTGCAAGGCTCTGTCCACTGACCCAAATTGGCTATGGTGAATTTACTGGAATCTGGAAAAATTTATTTCTCTATTTCTTCCCACCATTTTCCTGAACTTAGATTAGGACTCTCTCATTGCTGATTAAACATCCTGATATTAGAAGAAACTTTCTATCCTTCAGAAAGAACTCATCACTGGATTTCATAAATGTCTTCAGCAATATAGCTTCTCTGCTATCAACAAATAACACAAATAAAATAAAAAACAGACTTTTCACATTCTACTTTTCCTGAATCTAAGCATCCTTTCTTGAACCTGAGAACTTTTAATATTAGCAGGGTTCCTTGGCACAGTTGGGGTTCCACAACATACTCCTGTCTGTAGTTCAGTCTTATACTGTATCTACAGGTAAATCTCAAAATTATATTTTTGACATGTATACTATCAAATTAATTGTACACTTGCAAATAAAATCTAACTTATTTTGGTAATTCAAATTGATAAATTCTGTTTTTAATTATTTCTTTTTTTAAAATCTTTATTGTTCAGATTATTATAGATGTTCCTCTTTTTCCCCCACATAGCTCCCCTCCACCTGGTTCCCGCCCCACTCCAGGCCTTCCTCCCCACCCCCACTGACCTTGTCCATAGGTGTAAGCTCTTTATCCAAGTACTTAATTATTTCTTATTAATAATTTTCAATCCACAAAAAATTAAACTTATTTTATACAAATTCAGCAGATTTAAAACTGTCACTGAATTCCACAGATATATAAAGCATTATAAAGTCCCTGAAGACAAAAGTGGAATCATTTACTTTTATATACTACTTAACTCAGATTGAAAAATAAGGAATGACAGGAAAAATAAGCATTTTATATGTCAATATTTAAAATATATACTTAATTCAAAAGAGCAGGTATCAGCATTTTGTGTTGATCTCACATTTTATAAGAATAAGTAATTTACTGAAATACATTAGGTAGAAAAGATAAGAGAAATACAAGAAGAATCATTGTTTATCTTATACTGTTGCCTTAGTGATACTTAAACTGATGACTAAATATATTGAGTTCTGAGTATATCTTATTAAAATACATTTACAAATATGCTGTTTCATTTCTTTAACACCAAAATTTGCATTGGTTATGTAGAACTGTCTTTATCCGTGATCTAAATTAAAAATAATTAAAAATAATGTTGGGAAAGATAAATTATAAAGAAAGAAGGGATAGCTTTGACACTAATGATGTTTCTGTGGACATTTCAAGGGCATAGATCAGAAATGTTTTGCATTAGAAATAGAACAAAACCAGCTCCAAGAAGTAAGAACAAAGCTATTTTCAATGTCTCTTACGTGTTTATATATTTTAGTATCAAATTAAATTGGAAAATCATCATGAGAGCAGTACTTAGTGACTAATAGCACAGAGATAATATTATTTAACAATTCCGAGAAAGTGAATTTTATGAAAACATTCAGCATTTTCCTTTCACTATTCCATCCATTTCACATTAAGTAAAACAAGCTCAAATTATATAACACATGCAATGATTTAATCTGTTATTAGGCCAGGATTTTATAAAATATTGTTGTAAGTAATATTAAATGGAAAGACATGTTTGACTCTTTCTAAAACGCATTTTTCTTGCCTGACAGTGCCTATATTTTATTCTTTTGTGTTTTAACAGTAGTCTTGATGAAGTAAGAATTATTGTTGTGTTGTAAAACTATTTAAGATTACATACAGTTGAATACTGCTTAGTGCATGATTGAAAGAGATTTGGGAATTAACTTGTAGGTCTCATTGGCTTGTTTGCATGTCCACTTTTTACTGTGCTGTGTAATTGAAATATTTTTGTTTTTCCTTGCAATATTCAGAGGTACATGGAAAACACAGGACAAAACAAAATGCAGTAAAAAGTACAGGTAGCTAGTACTGATTACAAAATGTTCTTATCTTCTTTTGTGCTGCTATTTCAGTCAAATTCATTATTGCATGATTCCCCTGAACATCCCTTCTAACTTCTCTCCTTTAGGTCATGTCATTTCTGGCATTACAAGTTCTTCTTCAAAGAACCTGTCTCTGTTTACCTAACTCTTCCCCTACTGAACAGTTCATATCAAATGCCACTGTTAATGACTTTCTAAAAGAATCTAAAATTTTATAACTTTTATTCTATAGTTCCACATTCACTACCATGTAATTTCTAGTGTTCAAGAAGGCCAACTAAATATTATTTTCTATCTTGTGCCCTTTTTCCACCAGGTTGTTTTTCTATAGTCACTAGGAAGAAGAGAGTTTTGAATCTGTCTTTATGGCCTAAAATGTCTCCATGCTCTTTAAATACTCACTTCATAATACATAGAGAAAATGAAAACCACAAATATGAAACTCCCTACAGATCTACAAATCCACCTGCATGTACACTCATTTTTTTAATCACCCTCACCGGATGCTCTGTTACCACTGATACAATGAGGCCTAAATTCTTCTTAAAATATTTCAATCGAGAGACAAAGGGTAGCAAAGTAAGTTAGAATTTATTGTCTACAAAAAGAAATATACTTAGGACAGTGAAATGAGGAAGGGCATAGAACTAGTAACAGGAAAGCCTAGGCTGAGCTGCTTTGGCTTACAGCGAAGTCCGAGAAAAGGGGCCTGGGAGGCAGGGGTTAGCCTGGTGCAAGCTGCTGCTGCCCCTTGCTCCCCTGCCTGCAAGTCTTTTAGAGTCCCTTAAGTCTTAGAGGGAAGAAGGTGGGAAGGGATGGGCAAGGGTGTGCTCCTATGGGGAGAGTGTGCCTCGGGGTTCTTCATCATGAGAGTATTTATCTCTCTCTTGCAGGTGGAAATCTTAGGGGACATATCAGAGGACATTCCATAGAACATTCATCAGCTTTCCAGGTGTCTCAGTGTTGTGTGCTCCACTGATGGATTGGTGCCAAGGTAGGGGGGTCCTTGGTCAGTAGAGCTGGTGCTGAGGCAGCCATGGCAACCACAACACTTGTCTGGTTTTGCTGCTTTGCTGGGCCTGGAGCTGAAATACAGTTGAGGCCTAGATGTTATCTTTAAGGAGGAAAAGGTCAGGAGGTCTAAACCGCATGGCAGGGGACCCAAACTGCATGACCATCGATATGCTAGGGAAGATAGGTTACCCTGGGGATGAGGCTCTTGTTTTCCAGTTTTGCCCCTTGCTAGGCATCTGGGGCTTTTTGCCCTGAGTTTCTGTACCTGGCACATAGTCTTTGCTCTGCTCATGTCTGTCCAACTACCTGTAACACTTCTAACTACTTTTTCTTTATACATTTTTAATCAGCTTTATTAAAGAACCATTTAGCCTTTTTATACCATTACATTCGTCTAAAATTCCTCTTCTATACATATAAGCAATATTTAATTATTCATTAGTAATTTTTTTAACATTCTAGACATATTAGAAAATATGAATTAAGCACAAAAAGAAAAGTAAAATATATGGAGATAACTAAATATTCTGAGTATCTGTGGACTTAGCTTTCCAATCCATTTTCTATACAAACATACAGAGATTTTTATTAAACTATTATTATGCCATGAAACCTTCCCACGTGTTGATTAAAAACAAAACAAAACAAGACATCAGGCCCAAAATAAAGTTGTTTATGCTAAGACCCTTGTCACCAAACCAAGAAACTATGTTATTAACCACGTTTTACTCAGGGTTATCCAGGGGCACATAACCAATAAATATACTGATAGATCAATAGATGATAGCTCTGGATGGTTTGGCTCAGTGGTTGGAGCTTCGGCCTGTGGACCCAAGGGTGGAGGGTTTGATTCTCAGTCAAGGGAACATATCTACATACCTCTGTTGCAGGTTCTCTAGCCCCAGTGGGCCATGTGAGGGAGCCAACCAATCAATGTGTCTCTTTCACATCCTCAGTGTTTCTCTCTCTTCCTCCCTTTCACTCTCACAATGGAAAAACATATTCTTGGGTGAGGATTTAAAACAAAACAAAACATGTGATAGATATAGGAATAGTTGTAGAGACCCTTGTCAATACATTGAGATCTATTCTGAGGTTCAAGAAGCAGAAGTCTTTCCTCTTAAGATTTACAACTGATTGCATGAATCCCACACATATTATGGAAGGTAATCTGCTTTATTTAAAGCCTACTGGTTATAAATGTTAATTATGTCTAAAAAATACCTTCACTGCAGCATATAGGCTGATATTTAACAAATCAATGCATCACCAGAGTCTTGTCATGTTGACACACAAAATTAATCATCATGGCCACTAATAGATTTTGTCTTCTACCTTTATACATATATTTTTATTGGTTCTGATTCTTTTTCTCTTTAATATTCTTATCAATGTGTCCCTAACTCTTCCTCTCTTTTTTACCCTAATTGTTATCTCTAGAAAAATATTCTACTTACATTGAAGTGTCATCATACAACTAAATATTTTTATAAACTGTTTTTCAACTGTAACTAGTTTTTAAAACTTCATATGGAGATATATATTTAACTGACTATTAGAAAGATCTGTGTGGAAGTCTTACAAACCCCCATGAAATAAATAGTTCTCATTTATATGGTATCCATGTATTATTAAGCAGTATCCTACTGTGTTTCCTGGTTCTAGTAACTCAAAAGATAAATTTGAAAATGTGATTTTCAAATTCTCCTTTAGGATAATAAACAGTTGGAGATTAGGGACTCCACTACTTACCCTCATCTAACTTTCAGTTATGTCTCCAGACCTTCCATTACTGAGTCTCATTCTCAGAATTCACTGTGTCATTTTGGACATTGCTCTTTTACCCAAATTGTTTGGTATGTTACTTATTCAAAACAATATAATTGAGCAAATACTAAGTGCTAGTCACTTTGTGCTTTCCCTACCATTTTACCAATTAATGGATTTAGTCATACAGTATAACATATAAACAGTTCTAATATATAAACCAAGACAAAATACACGTTAGTAAATGCTGAAATCTATAATATTTAGATATCTTTAGTGATTTTTTTTATAATGTTAGATAATCTGAAATATTCAATAGTAAAGAAGCTATGATTAATGTCTGTTCTTTTTTAAAATTTTTGGTATAAAATATTAGCCTGAGAAATGCTGGTCTGAGATTTAGTGAGGTGGAAAATATCAAAATGTTTAGCTTACATGTCACACAAATTAATGGCTTTATGTCCCTTTTGGAACATGAAATAAAATTATATTTTTAGTTCATCCACATGGAATCCCACCCACTGAGTTAATTAGAATTAACCAATTTTCAAAGATAAGAGGCCACAAATCAGAAGAATAAAGTACTTTTTAAAAGTTGTTTTGTCAGAAAATCTTCACTATGTATGTTAAATTAAGATATTCAAATGAAATAGCTGAGTAAAAAAATTTTAGTGTAAAAAAGTACAAAAGGAGAAAAAGTAGTTATATACCAATATTAAGAAAGATGTTCTTGAAATATAGAACTGTAAAATATGAGATTATCAGATGTTAACTGGGTAAAATGCTTTTAATATTTTGCTCAAATTCTTGTTAAAAATTATGTCTCCAGATTTATTTTGATTATTGATGTTTATTTTTACATACTGAGAATTATTGCCAATTTTTAAATGTTGAAGTTAATTTAAATATTTTTAATTTAATAATAATCCACTAATGGGGATGAAAGGAAAAGGCTCTTTCAAAATTAAACTTAATTGGTGTTTTAACAGATTTTTAGTCATAGCAAATAAACCCAAATGTTTTATCAGATAAAATTATATTAAATTTTAGCCATGAAGCCATTAACATTGTACCTATAAATGTGTATATTTTTGTGGCCACTGAGTTCGTTTGTTATTATTAGCCTACTTCTAGTTGGAAAATATAAAATATTAAACCAATCCTAAATTTGAATAATTTAGTTAAATAATTTATACTTATGAAGTTATTGCATTTCAAATTCAAGCTTACTAGGCAAAGAGTTACATTATTAATATTTTTCCTCTTTGTTAAAAATCTACTCTCATCTTAGATTCAAAGCTATCCAGTGACTAATTTAAATTGGTTGAAACATTTATATGATGCATATTTCTAATTAAGCTTCACCTTCTTCAATTTATAAATACAATGAAATAGCTGTGGAGTATATACCCAATCTGTAATTGAGTAGTACAATCTTATGGTTTTCTTATGGAAAAAAACAGTTATAAATAATTTTACACTACTGTAAATAAATGGTATAATATAATCATTGGGAATTGCTTGCTGCAGTAAGGATTATTATTTCTTTTAAAAGATGACTTTAAAGAACATAAGGGTGCATATATCTTTGCACATACATGGTTTTGAGTTTTTTGGGTATATATCCAAGATTGCTGGGTTGTATGGTAGCTCTATTCTTAATTTTTTGAGGACTTGCCAGACTGCTTTGCATAGTGGTTGTACCAGTCTACAGTCCCACTGGCAGCGAGAGAGGGTTCCCTTTTTTTTCCACAACCTTTCTAACATTTATTATTGCTTGTCATGTGGATAATGGCTACTCTAACATGTGTGAGATGGTATCTCATTGTAGTTTTGACTTGCGTTTCCCTACACA
This sequence comes from Corynorhinus townsendii, assembly GCA_026230045.1. Classification (NCBI taxonomy): domain Eukaryota; kingdom Metazoa; phylum Chordata; class Mammalia; order Chiroptera; family Vespertilionidae; genus Corynorhinus; species Corynorhinus townsendii. Next base: position 125,308,990 of record JAPDVU010000006.1, read on the forward strand.
TTGCAATATACAGATCTTGTATATAGAAACCTATATCTGAAACCTTTATGATCATGTTGACCAATGTCAACCCAGTAAATTTAAGAAAAAGGAAAAAAAAGAAGAAAAAAAAGAGATGATTTTATATCTTTCTTCTCCAAAATAGAAGCGATAGGAAAGAAAATGAACATGTAGGTGGATTTGGAAAAAAAAAATTTAATTTAATAAATCTTTATTAATCTTTATTGTTCAGATTATTACAATTGTTCCTCTTTCTTCCCCCATAGCTCCCCTCCACCCAGTTCCCACCCCACTCTCTGCCCTTACCACCCCCCCACTGTCCTCATCCATATGTATACAATTTTTTTCCAGTCTCTTCCTGCACCCCGCACATCCCTTTCCCCCTGAGAATTGTCAGTCCACTCCCTTTCTATGCCCCTGATTTTATTATATTCACCAGTTTATTCTGTTCAACAGATTTTTTTATTCACTTGATTTTTAGATTCACTTGTTGATAGATATGTATTTGTTGTTCATAATTTTTATCTTCACCTTTTTCATCTTCTTCCTTTTCTTGAAGAATACCTTTCAGCATTTCATATAATACTGGTTTGGTGGTGATGAACTCCTTTAGCTTTTTCTTATCTGTGAAGCTCTTTATCTGCCCTTCAATTCTGAATCATAGTTTTGCTGGGTAGAGTAATCTTGGTTGTAGGTTCTTGCTGTTCATCACTTTGAATATTTCTTGCCACTCCCTCTTGGCCTGCATAGTTTCTGTTGAGAAATCAGCTGACAGTCCTATGGGTGCTCCCTTGTAGGTAACTAACTGTTTTTCTCTTGCTGCTTTTAATATTCTCTCTTTGTCTTTTGCTCTTGGCATTTTAATTATGATGTATCTTGGTGTGGTTCTCTTTGGATTCCTTTTGTTTGGGGTTCTGTGCACTTGCTGGACTTGTAAGTCTATTTCTTTCACCAGGTGGGGGAAGTTTTCAGTCATTATTTCTTCAAATAGGTTTTCAATATCTTTCTCTCTCTTCTTCTGGCATCCCCATAATTCTGATGTTGGTATGCTTGAAGTTGTCCCAGAGGCTCCTTACACTATCTTCATATTTTTGGATTCTTTTACTTTTTGCTTTTCCAGTTGTGTGTTTTTTGCTTCTTTGTATTTCAAATCTTTGACTTGATTCTTGTGATCCTCTGGTAGATCACAAGAATCAAGAGATCTGCTGTAGATCTCTGTATAATATTTTTTATTTCAGTCAGTGTATGCTTAATTTCTAGTTGGTCCATTTTAATATCCTCAAGGGTCTCACTAAATTTATCAGCCTTTTCTAGGAAATTCTTGAAAAACCTTATAACCGTGATTTTGAACTCTATATCCAGTCATTTGCTTTCCTCCATTTCTTTCATTTGTGACCTGTTTCTTTGTCTCCGCATTTTGGCTGCTTCCCTGAGTTGATAGAGAGGCTTTGTGTGGTAGGTGTCCTCTAGGGCCCAGTGGGCTCAGCCTCCCCAGTTAACTGAGGTGGATACTCTTGGTGCACCCCTTTGTGGGCTGTGTGCACAGTCTTGTTGTAGTTAAGCCTTGATTTTTGTTGGTATCTCTGGGAGGAATTGATCTCCAGGCCAATTGGCTGTGAGGATCAGCTGTGTCTACGCTGGGAGAACTTCTGTGCTGGAGACACCCTTATGAGACAAGACTTGCAAAAGTCTCTGTGCTCAGCTTGGATGGGGCGGAGTCTCAGGGCAGGGTAGAGAGCATTGGTTTCCCATCAGCTCTGCCCTAATAGGCCCCTGTTTTTCAGAGTCATTTGGTAATCACTGCAAGCACCTCTATGAGAAAGCTGCCCTCGAGTTCTGCCCGCTGCTATACAGTCCAGTTTTTCCCCGACTGAGTCTGGGTCCCCATAGTCTCGATTGTAACTGGAGTTCAGTGCAGTCGGGAGCTCTTGTCTCCCTCCCACTTGAGAAAGCCAGCTGCATACTCAGTTGCCCACCCTCTCCGCATGTGTGCCTCAGTACCTCTGCCCTCTGTGGTTCCTCTGAGTCTCAGTGTGCTTTTCTCTTTCCTAACAGTCCAGTTTCACTGAGTCTGGGTCCCCAGAGTCTCGCTTGGAACTGAAGTTCAGTGCAGCCAAGAGCTTTTGTCTCCCTCCAGCTTGAGAAAGCCAGCTGCGCACTCAGTTGCCAGTCCTCTCTGTGCGCATCTCAGTACTTCTGCCTCCTGCAGCTCCTCTGAGTCTCAGGGTGCTTTTCTCTTTCCTTTTAGTTGCAGAATTTCCACTCAGCCAGCCTTCCTGTGGTTCTGGATGTTGTCTGTTTTGTCTTTTAGTAGTAGTTTTGAAATTGTTGTGTGAGGCAGCAGTTTAGGTGTTTACCTATGCTGCCATCTTGGTTTCTCCTGAAAAACATTTTTGATTTTTATTTGAGCTAGCTTGATGAATTTTCAGTGGTACTGTACAGTAAATGAGAATACTGAACAATAAATGAGAAATCCTTTTCAAAACATCCTGTTTTTCTCCTGGGAAAGATAGCAAGTGCATGTTATTGATTGTTATCTTCCTACATAGTGTTAGTACAGCTTCAGAGGGACATCGTTTTCTCTTGAGAAAGATTTATTTTACTTGGCACTTAGACCTCTCTTTGGATTAAGGAAGTGAATAATCTAACTATGAAATTTTTTAAAGCTTTAAAATTATAGGAACTAGTCTGAATGTTGGGGATTCTTTTAAAATCTTTTGGTGTGTTTTTTTCTTTACAAGTACAGTAAAATGTTAATATGTTCTACCCGAAAGAAAAAATGTATAAAGAATTTCTCTTTCGGCTTGGTACAGAAAAGCCAAAAGTGCTTTCTCTTAGTAATTAAGCAACAAAACACTTTCTTTGACCATCATGCTATATCCTTAGAAGCCTCTGGGCCAAGCACAATGTGGAAATCTTCTTCTAGGCCTGGGAATACCTTTTATGCTTCTTCAATTGTGAATTCTCTATCTGCTCTCCTTTTGTTTCTTCCAGTCTCCTTCAAAAGAATCACTTCTTCAGTCATCTACCCACCAGCCAGTCCTCATTATCTGTAGTTTCTTATTTCTACCCTTTCCATTACTTTTGCTTAAATAATGTCCTGTTCTAATTGACACTATTTTTTAATCATTTATACCTGAAGTTATATTTTTATTCAAACTTGTTTTTTCCTTTAACTGTTTGACTTCTTAAAAGATGATCACACACTCTATTTTCCCCATATTCTCACATCCATTGTAATAAAAATTCCTTGCAATTTGCTTCTGAAACTTTACTATGCCAATAAAACTGCACTTTCTTGGTTTACATGCATCTCATAAATACTTTTTCCTTGACTACACAGTACTTAATAGTGAAAAATATTACGTATATTTCAATTTATACCCAGATATGTTTTCTTTTGGGCTTCCTTAAAAATTACATTCTAGATTATTCTCAGTCCTAACTGCTTTCTTCCTCCCCATTTTTTCTCTCATTTTCCCCTTTGATATTTCCCTTTTCCTTATAAATAATGTCTCCTTCTAAAATCCCATTATTTTTATGTCTTGTCATCTTTACAAGGATAATGCTCATGTTTATGGTACATGTCCAGAGCTGAATTATTGCCTCATCTCCAGTCCCATAAATACCTGTTAGACATTTGATTTAGATATTCTACCATCATCATAAAATCATTTAAAATTTGAATTTATCATGTCCTCATTACATGATCAGTCCTTCATCTTGTCTTTCCTCCTTTTCTCTTGTTCCTTCTCACTCTTTTCCCATTGCTTCCCTTTGCTTTTTATTACTATTCATTATTCCTTTTTCATATCTTTATTTTTTCTTTTTTCTCTTGCTATTCTTTCTATTTATCCAATTTTTCTATGCTTTCCTACTAGCTCTTAATGACATCACATTTATTCCTTATTGTCCATTGTCACAGGTATTATTTCTCCTCATTTTAGAATATGAGAAATAGAGATTTAAAGAGGTTATTTGCCCATATTTACTCCAAAATCATAATTTTGTTCATATGCTATGATTATTGAAAAATCTTCAGTGGCTTCTCCATGATCATAAAATCTAAACCTATTCTGCTACCCACTACTTTCTATTCAGTCTCTACATAACTCTCTCCTCAGTTTTTGGGGGGATTCTCATCATGAGACCTCAGTACCTACTTATGGCCTCCAAAGGAGTTTTCATTTTTACCCAAATCAGAATTTAACAAATGGAAAACAACAACAACATCATAAATACAAACAACAGGAAACTTCCACATTTGCTTAGTTGTTGCACCTTTTTATAATGAATTGGTACTTCTACCTATTCAAACCATCACTTCTCTTTACCAGCAAACCTGCCTCCATCACCCATGGAGCAATATTCAAAGCACTGTAATAGAGATTGTTTTTATTTTGCATAGGTTAGCAATTGGAAGGATGTGATATTTCTTTGTAGCTGACCTGTAAACTGTTAGTTATGTAGTTCTGTCATAGTGATCAGATGATGTGAATTTTGGAAGGCTTGATGGTATATGTTGTGGCTTAATTAAAGACTATAATATATTATATTATATTTATTACTATTTCCTTAGCTAGGACTTTGTGTTTCTGTCACTAAGGTCATGAAATAGTCTCATATGTTATTGCATTGTATATAATATATGCTATTGTCATATATGTTTTAATTTCTTTTCAAAGATTTATAATAATTTAAATCACCCCTCCCTCACACTTAACCCCTAGCAACTATAGATCTTATTACTGTCTCCATAGTTTTGTCTTTTTAAGAATGTCATATAATTGATTTCATATAGTATATAACCTTTTTAGATGGCTTCTTCACTTAATAACATGCATTTAAGCTTCCTCCATGTTTTTCATGACTTGATAGTTTATTTCTTTTTAGCACTGCATAGTAGTCCATTATCTGAATGTACCACAGTGTTGTTGTTTTTTTTGTGTGTGTGTGTTTTTAAATATTTTATTGATTTTTACAGACAGGAAGGGAGAGGGATAGAAAGTTAGAAACATCGATGAGAGAGAAACATCGATCAGCCGCCTCCTGCACACCCCCTACTGGGAATGTGCCTGCAACCAAGGTACATGCCCTTGACCGGAATCGAACCTGGGACCCTTAAGTCCACAGGCCGACACTCTATCCACTGAGCCAAACCAGCTGGAGCTGTACCACAGTTTATTTATCCATTTACCTACCTAAGGACATCTTGGTTTATTCCAACTTTTGGCAAATGTGAAAAAATTGATATTGTTATCCATGTACAGGTTTTTGAACAGATGTAATATTCAATTTTTTTGAGTAAATACCAAGAATTCACCTAATGAATCACATAGTAAGTGTATGTTCAATTTTCTAAGGAACTTCCAAATTGTGTTTTAAACATAACACCTGCAAAATACTAAAATGATGGAATTGACAAAGAAATGATATTTGATTGCCTAATATTTAAGTTATATAAAATTTAAAAAAGTATGTGTTCCTAGATTTAAAAAATATAAATCTGTGTATCTGTATTTATGTATGTGTGTATGCCTTTGTACTATGAAGTATAAATAAATTTGAAACTTTTTATAGATATGCAATAATTGAAACTTCACCATATGAATCATAAAATAAAATTAAATATAACATGTACCAGAGATAAAAGACAGATTAAAATGAATGATTGAAGTCTCCCATAAATATCAATAAAAACTAGTAGAAAGAAAATAATTAAATACATTCAATATGGTTAAGACCAAATATCATACTTATATTATTTACCACAAAATAATGTTGCTATTTTAAGGTATCATTGACTAAAATTTCACATATACTAAATATACTATAAAAGTATATTAGAATCCATTTAATACAGTATTCAAAATGTATATACTATGTATATAGTGTAAGTATGCATATATTTATAATTTTGTAATAATAGTATAAAGACATGCACATGTCTTGCTAGCTTGAGATTTTTTGATCACCCCAAATAGATGGAGGAAAAACAACTTGAAATATGTCAGACAGGCATACTAGAAAGAAATATTTAAATTTATCTTTGTTTTTTAATGTTAGATGCACTTATAAATATTAGTATTTAACATATCTTATTCTTTGACCCTTTAGCATGCTATAAATAGTTCATAATTCAATTTTAATGATATTTTAATATAATTTAGTATTTTTCTTACTCATTATAAAGTATATTATAAATATAGTAACACAAAATATAGAAATATTCCATATTAAATATGCACACTGAATGTTTGATATTCAAATTTCAGAAAGACTAAACTATTTTTTAAAAGTTTAGAATATTAGAAATATACTACTTTGCTAACATGACTGCATTTGCTCTAGTTCTGGTGGATGAGGGCTTTTTTACCTAATGGGAATTAAATAATAATCTACTGTTTTTCATATGAAAATATTTTCCATTGTCTTCTCCCTAAGGAATATTTATATGTTTAACTGTTATACCAACTATCTTTATAGAAATCTCTCAATCTTACCTCTCAATAATAGCTTATATTTGCATCATCCAACTTCCTCATTACCTTGTATTAATAAACAAGCTTAGCATTCTTAGTTCAATTTTGGAATTTGTTTATCTTAGCAAAGAAAAAATCAATCACTAAGCAACTCCTTGGAGTCACCTATGGTTTTACAGGTAAACATTATTAACTAAGAAATGATTCCACAAGTGAACCAACAGACAGGGGGAGTCCTTGACCTATTAAACATAGCTATGGGATTCCTCATGTAATGTATTCCAACAGCAGCAGCCTCAGGTAAATTCAAGAGACTAATTTGGTTCCTCTTCAAGTTGCGTTCAATCAATGACTCAGTCCATTTGGAAAATCAATATCCACAACTATCATCTTTGAAGAACCACATTATTCAGCAAAACCTAATTATCATAAATACTTGCTCTATTACAACAGCTCTCCACTACTGTGTTAAAATTATGAAATAAGATTGTCCTGACATTTTTAGTGAGTGAATCAGCAACAGCAACAGGAAATTAGCTTTCTGTGCTATAATATGCCATTACTTTTTTTTTTTTGGTATTGTGATTTTTTTTTTTCTAGTTTGTAGTTGACTGTTCAAAATTAATCTGGAGCTGTAATAATCATCAACTCTGCTAACTTTCTGAATTCATTTTAAAAATAGGAATTGAAAATACTCTCACTGGTTTCAAAAATACTCAGAGATACAACTATAAATTAAAAAGTAATTTAAAGCAAAATTACATATATAGCTATTTATAAGATCAATACAACTCTAAATGGGATAAGCCTGCAACAAAGAACTAAGTAAACTACAAAACAGAACTTACATGAAATAAAACAAAATTAATTACTATTGTAAATGTCCTCCACATATATTTTCAGTGGTAAGCACTTAAACAGACTTCCCGATATTTTGTCTCACGTTAACTATACCCTGGGTAGATCAAAGAAGCTAGCTGTAGGTGCTCTGAAGCACATAGGAGTTAACTGTTTGACAATGACTTTGCTTCAACAGACTCAGTGTGGTGTAGTGATTGATTCAAAATTAAGGAAACTGACTGTCAGGGTTCTGGAGATTGCAGTGATATAATGCCCCATGACTTGAGAGTTTAATATATTTCACATAGAAAACACAACTAACAAATGAGATAGTAGCTGAAGAAAGATAAGGAATCAAAAGAGAATTTGTATTATTGCTGTTGTTTGTTGTTTGTGAATAATATTTATATATTATTACCTCTAATTATTTTTCAGAAATTTTCTCAAAATTGAACCTACTGGTTCTTTCTTTGTTTTCCAGCTGAATAAGTTGAAATATTTCACATTTGTCCATTTTGACAAATATGGATAAAACATTTAAGAAAAGAGAAACGGAAAATACTTCTGGTCTAACGCTGACTCTCACTGTCACCTTTTTCATCTGTGTTAAATATGAGTTTATGTCTTTATTTTATTTTTTAAATATTTTAAAAATTATTTTATTGGGGTGACATTGCTTAGTAAGATTATATAAGTTTCAAGTGTACATTTCTATGATACATGATCTATATATTGCCTTATGTGCCCAACATTGAATGTCAAGTTGAGTCGGGTGGTTTTTCCTTAGCAGGATGCAAGGGTAATTTCTTTCCCTGGTTCTTGTCCAGATGGATTCAAAGAATACAGCCCCAGACAAAAGGTGGTAGATGAAAAGGGTGGAAATTTATTGGAAACAAGTACAGACTGTCACATAGGGAGGGGGGTCCCAAGGATAACCCCCTAATCTCCTTTTTTCTAAGATTTATAAAGGCTGCTGTTATTTGTCTCTTCATACTGCCTTCCAGTTGGTAGAATATCAGCCTCAAAGCTCAAAACCCACATGGTGCCCCCCTCTTTCTCTCCCTCTTCAGTGCTAGAATTCTCTATCTCCTGTGAAAATCTGCTTTCCTCTTTTTCCCATTTGTCAGCATTTTCTATCCTCTTTGAAAGTTTGTTTCCTTTCCCCCCCATCCCCTGTGGCTTTTCCCTATCTTCTGTGAATGGATGCCTGCCCTCTCCCCTTGCCCTGTGGCACCTCCTTTTTTTTTTCTTCTTCTCTATGAATGTATGCCTTTGGCAGCTCCAAGCCCTCGCCTATGTAGTTCTATCCCCTGGATCCTCTTTATTCCTAAATCTCCCCAAACCTGCCTATTTTATCCCTAAAACTCCGTTCAAAGTCATCTTCCATCACCACATATTTGACCCCCTTGACCCTTTATTGCTCCCTTACTCCACTTCCCACTGGTAACCACCATAATGTTGTCTATGTCTATGAGTTTCAATTCTGTATCCCAGGTATGAGTGCTGCCATATTGTCAAATAGTTTCCAACTTGGTAAAAACTAAAGTGAAGAAAATTCTCTGTGACTTGTCACGTATATCAAAATCAGAAAATATTCTACAGGTCCCCAAAGCTTGACATTGGGGTGCACGTGCTCTTGTTGGGAGGAGGGGCAAGGGGATACAATGGGAGATATATGTAATACTAACAACAATAAGAATATATTTTAAAATGAAAAAAATAAATAAACCTCCTCAAAATCAAACTCAATTCAGAAATCAACTTTGGCAAATGAGAATTGATGATGAAAGAAAGAAAGAAAGAAAGAAAGAAAGAAAGAAAGAAAGAAAGAAAGAAAGAAAGAAAGAAAGAAAGGAAGGAAGGAAGGAAGGAAGGAAGGAAGGAAGGAAGGAAGGAAGGAAGGAAGGAAGGAAGAAAGAAAGAAAGAAAGAAAGAAAGAAAGAAAGAAAGAAAGAAAGGAAGGAAGGAAGGAAGGAAGGAAAGGAAGAAAGAAAGAAAGATCTGGGGCAATTGGAGAGGCTGGAATAGCTGAGGATCTGAGACCTGTAAATTGAATTTCTTGGGGAATTTTTATTTATATCAATACAAAAGTGAAACAGCCACCCTCTTTGCTTTAGTCAGAGGTAAACCCTCCAAATATTTAACTGTAACTTCTCTCTATAGGCATGTATATGAGTATGGATACATGAGTATATGATTAACTCACCTACTGAACAGCTATATTTTGTAAGAAGCCTAAAATCTCAAAATTTAAAAAAATACCTCCTCATTCTATGACCTGTAATAAATGACAAATTCTTTCAAAAAAAAAAAAAAAGAGACTGATTCTTAAGCCATTTTGACATGAGGAAAATAAGTAATATATGTTTTCACCTATAGCATTATATTATATCAATAATAAGTTTTTCTTTCAAACACTAGGAACAGTTTATATTTAATTTTGGTGCTTGTGTCTAATTGTTTATTTTATTAAATTTATTGAGGTGACATTGGTTAATAAAATTACATAGGTTTCAACTGAACAATTCTATAATACATCATTTGTATATTACATTGTGTATTCACCAGTTAAAGTCAAATCTTCTTCTGTTACAATATATCCAACACCCTTCATTCTTTACTACTTCCTCCTACCCACCCCCTTTCCCTCTGGTAACCCTTATATGTGGAATATAAAATTGCAAGTAACACATGAATAAAGACAAAAACATTCATAAACATAAACAACAGTATGATTGCTTATCCTTATTTTTACATTTCTTTTTGAATTATCATTTGTGATATTTGCTTTGAGCGTTTTTGGTTGCTATGACTTTCTCATGTCTCATATATCAACTAGCCTAGGCCTAGTTACTCATAGTTATCTTCTGATTAGTAATACACACACACACACACACACACACACACACACACACACACACACTAGAACCCCAGTGCATGAAAATTCATGCACTCAGGGGGGTCCCTCAGTTCGGCCTGTGCCCTCTCACAGTCTGGGATCCCTCAGGGGATGTCCAACTGTCGGCTTAGGCCCACTCCCCGGGGCAATCAGACATCCCTCTGACAGCCCAGGAGCCCTTAGGGGATGTTTGACTAATAGCTTAGGGCTGCTGTGGAGACAGGAGAGGCTCCCGCCACTGCCGCTGCACTGGCCAGCCATGAGCCGGCTTCTGGCTGAGTGGCATTCCCCCTGTGGAAGCGCACTGACCACCAGGGGGCAGCTTCTGCATTGAGCATCTGCCCCCTGGTGGTCAGTGCATTTCATAGCAACCAGTCGTTACTGGTCGTTCCCTCATTAGGGTCAATTTGCATATTACCCTTTTATTATATAGGATGTATCTGTATATGGGTTACCTATCTAAATCTATAGCTATATATGGATATCCATATATTTATTTGTGTGATTATCTATCTAATTTTATACTTGATTTTACATACATCATTGAAAAATTATTATCTTTATAGCATTCAAATCACACTTGGAGCATTCCTTAAAAAATCATTTGTTGACAGAAAGATTCAAATGGAGGAGATAGAAATAACTGAACATAATATAAAATAACTATATTTCCATTATGCAGATTGTTGCAGAGCACAGAATAATGCTTTATTTGTAATTGGCACTTATGCATTCCTTTCTCTGATAGCCCATTAGAAATGCAATTATGCCAAAACATGATGATATATTTCAGCACATGGAATTAAACCTCTGTCTTTGGCAACCGTCCCATGAGGTAAACACAAGCTCTCTGAGCAAAAAATTTAACAAAGAAAAGAAAAAGCTTATTTTAATGTCGCTGTGTGTAGTATTTGCTTCTCACCTTAGGATCTGTTAAAACAAATAAAAGAGAGTGAGCACACACTGATACTCCTCTCTAGAAAGTGATTAGTCAGTGACTGATAAGATCATACTAGCAGCAAGGGCAGGCTTGTGATATTAACCAGCTTGTGATCTTATCTGCTGCAGATACTTATTTTGCAATCAATGGAAAGCATGCAGTGAAGAATAACATCAGCTCATACTAAGAAGAGGTTGTATACTCAAGTTATGATCAGCCATTCTCCTTTGTGTTGTTTTAGGGTCAGAGACAATCCTGATGCCATGCATTTTGAAATATTTCATGATACTAGCTGACTCATGTACTTAAGGGCTCATAAAGCCAACACCAACATTATTACACATGTGAAAAATTCGTATTTGAAAAAGTATTCAGTGCCTTTGGTTTCTATAATCAGATGTTGATAAAAGTCAACCACATGTTTGTGAGTGTATTCTAAAACTTACATGTGCACCTTTGAAGGTCTTTACCATAGTAATTCCTGAAACAAAAGATGCTAAGATATATAAATATATATAAAATATATAAAGCGGTTTACTTTATTTTGAGAAAAGGACAGAGACTATTATCTCTTTCCATGGGAGGACACTGAGAATTGGAAAGGCTGTAGAGTTCTGGAGGGACATATAGCTGTTATGCCCAGTGTTCAGGATCCCCAAAAACCCACCAGGAAGGAGCCGAGCCTGATGCAAGAGCAAGAGAACCTTTATTCATGCTAGCACGAGCTCCCGTCTCCAGCAATCACCGGCACAGCCGCAGGAGAGAGAGAGAGAGCTTTGAGAGAACAAAGGCTTTATAGGGGGTCCAAAGCAGTGGGCAGGGGAACATTCCTGGCTCGCATCGATTGGTCAGGGGGCAGTATCAGGGGTCTGGTTATGCAGGGGTACTGTGCAGTTTGCCTAATTTGGACTGAGTCCACTTCTCTGCATTCCTATTGGCAGGTTTGTGAAAATGTTACATACTTGTTGTTTACAGGGAAGAGCAGCAGAAAGAGTTGCAGAACAAAACGGAGGGTACAAAACAAAAGAAACATTATAAAAGTAACAAAAAGAACTCCATGGGGTCAACCTAGTTTTAGCTCTATCATTCCCCCCTTGTCATGAGACTTACAGGCCCAATCATGGGTCGGTTTGCATTTCTACCTCGCCTTCTGTTGCTAGAGGCCTGTACTGGGTGCGCAGGACCACTTTTAAGCACATTAGCCACATCTTGTTTTTGTAGAGCAAGTAACCCAAGACAAAAGAGTTTTTCCTAAGCAACGTCAGGATCATGCCATTGATGACCATGTTATTTACAGGATCATCCTGTTCTTTAGAAGGCTGACAGTGTTCTATGAAAGAAGGCCTACGTGCTGGGAAGGGGCCATGAGACCGTATCTCAAGGCCTGGCCTGGTGTCAGCACTGACAACTCTATCTAGGGCATAGTCCACGGTCTCTGGAATGGGCAAAAATTCCCACTCTCCAACAATAGCTAAATTAGAACCTGGATATTTAGTATCACATGAAAAATAAATTCCACCTAAACAAAGTATAAGTATCTATCTAATAATACAGGAATATGCAAATTAGCCAGGACACCATAATGTGATGACTGAACAGGAGGGACCTGATGCTGCATGGGCCTGGCTGAAGCGAGGGACCTCAGGCCATGTCCCCCACCCCATGGGGCTTGATGGGGGACCTCAGGCTGTGGCCCTGCCCTGGTGCTGGGCCAGGAGACCTCATACCGCACCCCCCTCTCCAGCGCTGGGCCAGGGTACCTCAGGCCACACCCCCTACCCAGCAGGGTTTGATGGGAACCTCAGGCTGCACCCTGGTGCCAGACTGGGAGACCTGAGGCTGTACCCCTCACCCAGTGGAGTTTGACAGGGGACCTGAGACTGCGACCCCCACCTGCAGGGGTTTGATGAGGGTGGGGCTGGCCGCCTCTGGGTCTCCTGCGTTTTTGAAGCACATGTGGGTGGTGAGTGGGGACTTGACTTTAGGTCCCACAGCAAGCCCCAGACTCTTACAAGAGGGAGGTTTTCATACACTTTTTACTAATTTTCTTTCATCTCTGACACTTCTATTATAGAGAAAGGGCAAATAGCAATATTAAAATATTTCCTCTAATTATTTCCCTTTTAATGTGCATGAATTTCATGCTCCAGGCCACTAGCAAACAGTATGAAATCCACAATTTGTGATTTTCATGTTATGTGATAATAAGAAAGGAGGAAATTGGGAACATTGACTTTGAGAAAAATAAACAATGTTAGTATGTAAAAACTACAAAAGATGTCTGGTGAGAAGAGTTCTAGTGATATAAAAGATGGTTTAATATGTTTTATGATGTATATAGACATTTTTACCCACACCAGGAACAGAACCTGAAGTAAGGGCCATAATGCTTTAGGTTAGATGTAGAGAAGTCCTTTGTGACTGTGGGTTAGATCTCATTGTAGCAGGTATTCAAGAGGAGCTGAATAATGCTTCCAATAATCTTTAATGCATTTCTCTCTAGTTGGTGTGGGTTGCATTATTAAAAATACAGAATCACAAGCATAAAAAATGGATTTAAAAAGTGTTTCTTGACCTGCTGCAAAACAAGTTGTAAACAAATCTTTATTGATAGGAAATGAAAAGTAAATTTAGATATTTGGACTATTCTTTCCATAGCCAATTTATACACATGATACACAAATTAATATTGAAAAGCAATGTAATTACTTTTGATTAAAACAATGAATAAGTTTAAGTGTAGATTTCAAACAATTCTGCCCTGCTATATATAATTCTTTCTCAAGATTACCCTTCTTTTTCTTATTACGTAGAAACAAACTATTTGCATTAATTTTAATGGTTCAACTGCTTGATTTTTTCCCCTGCATGAAATTGCATGCTTCAGTACCTAATACCTGCTGATATAATAATTCATATAATCTCAAGAGGTGTCAAGAAGAAACTTAAAGTAGAAGTTAAAAAATATGAACTAAAATTAATGATGCTCCCCACCACTTGCTGGTGAATAGGGAAACAAGGTCATCCATTTCAACACCAAGGGTCTGCCTTTTATCTGCGTCTTCTCTCTGCCACTTGCTGTGGGGGTGTGATTACAAGTTCCTTTGGCACGGCTGGGTAGCACTGAGTACAATAATACTAAGTCTATCCATTAATACATCATTATATTGTATTACACAATGGTACCCATGTATACTGAAATAATTCATGCCACATTCAAAAATGTACAGTTCATAGAAAAAAACTTGTATTTATTAGGGAAATGCATGTATCAGACAAGATTTACCATCTCACATGGAGAACAACATTTCAGCATATTTTTAAATATTCAAGGATTTAACAAAATACATTGTTTTTGTTTCTCTTCACTGAACCTTTCTCCACTATAATTACCAACCTAAAAATGAATGTGGATATGTAGAGTGATTTTTTTTTTAAAAAATAATTTCAGAACAAAGCAGTTTCTTTGAATCTCATAAGAACAGTTCTCCCTACATGTGTTAGATGTGTATTATTTACTAGAGGCCCAGAGCGCGAAATCACATGAGACCCAGAGTCCCTCCCGCCACTGCCACGTGACCCAGAGTCCCTCCCACTGCCGCTGTGGGACCCAGAGTCAGTCCCGCTGCCACCGTGGGACCCATCAGTGCACCTCCTGGTGACTGTTCGTTTGGTTGTTACCGCATTATGGCCACTGGCTTTCTGTAATACAGATGGAGATATGTCAAAGACTGCCAAGTAATCTCTTTAATCAGTTGTTCCAGTCTGTTTTCCTAGGGGAAGGTGCATAGGTAACAGGATCCACTCTCACTTTGTGAATACTGCTGCTTCTTTGAATAATCTCAACAAGAAGGAGAAGATGGAGTATCACTGTTGAAATTACATAAACTGTGACCATATTTTAAAAATAAAAGGCATGTACGTGTTGACACATTGTTCCCTGTACTTATTACGAGAATATTTGAATTTTTGAAGGAAGCTAGTTGTCAAATTTGTGAGCATTGAAATCACTTGAAAAATTGAAAATCATGAAAAATCATTATTTAAACTCTGGAGAAACACTTGAACTGATCAAGAATTTGGGCATTATGCCATAATGACATATGGATTAAAGTGTCACCCCCTAAATGACATGTATATGTCAAGAGTGAATTCTGATGTCAGAATTTAAGAAAAGAATAATTCACTGGTGTCCTGTTATGAGATGACAATTATATAGGGCCCAAACATGCCATAGACTATTATCAACCTATCAAATTGACTGAAGTATTAAATAGTCCTTGAGACTATGCAAATGAAAGTATATTCACTTCTCTTTGAATAGTTGACATGGCAGATAACATGAAATCATATATTAAAAAATCCATACCTCTCTTTTTATTTTAAATCTCTAGAAACCCCTATTTTGACAGATTCTTCATTCTCAATTAATTTGTAAGTTGAGTAGTTAGTAGATATTCCAAAATGTCACTGGTAAAATCTTTAGACAAAATCTATCTACCTGCCAGCATTCTCATTAACTGGACTCAGGGTGGGATTAAACATGTTATTTTTTCACTTTTGATCTAAGCACAATTCAACTGGCAACATTATTGCAACTCACATTTTCTTTATCACATGCAAATTTATTCATCATGCATTTTTGCGAAGTGAAAAAGAAAAAAAGAATAAAATGACATATAATTGTCAGTATAATAAAATGAATCTCCTTAGCCAATTACTATTTTCTTTTGTTTCACATTTCAAATATAATTTTAGTGTCCAAGCATCTTGTGTCCAAGCATACATATCTCACTACTGAATCATGACAAGGTCCACAATTAAACTGACTCAGAACCCCATCATAAATTCTTATCAAGCCAATTTCTATGTGTTCATTTTTTTTTATGTTTGTAATTTGTTGAAATCTCATGGGCCTTGCACATTTCCAAATCTGGTAGAAGGCAATTAAACCTAGTTCAAGCCCAACTCTAAGAATTACTTTTAAATCATGGCATCAGCCCTCACTTGCACCATGGGATCTATTCATGTAGCTCCACAGATTCAGCATGCTCATCAACCAGATGGAGTTAGATTGTACCAGCTTCCAGCACCTTATTTCACTGTCCAGTGACAATGCTGGTGTACACACTAAGAAACCTGTTAACTGTTCATATCTCTATAAGTATTTATTTGGATTTTGTTTCAGTTGTTCATAAGTGCATAATTCAATTTTAAGTATCATTTTTAAGTGTTTCTTTTTATTAATTTTTGAAAATTTTTAATTATAGTTAACATTCAATAATATATTATTTTCATGTGTACAGCATAGTAGTTATATATATGTATGTATATATATATATATATATATATATATATATATATATAACTTATGAAGTGATCTTACATCTTGCACCCACCTAACACTATATATAGTTATTATAATATTACTGACTATATTCCCTATGCTGTACTTTTACACCCCTGAGACTATTTTTTTACTGCTAATTTGTACTTCGTAATTCCTAATTTTAATATCAGGTACATTTATTTTTTCATGTTAAGTGATTAGCCCACCAGGCTATTATTTTTAAGGAAAATGGCAGTTGACATTATTATATGTTAGTTCAATATCAATTAAAGTTTCATTTTTGATTCATCAGAGTAGTTGATTTTATTCAATTTTGTATAAGTATAACTGATATAATATTGCAAAATAATAGTGCATCAGATACATTCAGGTTGTCTGCCAAGGATTGGCATGGTTTATCTGAAGTCAGAAAGACCCGTGACTCTTTCATCTTGTTCTGTGGAACTCAACTTGTACCTTCTTCTTCTTTTTTTAATCCTCACCCAAGGATATTTGTCCATTGCATTTTAGAGAGAGTTAAAAGAGAAAGGGAAAGACGGAGAGAAATATCAATGTGAGAGAAACACATCCATTGGTTGCCTCCTGCCCCCTCCCCCCCACCACCACCAGGGCCTGGATGGGGGAGGAGCCTGCAACCAAACTGAGGTACATGCCCTTGACCAGAATCAAATCCAGGACCCTTTGGTTCAGTCCGCAGGCTGACGTTTTATTCACTGAGCCAAACCGGCTAGGCGCAGTGGTTGGCAAACTTATTAGTCAACAGAGCCAAATATCAACAGTACAATGATTGAAATTTCTTTTGAGAGCCAAAAACCTACTTCTGCGCATGGGCCACAAAGTTTCAATTGCACTGTATGTGCGTGCCAGCATGTGATATTTTGTGGAAGAGCCACACTCAAGGGGCCAAAGAGCCGCATGTGGCTCATGAGCGCAGTTTGTGGACCACGGGGAGCATACCTTTTTTTTTTTTTTTTTTTTTTTTTACTGTTACACTTTGTCCTCAATCATACTCTTGGGCCTGTATTTGTGTTCTAATCTACTTCAAATTGTTATGTGTGTTTTTTAATATATTTTTATTGATTTCAGAGAGGAAGGGAGAGGGAGAGAGAGAAATATCAGTAATGAGAATCATTGATAGGCTGCCTCTTACAGGCCCCCTACTGGGGACTGAGGCTGCAAACTGGACATGTGCCCTGACCAAGAACCCACGCTCATGCACTGAGCCACACCAGCTGGCTTTGTTATGTTTTCTATCTGTGATTATTTTCCTGGTATTCTCTTCTATTTTGTATATTTAAATTCTTCACTTTCTTTATTACAGGTTTTGTTGGCAAATAAACGCCTATTGTACTTGATTGTGTTTTAGTTGGTAGTTTGCTTTTAAATTCTGGAATGCACTTTTTTAGTACTACAGGTGTTTCATTGTATAATTCATTACTAGAAAAAGTGGATCTAAAATTAGTTTCTGTACTAATAATGTAAGTTTTGGCTTGGAATAGTGTATAGTACAAAATATATAGTTTACTTTTTAGCTCTGTCATACATTTAATATTGTTTGCTTATAACAGGCTATTTTGGGGCTATAGATACTTAGGGCATATTTGATGGTCATACACATCTGTGAAATGTTTCTCTCACTAACTCATTTTTTTTTACTTATGTCTTATTTATTTTGCTCATGTTTACTTGAGCTGATATTTATTACTATTAACTCTGTTTTGAGCAAGGATTATGCTCTTTTTTTGAGGCCTTAAAACAAATCTGTATTTCTGCAATACTGTATTTTTGCAGTCTCTTTTTCCTTCTAATTTGTCAAGCTTATAAAATTCACTATTCTTGGAATTTTTTTTCTGAGAAATTTCCTTCTTAATAATTTTTGTATATTATATAATATTTTAATTACTTATGTAATTTTTTAAAAATCTATGAACATGAGTTTCGTCTAATGTCTGACAAAATTGTGAGTCTAAGTTCTTCTCAGTGCTGTCTTATTGATAACTAGAGGCCCAGTGCATGAAATTTGTGCACTCAGGGAATCCCTCAGTCTGGCCTGAGCCCTCTCGCAGTCTGGAAGTCCTCAGAACATGTCCAACTGACAGCTTAGTGGGGAGTGGGCCTAAGCTGGCAGTCAGACATCCTTAGTGCTGCCACGGAGGCAGAAGAGGCTCCTACCAGCATCACTGTATTCACCAGCCAGGAGCCTGGCTCAGGGCTTCTGGATGAGAGGTGCTTCCCCTGTGGGAGTGCACTGACCACCAGGGGGGCAGCTCCGGCATTGAGCATCTTCCCCATGGTGGTCAGTGCGCATAATAGTGACCGGTCGTTCTGCCATTCAGTTGATTTGCATATTGGCCTTTTATTGTATAGGATATGTTGGATTTACAAAACAGGCACCTTGTATTATATAGCTTAAAAATACCAGGACAGCCCCGCCAGTGTGGCTCAGCACTTGAGCATCGACCTATGAATCAGAAGGTCACAGTTCGATTCCCAGTCAGGGCACATGCCAGGGTTGTGGGCTAGATCCCCAGTAGGGTGCATGTGGGAGGTAGATGATCAATGATTCTCTATCATTGTTTCTCTCTCTTTCTCTCCCTTCCTCTTTGGAATCAATAAAAATAGATTGTTGGTAGAGTATTAAATTTGACAGTAAAATAGTAATCAAGTTTTCAGATTAATTTAAATAGGCTAATTGAAATAAGTGAATATTCAAGTAAATTTAATTGTACTGGACAAAAAGCTGGTCCTAAAGTAATAACTAAAATTTCTATTGGTAGTTCATCTCATGGTAAAATTCCTGAACATGCAATGAACATAAAGCAGTCATATTTTTGGGCAAAGAAAAAAATTTAAATTTAAAGTTATCGAGACTGCATTATAAAATTTACAAAAACCTCCATTAATCAAAAAGAAAAGGGGGGGGATAGTAGGGTAATATCATGTAAGGAAAAATATCCTATAAGGAAATTACATCTAGAAAATTTTTACTTTACCAAATTAAGTTTCATTTGTAATGCTAACAGCAAGACGGCCATGAAAAACACACATGGTGTCTAAATAAGACAAAGGAAAATTGTTTGGGCAAAAATAAAAAGGATCCCAAATCAATTATATAGGAAAGATTCCTTTATTAACATTTGGTCCAGAATATGTTTGTATATTTTCAGAAAATAACTCCAAGACCATGTGGATTCCTGCAACAGAGAGGAATTGACAGGTCTGCTCCAACCACGAAGACAAGAGGAAAAACAGTCCAGAGATGGAAGACGCTAACGACGCCTTGCCACGCGAGCAGTCAGCAACTGTGCACCGCTGCAGGTTACCTAGAACCAAACCAGAGAGGGTCGGACCTGCATTGCCACCATGTGCCCACCATCCAGATATCATTGCTGACATGTACACATAAGGAACTGTTAGACATTGAAACGGGGACTCAGAACTGTTGGACATTGAAATTGGGGCTCAAACATTTTTTGTTATTATATGTTTATTTCTAGTCTGCAGAGGCAAGATTTTTTAAAGGAAAAAAATAGGAGAAAAATAGATACAGAGGCAAAGAAGCATTGAACAGACTGTCAAACTACATCGGGAAGGCAGGGGAGGTTGGGCGAGGGGGGCTGTAAGAGATCAACGAAAGAACTTGTATGCATGCATATAAGCATAACCAATGGATACAAGACACTAGTGGTGAGGGGGCAGGGCAGGCAGGTGAAGGCATGTACTGGGGGGTAGGGGAGGTCGGGGGGAGGTCAATGGGGGGAAAAAAAGGAGACATATGTACTACTATTTGTAATACTTCAAACAATAAAAATAAATAAATAAAATAAATATAAAAAAATAAAAAATACCAGGACAGATATCTAAATGATTAGTAAAATTTGAACTTATCATGGACACAATGACATACGCCCAGATCACTGCTAGTTTCCTGCTACCTACTTGATGACTTTGTTGTTGTTGCTGCTGTTTTTAACTTTATTTTATTCTAATTAGAAAAAAACAACTATATAAGAGAATTCACTGACCTTAGAAAACAATGATACTTGTCAAACCATGTAGGTTTTAGGAGCACAATTATTATCTGGTTATAGATTTCAACATTTATTTAATGAAATCTAGAAAAATAGTATTAAATTATGTTCTGCTAATTTCATTACGATAAGGTCAGAATTGATACCTGCACTATATGTTATTTTTTTTTTTCAAAATTAGTCAGTAAATTCATCTTTGCCTATGCAGTTTATAGAAGTTCATTTATAGGTTCTCTGCTCATCTCTCAAATACTCAATGAAAGAAAACAAATAATATTTTCTGCATTTATAATTAACTGTTTTAAAACTCAGCATGTAATTAAATGGACAGTAGGCATTTAAAAAGTTGGGTGTGGACTTGTGTCATTTCTCTTCAAAGATCTAAATGTTTTCAGAAATTTAACATGTCAGAGTTCCCTGCCTTGAAACTCAATGATAAAAATTTCCAACAAATTGAGCAGTCAAGAATATAATATTCTACTTTGGTCATCACAGTTTCACAATGTATTAAACATTTGGATTCCATTTCACTAGGGACGGATCACAAATAGTATCAGCCAAATGTATTTTTGTAAATCTCAGCTTAAGATTTATATTTTAAAATTTTAAACATATGTGTTATAGTCAAGCTAAAATTTAATATCTCCAGCTTCTATTTGGCACTCTAATCTTGGCAGTATGGTAGAAAAAAGAAAATAGAGATAGCACTTTTGTTTAGAGTGGGACAATTTGATTTTGGATTTTAAAATATCTGTTTGTTAATATTCAATTAATATGGAATATATAGCATATAGGGAGACTCTTTTTATCCCATTCTTTTGACATTGGTTCAACAGTTACACCTTGAATAAGAGTTTCATGATGGTTTGGATTTTATAAATGTTTATGAATACTTGAAGCCTTAACAAAATATAACTAATTATGTGTTTTATATTTACATATTTCTTCTTAATTTTAAGATCTGAGTATTTTAAAAGCATATTTTTCAGATTATTTTTCTCTGAAAAATCAACTATTTTATCCACTAATTATATTTTTACATAAAGAAAAATAATATTCTTGAAAAGTAACTGATCTCCTAAAATCATGTGATATGATTATTAAAGATGCAGAAAGCATGAAGAGTAGATAAAATAAATACTAGAAGCACCTTATAGAATTTTTCAAATTAAAGTTCAATACTTGATATTCTGTACTAGACAAGAATATTAAGATATAAATGATTAATATAAATATAATTAAACTTCATTTATATAACAGTTCTATAAATTTAAAAGAAATAAAACATGAATAAAATATCAAATATGTTTCAATATTGCATACTAGTGGACCGGTGCACGGATTCATGCACATTGAAAGGAAATTGATTAGAAGATATATTTTAGAGGCTGGGGAAGGACCTTGGGAGATTGGCCCCAGGGCATGTCCGGCCCGTCTTGCCTGATGTGCCAGACCCCAGCATCAAACTAACCTACCAGTTAGAGCGTCTGTTCCCCAGTGGTCAGTGCTCATTACAGCGACTGGTCAAATGGTCAGACACTTAGCATATTAGACTTTTATTATATAGGATTGCCAGTGCGCTTCATATGTACCAGCTGGTCCATTGGTCGGATGGTTAGACGGATGGATGGTCGGTCACTTAGCCATATATATATATATATATATATATATATATATATATATATATATACACACACACACACACACACACACACACACACACACACACACATACACTGAGTGGCCAGATTATTATGATCACTGAATGCATAATAATCTGGCCACTCAGTGTATATCCTCTATAATAAAAGGTTAATATGCAAATTGTCCCCTTGACTAGGAGTTCGACCAGCAGGAACGCTGGCCAACTGCCCATGTCCCCTCCCCCTGGCCAGGCTGGCTGGACCCCACCCATGCACAAATTCATGCACCAGGCCTCTAATATATATAGAGTGGTGAGATTATTATGCGTTCATAGAGCATAATAATCTGGCCACTCAGTGTATAGATAAGTGATTAAATTAAATTCTGACAAAATTAGGGTAAATTGTGTGTTGGTTAAATATGAAGTTATGAACTGGATCTAAAGGATAGCTCTTCAATCAGGAAATTAAAATATCTAGGGATGATGAATAATGTTTGCAATATAAATTATATGAAATGTTGAAGTAGAAATTAGAAAAGTTATGGAAATCAATGCATGTGAAGCAACCTTGAAATACTTCTATATTACTACTTAATGTGATTTCCTTAGTGATATCTTATGCAATTCTCATATTAGATAATAGGTAAGTTAAAAACAGAAATATTGATATCATGACAAAGAAGAGACTTCTAAGAGCAAGTTGAGACTTTTATTTTTATTTAAAATCAGTTGAGCTAAACTAGCATACTATTATATAATTTTCTAGGTACTAAATATTTAAAATAAAAATATTGTTCCTCATGTTCAGGAACATCACAGGAGAGATTCCAACGACATAGACTAAGCAGACAAAAAGAAAAATTTCTAAATAGTTAAGCTTCTTGAATTTTTACCTGAGTTACTTTCAAAGGGTTAAATGAGCCTTAATCCCATAGATACTAGAGATAATTGACATTAATGATATCTAATTACAGCTTATCCACTACTACATTCTACTGTGACAGTGAAAGGCAATAGTTTTTCCCTATAGTCTAATCAAAATATTAAAAGTAGCATGTGTGAATAATTTTCTAGACAGGGAGCAGAGATATAAATTATTATATTACTTAATTCATTTCCTGATTAGAGCATATGTAAATTATATCTTGAAAGAGACTGGTGATGATTCTGCAGGATCAGGCTCTGGAAATAATAGACAGGGTTATTATGCTGTGACGTATATAGCATGGAAAAGCTTCTAAAAGTACATTGGGCTATAATCCAGGATTCCCCCAAGAAAAATGTGTATTGGATTATTGTATTACATCAATGTTATATGTGGAATGTTCTTAGAAAAGGGCCTAATACATAGTAAATACTGAATAAATATTATCTATTGTTAATAATAACATTCGTTATTAAATACCCAGGCTGTATCATTTTTTTTCACTACAGTATTTTATTTTGCAGTGCCATCCAGGAGTTCATTTAAAATTTACATCAGGATCTCTTCTTCAGGAACTTCAAACAGAGCTTTCTAATACTGTAAGTATTATAAAATAACACAAAATTGTGCATCTAAAATTCCAATTTTCTAACAGCATTGTTGCAGAATAACTGACACACAATAAATCACATATATTTAGTGTAAAGTTTAAGTTTTGACATAAGTACACACCTGTGAAGCCATCACTACAAAAAAGACAGTGAACATTCTCATTCCCCACCCGCCAACGTCTCTGGATGCCCCTTTGAATTTCTTCCCTTTATCTCCTGTCCTATCTATGCCCCCATCTGCAGGCATTTACTGATTTGCTTTTTGTATTTATTTATATTATTTTGCACTTAGTACATCTTATGTAGGTGGAATTATATAGTACCCATTATGAGGGATGTGGTTTCTTTCACTCAATATTTTGTTTTGATATTTCCATACATTTTGTGGCATATATTCATTTTTATTTTTGAGTAATATTCTATATGGATATATGAGTTTGTTTATTCATTGAATTATTGATGAATATTTGGATTGTTTTCAAATAAAGCATCTGTGAATATTCATGAAAAATTATGAATATGTGCCTACATATCTATTAGTTATATCCTAAGAATAGGATTGCTGGATTATATAATAGGTAGGTACATTATTAATTTTTAAATAAATTGCCAAACTATTTTTCTAAGTGATGGTTTCAATGAATCAGGACACTAGTTTCTTTGTGTCCTCACCAGCCTTTGTTATATATAGGCTATAAAGTTTTAGCCATTCTAAGTGATATATAGTAGTATGTCATTAAGTTTGCTTTTTAAAAATGATCAGTGTTATTTGATCATATTTCATGTACTTTTTAGTGAAGTGTGTGTTTAAATCTCTTACCTACCCAATCTAAACTGGCTTTTTGGTGTTCTTATTTTTTGAGTTTAAAGTTTTTACATATTCTAGATACAAGTTATTTACCAAATATATGATTTGCAAATATTTTTCCTATACTATGGATTGTTTTTTCATTTTCCTAGTAGTGTCATTGAGGAACAGATTATTAATTGTGATGAAGTCCAATTTGTCAATTTTTTATAGACATGTTTTTGCTGTTACATCTAAGAAATCTTTGTCTAATTCATGGTAAAAGCTTTTCTCCTATTTTTTATTATAAACTCATAGTTTTAGGATTTACATTTAGATACCTTGTTCATTTTTACTTAATTTTTGTATGTGATTAGTCATTGCCATTATAAAAAATACAATTGATTTTTGTATAAAGATATATCATTCACTCATTTATTAGCTTTAGTGTTCAATTAACTTATTAATTTCTGTAGGTTTTATAGATTTTACTTAGTAGATTATCATACTCTATAAAGATAAAAAAATCATCAGAAAAAAACTTTTTTTCTTTTCAATTTGTATGCCTTTTCTTTATTTTTCTAATCTCTGCATTTATTGAGATAGTCATATATTTTTTAAATTTCATATAGTGATTTTACAAGTGTAAAATTAACCTGGAGAAGCCATACTTGCTAATAGTGTGTTATTGTGTTTTGCATTGATAGATTCAAATTGCTAACCTCATGTTTTAAATGTTTGTAGTACTTTGATACATAATTTTTATTTCCCTGTAGTGTTATCATCTAGTTTTGGTATCATGATGTTTCTGGACTTATAGAATGAGTTGTGATATATTCTATCCTGATCAATTACCAGGAAGGGTTTGTATAGAATTGATATTATTTCTATCTTTAAATGTTTAGTGGAGTTTACCAGCGAGGTCATCTTGGATTTTAGGCTTCCTTATGGATAAATTTTAGGTTTCCTTATGGATAATTTTTAAAGTTATTTAAGATACATTGTTCTCATTGGACCATTGATGGCCCCAGATTTGTAAGTGTCCAGAGATTCTTCAGCTTAGTGGTCTTCAGAGGATAATTCCCAGCTCAAAAAATGTTGAAGCATGGGAATCCTTTTCTAGGGACCAGAGACGTCAACATAAAGAATCTTGGTAGCAATTATGGTAACTAATTATGGTAAAATATAGCCAAACATGGCTGGGAGAGCATGTAAAAAGGAATGTACAGAAAGACGAGGAAGACCAAGAGGGTCTGGAAAATACACAAGAAAAACTTTTTCTGGTAATATCATCCTGTACCAGTTCCTGATATCCCTCCAACTTTCCAGAATGTATGTGGAATGAATATGAACATGGAGTCCAATGGCATCAGCTAAGTCATGTTCAGCTATTTGAGAACATGGGTGCATAGTACAGAATAGGGCTGAAGAACACTGAAGGGAAAACAAGCATTGAATAATATCTAGTGACTAGTTGATATTCCCATGAAAAATTCTAACATTTGTTAGAAGCTTCAAATGTCTTCAATTCTGTGACGTATAAAAGCAGAATCCAAAATGAATAGATATTTTGCTATGCTGTCAGAAGTAATATGCTACAAGTAGCCTCATGGTGAGAGAGTACTCCAAATTGTTTATATTTACAGGTCATAGATTCAGTCTATATGAAATATTGGCTAGGCCAACAACAATCATATTTTCTTTTTATGTTGTGTTTTGTCTCTTTTCTTCTATGGAGAACATAAATTTCTACTATTTTCCTTGATTCACAATATTGCTGTTTGGGTCTTAGTTGTATTATGCATTGAATGGAACAAATATAATAAAGAAGGGACATTTGTTTCTATTTTTTAAAATATTTGGATATTGATCCCAGCTGGTGGGGCCCAGTGGTTGAACGTCGACCTATAAGCTAGAAAGTCATGGTTCAATTTCCTGTCAGGGCACATGTCCAGGTTATGGCTCAATCCCCAGTGTGGGGCCTGTAGGAAGCGGCCAATCAGTGATTCTCTCTCATCATTGATATTTCTGTCTCTCTCCCACTCTCCCTTCCTCTCTGAAATCAATAAAAACATATTTAAAAAATGTATTTGGATATTGAGGTTAATGTAAAAGAAAGTTTACAGTGTGAAAGTAGTTTATAGAAAGATAGTGATAAAAAAGGGAGAGACAGATGGATGTGTACTGAAATGTGTTGTTTATTTTAATACTAGTCGCCCTGTGCACGAATCCGTGTGCCAGTAGGTTGCTGCCGCCCTCCTGTAGCTACCCTTGACCCCCTCCCTGCTTCATAGCTTGCTGCCCTGGCCCCTCCTGTAGCTCTCTGCCACCTGCTTGTAGCTTGTAGTTCGCTGCCCCACCCTCCTGCAGATCCATGATCCGGTAGTTATGTGGTCAGTCGTTATGCCTCAGGGCGTAATGGATAATTAGCATATTCCTCTCTTATTATATAGGACTAGGGGCCCGATGCATGAAATTTGTGCACTGGGGAGGGGTCCCTCAGCCCAGCCTGCCCCCTCTCACATACTGGGAGCCCTCAGGGGATGTCCTACTGATGGGTTAGGCGCACTCCCCATTGGGAGCAGACTTAAGCCCCAGTCTGGCCTTCCTTTGCAGGAGGCAAACAGGCTGATCAGGGGAGGGTGCCAGCTCCATCACCCCACTGCTGCAGCCATTGCCAGTCACCACAGCCACCAAGGTATTTTCATCAACACAGACTCCAGTCCCTTCACCATGAAAA
Organism: Corynorhinus townsendii; assembly: GCA_026230045.1. Taxonomy (NCBI): domain Eukaryota; kingdom Metazoa; phylum Chordata; class Mammalia; order Chiroptera; family Vespertilionidae; genus Corynorhinus; species Corynorhinus townsendii. The sequence goes on from JAPDVU010000006.1 coordinate 125,336,240, forward strand.
AAATGACAACTTTCTTTAAGCATTTTTAAGATGTGTCTTTCATAGGATATGACATTTCTTTCTTCATTTTTCGTTTTATTCTCACCTGAGGATATGTTTCCATTGATTTTTCCCCCTCCCCTCGGATAGCAGGCTCAGCCCCTTCCTAAGCATAAAGCCTCTGCCCCAGGCTTTAGGCTTGGGAAGGGGTTCCCCTGGCACCTCCGATTGCAGGCTCAGCCCCTTCCTAAGCCTAAAGCCTCTGCCCAAGGCTTTAGGCTTGGGAAGGCCCCCCCCCCAACCCCTCCGATGGCCGGCTGGGAGTGGCCTGGGTGCGAGGAGGTTCCTGGGACCCAGGTATGTATGCAAATTAACTGCTATCTTTGTTGGGTTAATTTGCATACTCACTTTGATTGACTGTGTGTATAGCAGAGGATTCGGTCAATTTACATATTTCTCTATTATTAAATAAGATATTACCTTTGTACATCACAGAAACTGGGTCTAATCATTCTCATTGTCTTACCAGGCACACTTCTCCCTTCGAAAAGCACTGTTAAGGAGAGAGGATAATAACAACAATAATATCTGCATTTGTTGAGTGTTTATTAATTGTCAGACTGTTTTCTAAGGATGAAATGCGTACTCTCTCATTAAGTAGCTCTTATACTATTTAATGTTACAATAGCTCAACAGAAATGTATTATTACTCTTTTTAATTTAACGTGAGAAAACTGACACACAGTGAAATTAAATAAGTTGTTGGGATCACAAGCTGATCAATTATGGGTCCAATATTCCAAACTATTTGCTTGGCCTTGAGCCTGCACTATGTGATATTCTGTAAGTGTATTTCTCTGTGCTTATAACTTGCAAAATATTGTTATAAATTCTATCTGCTCTAAGATAATATGAAGTTAGAATATGTATTCTTATCCTGACAAATAACTAGAAATATAATATTAAAGTATCTGTATGTTACATTATGGTTGAGTGAACAATTTCTTATTACCCTTATTATCTCTTTATACACTCAAATACTTAAGCCTTTCAAATAATAAAAAAATGATTATATACAATGACTGTAATATGTATTGTTAAATGGGAAGGGAAAAACTTACATAACATAAATAATTTTTATTACACAGTAAAAATCCTCTGTGTATTTCTTGTATTACTTCATTAGTATGGAGAAAGGTATGAAATAAGCTATATAGGCTACACTGGGGGCTTGGGGATGGGATAGGTACATGGAAACATATATTAGAATATTTTTCATTAAATGCTTTTGTGGTTTATATGTCATTATTATATAAAAAAAGATGCAGTTTTAAATAAAGGTAATTTAAGGTTACAAGGGGGGTAACTTTATAACGATGAAAGATGTAAATAATCATGGGGAGATAGTTGTCATAATTATTTTCACATTAAACTTTAATGATGTTATACAGACCAATAGAAATCCAAATTTCTTATCTGTGTAGATGTGTAAAGAGATCAAGTGAATATTTGCATTGGTACAATCCCTTTAGTTTTTCTAAATAATAAAATCTGTTCTAAAATAGTCTAATATCTATTTCCATGTACTTATCCCACCTTCCCCTCCTCCCTCCATGTAGCCTATATAGCTTACTCTGTAACTTTTCTCCATACTAATGAAGTATATGAAATACACATAGAGGATTTTTACTGTGTAATAAAACTTATTTATGTTATGTAAGTTTTTTCCTTTCCATTTAACAATACATTTTGCAGTCATTGTACATAATCATTTTTTATTATTATAATTAACTGTTTTATTGCCTTAGTACTTATTTACTGTGTATATGATCACAACTTATACAGAAACTCAAATGTTTTGGGCATTCATTTTGATACTATAAGCAAATCTATAGTATATTTTACTAATATAAAGGTTTTAAACTGTAATTTTTATTTGATCTAGTAGATTCTCAAGAATGAACTGGCTATATTTTACTTGCATGAGTATTTAAATTTTAATAAACAATGACTGATTTCCAAGAAGGTTGAAAATACTTCACATTTCTATCATTCAGTTCCTCAGAGTACAACTTCAGCATTAAGTGTTATCTTCCTTGCCACTTTACCTTATACTAGAGGCCGAGTGCACGAAATCGTGTGCGGGTAAGATCCCTAGGCCTAGCCTGCAATCATGCCCATCTTCTGCCCGCTCCCCAGTCCCCGGTCCCACCCTACCCCCCACCAGCCAGCCAGTTTCTCTTGCCGGCCCCGGGTCCCGCACCGCCATCACTGCTAGCCCTATTACCCCTCGTTGGCCCTTGTCCCATCCCACCACTGCTGCCAGCTAGCCAGTTCCCCTTGCCGGCCCCGGGTCCTCCCCTCTGCTGCTGCCAGTCACCTGGTTCCCCTAGCCGGCCCCCATCTCATAAGGACTGGTCAAGCAGTCGTTCTGGTCATGACGCTTATGGTTGCTGGCCTTTTATTACATAGAATATCAGTAGTTAGAGCCATAGTTTTTTTTCAGATTTTAGTATCTCTGGAATAAAAATGCAACTTATAATCAAGAGTATATTAAATATTATTTGTAAGCATTTTTCTTAATAGTACATATGATAATGTTTTGTCTTAGATTCCATGGTATACAGCAAGTTTAAAATAGTTCATTTAGTAGGTATAAAATTAAATTTTTAAAATTTATCTTAATTTTTTAAAGTATTACAAATGTTTCCTTTTTCCCCCCATTTAACCCCATCACCCCACATCTGCCCCCCACCACCAGGCCTACCACACTCTTGTATGTGTCCCTGGGTTATACATATATGTATATGAATTCTCTGGTTAATCTCTTATCAGCCTCCAACCCCCTTCCCTCTGAGATTCCTCAGTCTGTTCCAATGCTTCCATGTCCCTGGATCTATTTTATTAATAAGATTTGACATATTAGTGAGATCATGTTATACTTGTCTTTCTCTGAGTGCCTTATTTCGCTTAACTTAATTATTCTCCAGGTCCCTCCATGTTATCTCAGAGGGTAAGATGTCCTTTTATTTACAGCTGTATAATATTCCATCATGTAAATTTTTTAAAAATCTGTGTGATGTCAAGACTGTTTAATAGTTTAATTCACAATTTAAGTTTCCTTTTTTATAATACAAAAAATAAGCATCTCATCAACTATGCCACCTTTTAATTCAGTTAATTAAACTGTATTCCATTATGTTATACTGCCTACCCAATAGTAACAATATATGGGATCAGGAAAAAAATGTGGAAATAAAAATGGCTCCTCTCACCATCATTCTCAATAATCCACATGCATAATAAATTTTTTATTTCTCCTGAAAGGTGGATTAAATATCCTAGCTCATGAAAAGTGAGGAAAAGTTTAATTTTTCAAAGTAATTCATTTAAATAGCAAAATTGTTTAAACTTGCATTAGTCTGATTACAACCTCAAATTCTTAACTATCACTGCATTCTACCCCTTGGCCTAAAATAATTATGAAATAATACTGTGAAAATTAAGGAAATATTATTAATTAGATTAATGAATTGTTCTCACTACAGAAAACAAATTATGGTAAAATACAATTTTTAAAAGAATAAAAACTTTTTTAGAATCTTTATAAATCTCAAATGATTTAAAGAAAAAAACTCAGGTATATGCATGGCAATTTTTAGAAATATATATTTTATTGATTCTGAGAAGAAGGGAGAGGGAGAGAGAGAGAGAGAAGTATGATTGATGAGAGAGAATCATTGATCAGCTGCCTCCTATACACTGCACACTGAGGATTGAGCTCACAACCCAGGCATGTGCCCTGACCAGGAACTGAACACGGCCTCCTGGTTCACAGGTTGATCAATGCTCAACCACTGAGCCAGTGGGCCAGGCTCTCCAAGACAATTTTTAAGGTAGAAAAGTAATAATGTGGGCAGTTCACTACCAAATATTAAAACTCTAATAACACAGACTATATGATGGTTATAAAAATAGGCATAGGAATTAATATAATAAAATATTAAGTTTAGAATAGATCATAATATGTGGGTTTGGGAAAGATTATTTAGTAAGAAGAAGTGATATTTTTTTAATGTTGAAGAAAAATTAATTTCATTGTATTAGCTTACCACTTGTCAAAATTAATCTCAGATGTATTAAAAGCATTGGCTTTCATATCTTATTAGCCAGCCTCAGGATGCATTTTATCAAATGATAATTTATTTGAAACCACTATAAGCTAAAAATTAAATTATTGCTGTGGTTAAAAATAGAGAATATACCATAGAACATACTTTGAAAGTCCTGAATAAATGGGTGAAATAAGAAAAGGAAGGGGGCTACAAAACATGATTTTAGGGTCTTAAAAGATAACTTCCATTGGATAAGTGATTACAACGAATTTATTCACCATTTTTAAGAACTATTGAAAACCTGTATATACCAATGATTCTCTCTGTAATCCCACATTGGTAAATATAGATTTATATATTTTCAATGAAATTGCTAAGGAATCTCTTTTTATTCTGTCTTAATTTTCGGTTTAGACAATAATAAAACTGAAGTGGACAAGCAAGGCCATGATATTTTACAATGCTGTATTTACTCTGTCTGTATATATGTTTGACTGTTTTTAATCAAAAGCAACATCATAGATGAAGTTTTGCATTGTAAATTTAAATTATCAATTCACTTGATGGTTATTCTAAGTAAATAAATATTTTTGAGGAGAGTAACAATGTGCATTGGGGTCTTGTTTTTTAAGTTGATGTTTCAAGAGTACATGTTATCTGTTATCTACTTGGGTACTTATAAACTTTTATTTAATGTAGATACATGTTGTAAGTAAACATGAATATGCCACATTCATCACTGATTGTGTATAGATGAAGACAAATAAAATATAAAAAGTGGAAACATTTTTATTATAATAGACAATAATGGCCTAATAATAATGTCAACTTCTCAATCAACAAAATGTTGTTTGAGAAAGACCTCTTCTGTTTGTTTCTTTGTTTGGATAGTATGGGAGCAGCACTTTTTTAAATTTTAGGGCTTAAAATATTTCAGCCTAATTACTTTTATAGCATCAGCATATTTTCCCTCCCTCTCTCCTTCCCTCCCTCCTTCCTTCTTTCCTTCCTTCTGAGAACTGACTGGTTATGCTTTCTATATATGTTCTTTAATTTTTTTCCTTATTAAAAAAATTAATAAGAGTACCTCTTTAGCATGTCCAAGGGAATCACATTCATACCCTCGTTTTTACGATGGGGAAAAAAATCTCATTCTTCAACAAGCAGGCGGTAGTATTTAGGTTTTATTTCTTTCTTCTTTGTTTTTATTTTATTTATTAATTTTTAAAATACATTTTCATTGATTTCAGAGAGGAAGGAAGAGGTAGAGAGAGAAACATCAATGATGAGAGAGAATCATTGATTGGCTGCCTCCTACATGCCCCACACTGGGGATTGAGCCCCCAACCTGGGCATGTGCCCTGACCAGGAATCAAACCGTGACCTCCTGGTTCGTGGATGGAGGCTCAACCACTGAGCCATGCTGACTGGGCTCTTTTTTTTTTGTTAGTTACCTTCAGTCATTAGGAAGAACAGGTACTCTTTTCTCAGAGATCCTGCAGATAATTGTAGGACATGCTTGTCCTGTAGAAAGACATAAACAGCTGAATTAAAATAAACTGTACTGATTCAAGAAAGAAAAAAAGAGAACTTTTTCATTTGTAGAATGATTTACAGTATTCAGGGAAAACAGCAACAAAATTAAATAGAAGCTCTGAAGCTAAATAACTTAGGTATTTTGGTTTGCCAGGATTTTATTTTTAACTCCTTCTTCCTATGACTCCATCATGTTAACACTCTGAAATCAAAGCATTATAATCTGAAAGTCAACACACTGAAAAGTATCTATTAAAACCTCACCTTAGAGAAAAAATACTGAAGTTGACTGAGCTTTCAGTCTTCTTGTTTATTAGTGGAAAGATTTCCCACACAGCCTTGGCTGTTATTCAAAGTCTACATTTAAATGCATAAAATGCAATAAGATCAAGGCACTGAGTCTTTTAGGAGTGGTTTACTTAGCAGATAAATTTTAACTTAAATTCAACCTGCTGTCTATATAAAGTTTAACCAGTTATTTGTGAAAGGTTATGAAATGTAGCCATGCAGAAGGATAGGAAAAGCATACATATTTTAAATTATAAAATAACTGCTTTTACTCTTTACAGAGTGTTTTATGGAATAGAACTTATAACTAGAAAGTTGCAAAGACAACTGCAAAAATGTCTTTCTCCCACAATTTTTATTTAATGCATTTGACTATGTAACTATAGGGTGAGGAAAGATAATAAAACAGAAAATGTAGTTTGGGCTCAAACTTGTTGCATTTGTGTGTGTGTGTGTTTTGTTTGTTTTGTTTTGTTTTGTGGGGTTTTTTTTGAGGACTTATGGCAGTTTCATAATAACAAAACATGTATTTGCAATTTGAGATATGGAATCCGGAATTATACCTGACTCCCTTTATTGCATTATTTTTATTCTTGGAACTATGAATATTGACAATCTAAAAACGTCAAATTTTATAACCTGTATTCATAATAGAAGATAATATAAAATATCTAAAATACAACATTTGCATATTATGAAATATCAGCAGGGTAAAAAGAACAGTAAATGTGAGACTGCCTATGAGCATTTAAACACTGGCAAGTCATGCCCTCGCTGGTTTGGCTCAGTGGAAAGAACATCATCCTGTGGATGAAAGTTTCTGAGGTTTCATTCTGGTCAAAGCATGTACCTTGGTTGCAGGCTAGATCCCCAGCCCTGGTGTGAGAAGGCAACCAATAGATGTGTCTCTCTCACATCAATGTTTCTGTCTCTCCTTTTCCCTTCCACTCTCTCTAAAAGTCAAAGGAAAAATATCCTCAGATGAGGATTAATAGAAAAATAAATAAATTAAAAAATAAATAAATAAAATAAAATATTGTCTTTATCTTCTGTGACACTTTGAGGGCAGGCTCCTGTGTCATCAAGCAAAAGGTGTGAGGAGCTGGCATCCTCTCATTTCGGTGTTATGATATGATGAGAAGAATTGAGCGCACTGTGTTAATAATGGATGTCTTGCAGATATTAAGAAAACAGTGCAATGATTGAGAATGGAATGGAATGAATTCTTAAAATTGATACAACTGAAAGCAAATTATTGAACATTAATTTAATATTTCTTAGTTATAGTTAATATGTTTCCCTTTTCTGTATGCTGCAAGATTAACTATTGGTTTATGAACTAGCTTAACCTATGGTAATTAGCCATTAAATAATAGTTAATTTTTCTCTGGAAATCATATCTATAAACCCATCTATGTCTTGTATATGATATCTGCAAGTTTTAGTTCTCTCTATTCTATTTATTTTGACTTAAGGTTTTTTATAAAGTATATATTTTCTTTTACTCCCACTAGTGTGTGTCACTATACACATAATGTGTGTAAAATCAATTTTAAAGTTTATTTAATTTAGGTATAGTTCTTAATAAGTACTTTTTATTTTAATCCATTAACTTTGGTTTACTTGTTATAATTAGATGTATTTATTTTTTAAATTTATTTTTCCTAAAATCAATTCAACATTTATAGAAATCTTACTGTTGGTCACTATGTTTTCATTATATAAATTCAGAAAAAAATACTTATTAAAATTATAACTTCAGTGAATACATATCCCTCATTTTGACTTAAGATGTTGATATATATATATCGTCATATGACAAATTATCTAGCCATTATATTGAGGGGCTGGCTTCAAATAGACAGAATAAATTCCAGGCAGGTCTTTGGGTTTTCTACAGAATGAAAAAATTTGATTGGGGAAGACATTGGCAAGAAAATAGGGTGACTTTACTTATTACTTGATGGCAATAGTTTTGTGGTACTTTGTTGCTAGAAAAAAAATTTAATATATAATACTTAAAATTTTTAAATTTAATCTTGGGAGCTGTGAAAGCATTCGTTCCAATTAGGCTCAAATCTCATTAACTTATATTATAGATAAAATTTCCATATATATGTTTATGTGAGAAAATGCACACATTTGTTATGAATGATTATGTATTCATACATATTTTAGATTTTAGGTTATAAGAATTAATAAGGTTACAAGAAATTTAGAATAGTTTTTGCATTTGTTGGTCACTGCTTTTTTGTTCAATAGTTACCAGCTTAAAACTTTGGGCCTCATTCTTCTTTAGTTTCCTTCTCTGTGAAATGGGGAAAATATTACTCATTCTATGATGTGAGCCTTACATTAAGATATATGTGAAAATTCATTTTTTTATTTTTTAAGAAATATATTTTATTGATTTTTTTACAGAGAGGAAGGGAGAGAAATAGAGAGTTAGAAACACTGATGAGAGAGAAACATTGATCAGCTGCCTCCTGCACGCCCCCTATTGGGGATGTGCCTGCAACCCAGGTACATGCCCTTGACCAGAATCGAACCTGGGATAGGCTGACACTCTATCCACTGAGCCAAACCAGTTTCGGCTATATGTGAAAATTCTTAAATAGTGCCTAACACAAAACAAAATACTCTAGAAATTTTAACTATTATGATGATGAGGAAGATAATTATAACTATTATTTTAAACTTGTACTCTGAACATATGAGAAAATAGTATAAGGAACTTAATGCAGGCTTTCTGTTTTTAGATGTAGAAAATAAGGCTTAAAGAGGCTAAGCAAGTTACCCACTCTCAAAAAATTTAGAGGCAAATATTAACTTAGAACTAAGGCAAGGTGTTTAAATTAAACCTTGACCTGCTCTACCACACTTTCAAACTACAACACATACTAAGGAGTTCAACCTTTATTAAGGTTGCCTCTTTCTTTTGTAAAGGTAACAAAAAGGTGCAAATAAATAAAATGCCTAGAAAATTTATAGTTTTACTTTTAATAAGAAAGTAATCTTTTCCATTCAAAAGATTAATATAAATATAATGTATAATATTACATTTATTTTGAATAATCTTGACATTGAAAATGGGTAAATATATGTAATACATATTTAAAATAATACTTGGTGTGTATTTTTTGAGAGATTTTATTTGCAAATCTGTACACTTTTCTCATATATTTTTTTTACTTTCTTCAACCTTCATTTAGGGATAAATCACTGTTATCTTCCCACAAAACACTTAGTTATTTCTTTGCTACATAATTTTAAAATTGTGCAATTAAAATTAACTCAGGAAAATTATTTCATATTCGTTTTTTCTATTATATAATTAAAAACATGCATTTATGTTTCTCTTAAATTGCTGCTCCATGTCATAGAATAAATATCCTATTATAAGACTAATTACAAAATTTAGAAGGAAAATGACATACTGACAAATTAAAAAGGGGTAAAATAAGTATTTTTAAAGACTCTCATCATGCCACTGATCAAGCTTAATTTCCCCTTACCTTCCCTATATCCTTCTATTTAAAGGAGTCAAGGAGTTTAGAGGATTATGCTGTATCTTGTCATATGTACTCCACAAGTAACCAAAGCATTGACAAAAGATTCCACAATTACAGGTTAGATATTTGGTTCAGTAAAAGTTATGTTTTATCTTATATCAATCTGGGAACTAGGAAGAATTCCTAGATCACATGGAAGAGGTCTAGATTCGATCCATTGCATCCCCTGTGTAATGTGACTACAAAAATGGAGAGATTATTTAAAATACTAATTATTAGATACACAGATGCTTACTGGTATTACTATTAAAACTATGCAAGGCAAAATCATAGGATTAATGGTAAACATTGTTATCAGTCTTTATTTCAGAAAAATAGTTGCTGGCAATTTTTATTTTGGCTTTTTAAATCAAAATTAATATCCTCGTAGTATTTTGTTAGTTTAATTTTCTTCAGTCTAAAAGTGATGAAAGCTTGTCATGAAACTAAAGTATCATTCTATTAATGGGCTTATTTTCACAGATATTTCATAAAAATGCAAGTTTAATTTTCCATTCAAAGGAAATTTTAATTGGTTTCTTGCCATTCTCTAAACATTTATGGAATTTCATTCCATTTTAGTACAAAAGAAATTTCATTATAGATAAATTCACAAAAAACCCTATCTTAATTTAGAAATAATTAAGTATAGCTTCTTTATAGAAAAAGAAACATACTAAATTCCTTACAATGTATAGGAAACTCTCTAAATAAACACTGAGCCTGCTGCCTCTTCATGTAAAGAATGCCTGCTATGTCATGTCCTCACATCAAAAATTGCTACAGTGAAATACTATATAAAATGTTATCTGGAACTTTAGTTTTCAGATACATAGATACTTTAAACATTGAGGGTCTATTTCCTAAGTCCTGTAGGATGTGGTATGTATTAAAAGAAACTTTTGCCCTAGCCAGTTTGGCTCAGTGGATAGAGCATCAGCCCACAGACTGAAGGGTCCCAGATTTGATTCTGGTCAAAGGCACATACCTTGGTTACAGGCTAGATCCCAGTCCTGGTCTATGCTTGTGCGGGAGGCAACCAATCCATGTGTCTCTCTCACATTGATGTTTTTCTCTCTGTCTCTCCCCATTCCCTTACACTCTCTCAAAAAAACAACAAAAAAAATCAATGGAAAAGTATTCTCAGCTGAGGATTAACCAAAAAAGAGGAAACTTTCTTTAAATTGGAAAAATTATACAAGCAAACAGTATAAGTGAACAAAAGAGTACATTGACTAGTCTTTCCTTCTCATTTCTTCCCCTCAGATGATCCTTCACAGAGGTGGATTTTTCTTCTGAAAGCTGTTGTTTTTTAACTGGGCAAATAGGTAGCATGGTTCGTGCAAGAGGAAAATATGAGAAGGTTAAAGAAGAAGATAGGTAATTATACCATCTGCTTTAACTTTTGTCCTCCACTCTTCCTCTGGATGACAGGAGATGTATTGACATATCTCCTCACAGTGAAGGCTTCAAGGTGCAGAATAGTTTACTTAATTTAAATCTTCATTCACAGGATAATTTGCAAAGCAAGATAATGAGGTGGTTAGGAGCATATATTTGACATCAGACTGAAATAGGTTGATATTCAGGTTTTGCCACATTGTAGATGTAAGAGCTTGGCAATTTGCTTAATCTCTCAAACCTTATCTTCAATTCAAAAATTAGACTTGCAATAACTACCTCAAAAGTTTTCATGAAAATCGAAGAAATTATGTATGAAAACACATAATGCATAATGCTCCTCATATACTCAGCATATAAAAATATTGTTTTTGTGCTGAAATAATGACTAGATATGATTATAACTTGGAATTATAGTAAATACACCCACTATATTACCGTAAAGCAGACATAAATATGAGTGAAGGATATAAGCTTATTATAGAAATGTTTTCCCCATTTCTTACTCTAAGAGTTTTTATTCAAACACCTTTCATATCTTCAATAGTTTGGGGGTGCATATTCAGAAAGAAATGTTTCCATATCAAGTTGTGGGTACTAAGTAAATACCAGGGATAAGAATGAGAAGATATGATCATTAATGATGTAACTCAATCATTACTCTGAAATCTGCAACTGTAGTTTACACTTATTATGGACTCTGGGTTAAAAAAAAAAAAGCCACATCAACTATTAATTTTGAATTTCAGAATTGTCCTTTTGGGATCATTTTGACTGACTTTGGGCTTAACGGGTGTAAAGCCAAGTCGACACTGGGCAGTGGGCAGTGAAAGTAGAGAAGAGATTTCACTGCTACAGACACACAGGTCCAGTCTGGGTGAGCTCCTGCTCTGTGTTCAGTCCGGGACTGGGATTCTTCTTGAGTCACACAGGGTCACCGTCGAAAATGGCTTCTTCGCTCTTCAGCCTGTTCACATTTTGATCGTGCCTTGCGCATCCTTGTACACCTTTCCTGGTTCTCCATGGGAAGCCTTCCACACTCCTTCCATCACAGGTGTCACATGTTTAAACTCAATATTGCAACTCCTATGCATGTGGCTTTTTTACAGAATACCTGCATGCTTCAGGAGGTACTCTCCATCATATTGGTTTAGTCAACTACTTACTTATTTTTTCTTTTCAAAATAAGTAGTAATGTGTTATTGTTTGCAGCACAGAAAATATATAATTGGCAAGCTGGCAGCATATATTTATATATGTAATTTATTTTTTCTATTAAATATTTGATTTTGCCACAGATAAAAGTGTGCCAGTTTATCCGACTGTTCATAATCATTAAGCATTCTTTGTTCTTTTGTGTCCATATCCTTTATCCTTTTCCGTAAATGTATTTCTGAAGCTTTCTGCTAACTTAAAAAATAATAATATGAAAGTTTCTATCTTTTAATATCATCATTCCATTTAAATTTTTAATGACCTCTACCCTCTATTATGTTTTAATATATCTTATTTAGCAAGCTTTCTTATAACCTTTGCTCTCTTTTACTTTTCAGAATTGACTAAAATTTTATATTTTTCATTACTAATATGGGGGAATTATATACTATTTGTATTCTTCAAGCAATTAATGTTAACTTTCAAATAACATTTAAGTATCTCTCTCTTACAAAACTGAGAATAACTAACATTCAAAACTCCCACCAAATAAGAAACCAGATATAATCATCACCCAAGTTTATCCCACTCTAATCAGTCATGCTCGTGTTTCTTAAAGGGTCCTTGTTCTTAAGTTTTCTTCCTGGCTGATCTCCCTTAATGTTGAAACATTACCTGAAAATCTCTGCATACTCTCATGAAGAAATAGTCCACGCTATTTTTTCTTTCTACTTTATTTCTGCTTCTCCTCAGGTCAGTTATTTTAGTCACATTATTTTTGTGTTCTTTAGTGTTTTTTCAAATGACTGATGATTTTAAACTAGTCATTTAGACATAAATCAAGTCTTGGCTTTCTGATTTGAAGTCCTAATATTTCTATCTAGTTTTGAAAGTCTGTTTCACACCTATATTGTCTGCATATGCTTTAGCTTGTGGTTTTGTGGGTAACTGGGTAGGGGGGGTGGTATTTAAACAGAGATCCTAGTTGGACTGTTCATAAAGAAAATAGCCGTCAGCCCATGTGAACAAAAAGTAAGAAAAATTTAGTCTAGCTTTGAGAGCTGTAATACATTTATTTTTAAATGATCTCTCTTCCTTTGTATGTTTTCTGCAATATGTATTGATCAGGTTCAAAGCAGCCTTCTCCTGTTTCTCTCCTGTGCCAACACACATAGCAAGAAGAGGTACTGGAGCATCTCCACTTTCCTTACACAGCTCTTCGCGGGGGCTACCCCGGGTGACAGACTGACAGGAGGAAGGTTTAGAAGGAATCCTGGGCCTGCACCTTCTACATTCATTCCAGTAATCACTCAGACTTCGACCCCTCCTTTCTGCTCTTTCCAGTCTTGCCTTCTACAGGTGTCACGTTATCTGAGGATCCTCTGGGAAGAAGAGCCCTAATTGCTGCACTCAAACTCCCATGTGCTGCTGGAGTCGGCAACCTTCTCCTCAGTCTTTTGTAGACGTTCGCCACTTGAGAGATAGGCTGTTGACAATCTGTTTTTCTGCTTCCATTGCCTTTATGGGTTCTCACGCTTTCCTTTTCTTTCAGCTAAACCGTGTTCTGAGAGGGAATGAAGATAAACGCTTTTGTTTCGTGTACAATTTTGAAGCAAAGATTAGAGTTGCTCTCTTGGAGGGGTTTGAGCTTCCATTGAATTCCATGTATGTTGTTGCTAAGTAGCAAGACTGCTTGGAGTGTGTCCTGAGGAAAAGAAGCTTTGCACAAAAAGCATGCATTGGCCATAGGTGTATAGTCAAAATACCCAGGTATCTGGTTATTTTCATATTTCAGTAGATAGTTTAATTTTTAAAGAGCATTAAGCTCTTTAGAATTTATTGGAATTAGTGGTTTTTTTTCCCTCTTATAATAGACTTTCCTTATCTCTATTTACTCGAATCAATTGTGCTCACAAAGTGAATAGCTGGGCTTAGCTCATGTCTTAACTTTTCTAAAATAGGTAGCTCCTCGTTGTTGACATTCCCTTAAAAAATGTCAACAACGAGGAGCTACCTATTTTAGAAAGAAAACATTTTTCCAAAATTTCTTTTCTTTGCCATTTATTTTATTTCTTGTGGTCTTTGTGAGAGCTCTTTAATTTGTTTACTTAAATAGCAATACCCTGATTAACACTTAAATATCTTGTTACTTTTTCAAGTATCTGTCTTTCAATGCTTGATTTCTCTCCTCTGTGTATTGTAGAGAAGGAGAAATAAAGCCAAACGGCTAAGAACTCCTGTTCAGAGATTCAGGATTTTTAGCTACTCAGTTATTCCTAGTTAATTTTTTTAAGGTAATAAACCTACATATCTGCTATCCACTGGATTTCAAGGAATAGAAATTGAATCACAGGGAATTGTTAGAGGTGTGTGAATTGAATGTTTGTGTGCCTCCAAAATGCATGTGTTGAAGCCCTCATTACCAATGTGATTGTACTTGGAGGCCTTTGGGAGGTAATTAAATATGGATGCGAGCATGAAGATGAGATCATCTTGATGGGATTATTACCCGTATAAGAAGCCTAAGCACCTACACATACCTAGGAAAGGCCATGTGATTTCAGCAAGAAAGCAGTTGTCTGCAAGCCAGGAAGAGGGTTCTCATCATGATCTGACCATGCCCATGCTAGCACACTTCTCTCAGACTTCCATCCTCCGTAATTATGAGAGAAATGCATGTCTGCTCTTTAAGCCACCAGTCTATGGTATTTTGTTGTGGCAGCCCAGACTGACTAAGACAAATGGGCATACTTACCCAGTGCCTTGATTCCTATAATCAATTCTTATTACGAGGACCCAGAAACACATTCAGTAAGATAGTGTACCCGACTTGAAGCACGGTGTGATGAGATGATACCATTTCTAGGCTTTTAACAGAAAAACGTGTGTTTATTTTTTTGTTTGTTTCTTTGTTTAATTATGGTGACTCCTGAGTCAAAATACCTTCTATATTTCCATCCAGTGATATAAAAGCCACTTTCATCATACAAATTTTAGACCTCCAAATAACTCTAATTATAACAACTGCATTATTTTCAAAAATTGTTTGTCTCCTGTACTTATTATATAGAACTTATATAATATAGCATGCCTTCCAATGAAAGAAAGAAAAAGAGAGAGAGAGAAATAAAGAAAGGAAAAAGCAAAGAAAGAGGAAGGAGGAAGGGAATGAAAAAAAATTGTATAATTTCTTTACTGGCTTCATCTTATGTCTCCAGAATTACTAATTTTTTCACATATATTGTAACTTTACATAAAAATATTCTAGAAATGTAAGCATGTACAGTATGCAAAATCATAAAAACAACACATCTGTATGGTGTGCAAATTGCTGGCCCCAAAGGAATCTAAATAGTGGACTATTTTGAGTATCAAAATCATATTGACTGCTTTCACATCAGACATTTCTGTAGCATTTTATTAAAGAATGTTGTCATCCCATAGACTGATTCAAGTGAGTGAATCAAGTAGATTTCTAGTCTATTTATTTCATATTTGACTATATAAATTTAGCAATAGGGACCCATTACCGGGCTTCTTAATAGTAATTAAATATAAACTTTACAAAAACTAGTAAATTGATGGTTACTTGTTTATGGGCTACATTTAAGATGCTGGGATACAATCTGTATCAAAGTATAAGGATAGACATAAATATTGATTCTGTGGTGAAAATTCTCAGGAGACGATTTTTAGAAAGCCACAGATTAATACTACTTCTATATAGCCATATCATTGAGTATTTATTGATCTTTGGCTAAATAAGCATACAAATAATGATACATGGGTTTTTCCCTGTTGCCAGTGGACCTAAATTACATGTTTGAGGTCTAGAATCTTAAATATTCATAATAATGCAAATAAATAGCTATACATTTTGTCAGAATGGAAGTCATTGTTGCTGCATACAAATTCAGTGATGTCTTTGTAAAATCCCAGTGGCTTTAAAAGAAAACATGAAAATCTAATTGCATGATAAAAATATAGATAATGGCAAATAGAAAACAAGAGGGAGGTACCATTTTCAGTGGTTTATAATGGTGAAATCGGAGTTATAAATACACCAGTTTCTTTTTTATCTAGGTTATTTGCAAAAATAAGAAATCTATAGAGTCATGGACAGGAAAATTGAAAAAAAAATACATAGAAATGTTGTTACTTCTTCTATCACGATTTTGGCTGCTACTAAAGGTAGTAATTTTATTGTAGGAAAAGTATGAACAATTAGAGGGAATATGTTATATGAACAAATAAACTAATCTTCATGAGGAGGCATTTTTATGGCATTCAATTTAACTTACATTAAATAGAAGAAATGCATATTAAATGTGCAATTTTTTAAATGGTGATGATTTATAATAAAGACAGTCAGTACTTGTGGAGTATGTCTGCTCTTTCTTCTCTTTAGCCTCTTCTCCCGACCAATTACTCGACATACACTATGTCAAATTTCCACAAACTTTATGTACTAGAGACCACCATTAGTGGATGGTCTATTTTTCCAAGCCTTCCTTTCTCTTTTCTAGCTATACAGGTGAGATATTAGGCAATGTGTGTGAAGCTTCAAAGATTACATATGATGAATTAAGAGCAATATGCATCAAACAGTAATCTACTAAAATTTCTGATATTTCTACTTCGATACAATACTCAGTCCCTTATCATCCAAATAAAAACATGAATCATATAAAAATGCTTAATATTAATCCATATGGTTGATATATGAAAGCTGAGAATTAGAAAATATATATCATTTTATGACAGAAGAATCTTCTTGACTTACATTAAAAAAATTAGCAAACCTAGAAATCAGGAATTGAATGTGCATGATTATATCCCTTCATTATCAATATATAAATTAATAATAAAAAAGAAAAATTATTAGTTTTACAAAAGTATTCTATGTCTGTCCAGTTCAATATGCTTATAACCTTATACACTATTGTTCTTGCTGAATGTATTTATTATTTGGCCATGATGCACTAATAGAAATCCTAGCAGTAAATAAAGTCCTTTCATAAAAGCTTTCTACTTTTCTGGAGTCAGACTGTCTGGTTCTTAGTATCCAATTCAGGACCCATGGAGACAGTCAACAACAAAAATATAATATTAAGAGTGACAATTCACCACAAAACACATCATGAAAAACAATGACTAAACTAATGATATCATATTCAAAGAAATTTAATGAGAAGCAGACATTCTAGCCATTGTGTGTCATCCAACTATTCCACCGTATCTCAGAGTTTTCACAAATGTTCACATAGAGTGCCTGGCAAAGACAGAATACAGATGTGAACATTATGGAGAGCGTATGCTGCTTTGGAGTAAAGTATAGGACTGTCTTTGAAACTTGCTGACAAGAAAATTCATAAGGAATAAGGAGAAAAGCAATAAAAACTAATTTAGGACATATATATTTTGGAATATAAAGAGGAGGCTTTTTAATTTAGTGCGGCCTTAGTGGAAAGACCAAACCATCCCCAATTTAATACTTCTTCATGCAAACCATTGGAAAGGCAAGTCATTGTTTTTAAAGATCATAACTTTAAAGTCCAAGGATCATTACTTTCAATTCTAAGGAAGAAAGAGAGTGGGTTGCCAAATTAGAAATTCCAAATATAGAGAAGAGATAAAACAGGAACATCTGAACACATCAAAGGATGAAATGTCTACTGGCTGCAATTTTCCTCCTTCGTACAGCAGGTAATGGAGTTCCAGGAACTTCTTTGTGAGAGAAGTTGTGGCACACAGAATACACCACCTTCATTCCTGCATAAATCTTTATAACAGATATGCTTTCTAAGACAACGTACTCCTGTGGTCTGATCTATTGTGTAAACATTATTTTACCTTCAGGATATATTTAAACACATGTAATAAAAGCTATACTTTCACCACGTTAAAACAACACTATCTGAAAAACAAAAATTGACTCTGCAATTATATTTCAATAAATACATTAATAATAAAATACATATAAGAGAGAAAAGATTCAAAGATGTATTTTCTGTAGAAATAAGATACAATATTTTACACGAAAGTGATATTTAATATCATTTTAGTAAATAGTCTAATTTATCAGGTTATTGCTTTAAGAAGAAAACCAAATTTACACAAAGAAGGAAAGATCATAGAATAAATGAAAGTAAAATTATTTTTTTATTTTTCATATATATATATTTTATAACATTTATCAGTGGAACAAAAATAAGCTCGTAAGTAGACAACACAAATATAGACCACTGATCTTTGACAAAGGAGCACAAGCAATTAAAAAAGGCAGAATATTACTTCCAACAGATGCTACCAGAGAGGAATTGGACATTAATATTCAAAATACAGAATAAACCTTAACAACTTCCATAAACATATCTCAAAATTATTCATAGAACTAAATTTAAAATGCAAAAATAAAATAAAATTTGGTAATGAGCTTCTAGATACAACACTGAAAGTGCAATATATATAGAAGAAATATTGATAAATCTAATTTCATTAAAATTACAAAGTTATGCTCTGTAAAATACATTGTTATTAGAATCAAAAGTCAAGCCCCAAATTGGGAGAACATATACTCCAAATATATTTTTTAAAATTTTATTTTATTGTTTAAAGTATTACAAATAGTAGTACATATGTCTCCTTTTTTCCCCATTGACCTTCCCCTGGCCTCCCCTACCTGTTGGCACATGCCCCCATCCCACCCCACCCCAACCCACCAAAGTGTCTTGCATCCATTGATCATGCTTATATGCATGCATACAAGTCCTTTGGTTGATCTCTTACCTTTCCCCCTCCCCCACACCCCTCCCCAGCCTTCCTGCTGTACTTGGACAGTCTGTTTGGTGCTTCTCTGTCTCCGTATCTTTGTTTTTTATTCATCAGGTGATAATGTTCTTTGTTATTCATAAACTAGAGGCCTGATGCATGAAGTTTCATGTAGGAATAGGCCTTCCTTACCCTGGCTGCCAGCATCGGCTTCCCTCTGGTACCTGGGACTTGGGCCTTCTCTCTGGCCGCCACCTTCTGCTCCCTCCAGCTGGAGCTGCCTTCTGAATTTGCTCCAGACCTGCTGCCCTCCTATAGCTCCCTCTACCTCCTGCCTCACCCCCCTCATAGCAGGCATCCTGACCCACCCTGGGCTTTCCACACCTACATGCACGTGTTGCCCAGAGGCTCAGAGGAGCCAAGGCGGGGCAGAATGCCATCTTTATCACATCAATTTGCATATTCCCTCCTTATTGGCTGTGTCATGGAGTGACAGTAGATTTGCATATTACCCTTTTATTAGATAGGATGAGGGAGATCATGTGATATTTATCTTTCTCTGACTGGCTTATTTCACTTAGCATAATGATCTCCAGTTCCATCCATGCTGTTGCAAATGGTAAGAATTCCTTCTTTTTTATAGCAGTGTAAGTATTCCATATGTACAATAGTTTTCTAATCCACTCATCTGCTGATGGGCATTTAGGCTGTTTCCAAATCTTAGCTATGGTAAATTGTGCTGCTCTGAACATTGGGGTGCATATATCCTTTCTGATTGGTGTTTCTTTTCCTTGGGATATATTACTAGCAGTGATATTACTGGGTCAAATGGCAGTTCTACTTTTAGTTTTTTGAGGAAACTCCATGTTGTTTTCCACAATGGCTGCACCAGTCTGCATTCCCACCAGCAGTGCATGAGGGTTCCTTTTTCTCCACATTGTCTTTTGTTGATTTGTTGATGATAACCATTCTGACAGGTATGAGGTGGTACCTCGTTGTTGTTTGATTTCCATATCTTGGATGATTAGTGACTTTGAGCATGTTTTCATATGTCTCTTGGATTTCTGAATGTCCTCTTTCAAAATGTGTCTATTTAGGTCTGTTGCCCATTTTTTGATTGGATTGTTTATCTTCCCTTTTGTTAATTTGTATGAGTTCCCTGTAAATGTTGGCAATTAAACCCTTACCGGAGATAACATTGGCAAATATTTTCTCCCATGCAGTGGGCTTTCTTATTATTTTGTTGATGGTTTCTTTTTGCTGTGCAGAAGCTTTTTATTTTGATGTAGTCTCATTTGTTTATTTTCTCCTTAGTCTCTCTTGCCCTAGGATCTGTGTCTGTAAAGATATTGCTAAGACATATGTCTGCAATTTTTCTGCCTATGGATTCTTGTAGGATTTCTGTGGTTCTCATCTTACATTCAAGTCCTTTAGCCATTTTGAGCTTGTTTTGTATATGGTGTAAGTTGGTGATCTATTTTTATTTTTTTGCATGTATCTGACCAAATTACCCAACACCATTTATTAAAGAGACTGTCTTGACTCCATTGTATGCTCTTGCCTCCTTTGTAAAATATTAATTGAACATAGTGGTTTGGGTCGATTTCTGGGTTCTCTATTCTATACCATTGATCTATATGTCTGTTCTTGTGCCAATACGAGGCAGTTTTGAGAACTGTGGCTTGGTAATATAGCTTGATATCTGGTATTGTGATCCCTGAAAGTTTGTTCTTTTTTCTCAGAATAGCTGTGGCTATTTGGGGTCTTTTTTTATTACAGATGAATTTTTGGAGAATTTGTTCTAGATCTTTGAAATATGCCATTGGTATTTTAATAGGTATTGCACTGAATCTATAGATTACTTTAGGTAGTATGGACATTTTAATGATGTTGATTCTACCAATCCATGAACATGGTATGTTCTTCCATTTGTTTATGTCTTCCTCTATCTCTTTTTTCAATGTCCTGTAGTTTTCTGAGTACAGGTCTTTTACATCCTTTGTTACGTTTATTCCTATGTATCTTAATATTTTTGGTACAATGGTAAATAGGATTTGTTTTTTATTTCTCGTTCTGTGAGTTCATTATTGGCATATTAAAGGCAATAGATTTCTGGGTGTTAATTTTCTATCCTGCTACATTGCCAAAGTCATTTATTAGGTCTAGTAGTTTTTTTTATGGAGTCTGGGGTTTTCTATGTATAGTATCATGTCATCTGTGAATAAAGATATTTTTACTTCTTTTTCAATTTAGATGCCTTTTATTTCTTCTTGTCTGATCGCTATGGCTAGTACTTCTACTACTATGTTGAACAGGAGTGGTGAAATTGGGCATCCTTGTCTTGTTCCTGTTCTTAGGGGAAATGGGTTTAGTTTTTGCCCATTGAGTATGATGTTGGCTGTAAGTTTGACATATAGGACTTTTATTATGTTGAGGTATGATCCCTCTATTCCCACTTTGCTGAGAGTTTATCAAGAAAGGGTGTTGGATTTTGTCACATGCTTTTTCTGCATCAATTGATATGATTATGTGATTTTTGTCACTCAGTTTTTTTTGTGATGTATCATATTTATTGATTTGTGGATATTGTACCATCCTGGCATCCCCACAATAAATCCCACTTGGTCATGGTGTATGATCTTTCTAATGTATTGCTGAATCTGATTTGCTAGAATTTTGTTGAGGATTTTAGCATCTATGTTCATCAAGGATATTGGCCTGCAGTTCTCTTTTTTTGTGGTATCTTTATCTGGTTTTGGGATTAAGGTAATGCTGATTTCATAGAAACAGCCTGGAAGTGTGCCTTCCTCTGGAATTTTTTGGAATAGTCTGAGGAGGATAGGTTTTAGTTCTTCTTTGAATGCTTGGTATAACTCCCCTGTAAAGCTGTCCAGACCCGGGCTTTTGTTTGGTGGAATATTTTTGATCGGTGTTTCAATTTCTTCAGTAGTTATCGGCCTATTCAGGTTTTTGGATTCTTCTTGTTTGAGTTTTGGGCCTTTGTATTTTTTTAAGAATATGTCTATTTCATCTGGGTTTTCCATTTTTTAGGAATAGAGTTGTTCGTAATATTTTTTCATAATGATTTGTATTTCTGTGTGATCGGTTGTTATTTCACCTCCTTCATTTCTGATTTTGTTTATTTGGGTCCTCTCTCTTTGCTTCTTGGTGAGCCTAGCTAGAGCTTCATCAATCTTGTTTATGCTTCCAAAGAACCAGCTATTGGTTTTGTTGATTGTTTGTATTGTTTTTTTGGTCTCTATTTTGTTTTATGTTCGCTCTGATCTTTATTATTTCCTTCCTTCTACTTACGCTGGGCTTTTCTTATTGCTCTCTTTCTAACACTTTGAGTTGTAGGGTTAGATAATTTATTACCATTGTTTCTTGTTTTTTTTTGAGGTAGCCTGTAGAGCTATTAACTTCCCTTTCAACACTGCTTTCACTGTGTCCCATAGATTTTGGATTGTTGTGTTTTAATTGTCCTTTGTTGCCATGATGCTTTTTATTTATTCTATAATCTCTTTGGTAATCCAGTCATTGTTTACTAGCATGCTATTTAGCCTCCAGGTGTTTGATTTTTTTTATTGTTATTGTTGTAGTTCATTTCTAGTTTTATATCATTGTGATCTGAGAAGATACTTGATATAATTTCTATCTTCTTGAATTTGAAGAGACTTTGCCTGTGTCCTAATATATGATCTATCTTTGAAAATGCCACATGTGCACTTGAGAAGAACGTATATTCTGTGGCTTTGGGGTGATATGTTCTGAAGATGTCAATTAATTCCATCTGGTCTAGTGAGTCATTTAGGATTGATGTTTCCTTTCCTAATTTTTTTTGTTTAGAGAATTTGTCTAGTGGCATTAGTGGCATATTAAAGTCCCCTACTATGACTGTATTGTTGTCAATCTCTCCCTTGATATCCTCCAGAAGTTTTCATGTATTTGGGTGCTCCTGTATTGGGTGCATATATATTTACCAGAGTTATAACTTCTTGTTGAATTGCCCCCTTTAGTATTAAGAAGTGGCCTTCCTTATCTCTTGTTATGTCCTTCATTTTGAGATCTAATTTGTCAGATATAAGTATTGCTACCTCAGCTTTTTTTTTTAAATTTCCATTTGCCTGAAAAACCTTTTCCATCCCTTCACCATCAGTCTGTGTGAGTCCTTTATTCCGAGGTTGGTTTCCTATAGACAGAATATATATGGGTCATGTTTTCTTATCCATTCAGCTACCCTATTTCTTTTGATTTGGGTATTTAATCCATTTACATTTAAAGTTTTTATTGATAGGTATTTGTTTGTTGCCATTTTTATTCTTTATGCCTGTGTTCCTTCTTCGATTCCTATTTCTTTTTTTTTTTACAGCAGACCCTTTAGCATTTCTTGTATTGCTGGTTTGGTGGTAATAAACTCCTTTAGTCCTTTTTTTTCTGTGAAGCTCCTGATTTCACCCTCAAATTTGATTGATAACCTTGCTGGTACAGTAGTCTTGGATTCAGACCCTTCCTTTGCATGACCTTGTATATTTCATTCCATTCCCTTCTGGCCTGATGAGTTTCCATTGAGAAATCAGTTGCTAGTCTTAAAGGGGGTTCCTTTGTAGGTAACTTTTTGTCTCTCTCTGGCTGCTTTTAAGATTCTTACTTTGTTGTTGGTGTTTTCCAATTTAATTATAATGTGCCTTGGCATCAGTCATTTGGGGTTAATTTGTTTGGGACTCTGTGAGCTTCTTGAACTTGTGTGAGTTTTTTCTTCCCTATATCAGGGATGTTTTCTGCCATTATTTCTTCAAACAGGTTTTCTATTCCTAGCTTAGTTTCCTCTCCTTATGGAACCCCTATTATGTGGATGTTGTTTCGTTTCCTGTTGTCCCAAAGTTCCCTTAGGCTCTCCTCCTGGTTTTTAAGCTTTTTTTCTAGATGTTGCTCTGCTTGGGTATTTTTTCTTACCTTGTCTTCCAGCTCACTGATGCGGACCTCTGCTTCTTCTAGTCTACTATTGAGTTCTTTATTGGACCAATTAATTTTTCATTTCTTCTTGGTTCTTCATTTCTTCTTAGTTCTTACTCATATTGTTGAATTTGTCTTCCAACTGTTTCAGTGACCTTATGATCATTTCTCTGAAATCTTTCTCTGGCACATTGCTTGCCTCCATTTCGTTTACTTCCTTTTCTGATGATGCCTTCTTTTCTTTCACATGTGGGCTGTTTCTTTGTCCCCCCCATGATCACTCCTCTCCACATGTCTGGTTATATATCTCTCTCTCTCCTGCGTTGATTTAAAGGCATAAAATACAACACAAGAATGCACAATGGACAAGGCACTGAACTCAAATGTATTCACGATACTAATAACCCCAAATAAAGGTTACCACCAGAAAAAGAGAAGTAGGGGATAAAAATAAAAGGAGTGCAAAATGATATTGTGAAAAGGAAAAAAAAAGTAAGAGGGAAAAGAAAGAGAATAAGAAAAGAAGGGGGAAAACTATTTATATGGAGAGAAAACTTCAATAGAACAACAACTAATAAAAAATGCCAATAAAAACACCCAGAGATGAATGCAAACTACAAACAATAACTAATAACAATCGAGGAGAGGAAAAACAGAAGCAAAATAAAGAGAAACAATCACACACACAAACAAACCAAAAAGCCAAACTAATCAACAATCAAACAACAGTAGGACAGAGAGAAAGAAGGGCAAAACAAAACAAAACAAAAGAAAAAAGAGAAAAAAGGGAAGAGAGAAAAAAATTGGATAGTGAAGAAAGAGAAGAGATAAGTGTGTATGGACTTGGAGCAGGGGAGCAGAAAACAGATATATAAGTAGGATGAATTTTTAACGAGGTTAAAATAAAGAATAGGGAAAATATAAAGCAGGAATAGGGTAAGAGAAACTCACAACAAAAGGAGAAAAGTGAAGAAGAGAGTGTTGGTATAAAGGTAAAGTTGAGATTGAGTAAAATTATGATAAAGGAAAAATGAAAATAGAATGTAGGACACTAATCACAAAATAAAATTAAATTAAATGAAAAAATAAAATGAAACTTTAAAAAAAGTTAAATAATAGTAGTAATAATACTAATTAAAAATAAAAATATAATAATTAAAAAGGTAAAATCAAGTTAGAAAAAAAACAAATTTAGTTTCTTAAGTAAAAGATAAAAAATAAAAATGTGTAGTAGTGAAGGTCATTTACTTCCTCTACTGTTCTGTTTGGCACGCGTGTTTTCTGTCACGTAGTCAGGATGCTATTGAAGTTCCCTGTGTTCCACTGCTCCTCTGTGGCGTACGCCACAATCCTGATTTCAAGCAGGTGGTATTTCTTTGTTTCTCAGCCTGCCTTTAGTTGTATTTACACAAGCATCAATTTGTGATTCAACCCCTGGGTGGCAGTGTTTCTGTATTGACATCTGGGGCTATAAGTCCTCTCTACACAGTGTTTAGCTTTTGTTTTCCCTGCTGTACTTAATACTGGGTTGGGGGAATGGACTGCCCCAGAGCTGGTTTTCTGATCTTTTCTCCTCGCTCTGATTCCCAGGTTCCACAAAAACAAGTTTCCCCTGCAGTCTCTTTGAGTGTTTTTAATTGGGTGATCGTATGTACTGGGTTTAGACATCAAAAGCAAGGATTTAAAGAGAAAAAAATGCCATAGTTAGCACACAGACTCCCGACTTTTTCCCCCAGCGCTGTGCATATCTCTGCACTTGTCTCTGCGCATGTCTTTTTCCCTTAGCACTGTGTAGTTGGTATGCTGGTAGAACTTCCAGTTGCCTTTTTGTGCCCAGCCCAGCTATGGGTTGATTTCTAGAGTTCCCTTCTGCCAGCAGCCCATGGACCCCATTCCACATTCCCACATTCGCGGGCTATGCTGACCCCAATGGCTGCAGATTTTGTGGGATGCAGACTTCCTTTGAAAGTCTAGGTCTTGCTGTGCGCGTTTCTCCCTACATCCTGGATCGCAGACCTCACCTTTCTCTAGGCGATATTTAACCTTTCCGTGAGAAGGTGCAGGGCTCATCCACGTCTATATATTCACACTGCTTGAGACCTGGTGTTCGTGGGTTCACAGCTGGTCCCTTGGTATTGTGGTTGTAGAGTCCCGGGAGATTTACAAGGTCTTCCTGGGTGAAGGTAAGGCTAGGCTTCCAATCACAGCCAGTCTCCCTTCAAGATGGCATGGTCTCTGCAGCAAAGACAGCCACTCTGGGAGAGATTTCAACAGCAGTAAGGACTGCCTGATCAGAGGAGCCCAGTCCAGCAGTCCCCAATAGTCCCTTGGAATATAGCTGCTCTCATTCACAAACAGACACTCCCCACACATCCACACTCTCTCCTTTCATTCTCTACTCACACACTATCTTGCAGCCTGCCTTGCACTCGGTAACCATCTTCCTTCCAAATACATTTTTGATAAAAGGTTTTGGATCCAAAATATGGAAATAACCTTTAAAATTCAACAATAAGAAAACAAGCAATTGATTTTAAAAAATAACAGAACAGGTAAAAAGCATTTCAGACACCTCACCAAAGAATATATAGTTACGAAATAAATGTATGAAAAGATACTAGACATCATATCTTATTACAAAATTATGAAATAAAACAACAATGAAATATCACTACACAACTATTATAATGATTAAAATGTAAAAGGAAAAAGACCTGTCTTATCAATTTCTAGCAAGAATGCACAGCAATAGGAATTCTCATTAATTTGAGAAGGAATATACATGTAAGACTTTGGAAGACAGAGGTGATTTTCTTCTCATCTACATCATGCTTAATTATAATATTTTGTTTGTCTCATTTTTAATTATCATTATTTCAGTTACTTTATTTTATTGACACAAAACTCATTTTTGTTAAAACATATTGTCCAAACTTGTTCAAGTGAAGATAAAATCATTAATGAAATGTTTGTAATATTTCATGTGAGAAAGTATATCCTATATAATAAAAAGCTAATATGCAAATTATCCCCTCGACCAGGACTTCAACCAGCAGGTATGCTGGCCAACCACCCATGTTGCCTCCCCCTGGCCAGGCTTGCTGGACCCCACCCATGCACGAATTCATGCACTGGGCCTCTAATACACACACACACACACACACACACACACACACACACTGAGTGGCCAGATTATTATGCGTTCAGATGTCATAATAATCTGGCCACTCAGTGTATATTGGGAATGATGTTATCCTTATTAAATTACATATTAAAATGTTTCTTTCCTTCAATTCTTAAATTTGGATTTTTTGTGAAAATTTCACAAATATATCACAGAGCCCAACATTTAATTACTTCTAAATTAAACTTTATTGAGAAGAATATTCTATTGACAACCATTGTTTCTGTTATATACAAATAGTATTTTGTTAATGAAATGCATTAAATGAGTTTTGTTTGTATTAAATGAATACTTATGTGGAAGTATTCATTGTTATTAAAGAATCACTCCAAATTCATACCAAAACCTACTGAACTGTACATGTAAATATTAGCCCATTCAGTTTCTAGCCATTTGAGATGAACTTTTCAAAGACATTATTGAACTAAAATTTAGTTAAATAAAAATGTTCCCCTCTTGCTCTGATGACCAGGAAGCTACCTCAGTACTGTGCGAACACAGGGCTCAGTTTGAGGAGAGGACTCAGAGATAGCATGCTCTGTGCAGTCAGGTGTGTGTGTCAGGAGGAGGCTGAATAAAAGAGGACACTTCAAGGGTGATAGTTTTAAAAACAATTATTTGGGTTTAGAATGATTGATGATTTGAGGAATTCAACATATAATTTATATAGTTCAATTAAGATGGTTAAATGAGGTTAATTTTTACTTTAGGATGAAACAATTATAATTAACAGGACTTTTATATTCTGGGTAGAGCTGCAAAAATCCATCAACAGAAGATGCCAGGAGAGAAAGATTTTGAAAGCTATCCCTTTTCAACGGCAGGGGAGTAGTATTCTCTTCTTCAGGGACTTTATGGAAATGGAGCCTAGCTGGACCCATGGCACGAGTGCATCTGCAGAAGACAGTGGATTTCTGTTCATCCCACAAACTCTGTGGAGTGAGGTGTTCAGCCGTAATTCTATTTTGGATGTGCAGCCAGGCTTAAATCAGAGATGATTTGGAGGCTTGAGGAAAAAGTTTAACAGGGAAATGCATTTTTAGTTCTACCTGTGCTGTTGTCTTCTTGCCAATGCTGAATATAAGAAATTAAATAGTTTGAGTCTTCAAAAAACATGAACTTGGAAAGATCAGTAAGAGTAAGACATTCACAGTGAAAGCATAGAGTTAATATTTATAAGGTAGATGAAAGAATTTTCTGTAGTGAAAGTACAACTTAGTCATCTAAAAGTTAATCAATATATTTTAATTAAAAAAAATAGAAAGAGATCCCACATGTCTAGTTTCCTGTGAAAACTAGAGAATTTCTTAGTAAAACATTTTCCACAAAATGAAATTGGCTGTCTTTGTGCTTACCACCTCACATACCACAAACCCCAGTCCTCTTGATTTGAATTTTGCTGACTTTCCTGTCTGTGCAATCTGGTTATACTGCTATTATGTTTGAGATTGTCTAGAAAATTCCTAAAATAGTCTTCCCATGACTTTATCCTAAATTGTACCAAACTAATACACTTGTTTATTTACTAAGTCTCCTATGTACTGGCATTCTCACTTATTTCCATTACTTTGAGTGCTAAAGACTTAAACAGGTTTAAGAGGCATAACACACTTATCTGTGCACATGGGCAATGATGTTATAAAATTTATCAGCAGTTTTATGAACATCTGTATTATATCACTCATTGAATATCACAGTTATATATGAGCATAAAAATTAGTTTAATGTATATTAAAGTAAACTCACTTTCTTTGACAGATAAAAACTGTTATAAAGGTTATGTAATAGATGCATTCTCTAATTTATATTATTACACTAGAGGCCCGATGCACGAAGATTCATGCAAGAATGGGCCATCCTTCCCCTGGCTGCTGGCACTGCCTTTGCTCTGGCCTGGAGCTGCCTTTCGGCCTTCACACTGGCCTGGAGCTGCATTTCTGCCTTCCCACAATGCCCAGAGGCCTGGAGCGGCTAGAGTGGTGTGGAACACCTGCGTTGTCGCCATGGTGACCACACAAGTGTCCCGCCCTCAGCTGCTCAGTGCCTGTGTCTGCAAATTAACCCACTATCATTGCTGGGTTAATTTGCATACTCACTCCTGATTGGCTGGTGGGCATTGTGAAGGTACGGTCAATTTGCATCTTTCTCTTTTATTAGTGTAGATAGGGAGAAAAGAATTATCATTAAAAAGAAACACTAATTGATGTCAACTATAAATCGCTTCTGTGACATTTGGCATATTAATTTACCCATAAGAAAATATTGTGCATATGAGAATAGAGAGATCATACCTCAACATAATAAAAGCCTTATATGACAAACCTACAGCGAACATCATAATCAATGCGAAAAACTAAAACCATTTCACCTAATAACAGAAACAAGACAGGGATGCCCACTTTCACCACTCCTGTTTGACATAGTACTGGAAGTACTAGCCATTGTTATCAGACAAGAAGAAGAAATAAAAGGTATCCAAATTGGAAAAGAAGACATAAACTGTCATTATTCACAGATGACATGATACTGTACATAAAAAAACCCTAAAGACTCCATCAACAATTATTAGACTTAATAAATGAATTTGGCAATTTAGCAGGATACAAAATTAATGCCAAGAAATCTATGGCATTTCTATACACCAATAGTGAACTTACAGAAAGAGAGACTAAAAAAGCAATCCCATTTACCATCACACCAAAAGAATTAAGATACCTAGTAATAAACTTAACTAAAGAGGTAAAAGACCTATATGCAAAAAATTACAGAACACTGAAAATAGAGATAGAGGAAGATATCAGCAGATGGAAGAACATACCATGTTCATGGATTGGTAGAATCAACATCATTAAAATGTCCATACTACCCAAAGCAATCTATAAATTCAGTGCAATCTCCATTAAAATACCAACGGTATATTTCACAGACCTAGAAAGAACTCTCCAAAAATTCATCTGTAATAAAAAAAAAGACCCCGAATAGCTACAGCAATCCTGAGAAAGAAGAACAAAGTAGGTGGGATCCCGATACCAGATTTCAAGCTGTATTACAAAGCCACTGTTCTCAAAACAGCCTGGTACTGCCACAAGAGCAGACATATAGATCAATGGAATAGCATAGAGAACCGAGAAATCGACCCAAACCACTATGCCCAATTAATATTCGACAGAGGAGGCATGAGCATACAATGAAATCAAGACAGTCTCTTCAATAAATGGTGTTGGGAAAATTGGACAGTTACATGCAAAAAATGAAACTAGATCACCAACTTACACCATACACAAAAACAAACTCAAAATGGATGAAGGACTTAAACATAAGTCGGGAAGCCATAAAAATACTAGAGAAATCCACAGGCAGCAAAATCTCAGACATATGCCGAAGGAACTTCTTCACTGATACTGCTCCTAGGGCAATGGAAAATAAAGAGAAGATAACCAAATGAGACTACATCAAAATAAAAAGTTTTTTCAGATCAAAAAGAAACCATCAATAAAACAATAAGAAAGACCACTAGATGGGAGAACATATTTGCAAACATAACATATGTTATCACTGATAAGGGTTTAAACTCCAACATTTACAGAGAACTTATACAACTCAACAAAAGGAAGATAAACAACTGAATAAAAAAATGGGCAATGGACCTAAATAGATACATTTTGAAAAAGGATATACTAGTAAGGAAGGCCAAGAGACTTATGAAA
This sequence comes from Corynorhinus townsendii, assembly GCA_026230045.1. NCBI lineage: Eukaryota > Metazoa > Chordata > Mammalia > Chiroptera > Vespertilionidae > Corynorhinus > Corynorhinus townsendii. Next base: position 125,366,880 of record JAPDVU010000006.1, read on the forward strand.
ACATGCTCAAAGTCACTAATCATCCGAGAGATGCAAATCAAAATGACAATGCGGTACCATCTCACACCTGTCAGAATGGCTGTCATCAACAAATCAACAAATGACAAATGTTGGCAAGGATGCAGAGAAAAAGGAACCCTCGTGCACTGCTGCTGGGAATGCAGATTGGTGCAGCCACTGTGGAGAACAGTATGGAGTTTCCTCAAAAAACTAAAAATGGAACTCCCATTTGACCCAGTAATCCCACTTCTAGGAATATATCCCAAGAAGCTAGAAACACCAATCAGAAAGGATACATGCACCCCTATGTTCATAGCAGCACAATTAACCTTAGCTAAGATTTGGAAACAGCCTAAATACCCATCAATAGATGAATGGATTAAAAACATGTGGTACATCTACACAATGGAATACTACGCTGTGGTAAAAAAGAAGGAACTCTTACCATTTGCAACAGCATGGATGGAACTGGGGAGTATTATGCGAAGTGAAATAAGCCAGTCAGAGAAAGATAAATATCACATGTTCTTACTCATTTGTGGAATATAATGAACAACATAAACTGATGAACAGGGACAGATCCAGAGACAGAGAAGTATTGATCAGACCGTCAAACCTCAGAGGGAAGGTAGGGGAGGGTGGGAGTAAGGGGGAGAGATCAACCAAAGGACTTGTATGCATGCATATAAGCCTAACCAATGGACACTGACACCAAGGGGGTGAGGGCATAAGTGGGGGGGTGGGATGTAATGGGGGGATAAGGATACATATGTAATACCTTAATCAATAAAGGAAAAAATTAAAAAATATTGCACATGTCAAGGAAGTGCTATGAGAATATACAATACACATATTTTTAAAATATGTATTTATGAAGTGTACAGGACACTGCTGGGGATGTAATAAGAGTTTAATAAACAGTTGCTGTAACTAAAAACACTGAACATTTATCTGTAAGTTGTCTTTTGTTGATATGAAAACTCATCTAATGAAATCAGTTTCTAATAAAGAATATCTCAAGGAAACTGTTATTAAAATCAAGTTATCATATTAATATCTTTAGAAACACTGGATTATTATGTGAAATAGCCACCTTGATCTAAAAAAATGCCATGATTTATTTACACAGTAGAGATAAAATAGAACTTAAATGTGAAAACAGCACAAGAGGCCGTGACCTTTATTGTTCCTTATTTATTTTTCCAATTGCACCAAACGTATCTGCTAGAAAGGAAAAAGGTTAAGTAGCAGTCTAGATTCAAGTTACTGGTATACACATGCCTGGAGTTTTAGAAATATTAAATCCCACCAGCTAACCGCATTTTTCAAATGAATAAAAAGAGATGAATAATGTAAAATCGTTTTCTTATATAAAATTCGAAGAAGCAGATATATTGTATCCATAGAAAGATGTATATTTATGGCCTTCATGTTCTGCTATTGCTGCACAGTGTTAAGCTATTAGCTTGCACTCTCACTTGAAAGATAACAGCTGGCAGATCTGGCCGACTTGAAGCTGCCAATCATGTAGAGAGCTGCATTTGTCTTGATTAAATAAGCACCAGTTATTAAACTAGGCCTTGACATTAAGGAGAGCCTGTGGCTGTGTTTAGACAGTTGGTAAGGTCTTTCTGCCCCAGAATGACATATCAGTCCTGATGTCTTCCAGTCAGAGGCCAGTGAAAGGGTTCTGGGTATCATTAGCCTACCTCCCCTCAGGAGCAGCACTCTAAAAGCCACTTTCTGCCTGAAAATGAAAATATCACTCATATGTTAAAATAATTATTGTATTCAAAAGGCAACATAATGTCAAATTTAACTGAAAACAATATTTCAAGGTCCAAATAACATTATTACTATTTTTTTTTTTTGGCCAAAGGAATTAGAATGACTGATAAAAGTTTGCATTTGTCACATGTACATACCAGAGAGAATATAGCAATATTATTACACATGTGAGCCATTCATTTAAAAGGTTGTCTGGTTAGAATACTGTCATTATGCTAAAGCTAGAACTTGGGGGGCAACAGAAGTGGGGCACAGACCCTCACCCCCCAACATTGCAGGGGCTTGAACCCTCGCCCCTTCTGAAGGAGATCTCCTGCCCCCATGGCTGCTTCGCACTTCCCACACGCAGCTCAGATTGGGACCCAGGCAACAGAAAGAGACTTGGCCCAGCTCAGATCGGGAACCAGGTAACAGACAAGAGACTTGGCCGACAGCAGCTGCCCTATATCTAAATTCAGCCTAGCATCAGGAATGCTCAGGGCCCACTCAAGAATGCAAATAATCCTTCCCACTAATATTTACAAGGTAAACTAAGATTGTTGGTAGAGTATTAAATTTGACAGTAAAATAGTAATCAAGTTTTCAGATTAATTTAATCAGGCTAATTGAAATAAGTGAATATTCAAGTAAATTTAATTGTACTGGACAAAAAGCTGTTCTTAAAGTAATAACTAAAATTTCTATTGGTAATTCATCTCATGGTAAAATTCCTGAACATGCAATGAACCTAAAGCAGTCATATTTTTGGGCAAAAAAAAAAAATTTAAATTTAAAGTTATCAAGACTGCATTATAAAATTTACAAAAACCTCCATTAATTAAAAAAAAAGGGAGAGAGGGTGATAGTAGGGTAATATCATGTAAGGAAAAATAGCCTATAAGGAAATTACATCTAGAAAATTTTTACTTTACAAAATTAATTTTCATTTGTAATGCTAACAGCAAGACACACATGGTGTCTAAATAAGACAAAGGAAAATCATTTGGGCAAAAATAAAAAGGATCCCAAATCAATTATATAGAAAGGATTCCTTTATTAACTTTTGGTCGAGAATATGTTTATATATCTTCAGAAAACAACTCCAAGACCATGTGGATTCCTGCAACAGAGAGGAATTGACAGGTCTGCTCCAACCACAAAGACAAGAGGAAACAGTCCAGAGATGGAAGACACTGACAATGCCTTGCCATGCGAGCAGTCAGCAGCTGTGCACCGCTGCAGGTTGCCTAGGACCAAACCAGAGAGGGTCAGACCTGCATTGCCACCATGTGCCCACCATCCAGATATCATTGCTGACATGTACACATAAGGAACTGTTAGACATTGAAATGGGGACTCTGAACTGTTGGACATTGAAATTGGGACTCAAACATTTTCTAATATAATTATTATTATTATTTTGTGTTATTATATGTTCATTTCTAGTCTGCAGAGGCAAAATTTTTTAAAGGAAAGAAATGCGGGGGAAATAGATACAGAGGCAAAGAAGTATTGAAGAGACTGTCAAACTACATTGGGAAGGCAGGAGAGGTTGGGCGAGGGGGGCTGTAAGAGACCAACCGAAGGACTTGTACGCATGCATATAAGCATAACCAATGGATACAAGACACTGGGGGCGGGGAAGGGCGGGCAGGTGAAGGCATGTACTGGGGGGTAGGGGAAGCTGGGGGGAGGTCAATGGGGAAAAAAAAGGAGACATATGTACTACTATTTATAATACAAACAATAAAAATAAAAAATAAATAAATAAAATAAATAGAAATTGAATACATCCAATTCCATGAGGAAGAATAATAATTTGTTTGAAATACACATTCTCTGCAATCTTTTGTCTAGTTAATGTTTGCCACCAAAATAGGATAATCTATGCCAATTAAAAAATGTCCACTTGTCCAAATTAATTTCTGTTTGTCTATTGGGTGTTATATTTTACTAGAGGCCCGGTGCATGAAAATTTATGCACTGGAGGGGGGTCCCTCAGTCTGGCCTACCCCCTCTCACAGTCCCGGAGCCCTCAGGGGCGGGAGGTGACCCAATGATCAGGGGAAGGCGATGCCCATCACACCTCTGCTGCCGCCACTGCCGGCATCGCAAGCCTCGGCCGGCCCTGGTTACCTGAGCCTCGGGTGGCCCTGGGTGGCAGGGCAGCCGCCATCTGATGCTTGCCTGTGCCTGGTTTGTCCCTGGGTGGCTGGGGGTGCTGAGTGGCCTGAGGGACTCCGGAAGCAGGCATGCAGAGCAGGCCCGACTGTGCCGTGCACAGGCCGTGCCATGAGCTTGCCACCGCAGCAGGGCTGACGGGACTGGGCACCGCCATCTTGTGGCTGTGGGCATTGCCATCTTTGAGGGTGTGGTGGTCAATTAACATATTCCCTCTTTATTAGATAGGATGAGATAGACTTCTAGATGGTGTGGTGTTTCAAAATCTTAATGTATTCTGCATTTCTTGCTATTGCCTAGTAGTACTGGTTTGAATCATAACATTGTATGGAAAATATATCATAAACTGTGATGAGACTGTGGTTATTCATATGGACTTTGCAACAGTAATTCTAAGAAGTATAGAGAGCTATGTGTCTGTCTTATCAAAGAACATTAGGAAAGGCAATGTAGAAAGGAAAAAGAAAGTTAAAATTTTACTTTTCTTTATTCTCATCTCTTAGTTAAAAGTGAGGCAGACATTATATGCACATTTTTATTATTCAAAGTATTCTAAATGAGAGAGAAATAGAGACAGTGGGGCAAACCAATGCAGCAGTTTTGATGAACACTAATTGGTGAATTTAACTAGCATCTTGGTGCTACATTACTCACTGTCTTGAGATATGTGAAACTAAATTTTTCATAAGGCTATATTATACTAATATAATATGCTTTCCCTGTGCAGCTTTCTGATCCTCTGAAAACTTGGGTTATCCCAGTGGTCGGCAAACTCATTAGTCAACAGAGCCAAATATCAACAGTACAACGATTGAAATTTCTTTTGAGAGCCAAATTTTTTGAACTTAAACTTCTTCTAACGCCACTTCTTCAAAATAGACTCGCCCAGGCCATGGTATTTTGTGGAAGAGCCACACTCAAGGGGCCAAAGAGCCACATGTGGCTCACAAGCTGCAGTTTGCCGACCACGGGGTTATCCTATTATGTAGATATGAGCAATATGTAATGTTAAAGGTATTATCAATGTTTATATAGGGACATTTCAAAAACTCTTTCTATTGCAGAGAATCTTTCTATTTAGGAAGATTTTAAGTTAATACATAGATACAATTCAGATAATTAAATTCAAAGAAAGCTTTTGCCTGAAAAATTCAGATTAGTTAAGACTTTGTTTCAAAAATTAACTCAGTAATTGACATAACTTTTTTATTTTATATTCAAACATAAATCAAATTCTAGATTCTTGAATAATAACATACTAATATACTTAGTATCTCACACTTCCAACTTCCTATCTTTCAATATAAATTTTGTCAAGTTTCAACTACAGTTTCAGAAAGTTGTGACACCTAAATCTAAAGCATTAAAGTGTTGGAAACTTTATGAGTTTACTTTATATTGGGTCATACTTTCTGAAACATATATCAAAAGAGAGTCATGTATAATATGGCCATACCTTTAAGACTATGAATTGGGTATTAAAGACTAGTTTAAGTTTTATATTCAAATAGATTTCAAACAGTATTTATTTGAATAAATAAAATTGTAAATCTTTAAAATTTTACATTTTAAACAAAATGCTTCTAATATATATTTAGTAATACAGTTGGAAAATGTGTTAAATTATAAATTCTATAAAATACAATACTTCAAATTATAAAGGTAACATTTATATGCAATGATTGATATATTTTATGTTTATTAATTACACAATTTTGATATTCTCTGCAATAGAAATTGATTAGCATTTAAACATATTTATATTTCAATATAATTATGAAGAAAAATAAATTTGCATAACATAACCATGCAAATATTATTAACAGGCATTAAATATAAATATCAAGAATTATGAATAGCACATACTCTTGAAGACACAATATCATCCAAATCATTAAAAACAAGGAAATACTTAGTTAAACTACAACTATCAATTGAAAACATTATTTATTATACTTAACATATCAGGTAAATTTGAGAAAATGAACAAAATACTTCAACAAATTTTATGCAGAAGATTTAAATATTTTTTTACAATACTTTAGTACATGCCTACAGTGAAGAAATATTAAAAGCAAAACCAAAGGCAATTCAATGAACATAATATTCCTTTATATGTTTTTGGTATATTTATTTAATTAGGTTTTATAAATATGAATTTTTATTATTCAATTTTTACATCTATATTAATAAAAGCCTAGGTGGCCCTCACACCCTTGCATGATGCCCTCATGTTGTCATAAGATGACGGCCACAAGATGCAGGCCACAAGATGATGACCCCATGTCTCCACAAGATGGCTGCCACAAGATGGCTGGCAGGGGAGGGCAGTTAGGGGTGACCAGGCCAGCAGAGGAGGGCAATTGGGGGCAACCAGGCCTGGCAGTGGAGCAGTTAGGGGGCGATCAGGCTGGCAGGCAGAAGTGGTTAGGGGCAATCAGTGAGGCAGGCAGGTGAATGGTTAGGAATCAGCAGTTCCGGATTATAAGAGGGATGTCCCAGATTGGAGAGGGTGCAGGCTGGGCTGAGGGACACCCCCCACCCCTCCAGTGCATGAATTTCGTGCACTGGGCCTCTAGTTTACTAATAATCCCTTGGTGAAAATACACTTTTGGCACATGAATGGTATCCTTGATTCAAATATATGTATATTTAAAATTGGGATCAATAATTCAAGTTGCTTTCTGGGAGATTGTATCAATGTATACTCCTATTAACAATATAGTATAACCCCTGGATTACTACCCCTTAAAATCCCTAAGGGGATGTTTCATGTTAATTTTAGTTAATTCTCTCTAAAATTAACTTTTAAAAATAATATAATTTCTAATTTTCTTGCTTTTGTAATGTTATTTTTAAGCATAAGATTGGCAGTTTATATACAAATTTTGATCTTTCTTTAGAGTATCTAACTTTTGTCATGTTTGAAAAAGTTTTTTACTGGATTTATAGAAGCAGTAAGAACATTTTTGACTTTTTGTTTTATAAAAACTTGTTTCATAAGAAATAGCCTTAGGATGTAGAAGATTTTTAAAGAAATAATATAGTGGAAGGAGGGAAGTAGTACCTCTCTAATTTTTTAAATTTGTTAATGTTTTCATGTTTAAACAAATAATTTTTAATCCAAAAATAAACCTGGCTTTATTCATTCAATATAAAGTGTTTTCTTATTCTTTCTAATCTACATTTAAAGCCAATATACACATTAATATATGATCAGTATGTCTCCCCTACTGACAGCTATTAAAGTTAGGTTCAATATTTTGGGATTATTAAAAAAAAAAGCCTAGTTAAGCTTCTTCATTCCTTCTCCAATTCTTGGACACAAACCTATAGAATTAATTCAGAGAAGAGGAATTTCAGGATCAATGAATATGTGTATTTGACAGTTTTGAAAATTATTTCAAAATTGCCTTTCTAATTATTTTACCAATTTTTGTCTGAATTATTTAAGGAAAAATAAAATCTTTTATATTTTGAATGTCTATCAAATGACTATGTTACTTATTCAAGTTTACCTTGAATGCATCTTAAGAATGTCTTTAGGTAGTTTGATGCTCACTTTGAATCTATTTTTTGAAATATATTTATGCTGCTTTTGAAATACAACTGCTGTGCATATGAAGTTAGTGAATATATTACTTTTGGTCTTAACAGTTCATACATTTTTAAATTTTGTAACAGAAATTTATACCATCTCAGTTTTCTAAGTATAATATAATCCTTTTGAAGAATTAAAAGAATCTTCTCACTATCCCTATTTCATAGTTCTCATTTATCTGTTCTAAATGCATTGGCTAGTCGTTTTAGAAAAATATCACTTATTTAGAATAATATCACAAATCAAGAATTGTCTGGTAGGCTAAATTCTTGATCTAACTGTAGTGTGGATAATGCTTAATGCTTGTGTTTGCTCCTTTAAAAAATGGCTTTGGGGTGAAAGAATAACTTCTCTTTTTACTACTGAGAATATATTCATGTATTCCGAATTTATTGAAGATGTGTATGTGTGTGCGCATATGGGTGTGTTGACTTGATCTAGGATTCTTACCGCCAGACCAAGAATGTTTCTAATTACATATTCCAAACAGCACCTTTGTAGGCTCCCCATCTGTTCCAGTTCTAAAGACCCTGTAATCAATTAGCCTTCTCCATAATTCTCTGCTGATCAAAACACTCTGATAACTAGTCTGTCCCTATGGCCTAGTTATGGTAATTTCACCCACCATTTATTCTACTGGGCTCTGTGAAGGTTAAGTGATACCAACTGGCTCCTACCACTCAGAATGCTCATTATTTCCACTGAAAACGGAAAGTCCATTGCAACATCTCCTAAAATCCTCCCTTGCCTAGAAGGAACAAAAAATAAACCCAGATATTTCCAGAGGTGATGGTGCCCTTTCCTGTTCCATTTCCTTAATGCATTTCTTTCTTCATTTTTCCATGCTGAAGGAAACATATTTCACATCTTACTGTGAAATACAGTTGAATAGGGGATTCCTGAGAACAAATTGGACCCTCGTTGTTAAATCCATCTTCAATTAACCAGCCTAGAGACTATTAATGTCACTCACAATTTCTTAAGTCAACACATTAAACCCCGTATCATTAAGACAACACTTTGCTTCCTCTTTGTTAGTCTAATAATCTTAACATCACTCTCCTACATGGTCCTCAGTCTTTTGCTGTCACAAATTGGTAAGGTTCTGCAACTCTCTCAAAATACAGATGCCTTCTCTCTGGGCTGTGCTGATATTTAATTTTTATAGTAGCTAAGAGACTGGTAGATACTAAAGGCAACTGACATCCCTTTATGACACAACTGCTCTAGTTAAAGTCATTAGCATGGATTTATGCAGGGGAAAAATCAAATGGGAGAGAGGACATGTCTGGGATAATTGAGGATTCTCTGCCCCATCTGGATCCATGCCAGTGTCTCAATCCTATTCTTTGAAGACCCAATACTTCTCAAATATTTGATCCTCTCATTTCCTAAAGCTCATTACTAGAGTCTATGTCTCAACTACTTCTGGTATAAATTACCGAATCATTGGATATTGAATAGGAAAAGATGGCATACTCAAATAGGTATGAAGGGAATATTTACAAGGATGTGGCATTTTTTAGGGGAATTGAAAGTAGTAGCTAAGGCAACCCAGGGCTACCAAGAAGCACCTTTGTACCTAAAGTGGACACTCGTGGAAGTGGGCTTTCTGACAAAAGCGCCATCTTTGGTAGATTAAAGTTTCTGTTAGGCAAAGGGCTGGAATGTGAAATGCCCAACCTTTCTCTCCTTCCATTAGAGGCTCCACAATTTCTTCTCATTAGTCAAACCTTATCACAGAAGGCAAAAGTGTTGTGTGGATAAGAAACAAAAATATCAGATTCCCAGGAAAACAGAGAGTTGAGGAAGAGAGATGGAGGAAGGGAGAATATGCAGCTCAGGGATACTCAGCCTGTCTCCTGTGCCTCTTGCATCTTCTTTGGGATCCAAAGAAGCCCTTGCCTTTGACTAGCATAGCAACCTTCCTGTTGTTGCAAACATGGAATTTAGGGTTTTCCAGTCTATAGTATGACACTTATTTTTAATTAAAATGATAACGGCTCTCCCATATTTGAATTACATGTATAGGTTTTGATCTGTGTCTTAACTCAATTTTTTTCCTGCATGCTCCATGAGCTATCTTCACTACTTTGGGCAGCCACGATACTTTTTCTTGGGGAAGGGTCTGCATTTCAGCTGTTTCTGAAATGTTTATCTTTTTCTGTTTTGTTTTGTTAATATGAAATAGAGAGAAATGCTGATTTTGTACCACTGTATTTAGGCTGGAAGTACTCCCACCCTATTTGGTATGAAGACTATAATATAGTACATCAAGCGTGTCAATATTCCTTCAGTTAACCATGGGCTAAATTAAACTATTGGTAAATAAAAATAAGCTCAATAAGAATTAATATCAACTGGCAACAAGAAATGCTTTAGATGTTATAAATTTGAATTTCATTATCTACTCACAAGCTAGTTGCCCACAACAAACTATGTATGCTCTTCAACAACCTCAATATATACGGTGTCCCCAAAAATCTACACACACACTTTGAATAATTATAAAAGGCAGTGTTTATTAAAATACATTTCATTTTCAAAATTGAGCTATCAGCTGTTAAAGTGTATATACATTTTTTTGGGATATCCTGTGTATTTTCTGTAATCCTCTGGTATCTTTTAATATTGTATAAAATTTAGTGAGTTTTCAACTTAGAATTCAGGTCTAAATCAGGTGTGAAAATATTTATTTTGAATTAAAATTAATTAGTTATTTAGAATTAAAATTACAAGATTCTTTAATAGGCTAAATTTTAACATTACAATTATGTTATATAGCAATTATTTTTAAAATGTCAATGCTATGGATAGGATTCACTTAAACTTTTCTAAATTTAATTTTAAATAGCCTTGCAGGAGGAAGTCTATTATCCACTAAGGAAGCATTTACACTCTTTAAAATCATCAGGTTTAACTTCTCTGTTGGCTGAGTTCTCAAGACTAGCACAGGTTTATTCAGAATAATGATTGCTTTCTTGACTGTTACCATGATGGGCACAGAGAGCCCATTTAATTGTCATTATGCGAATGACTCTGTAAACTAAAGAATATTAATACATAGCCCTTGTCCTTATATTATACTGAATGATATCTACATCCTCTTAATCAAGTGATTAAATAGCTTGAATGTATTTTTGTATTTTGGCTCTTAAAATGTGTAAATATATTCTTATTAAATATGCATATGAAAAGTAATTATTACTGCCTAAGATTTTATATGATAATGAGATCACAATTTCTAAAGTCATTCTAATTCTAGTACTTATCTGTTTTTTGTTTTATTTTCCTGTGCCAAATCCTAGAAAAGGGACTTGTCATTTCATTAGCTTATGATTTTTTTTGTAGTAACAAAAAAAGGCATATATAATTGTCTTATACACAAATAAAGTTTGCTCTTCAATCTGAGGTATATAGATCATTTATCATGTTTAATAATAAATTCCTAGATTAATATCAACCTTATACTTTATATGGACTCATACAGTATAAATTAATTTTGAATTATGTTTCACAATGGGAGATAAACCCTGTATCTGCAGTAAGATTTATTCTACTGAAGTAAATAGAATGTATTTTTTTTAATTTTATTGTTGGCACTATTACAGATATCCTCCATCCCCTCCCCTGACCCTTTGCTCACCTCTGCCCATTTTCCATCCTCTCTTCCCCTATCCTTCACCACACTATTGTCTGGGTCCATGGGCTATGCAGATACATTCTTTGGCAAATCTCTTCACCTTCTTGTATCCAGTCCACCTCATCCTCCACCCTACCCCATGCCATTTGTCAGTCTGTTCCATGGATCCACAATCTCTGGTTCTATTTTGTTCATCAGTTTCTTTTTATTTTGTTCACCAGAGGCCTGGTGAATGAAATTTGTGCACTGGAGCCCAGCGGGGAGGGTGGAGGGGAGGGAGAGGGGGCGTGTCCCTCAACTCAGCCTGCTCCCCTCTCACAGTCCAGGAACCCTCAGGGGATGTCCTACTGATGGCTTAGGCCCACTCCCCATGGGCTCAGTCTGGCCTCCCTCTGCGGGAGGCGACCAGATGATCAGGGGAAGGTGCCAGACCCATCACTCCACTGCTGCTGCTGCTGCCAGCCACCACAGCTGCTAAGGTCTTTTCATCAACATAGACTCCAGTCCCTTCACCACGAAAAAATGACAACTTTCTTTAGGAATTTCAAGATGTGTCTTTCATAGGATATGATATATATATATATATATATATATATATATATTTTTTTTTTTTTTTTTTACTCACCTGACGATATGTTTCCATTGATTTGTAGAGAGCTTGGAAGAGAGAGGGAAAGACAGAAACATCAATGTGAGAGGGACACTTCGATTGGTGGCCTCCTGCATGAGCCCTGACCTGGGCCCCGGCCAAGGAGGAGCCTGCAACCTGGGTACATGCCCTTGATCAGAATCAAACCCGGACCCTGCGGTCGACAGGCCGAGGCTCTATCCACTGAGCAAAACCGGCTAGGGAAGGATGTGACATTTCTTAGCCTCTCCAGCAGAGGACCTTTTTTTCTTCCTCCAGGAGTGAGGTGGAAAAACCCTAGATCACCTTCTTGGATTCTTATTACCAAGTTACCAAGAACACTGTGAGTGGCAACGTACAGGGAACTTAGCGAATGAGGGGTCAGAAAAGGTGTTTCCTCTGCAGCTCACTCACAGAGGCCCCCCTGTGTTGTGTCTGCTGGGGAGGGGGTGCTTTGTGTCCACTGGGCTGGGGCGTGCTGCCTGCCCAGATGCTCTTCCGCCCTCTGCAGCCAGGAAATGGGACGCTGGCCTCATTGCTGGGGCGACGATGCCAGCGTCCCACCCGGCCTCTATGGGCACCTTCATCTTTGTGATGCAGTGATGGTTAATTTGCATACTATCATTTTATTAGATTAGATTGGCTACTACATATTAGTGATATCGTATAGTATTTGTCTTTCTCTGACTGGTTGATTCTGAAAATATTTTAAAAATATTTTTATTAATTTCAGAGAGGAGCAAGAGGGAGAGAGAGATAGAAACATCAATGATCGGCCGCCCCCTGCATGCCCCACACTGCCGATCCAGCCTGCAACCCACTGAGCCATGCCAGCCAGGTCCACATGCATTTTTAAAGGTTGTCTCCTGGTATTAGTAAAATATGCTCTTATAATCTTTAACTGGAAGGTACATGAGTTGTTCTTATTACAATCAGCCAACTATTCAGATGTTCAAACGCTTTTCACACTAAAAGTATGCTATGTTTTAGGTTAATAAATATTTCAGTGATAAATATATTTTTTGTCAATGTCATGGAAAAGATGAATTACTCTAGCCTACTTAGACCATGGCAATAATTAGAGAGCTCAAGCACAATCACATATTCTTAAAACTTTCAGATTTACAGATTACAGAAATGTGTATATATTTACCTTAAAAATTATAGCATATTATTATCCTCTCTCAGTTCTAGGATATCTGACTCCACAAGTCTTATTCTTATTTACTTTTTCATTAATTTATCTTTTTTTTATTAAGAAGGTCACATTTGCTACCAATAATTAGTGATTTCTAATTTATCTATGGTATCCTTAATAAATAATTATTAAAAACAGAAAACCAATGACTATCTACATGTGGCTAGACTCTGAAATCTCCAAAATGAATTGATGAAATGGAAATGGGCATTCCTGAATAAGGATTTCATTCATGGCTCAGCTGGGCAATTTCTACTTTTTGATGTGCTCTGAGCTGGAAAATATTTGCTTTTTATTGATCTAAGCTTTCCTAACCATCTCTTTAAATCATGCAGTAAGCCAGATTGTAGAACAGTCAACATTATTCACAATTTTCAAATCAAAAGAAAAATAACTAAATAAAAAATTAAATAATACTTTAGATAATGATATATTAACTACCCATTTGGAGGACAGCGGGTTGTCATTATAGCTACATATGAAAAAGAAAAATACTGTTGACCATTGAACAGCACAGGTTTGAATGTCAAGGGATCACTTATACAGATTTAAAAAAATATATTTTTATTGATTTTAGAGAGGAAGGGAGAGGGAGAGAGGGTGAGATAAACATCAGTTATGAGAGAGAATCACTGATTGGCTGCCTCCTGCATGTCCTGCATTGGGGATGGAGACTGCAACCCAGGCATGTGCCCTGATCAGGAATCAAACTATGACCTCCTGGTCCATAAGTCAACATTCAACCACTGAGCCATGCTAGTCAAGCTTTCAACAGATACTATAGTGTGTTATCTCTTCCTTATTATTTTTCTTAACATTTTCTTTTCTCTAGCTTATTAATTATATGAATACAGTATATAATGCATATAACATACAAAAATATGTTAATCAGTTATTTATGTTATCAGTAAGGCTTATGGTCAATAGGAAACTATTAGTAGTTAAGTTTTTGAGGGATTAAAAAAAGTTATATGCAGATTTTTGACTGCATGAAAGTCAGTGCCTCTAACCCCTGCATTGTTCAAGGGTCAGCTCCATACCATGATATATTCACTTAACAAAGAAAGTTAGGACTACTCTGTGGTAGGCACTGAATAGCATCAGTCATGGAATGACATCCAGCATCTAATCCTATCTAATCAAAGAGTAATATGCAAATTGACCATACCTCCGCTACACCCACCAGCCACGTCCACCAACCAATCAGGAGGAAATATGCAAATAAACCCAACCAAGATGGCTGCAGCCACAAAGAACAGGAGAGAGGCTTGGGTTTCTCTGGCGATGGAGGAAGCCAAGCTTTCCACCTGCCCTTGCCAGCCCCCTCGGATTGGGCCTAAATGGGCAGTCGGACATCCCTTGAGGGATCCCAGATTGGAGAGGGTGCAGGCTAGGCTGAGGGACACCCTCCCCCCGTGCACGAATTTCATGCACTGGGCCTCTAGTAATCTAATAAAAGGGTAATATGCAAATTGACCATCACTCCACAACAAAGATGGTGGTGCCCACAGCCAATAAGAAGGGGATATGCAAATTAGTGCAACAAAGATGGCGGTGGCAGGGCCCAGGCTCTTGTATAGCCGCCATGGCTGCTCCGGGCCTCTGGGAAACATGCGCATGCAGGCACGGAGTAGCTGGTGCAGGGTGAGACGCCTGCTATAAGGTGGGCGGCTGGGGGGTGGAGTGAGCTACAGGAGATGGCAGGGCCAGAGAGAATGCAGAAGGTGGTGGCCAGATTGAAGGCCAGGGTCCCAGGTGCTGGAGGGAGGCCGGTGCCAGCAGCCAGGGGAAGGAAGGCCTATTCTTGTACAAATCTTTGTGCATCAGGCCTCTAGTATAGAAATAATTCAGAAAAACAAAATTAATAATGATAGCTTTGAATTGTGGAATACAGCATAATGACTACAGAAATAGGTTAAGCTAACTACCATTAAAAAAGGCATGGCTTTCTTTTAAACTTACAATAATGGAGAAGAGGGAAATGCCTAAAATGTTCATATTCGGTGAGTCTGTATTATATAAGGCCTGGCAAGTGTGGCTCTGTGGTTGATCATCAACCCAGGAACCAAGAGGTTGCCATTTTGATTCCTGGGATGCTGGCTCAATCCCCAGTAGGGGGCGTGCAGGAGGCAGACGCTCAAAGATTCTCTCTCATCATTGATGTTTCTACCCCTCTCTTTCTCTCCCTTCCTCTCTCTCTAAAAACCAATAAAAAACATACTTTAAAAAATATTATGTAAGTAATTTGGATACGGCTTATGCTATATCAAAATTCTATTGCATAAAATTATATATACTTGAACTGTAGTTACTCTGTAAAAATCAAAGTAGCTTATCTGGTAAGAAGCATATTTTTATCTGCAGGGATATTTAATACAGAGAGTATATTTTATCATTTGACATAAAAAGTTTTTATAACAGCTGTCATTCATTAAGTGGTTGCTTGATGTCAGGCAGTGTGAAAATGCTGGCATGATATGTTAATTAGTCAGGATAGGCTAGCTACCATAAAAATATGGAAGATGATAACTGATTTAATATCATAAATATTATGGCTCATTCACATTATAATGTAGTGATTTGGGGAGGGGAGATGACTGAGAAAAGGTTTCTGCTTCACATATTTATTCAGAGACCCTAGCTCCTTCTACCTTGTGTTATTTGTAACATCTTTAAATGTAACTTTTAATTTTTCTGTTGATGGGAAGAGAAGATGGAGAAATAATACCCTTCCTAAAAACCTGAGCCAAAGAATAATATACCTCACTTCTACACATATTCTGTGGCAAGAATTAATCACATTACTCAATCTAATGCAAAGAATGAAATTAAAACTTAGTCAATAAGATAGAGCATTTTTAGTGAGTATCTGTCCAATATCTGCAGCACATGAGTGCCATCATGTAGTACTATCTTATCCCTGTTGCCATAACTGGTGCTCATTTTGTGGGTCAGCTACTTTCCTTGGAAGCAGTATGGCCAAAGGAAAGAAAAATGTCTCTCAGATTTCGGCTCCGAGGAGAGTTCAGATTGCTAGAACTGGACTAGCATTTCTGAACTTCCTAGGATGCCAAGCCCTAAGGCTTCCTTGTGAAGCTCTGCACCACTCCCCATTCCACAACCCTAGGCTGCTGGAGTCAGGAGCCCCGCAAGTGTGCAGCCCAAATCAAGCCTCAGTGCAGCTTCCAGAGATCTTTATTCTTTAATCCAGCAGGAGACCCCCGCTGCACTGCCAGAGCATCCTGGAGAAGTTAAACCTTCTACAAACAAGAAGGAGGCTCCAGGTCAGCAATCAGAAGCCCCCGAGGAGGGAGAACCAACTTCAACCCAGCAGGAGGCTTTGTCGCAGCTTCCACCAACTCCTGATGCGGTTGAATATTCTCCACCCCATAAGAAGCCTCGGCTCAGGTACCAGTGTCCTCTGAGATGTTGAAGCCTTTGTCAGTCCAGGAAGAAGTTCCGGAGCAGCACCCGCCCTCAAGCCCCAAAAGTGCTGCATCATCTTTAATCCTGCAGAAGAGCTTAGCTTCGCCTCAAGTGCCTCCTGCCAGTGAAGAACCTTCTCCAGTCCAGCAGAAGTCTCCCTCTAGGCCTGGAAAATTCTCTATGGATGTTGTAGTTCAACCTTCATTATTACAGCATGAGGTGACAGTCTCACCTATAGGTTTGGATGAAGCTCACCATCCAGTGTTGCCTAATATCAATGTTAAAGATGTGGATCTGGAGTGGGGTTATGACTCTTAGAACCCCCCAAAAGACTGAACTATCTGTAACTAAGCAGAGGTCTTAGCTCATCCACCAAAGCCCACTGAACAGGTTAAATACTAAACCCAGCGGGAATTCCTTTCACAGCCCTCTGAGGAGATAAAAGCATCTCCGTCCCTTCAGAAGACACCAGCTCAGCCTCCAGAGCCAGTGAAGGAGGCTGAAATATAACTTCCCCTGCATATGATGTGACCACTTCAGCTCAAGAACAAATTCAACATTTGGACCAGGAGCTCACCATAACTCCAGAACCTACTCTGGAGGCTGGACATCCTACAGCCCTGCAGCAGACTACAGCTCCTCCAAAGCACCCAGAGGTAACACTTGCACATCCAGAGCCTATTCAAGCTCACTACCCAAACATGACTGAAGTCACAGTGCAACCTTTGGACCTAGAACTCACTGTAACTCCAGAACCTGCTGTGGAGATGGAATGCGCGACAAGCCCCTAGCAGATTAGAAGTCTTCCAAAGCACCCTGAGTTGATATTTCCACATCCAGAGCCAGTTCAGTCTCAGCAGCTGACCTTGACGTAAGTCACAGTTCAACCTTATTACACGGAGCCTTCCACAACTCCATAACCAACCATAAAGGCTGGTTTCGTGCTTGACAACGTAGTATGAATGCTGCCTATCCTACAGCCTTGCAACACACTATTGCTTTTCCGTAGCACCCTGAGGTGACACTTTTACATCCAGAGCCTGTGCTGGCTCAGCAGCCAACCATGACTGACGTGACACTTCAGCCTTTGGACCTGGAAGTTACCATCACTCAGGAACCAGAGTCCTGTGAGACAGTTCCTCTGAGGACTGAGCAGAGTGCCACCAGGAACCTATGTGAGCTCTGTACCTGCAATAATGAGATGCCGTCATTACTGATCTGGGCCCAAAGCAGAGGTTTCACAGAGTGCCTTTGTCAGAGCCCAGCACCTGCAATGGCACCTTAACCAACTTAAATTCCCAAGGAAGCTGTATTTCTTACATTGATAAAGATATATGGAGCTCACACCTTTGAGCTGAGAAGCTAATTCTCAGTGGAAATTATTTTAGGCAATTACATAAGGATTCATTTACAGGCCTGCTATCCCACCAGTATTTGTGGCAGAATAGGCATTTTAATTTCCTAACACAGATGGACAACTATCTATCTATAGGGAATGCAGAAGGATGTTCATAATGGTATTACAAGGCCGCAAGAACACCAGCACTAAGCTGACTCCTGAGCCAGAGAGGGCATCCTCAGACAAAAGTGGCGGCAGCTTGTCAGCCTTCTTGAGTGAGCAGGCCTCTTGATGAAGATGCTAAGCCAGAGTGGGATACAGACCATTGGAAGAATGAGAACGGTATCAATGAGAGGATGGAAGCTCAGGCTGAGCAGAAGAGCAGGAGTCAAGTGGACTCCCAAAAGAAGTTCCAGGAAATGGCTGTCACAACAAATGCATCTTGGCAGTATCTGTGACGGTAGCAATAACGATTTTGATGACAATTTCTGTCTCATTGAGATTTATTGAACATTATCAAAGGAAGGTTAGAGAATGAACCTAGGGGGCTTTTTTCCTACTTTTCTGGTATAAGAGATGCTTACCAGAACGTGAAATGTAGGAGGGCGTTTTCTGGAGAAGATGGCCACTTTGGCTTAGGGATATGAATGGACCTCTGAATGCCAAATGCAAACAAACAAACAAACAGACAGACAACACATGGCACTGGAGCTACAACTCATTAATCACTCACTGTGCTAGATGATGCCTTCAGTAACAGGAGTAAACAAGTAAAGATAATCAATGGCATGTTTTACTTAGTATAGGAGTAAAAAATAATTCATTGGAAGGTGAGGGAAAAATCCACATGCTTTGAAGAGTTATAATTTTTTTTAATATTTTAAAATTGAGATAATATTGTAGGGGGGAAATCACCTTGATTTTATATACAAATCTCTTACCCAGAAGAGTTTATGAGTAATGTTCATTAATTTATTTACTACAGAATCCAATAAAAGATAACGGAAAAATTTTGAGCCCCCTACTATTAAATCAGAAACTGTGCCCTTGAATGTTTCAATAAAATTAAAAGTGGAAACAAAGTTTCTTGTAAAGATATTCTTTAAATTCTCAACTTTCTAATTAATCTGAGGTCAAAAGTCTCTATTATTTGGTTCTGAGAGTGAGTACAAACAAGGTTATTTTTGAATTTTAAGGATCAAAAAAGCTAAGATATAGGAAGTTATCTGTTTTTCTCTTTCATAAGTTTTGTTTCATCTAATTTTTTCCCCATCTTTTTCAAATATCCCACCCAACATTTCTAAAATTTCCCAAGGGAAATAATCTGGACTTAAATTAAAGGCATACAACAGTTCTCATATCTAGTAAGTTTTGGAGAGCACAATAGAGACGGTATTATGATACCATAAAATGCCTTGGGATAAAGAAAATGGAAAAATAATTTCATAATTTCATTTTCGAGCATTAACATTACAGATTAAAAAGCACAAAATTCCATGGAAGTTACCATCATATATCATGAATTTATCTACAGTTTTCCCTTAACTTCATTACTTTTTAAGCTCCAATAAAATACAGCAACGCACTTGCTTGTTCTTTAGAAGAAAGTAATTTCCCTTCATAAATTTCCATTTGAAAGTGACCTACGTTGTTTCAAGGATGAATTGCCCATCTGAATGTGAACACACATTTGGACCTCATGCAACCATTGTGTCCTAAACAGTATTCCTGGAAAGGTAAAAGGAACAATATTTCACAGTATCAATATACTTGCTTTTCTCATGTTCCTTTATGAGCTAGAGCTGATATGCACAGCAATATCTGAGGCCTATCTCTGCAGATTGAAAATTCAATGGCCAACAATCCTGAGGATGAGGAATCGACTTCATTATTCTCGTTAATTCCCTAGTACGTTCCAAACAACAATTCCCATCTTACATATATTGTTGCAAACCAAGTTGTTCAGTCAAGCTGCACAATGAAATACCTTTGCTTTCTTCCTCATCTATCAATGCCGGCATTAATTTATCCATTGCATTTATACTTTTTGGATCTTTAATTTCTCTAGACCTTTTTGTTACTCTTGTGCTAAAAATGAAGAGAGGATTCTCAGCACATATTTATGGAGCATTTTAAAATAACATATTTTGATTTATAACTAAAACCATAGAAAGTATATTTTAAAATGAAAAGATAAAGCAGTCTTTTCAATAATTTGGACTATTTCAATGAATGGTAATATTGAACTTGAGGCTAAAATTGTTTCTTAGTATGGCTGATAAAAATGGACCCAAAATTGCTTCTTTTCCAAATTCACAATATTGTTGTAAAGATTAAAATTATATGCAGAAAGCACTTTGGAAATCATAAAACACTCTACACAAGGAAGGCATAGCCATTACTATTAATAACCCTGCCATCCACTTCTAAGAGCATCTAATGAATATAGGAGAAAAGCAAGCCCTAAAATTAAATGCAATGAATATACATCTATCCTCCAGAATAAGCAATAATGTACTCTGAAGCCTATCCCTGTAGTATGGAGAAACTTTTCTTTCTCTGCTGAGAGAAAGACGAGGCACTTCATCCTGCATCCCATTGTCAACACAGTAGTTAACACCATTTATCTGCAATCACTTCCTTCCCATTTGACTTTTTTCCATAAGACATTCTTTTAGATAACTTATTGAAGGTAAGATGTCTGAGATGCAGCCGAGTTTATCAAGTTGCTAAAATACATAAAAAATGGATAAACCATAGCCACATATAGCATAATACAGACAAACTTTTGTTGCTTATTTTTCACTTAGTTTTGTTTTCTTGGAGAAAGAGAAACTTGAGCTAAATCTGAAAAAAAAGGGGAAATTGTTTTTTAAGGGAGGAGCTGCAGGGAAAGAGCATTTAGATGAAGGAAATTAGCTAGAGGTAGGAATATGTAGGCTCTGTTCAAGAATTAGTAAAGTCTGTTCTTTCTGGAGCAAAGAAAGTCTGAAAAATAACCTATAGAGTATGTCTTATGTCCAAGAGAACATTCCAGAGGCCAAGCTGTGTCATGCTCAGGTGTTTCTCTGAGAGTATTCTTTTCTTCCTAAAACTCACTTAAAGTGGATTACAAAATGTTGCACAATAGGCGTGTCCTCAATTTCATATAAATTCCTTCCCTCAAAAAAGAGAATTATAGGAATATATAATCTACCACTTGGAATATTTTATGCAAGTTTGTAAGATAGTGTAATTTGATTTATTACTAAGGAAAGGGAAATGTTAGAAGGCAAATGAATCTTTGAAATGGTATAAAACTACCTTAGCCTAAAGAAAAAAAAAGGTAAGCCTACCTTCACAGAAAATTCTGAATATGTATTCTAGATATTTTGATACATCCAGTTTCACCCTGATAAAAGTTTGGTTTCACATTTACAGAAGCAAAACATTTTAATGGCAATTATACTAATACTTACGGATATATGTATTTAAGTAAATTATTCTAAAGAAAGTGTTTATGCAATATTAATTTCCTGTGAATTCTCCCATTTGTCTTTCTCTATTATTCTATTTGATTTTCTGACATATTTTACTGGGGTGAGTTCTTATTATTGTAAACATTTCAAAAAAGATTTTAGTCATTTAAATATCAGTTTTGTTTCTGTAAAATACATTACAATCTATCATTGAGGCTACTGACAATATTAAGTAATACTATTAAGGCTGTTCTATTAAATTGATTTTATTGCCCTGGCCTATTTGGTTCAGCTGGTTGAGCATCATCCCATGCACTGAAAGGTTGACAGTTCAATTCATGGGTGGTGCAATTCATGCCCGGTAGGGGTCGTGCAGGGAACAGCATCATAGATGTTTTTCCCTCTCTCAAAATCAATAAAAATATTTTTTAAATATGATTATCTTGCTCTTTCTCTGTCTCTCTCTCTCTCTCTCATTGGTAATGCACACACAAAACATTTTACATCCCCAAAAGTTAGTGTTTTATAACTCCATAAACATGGAAAAATTGTGAAGAAATATACAGCAATTATTATTAATATAACTGAGGGTTATGACAAGGGGAAATGGCAGATAACAATTTATAGCCTTTTGATATTGTATATTGGAGTAACTTTGGACAGGATGTTTCTACTCTCAATGTCAAATTTCTTCTTGGATGAAAAGTATGTGTATATTTACTTGGATGAAAAGTATATGTATATTTACAAGAAAACGTTTTCTTTTAGCTGCATTTAATATTTTTAAAAATTAAAATATATGTAAAACAGATTAATATATTTTTAAAAATTAATGCATGTCAAATATATAAAATATGTAAATAAGAAAAAATTAAAAATCAATTTAAGTTTAAATTATGGCATCAATATTGATTAATTCATATTTTTTTAGAATACCTCATCAGACAATTTTTTTCAGCCTATTTAAATTTTATATGGAACATTGGGACCACAATAAAGTTTAATGGCTAAAATAGTTTAGTCATGTATTAAAATACATCTTAGCATACATTTTTGGTAAGAACTATTTAAATTCCTGGTTACACTGTAGCTTCTAGGAGGTTTGCAAATTCATCGGAAAGTCCACATTTAAATTGAAGCTGAAACTATAAATACAAAACTACATATAATCTGTAACTATATAGTTTATAAATTATGTGAAAATGGTAATTTATAGGTCTAAATACTCATTTATAACCTTATTGTCCAAACTTCTTTTATTATGGAATTTCTTTCATTTTGTGCTATTTATTTATTAATAGCAATACTTCCTTTTTGAAACTTCCTGTAAGGAAGAGATTTCATTTAAAGAAAAAGGAAAAAAGATAGAACTCGTATTTCCCTGGAGTCTATCATATCACTTTTCCTCTCACAGAGGAAACTCAATTCACAGAGTTTCTCATTAGGAAAAAAAAAAAAAAAATTCTCTGAGATTTCCCTGTAGAGAAAGACCCTGCCTTGGGGAGAAGCCCCCAGTCAGTGTGAAAAGCCACAAGGATGTTCTCTCTGGAAATTTAAATCACATTTCTGGGGGCGGGAAATGGAAAGGCATAGTCTATTTGACACAGAAATTCATAAAGAAAAAGAGAGACTTAAATTTTTAAGAGATTTTCAAATTTATATGTTCATTTCTGGCACTTTTGAGAACTTATTTTTAAGGAGAAATACAGCGATAATGAATTTTAATTGTTCTTTTTAGAAATGGTAGGTAACTACATAAAGAAAATGTATTATACCCTAACTGGTTTGGCTCAGTGGATAGAGCATCGGACTGAAAGGTCCCAGGTTCGATTCCAGTCAAGGGCATGTACCTTGGTTGCGGGCACATCCCCAGTAGGGGGTGTGCAAGAGGCAGCTGATCGATGTTTCTCTGTTTCTAGTTCTCTCTTCCTTCCTCTCTGTAAAAAATCAATAAAATATATTTTAAAAAAAGAAAGAAAATATATTACGAGATTATTCTTTCATCCTGAATACATTGAAAAAAATCAAATCATGAAATTAGTGAATTCAGTTTGATTAAATTTAATGCATAATGGAAAGTGTATTTTATTTTTATTATTTTAAAAATATGTATACATATATACATATATATATATATATATATATATATATATAATATATTCTTATTGATTTCAAAGAGGAAGGCAGAGGGAGAGAGAAACATCAATGATGAGAGAGAATCATTGATTGGCTGTCTCCTGCACATCCCTTACTGGGGATCAAGTTCACAACCCAGGACCCTTCAGTCCACAGGTAAAAGCTTTAACCACTGAGCCAAACCAGTTAGGGCTGGAACGTGTATTTTAAAGATAATATTTATTTTTCTTTTAAATTTTAATTGTTATAATACATAAACAAATAATATTTCTATTACTTGTGGGTACTAGTGCCTTGATCTGGGTAATGAATTGTTAAGAAAGAAACCTAGGCAAATAAAAGAAAATTGTTTCCTACTCTTTGCTTAAAATGATGTAGACATTTAGATTAGAATATATTTCTAGTAGGCTATGTAAATTCCTATGGGTTTATTAGCTTCCAATTAGACTTAAGTGAGCTTAAGCCTTATTTGAAATGTTAAGAAAACCAGAGGTGTTCTTCAGGATGGGAATTTCATTATCCTATTCCACACATGGGGAGATAAGGATTTCTGATAAGCTTTTTGAAGGGTGGTGAGGAAGATTTGGGATTAGCATTAAGAACAAAAATCTGTGTTTATCAAACCTGAAGTTTATCCAACCTTCAGGGATAACTTCAGAATACACATTAAAATCAAGTATGAAAGTACCTTTTTAATTGAAATGTGAAAGTAAATAATGTTTAAAATTTAAAGAGCAGACAACTACCACAAGTTTTTGAAACATCCAGAAATAACCTAACATTTTTGTCTACATAAACTTTTGTGTCCTTCTATGGCAAGATAGCAGAAAAATCAATCAGACTTTCCTCTAGCTTGGTTTGTTTAGAGGGGTATGAGGGGACAGGGTACGTGTGGCTGGCATGGCCAAAGTTTGTTGGAATGCTAACCTGTTCTGACTGTGCACTGTACCAAGTGTGTGGGTATTAGAATGATGCCAGAAGAAATCTGTGGGTGATAGAAATATATTCCCCGAATTCCCTACCAGAAACGTCTACTCAACTCTCCCTTAATACTCAAAATGTGAACAGCTAATAGATATCAGATACTAGGGGGAGTGTGATGAAAAAGAACTAGAGTGGTTAATAAATATGAGATTATTAACATCTTCAATTGATTTATCTGTAAGATTTTCACAGGTATTGGTTTAATGTCACCATTCTAAGTAACTCATTGCCACAAATATTTTGCAAGACAAAACTCACGAATGGTTAACCAAGTTTTTATGCTGCTGGATTTTTGCCTTTGTAATTTGGTTCCCTTTCAGTATAGGATATATCTATTTAATTACAAATAGAAACTCTATTTCAAGATGCTTACTACAATTTGATATTTCAAATTACAATTACATGATTTCAAATTGAATCTTCATGCCAGCATTTGAATACTTACCATCTAATTTTTCAGCTCCTGCAGTGTAGTATTGAAGAAGCATGAAGGATGTCATGGAACAAAGTGATGAGTGCTAGGTTCAGCTGTGGGGTCATGAAAGAGGTCTTTCTTTTGTAACCTATAGTTTAAAAACTTGTAGTTTATTAAAATCGGCAAAAACTTTTTTTCTTTGCCATTCTATTTCTAAAATACTTTGACTAAAAATGTCTAGTTGTTTTTGAATAAATAAAACAAAATTGAATACATTCATTTATTTAAAATATCAATCTTATTAGAATACACAGGGTCATTTCTAATAAATTCTTTGAAAATGCAAATATTTCTAAAATTATGTTGATTACCAGAAATAGAGAGAAATAGTATGCTCTAGACTAAAGTATGAGTTTTCCAACAAACTGCTTCTCAAATTTTGCATTCAGTTACTATAATACACACAAATGCATACACATTTTATATACATGACAGTTGGTAGCATATCATAGCTTTGAGAGGAACAATTATAAATTACATATGCACTACAAACAATGCCAATTACATACCTCCTCTGCGATGGTTAATTTTATGTGTGAATTTGGAAAGTGTTTTTGAATGAGATTAATATTTAAGTAGGTGAATTTTAGATAAAGTATATTCTCTATAATGTTGGGTGGACCTCAGGTGATCAATTGAAGGCCTGAATAGAACAGAAAGAACAGCATATATGGACTCAGTATCCAAATCTTGTGAGCCAATTTCTTATAATAATAGATCTATCTATCTACCTATCATCTATCTATCATCTGTCTATCTATCTATCTATCTATCTATCTATCTATCTATCTATCATCTATCTATCATCTATCTATCTATCTATCTATCTATCTATCTATCTATCTATCTATCTATCATCTACGTCTCCTACTGGTTTTCTTTCTCAGGAGAACTCTAATGCACACCATAGGATTGCAGAAAAATATATCTTTTATCAAAACAATTCTCCCCCTAACTTTTTATTTTTGTTAACAGAGTCAACAAAACTTTCAGCCCTCTGTTAACCTTTTGAGTAAATTTATAATAGCTTCAGAATATATCCTTTTGACCAACTAAACTCAGATTTAGTTTAGATAGTGACTGATGACAATGCACAAAGTCAAGAGGGTGAAGATTTACTGCACACATGAGGCTCTCTGAAGAGAGTAGGGCAGAACCCTAAGCAGGTTGCAGAATTGCTTGAGCAAAGGGAATGGTGGAGTGGCTCTGATTATATTGTGGTGAGGAGGTGGAGCTGGCATAAGGTGGGGGCTGTGGCTGAGCACTGACAGGGATGTGCATTGTTATGGTCTGATGCCAAGGGAGAGAGTGTGTGTGTGTGTGGGGCGGGGGGCGGGGAGGGCTTTTTTATCCCTTTGCCCAAGTGTGGAGAAAGAAAGGAAGGGGAAGGATGGAACTTGAAAGCTGTCAGTGATCAGATATTAAAAATGGAGTAAAACTCTTTCTTACAACTTGAATCCTCAAGTTGGATGAAGTGTAGACTAATAATTGAAATTAACTTATTCAGTGTTTAAAAGATCTGAAGCAGCTGATATAACACTGGCATAATTAACTATCATTTTTTCTTCTGCTAAGGAAACCAACACATTAATGCTAACCTCTTACCTGTATTTACCTGCACAAGAAAATGTAGAATTAAAATGAGTAACATTAAGTTTGAAGGAAAGGTTTTTAGATTTAAATGTCAAGTCATATATCACAGAATAATGTGTAAATACCCATCCTGATTCTCAGTGTGTTTTATTGTCATTTTAAGCACAGCATTAAAAGGTAGCTGCTTCTTTAGCAGATTTATTCCTCCTCACCATCACTGATGTAGCCAGTGATGTCACTACAGCTCTCATAATAGATAGCAAGTATATACAAACATTTTGTAGAAATTATACATTCGTCATAAACTTCCTTAAGAAGAGAAGCTTGGTAATTTATTATTAAACATGAACTTCCTTTTCGTTCCTTTTTAGAGCTCATTGTTTCTAAAATGATTTATTGAACAATAAAAATGTATCAATTATCAAATAAGTGAAAAATAGTAGATTTACACCATACAATAAATGACCAAATGCTGTTGTAGGAGCATTTAAGTTTCCACTGAGGACAGACTGCTTAGCTTCTATGTTCTGTATGTATTTTATGAACTTTAAACTTGTAATACCTCACTTTCCTCTCTGAGTCCATAGTTTGGTGGCTCTGCAGCAGGATACATAGTACAAGGGGCTGGGACTCCTAGGGGCAACAGCAGGAAATATTTCCCCATCATCACTCAAGATAGGTAAGGGGTTAATATCTAGAATTCATTTAAACACAGTTTTTGGTAAACACTCAGCCCACTCTTCTTGAAGGTGGTATTAGTTCTCTTGATCTGAAAACAGTGGGAGATGGCTTATCATTAAACATCCTCCAGATGTAAATACCAGTTAACATGAAACCATACACATATGCTTCTTGCATAATAAAAAAAACTATAGTGGAAACTGGAATAAGTGAGATTTACCAAATCCAGTCTGGCTGTTTTAAATGCCACTATTAATAAAAGTAATTAATGAAAAATGAGAAACATTTGGTTAGTACTAAACTGCATGGCCTGCCAGGATAACAGTGAAAACAGACTGTGCCAAGAAGAAGAAGAGGAAGGTCATTGCATCTATGGGGAAAGTGGTTTTGTTATCATGGTGACCAGTGACTACTTTTCCCAACGGAATTTAACACAGTAAACACCAGAGCCTGTATTTGGACTCAAACATTTCGATGCCAAAGCTTAAGCTCCTCACCACTACATTGTAATGTGGCTTGAAGATAGCTAATGTTAAACTAAGCAAATCCCTGTGAAGGAACTGGAAAAAAAATGGTAGCAAGGAATATCAAGACAGGAGGCTGAAGTAGAAGCAGATGCCTCATAGTGGGTCATTTCTGTAAAAGAATGCCAGCTATAGCAACATATTTATTGTCCTTACTTTTCAGTTTAGGGACCATATTTCTGAGTGTTCTTCCAATTCATTTATCAGTCGTTTAATTAATTTAATTAAAACACTGAGTACTGGCTTCATGTCAAAGGTTTCTAGATGCAAGGGTAATCAATGTAGCAGACATGGTCTCATAGAGTCGATGGTATAGAGAAGAAGATGAGTGTTCATTAGGCACTACTATTGTCTCAAATGTTTTTGATAAAATGCCCCTTATTTGATAAAATACCAGTAAAAACTGTTTAAGCATTCATGAAAGACTTTAACATAGCAGGGAACTGAAAGAAGAGCAGAGTCAGTAAGATGGAGACATCAAGGGGGGGATGATCGGAAGTGCTACTGGATGTCTTTTGTATTCTAACCTTTAGACAGAGAGCATTTACCAAAAAACTAATTGGGAACACGACTTAATAGCTGAATTTTTTTTTTTTAATCCTCACCTGAGGATATTTTTCCCATTGATTTTTTTTTCCTTTTAGAGAGAGTGGAGGCAAAGGTGGGGAGGGTGAGAAAATGAGGGAAAACGAGAGAGAGAGAAAGAGAGAGGTGAAAGAGATATAGTGATTGGTAGCCTCCCACACATGCCCAGACTGGGGTGGAATCTGCAACCCAGGTATGTGCACTTGACCTGGGCATACCCCAGGAAAGATTTCATATCAAACTCAAGGGCTGCTAGATTGTTAATCTGTAATCCATGACAGTTTGCTACTTAAACGGAAGTATGAATGAATGTTATTATAGAAAATGTATTAAGCCAAAAAGACAGTAGGAAAGTAAGAGTTAAAAGTAGTAGGAGGAAATAATTTAATAAGTCAATCAAAACCTGGGTTTCAAACAGGTTCCTTTTATACCTTTTGTTCCATCAAACAAAAGCGGCTCTTTAGGTCTCTAAAGTGAATTCGATCCATTTGCATTTATCTGCTTCTTAATACATTAAAATTTACTATGCAAAGAATAAGCTTCTTTTTAAATCTGTAGATCACAGGTGTTCAAGAGATTTTGCCAGTTTCTCCACCTTCTTTGAATAAAGTTTCTCTAGATTTAAAATATGAAAATGAAATCATCAGGTTTGCCTAACTCCTAGACTTACAAGATAAATGTAGCTACATAATTTTTTAAGGAAAAATTCCTATGATTTAAATATCTATCTTCTTGCTTTACATTTGTTTCATAGCTATTGAAATGCCATAATTGTGAAAAATTTCCTGTTGGTCAGGCAGCTGAGAACTGTGTTTATCATTATTATGTAACCACAGCACAGAAAAATTAGTTTTTGTGCATATTTGTTGTTCCCTTAAATTTTGAACCTAAATAAATATTGCTTATGTAATTATCTAAGTATTTCCATAAATATATGACTTGTCCCCAAGTTGACTGCAAATTCTTCTAGAACAAAGCACAAGTCCAAACACACATTAAATATACAAGGTTATATTTTATAAATAATTAGCCAAAATAATTTATATAGGTAAATTCTATAGTTGAATAAAGCAATAAGCAAGTGGTGCTATGAATATTGCCTATATAATAGTTTTTAACCAATTTAGATTTAAAGAATACATCTAAATTTACTTTATTCATTCTTATAAAATGCTCAAAAATATAAATATGTGTTTATTTGGAACTATGTATAGATTGATTTCAGGGTAAACATTAATTTCTTTTTTATCTTGTGTCACCACTAAAATGACCAAGATGTATACACTAAATTAGTGGTCTAGTAAATGGTAGTACTTACAACTGTTTTGTAATCAGAATCATATTTTGCAACCTTAGATTTCTTTGCTATGTCATAATCAATGCACTATAAAATGAAACCTACATCCTTAAAACCACATGGTGTACCTTTCTGTGTTAGACCACAGTGTCAGTTATTGGTAATAAAATATGTAATTTTTTTTCTTACTTGATTTTTTCTGATTTGAAAAGGCCATGCTTATTAAACCTAAGCGGAAAGAAGTTAAATGTTCAGTGATGTGCTTCTAGCTACAGATTGTTAATCCTAATACATTTTTAATAGTTTCTATATGTAATTATGTTATAATTAATAGTAAACATATATTGAGTTATTAATACATTCCAGACACTTGGCAGGTCAATTTACACGTTTAATCTCATATATAATTATGCTGACCCACTTAAGTTGATACAATTATTATTCCCATTTTACAAGTGTGGGAAATAGGCAAAGTGATATTAGAAAGTAGAAAAAAGATATTGAAAGGAAGTGCAGAAATTGAGAGAAATGGAGATAGAGAGAAAACCAATAATCCTTAAACTTTTCTGGACAGAGAACTTTCCCCCATGGCATCAGTACAAGTTCTGAAAATCCATTAAAGCAACCAAGATCAGTTTTCCCAATAAAGTGACAGCACAGCTTCTCTTATCCGATCTGGTCACCAGAAACAAGCAAGGATTCTGGACTTTATTTTTAAAGAGTTACAATGCAATTTAAACTTTTCAACTAAAGCATGACCCGATTTTATTGGTGTTTTAAAAATTCAGTAGAACAGCGGCACTGAAAATTATTATGCAAGATTCCCATGGAAGTGATCAAGCTGATTGTATTTAAGAGGTGGACAAAAATGCAACTGGAGATATTTCTGATGTGAAAAGAATGAATAAAAAGAATGACAGTCTTCACTCATATTTCTGGTTCGAATAATTGGATTGATATTTCTACAGAGGAAGTGGAGAGAAGGAGAAATGGAGCGATAGTGAAATTTCTGACTCTACTTGTCAGGCTCTGTAACGAGTATGTGTGTGTGTTCATTTTATCATTATAAAAATTCAAGAGGTGGATACATTGATGATTTCCAACCACATGTTAAAACTGATTTAGACCAGTTGTAACATCTGTAGAAAGGCACAGAGCTAGTAGATGATTTACCTATATTTCAGATCAGACAGTAACTGGCAGCCTCTATGCCCATAACAAAAACAAGACAGGTTAACTGACTTTGGCCCTGGAGAGGTGGTAGTGTCACAGGGACTAATAAGTAGAATTCGTCCTGATCTGTAAAGTATCAATTGAAATAGAAATGTGTAAATTATTTTCCTCATTAAAAACACAGATGAAAATGACATGCATACATCAAAAATTGAAACTCTTAATCTATGGGTTATATCTGCTCCTCATATTAAGTATAATTTTGAAATTGAGAAGTTTTGTTCCAAAATATGTGTTTTTAAAAATAATTTAACTGATAATGTTTTCTTGAAGGAATTTTTCTTAAAATCTATTATTCTGTTCTGCTTAAAAAAAAATAGATGAGGCAACACTGAGTTTGCATTCCTATGCAGAAAGAAATGAGAGGTCCTCCCTGTCCCTCTGGGTGAAGCATGGACTCTGGCTTTTATTACAATTTCTCCCTTAACTATCGTCTCCTCACTTTAAGCCCAAGCTTGTATTTCCTATGCCCATGCCGACTTCACTCATAAACTCATGGCATCTTTAGACATTTGACTTCCATTCTGGGCCCGTAGACCAGAATCAGAAAATGAAAATCTAAAACTCAAAGAAACTAATTTAATCTAAAAACAAGATTTTTTTTTTTTTTTTTGGAATGGGGAGTAATTAAATCTGTTCATCTTACTTTTTTTCAATTAAAAGAAAAATCCGCTTAAATGTTTATTAATTCAAAACATAAATGTGTCAAATGAGACTTTAAAGACTCTAGGTACATATTTCTGGTGGCAACGTTTAAGCAAATAAGTTAGTCAAGAAAATGTTTATATAATTTGTGAGAAATAAAATAATAAATGTTTCTTTCATGGGACAGAAGTAACCTGGGATGAAACACATAATGCTTACAGTAGCTATTTTCTTTGGACTCTGATGACTATTAATATTAAAGATTTTTCTTTGTTTTCTTAATTTCTATATCATGGATTTGTATTACAGTATAATCACTGAGTATATTATTTCTAAAAAGTAAAGGAATCTTTTGTATATAACGTATCTCATACTTTAAAGGACCTTCTATCCTTTGTGAAAGTTAGTGTCCATGGTATGTTGACTTTATTCACAAATAAAGAAAACCTCAGAATCCCTAGACATCCACCCAGCTGTTTCTACCTTTGGTTTTATTTACACTGACTTATCTAGCATGGCATATAATTAATTCTTTGGGTTATCAAATAAAGCCTGATTGTATTTGATTATGATTAAAAAGACATTATTTATATTGTCATTATGAAGGTGGGTGCGGGACAAGGTGCATTTCAACTCCCTTTTACTGAGAAAACCATAAAGAAAAATTGGTATATAGCCTTCCCCAAATCACTATAAATTATTTGCTATGTTTGCTTAATGAAAACTTTGTGGTTTTAATTCTAAAATAAATTTGTTTTGAGGTTCTCCTAAAATACACATATTCATGTAATAATATATGCCCTGGGAGTTTTTACAGCAAACTCAAAGGCCATGCTTATGAAAATTTTCCTCTTAAAATTTTATTAAAATAATTTGTATTTAAAATGCATCTGGTATATGCTGTATAGTTTCATCTACTTGTAACATTACACACAGTAAATATTTGTGGAGGAGCAAAAGAAAGGGACATTGTGTGTGGGGGGTACTGATGACAGAATTGTTTTCCTCTAGGACCAAGGTTTTAATAAATAGCATCACTTTAGACAGTATAATGTTTCACAAAACTTCAGATGAAATCCTTATTTATTGTTCTCTGCCACAGTATTCTAGACTATTTGCCAAACCTTAAACTACTCCTTTGGTTTTTATTTTTTTTTCCTTTCAGTCTCTAACAAAATACTCCCAATTTCAAAGTAACTGAAGTTAATTTTATTTTAGAAATGGGCCAAGGCACGTATGAAAACATGATTTGCACACACGTATTTAGGGAAAAAATTCAACTACAGTTAGCCCAGAATTCTAATTTCAGTAGCATATTCTATGCAAATTATAAAGATGAGATCAAAATTTGCCTTATAATTTCCACAGTGTTTCACTAAAAAGTCACAAGATAGTATAGGAGTCATAAAAGTATTTAATTTATTTCTTAACACCTGCCTTTTTTGGTCAATGGGCTCTACCTGGCACACATGCTAAGCATTCCCCAATTGCTCATGCCAACTACATGGTGACAGAAGTGCTGAATTAATTGCTTTAACCTAACTCAGCTATTCTAAAGGTCAAATGAAGACTAGATAAAAGTATGTGAAAACTCTATGGAAGCAGTAAACTGCAAACTATTGTAATAAATTAGTTAAAATGCACCAGTAACTTAAAAAAAAACTGAGCTGTTAGAATTTTGATGACTATTTTTGTGTATTTTGGAATGAGACAAGTTCACAAATTTTTTATTGGGCAATTTGATTGTGGATTTTTACCCCCAATATTATTCCTTCTTATGAGAGAAACAATACTAGCTTTTTACTGGAAAAAAACAATGTACTTTATAAATGACATGAAAAACTAATGTAAATTCAATTCCTTGGTGTGAGGAATATAAGGGTAGGATATGCCTCCTTTCTCAAATTCTGCCATTGCTGCTTGTATTCTCTTTTAATATCGAATTCCTCCAAAGACATCCATATGGTGAACAATCTAAGAGAGCTAAGGTCATCCCTAGGCGCTGCTTCCTCACACATCCCAATCAATCGCTAAATGGAATGTTTTCTGAAAAGAACTATGTTAAGATTTTAGCACACCAGTTACTTCCACACATTAGGGTACATCTAAGACTGATTATTTAAAAAATTGTTTTTTGTAATAAGAAATATCTGCTGCTGAAGTGCAATGCCACTTTGCCTGTCTGGAATTAGGCAAAATTCTTGAATAGTCCAGACAGAAGTAGGGACACTCGTACATAGGATCGCCTTTATGATGAAATGCTGACTGGAGATGGTAATATTGGATGTGACAAGCAGGAAATGGTAGGCACACCTTCCATTTGGTCAGAATTATTTACAAGCATCAGGAAAAATCTGATTCTAGGGGATGCAAAGTTCTGTCTAAAACAGACCCCAGATTCATTATTCTGCATTCTGCACAATGGAACCCCCTGATGTAACTTTATGTTAACCTTCATATAAACCAGTTTCTCTGAAATGCAGGCCATGTGTGCCCCAATTCATGTGCTAAAAGGCAAAAAAAAGTTCTCATATCCAAGTTGACAATTAGGGAAGTGACTGTGGGCTAGTTTGCAAGTATATGGCTATTTACACGAAAGCAGCAGAACTAGCTCTCCTTGACATGTTACATCTGTAGTGCAAATAAGAGAGTGCCCTCAAGACTGGACATATTTTCCTTTTGCTTTTTAAAGCCAAGTTTCTTTAGCCTCATGTCCACAGAAAATTGCAAGAAAAAATATCCACAGCATTATTTGCGGTGGCTAAGACATGGAAACAACCGAAATGCCCTTCAATAGATGAATGCATAAAGATATGGTACATACATCAATGGAAACCACTCGGCCATAAGAAAAGATGAAATGATGCCATTTGCAGCAACATGAATGGATCTTGAGAATATTATGCTAAGCAAAATAAGACAGAAAAAGTTAAGAACCATATGATTTTATTCATATACTAGAGGCCCGATGCACAAAAATTTGTGCACTTGGAGGGGTTCTCTCAGCCTGGCCTGCACCCTCTCACAGTCTGGGATCCCTCAGGGGATGTCCGACTGACAGCTTAGGCCCACTTTCTGTGGGGAGCGGGCCTAAGCCATCAATCGGGCATCCTTAGCGCTGCTGAGGAGGCGGGAGAGGCTCCTACCACAGCCACTGCACTCACAGCCATCAGCCCAGCTTGTTGCTGAGCAGAGCTGCCCTGGTGGGAGTGCACTGACCACCAGAGGGAAGCTCCAGCGTTGAGCGTCTGCTCCCTGGTGGTCAGTGCACATCATAGCGACCAATTGTTCTGGTCATTCTGCCATTAGGGTCAATTTGCATAATACTCTTTTATTATATAGGATGGGATATAAAACTGAAAGCAGCAAATGAACAAACAGGAAAAACAAACAAAAACTCACAGACACAGACAACAGTGTGGTGGTTACCAGAAGGAAGGGAGTTGGAGGAGGTAATAAAGGGTGAAGGGAGTCAAATAGATGGTGACAGACGATTTGACTTTGGGTGGTGGGCACACAATGCAATATACAGATGATGTGTCATAGAATTGTGCACTTGAAACCTTTGTGATTTTCTTAATGTTACCCAATAAATTTAATAAACAAAGCATCTACAGTCAAGCTTGACCGACAATTTGTAACAGTTAACATCACGAACAATAGACTGATTTCTTACTCCTGCTCACTAAGCAAAGCAAAGTTATTGAAACTGTTGGAAAGATAGTAAGGACTAAAGACCTTGCAGGTGTTACACAAAGAAGCAGGGAGCACCGCAGTCATGAGACCACTCTAATTCCAACCAAAGCAATCTCCCAAACAGTTGTGGGGAACGTAATGGTGACTGACTTTAAGGAGAAACATTCTTAAATATAGCCTTGAGTCACAAACCTTCGCAAAGAAGATTAGTAGGCAGTTTTTGACCTCATAGTTAAACCTTTATGGGTGATTCTACCTAAAATTATGCTTCCGTCCAGCTGTATCTTGGAGCCCTTCAAACCTGTGTGCCTGAGATTTGCAACAAGGTGGCATTGCCATTTTCAGAAGAAAAAATTATGCCAGCTGCTTTGGAATTGGTAAGGGATCTATTTGAAACAGAAGCAAGGCCAGGAAATGACTGAGAGGGAAAAACATACAATCTACTTTAGGAGACATGCTTTTCATGTCACATAAATGGGATTTTCTTTTCCCAGAGTTGTCTTTTTGAATTCCTTCTTGAAATAGCAGCTATACTGAATTCTGATGAAACAACACCTGTTTCAACCCCAGGGCAGGCTTTTGGGCAGTAATCCTTTTGGATACTGATTCATTCAAATCTGCTAAATAATTAGTGAGTTGATTTTCATTCCTATGGGCAATGCTAACTGTTCTCTGATTTGAATTGTATTATAAGATAACTCTAGAAATATAGTTTCTAACAAAGAGATCCACATTTAAAAATACAGTTTTCTTTTAAAGCAATTTTAAAATAATACTTAATTTTATACTTTTTGTGTAATTAAAAATTTAAAAATCCACATATAATGTAGCAATTCCATTATATGACGCACAGTGTTAGCTTAATCATGGCAAAAATAAAAACACAATCGTTTTCTTATCAAATCTAGCAATGCATATTTTGTATACTTTGAACCTTTCTCTCTCTATCCCTTACCCTCCCTCCCTCACTCTCCCTCTTCGTCTTTTTCCTCCTCCTCCTCCCTTCCTCACTGTGCCTTCTGTCTCCTGTCTCTCTCTTGCCCTGAGATTGTGTTGCATCTTTGTGTTCAGATGCACATATGTATCAAGTAAAACTATTGATTTTCTCTTCTATTCTTGACAGAGTTACTGTATCCATACAACCTAATAAAAATTTGGTTAAGAAAAGAATATCTACAGTAATAAAAGAGAAACATGCAAATTAACCATCACTCCACTAAACCCACCAACCAATCAGGAGCAAGTATGCAAATTAACCCAGCAAAGATGGTGGCGGCCACAGAGCTTGAGCGAGCAGGAGGCTTGGGTTGCCCCTGGCAATGGAGGAAGCCAAGCTTCCTGCCTGCCCTGTCTGGCCCTGGCCTCCGCTCAAGGCTACAAAGTTTCAATTATAGAAGATAAAATAAATCCTAGATACCTGCTTCCAGCTGGCCCTGGCCTTCATTCAAGGAGGTGCTGAAAAAAAAAAAAAAGAAAAAGAAAAAAAGCCCCTTACCCAGGCTGGCCACACCCCATGGGCTGAGGGTCCCCGCTAGGAGGCTTGACCATCAGCCCCTCACCCAGGCTGGCCAGGCATCCCAGTGGGAACCCCCAACCTGGAGGCATGGTTGGCCTGCAAACCCCCACAGGCCCCTCGCCCAGGCTGTCCCATGCCCCAAGGGAACCCCCACCCTGATCGAGGAAACCCTTCAGGCAAAACCAGCCAGCCCCTACCCATGCACCAGGCCTCTATCTATACTAATAAAAGGGTAATATACTAATTAGACTGGGAGACCTCCGGATGTTCTTCTGGACAAAGCCATGGTGGTGGGGCTGAGGTAGAAGTGGTTAGAGGCCAAGAGGGGAGGGCAGTTGTAGTGATCAGGCCAGGATGGGACAACAGTTGTGGGTGATCAGGCCAGTGGGGGGGGCATTGGGGGTGATCAGGCTGGTGGGGGGCAGGGGAAGTTTGGAGTGAGCAGGCCAGGAGGGGGCTGTTGGGAGCAAGCAGGCCAGTGAGGAGGGAAAGTGGTGGCGAGCAGGCCAGCAGGGAGGGCAGTTGGGGGGATCACACTGGCATGGGGGGCAGTTGGGAGTGATCAGGCTGGCAGGGGGACATTTGGAGTTGAGCAGGCTGGTTGGGGGGGCAGTTGGGGGCGAGCAGGCTGGCAGGCAGGCAGGTGAGTGGTTAGGAGCTAGCAGTCCCGGATTGTGAGAGAGATGTCCAACTGCCAGTTTAGGCCCAAACCCTGTAAACTAGCAGTAGGACATCCTTTGAGGGGTCCCAGATTGGAGAGGGTGCAGGCTGGGCTGAGGGACACCCCCCACCCTGTGCATGAATTTTGTGCACCAGGCCTCTAGTAAGACAATATTAGCACATTACAAGAGGTCATGGAATACAAATATAGGAACACAAGCAACAAAGTCTATGCTACAGTCAGCTAGAGAAGGTTCCAAAATGGCCTAACAAAATTCTGAGCTACTAGTGAAATTATCTTTAAAGACATTTTAGCTCAAAGTAAAATACCAAGTGCTTTTCTTTTAAAGTCCAGTATTGCTTTTCTTCCTAATCTTTTAATCTTTCAAATATTTTTCTTTAAGTAGAGGACAGAAATATAATAATGAAACAAAGGAAATAGAAAAATATAGTCTATTTTTATATCATATGTTTATGTCAAAGAGACCTCACACACTTTTTTATTTATGATAGCTAAGAAATAAGGTTACCCTAAATCTCAGGTTTTGTTTGATAGAAGAAAGTCATAAATATATTGTTAAATCCACATCATTTTTTTCATCAAAATGTATTCCAAGCTTATGTCATAAAATTTTAAAACATAAAAAAATAAACATTGTGTTTATATAATAATAAAGAAAAACAGAGATGTTTGACAGGGCATTTGAAAAAAAAGACAGTTATCTACTGGAAACAAAACTAGTCTGTAGATAAAAACATCTGGGAACAAGTTTGTCATAACAGTATTTTATGACAACTATTTGAAATTTATGAATCAAAACAATGCAGATTAATCTTTTGTCTCATAAAATTTTAATAAGCATTACTTTTACTGGTTGCTTAATAAAACTTACACCAAAAGTAAAAATACTTCCCTGGAAACATTTCAGTCATTATACACAAAGTTATAATTTAATTAATCCATAGTGATGGAGACATATATCCTGTCTGTTATAATTTTTAGAATTTTTAACTTTATTGATATAAGCATGCAAAAGAACTAATTAAAATGTTAAAGTCATTTACTCGTTTTGTATTTGTGTGTTATGTTCCCAAATTGTTAATTAGAGTATAATCAGGGTTTATGGATGTTTAGAAATAGGCCAAGATGAGATGAACAAAATCCTAATAGGAATTATAAACACTAAGTCAGTATTTACCTATGGGATCTGGTTTAATAATTGTGGGCAAAGAATTTTGTTAAGTACAAGAAAAAAATAAACAATTTTCATAGCTATCTAAAATTCAGGATAATAACTACAATATGTAGTTTAATGATAGATTCATCAAAAAATTTAAAGTAATTATAATTTAATAATGGGTCTAATTTAAGATAACTTTTAGTAGTTACAAAAATATAAACCTTTATCTTTTATTTGATCCTACTGTGGGATATTTTAACATATTCAATTTTAAATCATTCAAAATGAATACAAAATTGTTGCAGGGTTATAGGGTATAATTAATCTTATTCTATTAGTTTGTTTCATTTAGAAACCCTATGTAAACCAGGTGTACAGTAACCACCTTGAATTTACATGTTTAAAAATAAATATTCTCAATATATTAAATAATTTAAAGATTAAAAATAAGCAAATGTTTTCTAAGAGAGAAATAATCATAGTGCTATCTATGTTTTCATAAATCTATATAAATAGTAAGAATCAAATGTATTTAATTAATTGATTGATTGGGATTATAAAATAAATTACTGAAATAATGTCTTTAAAAATTAATAACTTTAAAAAAAATTGTATGTTTTAAAGTATTACATATAGTAGTACATAATCTCCTTTTTTTTCCCCCAATAGACCTGCCCCCAGCCTCCCCTACTCCCTGTCACATGCCCTCATCCCACCCCCCCAGTGTCTTGTGTCCATTGGTTGTGCTTATATGCATACATACGAGTCCTTTGGTTGATCTCTTCCCCCCCTCCCCAACACTCCCCAGCCTTCTCCCTGTAATTTGACAGTCTGTTCGGTGCTTTACTGCCTCTATTTCTATCTTTTTGTCCATCAGGTTATAATGTTCCTTTATTTTCCATAAATGAGTGAGACACTGTGGTATTTTTCTTTTCATTGCCTGGCTTTTTTCACTTAACATAATGCTCTCCAGGTCCATCCATGCTGCTGCATATGGTAAGAATTCCTTCTTTTTTATAGCAGCGTAGTATTCCATTGTGTAGATGTACCATAGTTTTCTGATCCAGTCATCTGCTGACGGGCACCTAGGCTGTTTCCAAATCTTAGCTATTGTACATTGTGCTGCTATGAACACAGGGGTGCACATACCCTTTCTGATTGGTGTTTCTATTTTCTTAGGATATATCCCTAG
This sequence comes from Corynorhinus townsendii, assembly GCA_026230045.1. NCBI lineage: Eukaryota > Metazoa > Chordata > Mammalia > Chiroptera > Vespertilionidae > Corynorhinus > Corynorhinus townsendii. Next base: position 125,406,519 of record JAPDVU010000006.1, read on the forward strand.
AAGTGGGATAACTGGGTCAAATGGGAGTCCCATTTTTAGTTTTTTGGGAAAACTCCATACTGTTCTCCACAGTGGCTGTACCAGTCTGCATTCCCACCAGCAGGGCACCAGGGTTCCTTTTTCTCTGCATCCTCTCCAGCACTTGTTCTCTGTTGATTTGTTGATGATTGCCATTCTGACAGGTGTGAGATGGTATCGCATTGTCATTTTGATTTGCATCTCTCTGATAATTAATGACTTCGAGCATGTTTTCATATGCCTCTTGGCCTTCCTTTTGTCTTCTTTCAAAAAGATTCTATTTAGGTCCATTTGCCCATTTTTTTTTTATTGGATCATTTATCTTCTTTTTATTAAGTTGTATAAGTTCCCTGTAGATATTGGAGATTAAACCTTTATCGGGGATAACATTTGCAAATATGTTCTCCCATACAGTGGGCTTTCTTGTTGTTTTGTTGATGGTTTCTTTTGCTGTGCAGAAGTTTTTTATTTTGATTTGTTTATTTTCTCTTTAGCTTCCATTGCCCTAGGAGCGGTATTGGTGAAGAAATTGCTTTGGCATATGTCTGAGATTTCTCTGCCTGTGGATTCCGTTAGTATTTTTATGGTTTCCCGTCTTATGTTTAAGTCCTGTATCCATTTTGAGTTAATTTTTGTGTATGGTGTAAGTTGGTGGTCTAGTTTAATTTTTTTGTATGTATCTGTCCTATTTTCCCAACACCATTTATTGAAGAGACTGTCTTGACTCCATTGTATGTTCATGCCTTCTGTGTCAAATATTAATTGAGCATAGTGGTTTGGGTCAATATCTGGGTTCTCTATTCTATTCCATTGGTCTATATATCTGTTCTTGTGTCAGTACCAGGCTGTTTTGAGAACAGTGGCTTTGTAGTACAGCTTGAAATCTGGTATTGAGATCTCTCCTACTTTATTCTTCTTTCTCAGGATTGTTGTGGCTATTTGGAGTCTTTTTTATTTTAGATGAATTTTTGAAGAGTTCTTTCTAGATCTGTGAAATATGCCATTGGTATTTTAATGGGAAGTACATTGAATTTATAGATTGCTTTGGGTAGTATGGACATTTTAATGATGTTGATTCTACCAATCCATGAACATGGTATATTCTTCCATCCGTTTATGTTTTCTTCTATCTCTTTTTTCAGTGTCCTAGAGTGTTCCATGTATAGATCTTTTACCTCCTTAGTTAAGTTTATTCCTAGGTATCTTAATTTTTTCGGTGCGATGGTAAATGGGATTGCTTTAGTCTCTCTTTCTGTAAGTTCACTATTGGTGTATAGAAATGCCATAGATCTCTTGGCATTAATTTTGTATCCTGCTACCTTGCCAAATTCATTTATTAAGTCTAATAGTTTTTTGATGGAGTCTTTTGGGTTTTTTATATACAATATCATGTCATCTGCAAATAAGGATAGCTTTACTTCTTCTTTTCCAATTTGTATGCCTTTTATTTCTTCTTCTTGTCTAATTGCAATGGCTAAAACTTCTATTACTATGTGGAACAGGAGTGGTGCTAGTGGGCATCCCTGTCTTGTTCCTATTCTTAGGGGAAATGATTTTAGTTTTTGCCCATTGAGTATGATGTTGGTTGTGGGTTTATCATATATGGCTTTTATTATGTTGAGGTATGATCCTTCTATTCCCACTATGCTGAGAGTTTTTATCAAGAAAGTGTGTTGGATTTTGTCAAATGCTTTTTCTGCATCAATTGATATGACTATGTGGTTTTTGTCTCTCAATTTGTTTATGTGATGTATCACATTTATTGATTTGCGGATAGTGTACCATCCTTGCATCCCTGGGATAAATCCTACTTGGTCATGGTGTATGATCTTTCTAATAAACTGCTGGATCCAATTTGCTAGAATTTTGTTGAGGATTTTGGCATCTACGTTCATGAGGGATATTGGCCTGTAATTCTCTTTCATTGTGTTGTCTTTATCTGGTTTTGGTATTAGGGTGGTGCTGGCTTCATAGAATGAGCTTGGAAGTGTTCCTTCCTCTTGAATGTTTTGGAATAGTTTGAGGAGTATAGGTTTAAGTTCATCCTTGAATGTTTGGCAAAACTCCCCTGTGAAGTCGTCTGGCCCTGTGAAGCCGTCTTGCCCTGTGCTTTTGTTTGCTGGAAGCTTTTTGATGACTGCTTCAATTTCTTCCATAGTTATTGGCCTGTTGAGATGTTTATATTCTTCCTGATTGAGTTTTGGAAGGTTGTTTTTTTCTAGGAGTATGTCCATTTCCTCCAGGTTGTCCAGTTTGTTGGAATAGCGTTCTTCATAGTATTTTTTAACAATCTTTGTATTTCTGTGGGGTCTGTTGTTATTTCTCCTGTTTCATTTCTGACTTTGTTTATTTGGGTCCTCTCTGTTTGCTTTTTGGTGAGCCTGGCTAGAGGTTCATCAATCTTGTTTATCCTTTCAAAGATCCAGCTCTTGGTTTTGTTGATCTTTTGTATTGTTTTTTTGGTCTCTATGTCATTTATCTCCACTCATCCTTCTGCTTACACTGGGCTTCTCTTGCTCTCTTTCTACGTGTTTGAGTTGTAGAATTAGGTAATTTATTACAATTGTTTCTTGTTTTTTGCAGTAGGCTTGTAGAGCTATGAACTTCCCTCTCAAGACTGCTTTTGCTGTGTCCCATAGATTTTGGATTGTTGTGTTTTCATTGTTATTTGTTGCCATCATGTTTTTTATTTATTCTTTGATCTCTCTGGTAACCCAGTCATTGTTTAATAGCATGCTATTTAGTCTCCATATGTTTGTTTGTTTTTGTTTTTTTTTCGGATTGTTTTTATTGTAGTTGATTTCCAGTTTTATGCCATCGTGATCTGAGAATATGCTTGATATGATTTCTATCTTCTTGAATTTGAAGAGACTTTGCCTGTGACCCAACATATTGTCTATCTTTGAAAATGACCCATGTGCACTTGAGAAGAATGTATATTCCGTGGCTTTGGAGTGAAATGTTCTGAAGATGTCAATTAATTCCATCTGGTCTAGTGAGTCATTTAGGAATGATGTTTCTTTGCTGATTTTTTGTTTGGAGGATTTGTCCATGGTGATAGTGGGGTATTAAAGTCCCCTACTATGATTGTATTGCTGTCAATCTCTCCTTTGATACCCTCCAGGAGGTTTTTCTTATGTATTTGAGTGCTTCTGTATTGGGTGCATATATGTTTACCAGAGTTATTTCTTCTTGTTGGATTAATCCCTTTAGTATTATGAAGTGGCCTTCCTTATCTCTTTTTATGTCCTTCACTTTGCGACATAATTTGTCAGATATAAGTATTGCTACCCCAGCTTTTTTTTTCATTTCCATTTGCCTTAAAAACCTTTTTCCATCCATTACCCTCAGTCTGTGTGCGTCTTTTTTTCTGAGGTGGGTTTCCTGTAGACAACGGATATATGGGTCATGTTTTCTTATCCACTCAGCTAACCTATGCCTTTTGATTTTTGCATTTAATACATTTAGATTTAAAGTTATTATTGGTAGGTGCTTATTTGTCTTCATTTTTATTCTTTACCCCTGTGTTCCTTCTTCACTTCCTATTTCTTCTTTTTATAGCAGACCCTTCAGCATTTCTTGCATTGCTGGTTTGGTGATAACAAATTCCCGTAGTCCTTTTTTGTCTGTGAAGCTCCCTACTTGAGCTATTTGGGTTCTCTTGATGTAGGCCTGCTAGCTTGAGAGTCACAACTGCGGTGTCTAGAAATCAGCAGCTGTGGAGGGGAGTGTCCCAATTTTTGCTGTCTTGTGCTCTTGTTTGAAATTGCACGTGTCCAACGGGGACTCACAGTGGCGCCCAGGAATTGTCTGTTGGGGTGATGGGTCTCAGGAGGCCTGTGTTTTGGAAAGGCGTGACTGTGGTATCCAGAGTCCTGTAGTTGTGGAGTGCACAAACTCAGCTTTTGCTTCTGCACCTGTGGTGGATATGCGCACGCTCCCAGTGGAGGATCACAGGAGTACCCGCAGTGAGTTTGCCAGGTTGGGGGCGCTGAAGTACTCTGACAGGCCCTGGCACTGAAGCCTGGTAATTGAGGCATCTGTGTGCAGGTATCCAGGATGAGTGAATACAGAATTTCTACTGCCAGGGGAAGTGCATCCCTGTTTGTCCAAGATCACACCCAGCCAGGACTCACAGCAGCTCCCCCAAGCACCCCGTGGATAGATGGACTCAGGGTGCCTGCCTGTTGGAAATGTGTGCAGGAACTGGTGGTGTATTTGCCTGCGCAGAGCTCTGATGCACTCTGAGGGGCTCTGGCACTGAAGTTGCACAGCTGGGGTGCCTGCGGGCAGTTATTCAGGCAGAGGAAATTCAGAATTTCTACTTCAGGGCAGCGCATGCCCTGTCTGTACAGAATCACACCAGCATGGGCTCCCCGTGGCTCCCAATTGCTGCCTACCGAGTGGTGTGCCCTGGCTGCCTGCATGGCTGAAAATCCGCAAAAGAAAGTGGTGTCCGGAATTCTGCTCCTGGGGAGGGGAAGATGCACTTACTGCTGCGGGAAGGTGCACCTTTGGAGGTGGAGGTCCCAAGGACCATGGGTCTCAGCTGGGGTAGCAGGATTTTGGCTGGAGTGGCTGCTGGGTCATGGGCAGTGTCAAAGTCCTGTCTGGGTGGTGGTGCTGACAAGTTCCTAAAAAAGATCTTTCTCCCCTTCAAGATGGAATGGGCTCCGTGCTGTAGTCCTGCAGTCCGGGGAGTGCCTGCAGTGGTGGTAGTCTCTCTTTGTCCAAGAGAGCCTGGTCTGCCAGCTCCTGATGTTCCTGCGAGATTTAACTGTCCCTCATTCACTCACACACACACACCACACACATCCACACACGCTCCTTTCATACCCTCACTCACTCACTTCCTCTCCCTCACCTCTGTCCTGCCAGCCTCCATCTTTTTGGGCCCCACTTTTTTTCTAAAAATTAATAACTTTTGATGGTTTTATTTTTACTGATATTATAGAGTATATTTACTAGCAACAATCAAATTTGCCATAAGCATTGTAGCTATTGACATTTTTATGTATTTTTATCATTCAATCAGTTGTTAGGAATTAATCCTTATTTTCTTGTTAAAGAAGAACATTAATCTAATTCTTCAAATTAATTTTTACCCATTTCCATATATAATCTAATTCTTCAAATTAATTTTTAACCATTGCATATATAAATTTTAATTTATTTAACTTTCATTGGAAACTATGACTTAATATGTGGAAATGCTTACAATAAAAACAAATACAATTTCAAAATCTGAATAAAAATTATTGGCAGTTACATAAAATCTCTAAGAACCACAACACATGTGGATATGTACATATTTAATAATATAACTAATTCAATCTATATCTTGACCAAAAGTTCCTACTATAGAAGCATATTTTTTAAATGTATAGTCTATAGTCAATAACCCAAAGTTGAGATATTTATTAGACTCTTCTATATTTTGTAAAAAAGAGAGAATTAGGAACCCTATACTTTTGCCCTCTGGTGTGACTTATCAGTAAAAAACTTTAATGGTCTTTTTTTGTTTAGTCCTTTTTAAGAACCTGGATTAAATGGCTAACTGATATGTAAAAAGATGCTTAACTTCTCTAGCTATTAGGGAAGGGCAAATCAAAACTGCAATAATGAGATACTACCCATATTAGAATGGCTTATTCTAACAACTTCACATACATTTTGTGTTCATGTATATTCATATGATACATTATGAATAATATTCTGAATACTATATATTACTAGAGGCCCAGTGCACGAAATTCGTGAATGAGGGTGGGGTGTCCCTCAGCCCAGTCTGCATCCTCTCCAATCTGGGACCCCTTGAGGTATGTCCAACTGCCCATTTAGGCCCGATCCCCATAGGATCAGGTGTAAATGGGCAGTTGGACATCCCTCTCACAATCCAGGACCAACTGCTCCCCTGCCTGCCTTCCTGATTTCCCCTAACCGCTTCCACCTGCCAGCCTGGTCAACCCCTAACCACTCCCCTGACAACCTGATTAATGCCTAACTGCCCTCCCCTGCAGGCCTGGTACCCCCTAACTGCTCTCCCATGCAGGCCTGAGTCCCCCCCAATTGCCCTTCCCTGCAGGCCCGGTCACCCCCAACTTCCCTCCTCTGCCAGCCTGGTCACTCCTAACTGCCCACCCCTGCTGGCCTGATCGCCCACAACTGCCCTCCCTTGCAGGTCTGGTTCCTCCCAACTGCCCTCCCCTGCTGGCCATCTTGTGGTGGCCATCTTGTGTCCACATGGGGGCAGGATCTTTGACCACATGGGGACAGCTATCTTGTGTGTTAGAGTGATGGTCAATCTGCATACTACTCTTTTGTTAGATAGGATAGAGGCCTGGTGTATGGGTGGGGGCCAGCTGGTTTGCCCTGAAGAGTGTCCTGGATCAGGGTGGGGGTTCCCTTGGGGTGTGGGGCAGCCTGGGCAAGGGGCTTGTGGTGGTTTGCAGGCCGGCCATGCCCGCTGGCATCCCAAGTGGAGGCCCTGGGATCTGGGATTTATTTATCTTCTACAATTGAAACTTTGTAGCCTGGAGTGGAGCCAAGCCTTCTGCTCACTCTGTGGCAGCAGCCATTTCTGTTGGGATTTATGTATCTTCTATAATTGAAACTTTGTAGTCTTAAGTGGAGGCCTGGGCCATCCAGGGTGTGTGGAAAGCTTGGCTTCCTTCATTGCCGGGGAAACCCTAGCCTCCCTCCTGCTCTCCATGGCCACAGCCACCTTGGATGGGTTTATTTGCATATTTGCTCTTGATTGGCTGCTGAGCATGGCTTGTGGGTGCAACGGAGGTGCAGTCAAATTTGCATATTACTCTTTTATTAGATAGGATTTGTGCCATTGCATTTTCTCAACATAATTGTTTGACATGTGTCCGTTTATTTATATTAGCAGTGTAGCTTACTACTAAGCAGGTTTAATGTTCTTTTTCTGAATATTACATAAGAACCACAATTTAAAATATTTAGATATTATATTGTACTTCATAAGAACCAATTGTACACTCTAGGAGTAAAAATTGGCTATAATAAAGTTCCTAACACATTTTTTATTTTAAAGTATTTAGGATAGGGAGGATTTAATAGTGCATACACCATATTCTCTCTCAAGTGCACTCTTGCAGTATATCAAGTTTCTAATTGTTAAGGGAGGCTAAATAAGAAATAAGCTAACAGTTTTAAATGGGTATAAAATTCCATGTAGATATCAAGTTTAAATATGAATCTTTGATGTGTGTCTTCTTTTGATTTTTGTAATTAATTTTAGCTTTTGAAGTTATTTGGCATTTAAGTCCACAGAGTATAAAATTATGCATTAAGTTAAAGATAGACCCATATTTAGCACAAACAAGGTCAAAAGATCAGCAGGATTAGAGACAAATGTTCATTTCAAGTGTATAAACTCAACTTTATTGGTGCTTTAAAACCAACCAGCACATTTGTTCCTAATCAAAGGCTTTAATCATCAGACTGTAAGATGTTTTTTCAGTTCTGCCTCTCATATGGGACAGTGAAACATTTCTTGTCACACAATTTGAGCAAAAATCCTCAGATGAATCTAAAATAGAAATATAGACACACTATCAAGGTTTTAAAAAAATATTTCTTTATTGATCTGAGAGAGAAAGGGAGATGCGAGAGAGAGAGAGAAACATCGAATATGAGGGAAAACCATTGATTGGCTGCCTCCTGCATGCCCCACTGGGGACCGAGCCCACAAGCCAGGCATGTGCCCTTGACCAGAATGGAACCTGGAACCCTTCAGTCCGCAGGCTGGTGTTCTATCCACTCAGCCAAACTGGCCAGGGCCACTTTGGAGTTTTGATGAAAACTTTACCTCTTTTTGAAGTGTTAGCATTAAGAACTGAGAAAAAGAAGTTAGAGCAATAGTTTTGAATCTATTCTTTTTTCTGCAATAAGAGAAAGAGGAAGGTTCCAATGTGAAAGATCCTTTCTATTCATTCAAGGGTAATATGGTGTCTTGATGTGTATTCAAAGTGAGCAACAGTGCACAAATAGGTATGGAATGAGACAACCTGAGGGCCTAGCCCCAGGTGAGTGTTCTATGGTGATCTTTCTGGTAACGTTTTCTCAGAAGCTTTCATAGACTGAGAAGTATTGAAAGGATATCTCTTCATTATCAATCCATTTGACTAGCTTCATTATTGAATTTTATTACCATACCTTTTATTTATCTAATTATCAGACAATTGGTTAAATTTGCAGTTGAAATACTGGAAGTCATTTTACTCTCACCATATTTCTTAGGTCAAAGTCTTTAGATGTTCCATGGAGATATGTCAAAATATTAGAGAGTAAAAATCCCAAATCAATTATATAGAAAAGATTCCTTTATTAACTTGTGGTTGAGAATATATTTGTATATTTTCAGAAAACAACCCCAAGACCAGATGGATTCCTGCAACAGAGAGGAATTGACAGGAGTGCTCCAACCATGAAGACAAGAGGAAAAAACAGTCCAGAGATGGAAGACGCTGACAACGCCTTGCCACGCGAGCAGTCAGCAGCTGTGCACCGCTGCAGGTTACCTAGGACCAAACCAGAGAGGGTCGGACCTGCATTGCCACCATGTGCCCACCATCCAGATATCACTGCTGACATGTACACATAAGGAACTGTTGCACATTGAAATTGGGACTCAAACATTTTTTTGTTTTGTCTTGTTTTGTTATTATATGTTTATTTCCAGTCTGCAAAGGCAAAACTTTTTAAAGGAAAGAAATGGTGGGAAAAAGATACAGAGGCAAAGAAGCATTGAACAGACTGTCAAACTACATTGGGAAGACAGGGGAGGTTGGGCGAGGGGGGCTGTAAGAGACCAACCAAAGGACTTGTACGCATGCATAGGAGCACAACCAATGGATATAAGACACTGGGGCAGGGGGGAAGGGTGGGCAGGTGAAGGCATGTCCTGGGGGTAGGGGAGGTCGGGGGGGGATCAATGGGGAAAAAAAAAGGAGACATATGTACTACTATTTGTAATACTTAAAACAATAAAAAAAATTTAAAAAATAAAAATGCAAGTCAGGAACTGTATTACATGCATCATCTTATTTAATCATCTAAATATTCATATAAAATGTGACATATATATATATTATTATTATTTTTGCTATAAGAAAGGATATTTGTTCAAGGTAAGACAGCTTCAAAAGGTAGACAATTGGTGCTCTTGATTGTCAATGCCCTGAATTTTTGTAAGTGTGATCGTTAATGCTCCATCGTACCTTTCCTGCATCCTTCACCTTCTGACTTCTCTAGCATCTCACTTCCTTTTTCTATAAATTTCATAAGTTTTCAAAAATACTTTCAGAAACACCTTGAGTCAAGTAGTGTTACCCAGTGAGCCAATGCTTTTATCATAAAAAAAATTCATTTCAAAATTAGCTTTTGGAAACAAAGATAACTATAATGGATTCCAATAGGGCTGCTATCTTGATTGAGATTGAGAAACTACAGAATGGCACACAAAGAAAGCCGCCAGAAACATGCTTCACTTAGCAGCTACATTTCCAATTTCCTTCTCAAGTATATACATTTATGAATCTTGCAGAAAGCAATAACCCTGCTTACATTTTCAGTGAGCTTTTTTATTCATTAGTTACAATCAGTGAACAATGTTTTATGGTGTCATCAGCCACTTGGATCCTATCTAATAAAAGAGTAATATGCAAATTGACTGTCACTCCAAGACAAGATGGCTGCCCCCATGTGGTCAAAGATGACTGCCTCCATGTGGACACAAGATGGCCACCACAAAATGGCTGACAGGGGAGGGCAGTTGTGGGCAGTTGGGGGTGAGCAGGCTGGCACAGGATGGCAGTTGGGGGAGACCAGGCCAGCAAGGGAGGGCAGTTGTGGGCAATCAGGCCAGCAGGGAGGGCAGTTGGGGAAGACCGGGTCAGCAGGGGAGGGCAGTTGGGGGCGATCAGGCCAGCAAGGAGGGCAGTTAGGGGTGACCAGGCCAGCAGACAAGGGCAGTTGGGGGAGACCAGGTCTGCAGGGGAGGGCAGTTGGGGGAGCCAGGCCTGCAGGGGAGGGCTGTTAGGGGTGACCAGGTCTGCAGGGGATGGCAGTTAGGGTTGATCAGACTGGCAGGGGAGGGCAGTTAAGGGTGACCAGGCTGGCAGAGGAGGGCAGTTAGGGGCAATTGGGCTGGCCGGGAAGCAGTTAGGCATTGATCAGGCTGACAGGGGAGTGGTTAGGGGGTGATCAGGCTGGCACGCAGAAGCGGTTAGGGGCAATCAGGCAGAGACAGGCGAGCGGTTGGGAGCGAGCAGTCCTGGATTGTGAGAGGGGTGTCCGACTGCCCATTTAGGCTCTATTCCACCAGGACCAGGCCTAAATGGGCAGTTGGACATCCCTCAAGGGGTCCCAGATTGGAGAGGGTGCAGGGTGGGCTGAGGGACACCCTAACCCCCCACCCCCATGCATGAATTTCATTCACCTGGCCTCTACTTTTTTTAATAAATGGAAAACTGTACAAATGAGCAAACAGATAAATATAAATGGCACCAGAAGAAGGAATATATTAAAGAATAATCACGGATAAATAACACAAGGATTTCTCAAGGCTACCCAGTGAGTTTAGCTGAATATGTTAGTAAATAGTGAACATATAATCATTTTTATGTACTTAATAATAGAAATACATTCCAGAAAGTAAGATTATGCTTTGACTTTTCTGCTTTTAGCTTTGTAGGAAAGTCATGTTTGGGGGAAACCTTTTTTGTTTTTGGCACCAAAAATGTGTATCTTCTTAATTTTAAATTTTGAATTGTTTAGAATTTTTATTTGTTATGTATGAAATTTGTTCTCTAATTAAAAATTGCAGTGCTCCATAAGATAGTTTTTTTTCTGAGACAATATTCTCTCTACATGAGAGAGGGCGATTTATTGTTAACTTGTTTAGAATACACTTATTCATTCTAAATTACAAATATTGACCAAAATTTTTAACATTTTTCCAGAAATTAAATATTTACTACAGTTAAATGTAGATCACCAAGCTAGTTATATGTGTCCATGACAAAACTGTAACCACTAGAATTTAATTTTTAAAATTAAAAAGTCATTAATTAAAATCATATCTTTGTGTCACTGATATAAGCAATAAAGCCTAGACTATAAATTATAAATATGCAAAATTCAATAAAAATAATTTTAAGAATATACCACATTCGATACAAAATGAAATAGTAATATTAATCTATCACTATCATTTTATGCATTATGTGATAAACATGTTTATGCATATGAATAAATAATAGTTCCCCTCTCTGTTTCTTAAGATCTAATTTTAAAAGGCCTAAAATATACATGTTAGATTAAATATCATGCATTTTAGTACTTCTTCTATTTACTAAATGAGATAACTTTCTACAATTTACTCTACTTGCCTTATTACATAAATCACAAAGCCCTACTTAAGTGCATTCCTCCCCAAAGCAGGAGAAATCCACTATTAAAATAAAATTATAATGTTTAGTATCTATTATTGAAGTATATAGCAATTGTGCTAAAGTGAAGCAATTTTTGTTTCAGTTTTGATATTTATAAGGTTTTGTGTGTTTTTTCTCTCAGTGTAATTTGTTGTTGATGCCTAGCCAGCAAAGGCCACTGAGAATTAACTCACCTATGGTCAAACATTGTGAAGCTTCATTGAGCGTGGCTATAGTCAAGGGGAATGCACATCAGAGGAATAATGGAGAAGAATGTTGGTAAAAAGTAGAGAGATGATTCTGATAAAATGTCTAAGGATGGTTTAAGGAAGCAGTGTCCAGTTCTGGACTGGATGCTGCCAAAAAACAAACAATTTGGAAGTTGAGATCATGACATTTTGGGTTGGGGAAGGACAAAAGCTCACGACACATTTTTCACTGGTAAAGAAGCAGTAATGTCACCTTGGAAAAAGAATATGATTATTGCTGTGGTTGAAGAGTGCCCTTCTCTTTGTTTTCTTTAACCACAATCATAGAGTGGCTGGCCTGGTCATTTCTTAAGGTCTCTGAAGACCATTTATGTGCATTTGGGAATATTAAGGCCTCAGTTGCCCACTGCTAAGGCCATTGCTTCACCTTATTAGCATAGAATTACGAGAAAAATACTCCAAATCTGAGATTTCTTATTATAGACATGTTCTAAATTACTCTAATCAGCAGTTGAAACTAGTCAAACCAATGGTTTTGTGTGTGTGTGTGTGTGTGTGTGTGTGTGTGTGTGTGTGTGTGTATGAAAGACAGAGTCCTCACTTTGCATGGTAATTCAAATCTATAAAAATATCCATACAAGCTGAAACAGTACAAAGTGATCTTAATGATAAATGGGGAAATTAAAATTGTTCTGTGACTTTTAAAAATTAATTAAAATGTTAAAGACTCTTTTTCTGTCAGTTATATGTATATAGAGAAATGAAAAAAATGGTGAAACTAATATTTGTTTAGTGAACTCTAATTTAAAACATTAGGAACATTAAGAATTAAAATTTAAGTTATTAAGCCAGGCCAGTATTACTCAGTAGTTGCGTATCAACCTATGAATCAGGGCACATGCCCAGGTTGAGGGCTTGATCCCCAGTGTGGGGTGTGCAGGAGGCAGCTGATCACTGATGTTTCTATCTCTCACCTTCTCTCTTCCTCTCTGAAATAAATAAAAATATATTTTTTAATTTAACTTATTAATTTCATTTTTTGTTAAAAATTTCAAGAGTAGTTTCAACAATGCATTTATATTTTTCTTCTCAGCATGTAACATAGAGTGGGAATCTTTTCTATGTCATGGCAAATTGTCATACTTCTATGATTATATCCATTTCCAACATTTTATCCTCTGTGTTTCCATGCTATGAAGTAACTCCAAGAGGCCATATTCATTATTTTCATCACAATTAGTTTCCTCTACAAGGTTATGTTCACTAAGATCCTAAGGCATCCAGTGCGTCAACTACAGCCCTATCGCATTCTCAGATGTCCTGATTTCTTCTATAATTCTGTTCACATGCCATTTGAATTTCACCTCCAGTGTTATCAATTTTTGTTTCTTTACTGTGTGTTTATTTTTAGTGACCCATTCTCTCTTTGCATTTCCCATATCTGTAAATGACATGTAATTCAATCACTGGAAGGCAAAAAGGCAACATGACTACATACATTTTAACTATCTGTGTATGAACCAAAAGCTATGTGGTGACCAATCACCAATAGACTGAAATAACTGGTGTGGTCAGTCTCTAATGTCAGTGCACACCTGTCAGCAAATAGTGCTATGTGGACTGAAGTGCTTACAGCAAAGTTTGTACTTTATGCAATTGCTAATAACTATGCATGGTAACTAAAATTTGAACCATGTAGTTGAACCTGTTTTGTTTAAACTATGGTAACTGAAATGCAGGCATAAGAACAACATGAAAAATAAAGACCGTCTATACTAGATATTTCTAATCATCTAGCATTTGGTGCATTTTTCAATTATTTAAAAAATAATCTATACTCAATGATTTATATAATTATGAATATTTTATCAAGATGGGAAAACATTTAAAAATACCTTCTTTGTGCACTACTATGAAAGATTGTATATGCTAAACATTATATAAAATTAAATAAAATAAATATTAAAAGCTATGTTATTCCATATAATAAGACCTTATTATGTTTCTAGCGTCAATTATTTGAATGGCCTGATGTCAATATAAATAAATCCACATTTCTTCTACTTTTTCCATTTTACCATTATAGCTACCATCTTTCTCTTTAGCTTCATACCTTTTGTATTAGTTTCTTTAGGCTAAAGTAATAAATTATCAAGAAATGGGAGGTTCAGAGCAACATAAACCTATTCTCTCAAAGCTCCAGAAACCAAAATCAAGTTGTCAGTTGGGCTGTTCTCCCTCTGAGACTCTGGATAGAAACATCCCTTGTTTCTTCCTAGCTTCCGGTGGTGATGGTTAATCCTTGCGGCTAGATCTCCCCCAGTCTTTGCCTCTGTCATCACATGGTATCCTCCCCGTGTCTCTGTCTCTTCTTCTCTTCCTATATGACATTAATCATGCCTAGCCAGCATGGCTCAATGGTTGAGCATAGGCCTATGAACCAGGAGCTCATGGTTCGATTCAGTCAGGGCACATGCCTGAGTTGCGGGCTCAATCCTGTGTGGGGTGTGCAGGAGGCAGCCTATCAATGATTCTCTCTCATCATTGATGTTTCTATCTCTCTCTCCCTCTCCCTTCCTCTCTGAAAGCAATAAAAATATTTAGAAAAAATTTTAAAGGTAGTAATCATATTGGATTAAGGCCCACATTCCATATGACCTCATCTTAACTTGGTTTATCAACAAAGGCTCTGTATCCAAATAAGATGATATTCACAGGCACGGGGCAGTTGAGACTTCAACATATTTTTTGGAGGACACAGTTCAACCCATCACACCCCACATGATCACAAAGTACCTGGCAGCAATTCTGTTTATCCCATCCAGACACAATAGCTACCAGGAGAAGAGTCCAACGCTTCCTGTGTGTGTTTTCTCTCAAACCAAAAAGCATTCCCAAAACTCCCCCAAAATAATTTTTCTTTACCTCCTCTGCTAGAATGTCCTATATCAGTGGTCGGCAAACTTATTAGTCAACAGAGCCAAATATCAGCAGTACAACGATTGAAATTTCTTTTGAGAGCCAAATTTTTTAAATTTAAACTTCTTCTAATGCCACTTCTTCAAAATAGACTCGCCCAGGCCATGGTATTTTGTGGAAGAGCCACACTCAAGGGGCCAAAGAGCCACATGTGGCTTGTGAGCCGCAGTTTACCGACCACTGTCCTATATACTTTTGTCTGTTTGTGACTCTTAATGGAAATAGAACTTGATGGCTGAGTGTGCACAGTCTCCTTTAAAATGCATGGCTATGCATACTAAAGAGCATCAAACTCAAGGGGAGAAGGTCATGGGAACCTCTGATTTGTAGCCAAATTGGAAAGAAGTTGTGGATAACATGTGGGCACTTGCTATGAACATCTAAAGTGGGGAAAGTCTTGTGGACTGAACACTTCATCTGTGGTATCTGATACCATAGCACGTCCAGGTACATAGTGTCAGCGGGTGTCATAAAGATGGCTTGGTGTGGGGAAAACCTCCACATAGTTGGTGGGCAGAAGTATCAGAAATGTAGTTTTCTGCGTGAATAGTGAAGGAGAAACACAGGAAAGAAAGACATAGTAAGAAGAACTGGGGTTTTCCCTCTAGAGGAAGTAGAATACTGATTTTTTTCCAAAATACCTACATATTTTGTCAGTTCATGAAAGACTTCCCTCTTATCTCCACCCAAGCTAATTCTCAATAGGATTATAGACAAGTTCAAGTTACTTTTCTGTAAAGAACACATTTTCTTGAAGGCTCATCCCAAGAATTTCCTTCCTTCAACCTTCAGAGATTATTTTGGTCAGCATTGATCTCTCTTGGAGGACATTAGACTTACTATACATAGATAATGACCTGTGATAAATGATATAACTCATGTATAATTTTTTGTATGACAATATGATTAGGCATACCTCATCTTGAATGAGGGAATAAGGAATCTGTTTTGAAAACAGGGTCTTAGAAGACACTTGGGTTATAACAGGGAGAGACTGCATAGGGGAAACTGCTGAAAAAGGAAAATAGGTTGGGGAATTCCGAAGCACTGTTACCAGGTGCTGAATATGCACACTTTAGTTAAGACCCTTTTAGAAGAGGAAACTATGGATCTGTTGTCAAATAACACATGCCTTTAGAATTTTTACTTTCCAGTTGAGTAGCCTAGTTTTATTTATCTAGCCATTTCCCACCTTATCTTCAACCACCTTTTCAGCATTCTGTTTTCTTTGAAGTTATTAGTGATGTTTCATTTTTCTCAAGCCATAGACTTCCTTTTAACAGGCACTGCAATGAGAGCTGACTAAATAGCTTGGAAGAGTTACTGTTGTTTGGAAAGTGTTCCGGAGACTTTCTTAGTGTATTTATATCCTCTGAGGATTAACATAATTTAGCATCAAACTTTCGATATAAACAGTGAAAAATGAAATAAGAAGTTACAAAGACTAATATTATGAGGTCTAGAATATATTCTGACTTTGATTTACTATTAAATCCCATTCTTTCTACTGTTATTAACATTGTGTATATCCATTACATGTGTTTGATACAGAAAGAAACTTTCTATTCATGAATTTCAAATTTCAACCCATTGAAAACCCATAGAATTACAAAGGAAAGTGCTGTAAGCTCAGGTCTTTCTAACTGGTCCACAAATAGCACTATCTTCTTTAATGTTCACTCCACAGAAGGTATGGAAATGTAATTATTCCCCAGAGTTCACTGTACTTCAGGCATCCAGATGATATGCTATCAAATGGGCCATATTAGCTCTTTGCTGCAAATCTTTCTTCCTTGTGATAGAGTTGGTCAAGAGTGCTTCCAGATTTATTGTTTGTCAAATCCAGATATTGTATAGAAAGTATGAATATAAAAGCATATAATATTACCTATCAGAATTTTAAAAGATTTAAAAAGCTACCACCTCCTCATTAATCATTAATATAGAAATAGGTAAAATGCAAAATGTGCTTTAGATAGCTAATGATTTATTCTACATTTAGCATTATCCAAAGAATTTGCATAGGATGCACAGAATGTTGTGGAAATTAAATCAGTTTTATAGACCATATAATTATTATTAGCATGCTATAATAGAAAACATTTCAGGACTCCATTGATTCTGCTCATTTTCAATTCTCACAGATATTATAGCCCTTTATGAAAGGAACTAAATCATTCAAGAAGGCTCTAGCGCTAACATGGAAAATATCTTCTGTCCAGTAACAGCCATTCAGAAAAGGGTTGGGAGAGTTCTAAAGGAGAAATTTCTAAAGGAGGTAGCATTTATATTTAGCATTAAGTGAGGGGATTCCTGACAATGGCTGATGCCTTGGCCATCATGCTAAGTATAACACAGAGTGACATCCCCAGGCAGAAAAAAGGCTGAATGAATATTATTGAAGCAAATTCACCTCTAGGGAAACCTACCCCAAAATGTAATTATTATGTGGAATAATTTCTGTTCAGATATCTAGATATAACATTACACAAAAGGGGGGCTTCCACTTGAAATACTTTTTATTAACCCCCAAAAAAGTTGAAGTTGAATTAAATCACAGTGAAAAATACACAGTGTATAAAAATAGTTAAATTTATGCATATTGCACTCAGAAAACTAGCAGTGATATTCAGTGTAATTCTGGCATCAGTACCCAAATTTCCATTACCAAGATTCTAGACCAAAGTTTGTCAAGTGTGGTTCATAAACTACATCCTTTCTGGTCCTTTAGAGTGTTATCTTTTCCTCATTCCTTCAATCTTTAATTATCTTATGATTTTCTTTTTAAAATGATTAAATCAAGCAAATAAAAATAATTAAAATATACTAAATAAAATATTTCTCTGCAAAATAATTCGTATTTATTTTTATAAAATTGGAAAACTCATAAGAGCAAAAAGAAAAAATAAATGCATTCGTATGTTCTACTATACAGAGATAAACATTATAAATAGGTGTTGAATATCATAAATTGTTTTAAACGTTTCTTTGTGAGTCATTTCTTTACCCCTCATTAGTCCAAAAATTTCATTCAACATTTTCTGAGATATTTTGTCTCTCTGCACTTCTCTAGCTATAGCTACTGCTGTTTTTAGTAGATAATAAGCAAATCTGGGCAATTAATTCTAGGACACAGGCAGCAGCTGTTCCTCAGGTACACTCTAAAAAAATGCCCACTGTAGTTGCTTTTTGCCTCAACATTCTCAGTCTGTCTGCTCAATCCTTTATACTGGTTCTCTTCTCAGTTTAAGTGGCAGTTTAATGAGTTCATATTCAGCTTCACCTTTTGGCAGGAAAAGAATAAATTGAGGCTGAGTATAGCCTGGAAAAAACCTCCTAACTACACAGAAGTCATTGATTTTATGTTACTTCACATGTCACATAACACATTATCAAACATCCCTGCTGGCTGCAGCAGCCCATGACTCTGATATTCAACTATTTCATATCTGCTGTGTGAAAAATTCATGAAATCTTTGCAGTACATTTGCATATCAATGCTTTTGCCATCGCTATCCCCAAGATATAATGTATCAATACAGAAAACTCTATGTAGGCCTATCATTTTTGTGTCAGAAAAAAAAGTGGTTTATTTGTTTCATATTTTAAATCAAATTATTTATGTTACGTTTAACTTATTTAACTGACATTTTGGAGAGTATTAGAGTAAGTTAGACATTGGTGGCACTTAGGTAACTACTTAGTGGATAGAAAATCAGGAGTGTTAAACAGTTGAGTTTGGGAAGAGGAATCTATTTTTCTTACTTTTAGTGTGACATAATTTGAAAGGTTGAACAATAATTGAGTGATGACATCTTTTCATGATGACATGAATTCTATACCATTATTTTTATTATTAATTTTAGGCCATAACTGATATCTTCAACTTTAAAAAATAGTACAGTAGGTTTATTAGTACATGGGATACTGGGTCATTAGAGAGAACACAGAGAGCATATTAGGTGAATTAAAAAGAGAAGAATCATTCATATTCTGTAGAACTCTACTGATTAGTTTGTATATAGACTCAGAGTACTTGAAGCAAATAAAGAAATCTGCATACTTAAAATCATAATGCGGAATTTAAATCCAAGATATCTAACAGAATAAATAAGATATCATCCATTCCAACATCTAATGGCACTTCTAGATGACATAGAGGGGAGAAAATTAAAGTAGCCATTGAAAACAAGGGAGATTAATCCAGCAGATGAGAATGATAAAAAATTTTTAGCAGCTATGAAGCAGAGAATGAAGATAGAGCCCAAGGAAAGTGGGGAATACAAAATTCAGTACAGAGGAAGGGGAATAGCTCAAATATCAAAACCAATTATGAGTGGGAGGAAACCAGCAATGGGAGACCATTCAGGCAATTAAATAATGGAGTGATGCCCTAACCAGTTTGGCTCAGTGGATAGAGCATCAGCCTGTGGACTGAAGGGTTCCAGGTTTGATTCTGGTTAAGGACATGTACCTCTGTTGTGGGCATATCCCCAGTGGGGGGTGTGCAGGAGGCAGCCGATTGATGTTTCTCTCTCATCGATGTTTCTAACTCTCTATCCCACTCCCTTCCTCTCTGTTAAAAAAAAAAAATCAAACAAATATATTTAAAAATTAATGAAGTGATGTTATTTGCCTAATGTACATCCCGAAGAAATGAAATAATGTCTTCACCTCTGAAGGATTTATTTATTTAACACCTTACCCAACTGTATGATTGAATTAAAGGAACAAAATATGGCATTTTCAAACATAAAATTTATCATTAAGAAACCCCGATGTTACTTAACCACTAAATCTATTTACTCAATAGAATTTTAGTAAAGATAAAATAGAAACTTGTATGTAGAACTTTGAATTTACCTGCATTAAATGCTCAAATCATGGTGTGGCCAAGTAGAATGACAACAAAGTTATTGGGTAAATGTCTCATAATCCAATTATTCAGTACCAAACTCACATTCTTCTCCCAAAGCCCATTCCTCATGCTAACTTCAGTATTTCATTGCTATTCATTTACTATTTATGAAAATTCATTAAATGTGCATTTAATATTTATTAACTGTGGAGCTGGGTTCTGGATGCAGAAAACAGATATGGACTCTTCCCTAAAGTGTGTTATAGTCCAGAGAGGGAGAGAGAAAGAGAATTAAAGTAACCATAAACGTAAAGAGTTGTAAATTAGGGTAAATATTAACAATAAATAAAAGGAGATATTTGGATATAAGAAATTTACATTGGGTGAACAGGAAAGCTATTTCTGAAAAAGCAACACCTATGGTGACATGAAAATGACAAAGTGACTCTGAAGACAGAAGTTGGGATTGGGAGCTTTCCAGACAGAGGCCAGCATTTTAGAACTCCTGGAGAGATAAATATATGATTAAGTCAAGCCCAAGCTCATATCCCTGGGCTTCGTGTGAATGAGATGAGGATGGAGATGAAGTTCAAGAAGCCATGTAATATGGGGTTTTATTCTAAGTGTAAAGAAAAATGACTGTATGAGTTCATGTTGGGCAGTATCATAAAACTACTAAAGTTGAAATAAAAAGAAAACAACTCCAACTGTTATGTGAAGAACTGATTGGACTATATATAATTGGTCTACATGTAGAAAAATGTGCTATAATTACAACATCATCTTATACTTGTCTATTTAAATAGTCACAACTAGTTATAAATCACCTGAGAGATTCCTGGAATTACTGTCACTGTCATGGAAATTGCAATCAAAGCATATCACAGTATTATACCTGGTATATTAAAAATGAAAGAAATAAGCCAACATCACCAGGATATGTAGCTAACACTGGGCAGACTTGGAATGGACTTGAGTGACAGGACCTCTGGAAAAAAATTACTTTTGCAAGATCATACTGTCATTTCATTAACCTCATACTGAAGCTATTACTTATTTTATGAAAAATGTTATTCTCACTTTTTGTACTTGGGAAAAACTTGCTGCCTTTCTACATTATGCATGAGTTGATGGAAGTTGTCTAGGGTCCCACAGAGTCAGAATATAGCTCCAGTTGTTTCCAACTTGAAAGTCAATTTTTCTTGAAAAGCAATATTCTTCTTTACTATTGTTAAACAAGCACATAATAACCTGTACTTAACAATATGTGAACTGAGTAAATGGCATTTAAGAAACATTGCATGTTCAAAATAATTTGACCCTAAAATTTAATTTAGAACCATAGATTCACAGAGAAAAGAGTTTTCCAAGTTATCCTATAAATGTGCAAATCCTTTACTCAGATCTTCCAGCTGTTATTGTTGGGTTGGAAATGTTTCATAGAGTTTTATTTTATTTAGCATGTTTTGGACCCCTTTGTGTTCCTGGGTCATCTCCTATAAATATCCTTTTTCAATTGCAGTAAAGAGAATTAAAGAGAAGTTATATCAGCCACCTTGTTAGAAATAATACAGTCTAAAGCAATTAGCTATTTTTTGCTGCTGAAACAAAATACTGAATTATATCATCTTACTAATGATTAGACTACATATAATTTGTCTACATATAGAAAAAATGGGCTATAATTGCAACATACCTTATACTTGTCTATTTAAATTATTTCATTTCTATTGAATATGTATCTGTTATCTCATAGCTACCTGATCTTAGTTTGCGTGCTGATTATTAATGCGAGGCAGAGCTAGGACACTGCAAATTGCATTTCTGAGGCTACTTTGCCAAATGGCTTTTATTTGAAAGGAAAACACTATTGAAAAGGAACAAACTATTTATAGAAACAAAAAATGATGGATAATCTCAAAGCATTATGCTAAATGAAATATGTCAGACTCAGAGGTTGCATACTGCAAGATTTCATTTATGACATTCTGGAAAATGCAGAACAATGGGAACTGAGAACAGACTCGTGATTGCTGGGGTCTTGGATTAGGGGTAGAGTTGAATTTCAAAGGAGCAGCACCAAGGGGATTTTAGATGGGAAGGGACCATCCTCCAGGGAGACTTTATTAATGAGTGTGGTTCCGGAGGAACAGAATTTTAAAGATGAGTTCTCTGAATTGATTCTGGGGTGCTGAGAATTAGCTCTCTAATATGATTAGATTTAAATATGCTAATAAATCTATTTCACTTAACATGAATCTGGTTCACATAACATGAACCATCCAAAGAGATACTCAAAATTAGATATTCTTAATATACCACTAAGAGGCAAGAAGCTAAGTGACTCTGTATATGACACGAATGCTTTCAGAAACTAAGAATATAGTGAGTGGTTTGTTGCTTCTCATGTCACTGGACAAAGTGGCAAAAGAAAAGGATGAGCTCAGGGATTCACATCTACACCCCCAGCACCTCATAAATGACCTAAGACTTTCCAGGTGTGCCCTAAAGGAGAGCCTTATCATCTGTACTCACAAGACTAAAATTGCTTAAAAACAATAAATAAAATGTAGAACTTCATCTTGTGATTGGCTGAATTACAATGCATGTTGAATTCTCAGGCTCACAGGGTATCAACTATTAAAGTAAGGGCATTGATCAGAAAAAAAATAGGATCTTGAAATTATGATGGAGATATTTGGAAAGATTCTGGTGAAGTTGGAGACACTGAGCTCCTGAATTCTGATAAGTTTTACTTGCCAACAGAAAAGGCCTCCCCACTCCCAGCACATCTCCTCAAACCCAAAGTTATCAGCTTCTCTACCTTCAGTGGCATAATCCTTTCTACCTCCATCTAATTGAAATTAACTCTGCATTGACTGAGAAATCTCAGGTAATTGCCTTCCTTGAGGCAGCTTCCATGCAGGATAAAGCTGATTTTTCTTGGGACCCATCCCCACCACCCTTTTTTTATTGCAGACCTGTAACTAGACTCAAGTCCTAACAGGCCCCTAAAAGGAAGGTGCAAACTGTGGTCCATAAGGGGGTGCACTACACAACTTGAGCTTTAAAATTTATGCAAACAGAAATCCAGAGAACATGTATGTAAATGTATATTAAAGGTGGGAGATAATGATGGGAGGAACAAAAAGTTGGTAAAGTCCAAATGTATTGATAAATGGGCTCACTAAGCAGAGATTTTGCATTTAATGCTGCAACTCGGGGAACTCAAAAAGGCCCCAACAGTTTGTTTGTTTGTTTGTTTGGTTGGTTGAAACTTGGATCAAAAGATGGCTCACCTTGAGTAAACTAGAATACTTGACCTTTCTTGGATTAATGAGGAGAAAGGGGTCCAAAGAATTAGGGAGACTGCAATGTTGGAGTTGATTCATTGTTGAAGACCCACTCACACACTGAAAGAATCCAGAAGATAGCTATCACCAGGTTTTTGAGCCATACATTTGTGAGGGGAAGTCCAGCAACCTTGAAGAGATCCCTGATTATTCTTCTCTATAGACCTAGTGTTACAGTTTGAATTGCATCACTCAGTTGGAAAACCTAAATGCCATGGGGGTAATTGAATCCCAGGGTGGCATGAGCCAAGTTAAGACTGAGTGGCAAGGGTGGTTCAGTTGCTCTATTTTGACAGCATAGTCAAAGCAGCAATCAAAACAGTCTGACTTGTATAGACCCTATGGCATTGGGGAGTTAATTATGGTGTTCCTAGAGTGAAACAGATAGGATGCCAAAGTTCTTACTTGATCATTATAAGCAGAAAAATTCTAGGTCAAGTGAATAAAAGATTAACTCGAATCGTACAAGCAGAGTCTTAGCATCCTAATCAATTCCCAGACTTGAATGAATTTATAAATCCAGTACCCATTGAAGTGCACTACAAAAAAATGTAGACTATTAATCTTTCCGCAACCTTTTCCAATAGGACCTATGGACTTTTCCTAGGGTAACTGTACATTGAAGACAACAAAATAATTGAAAATGTCATGGACTCCTTGACACTGGCTCTCAACTAGCATTAACTCCAGGAGACCCACAATGTCCCTGTGGCCCTTCAGAAACAGCAGGGACCTATGAGTATCAGGTGATCAATGGAGTTTCAGCTCAGGTCCATCTCAAAGTGTGTCCAGTGTGTCACTGAACCCATCCTTTGGTTATTTCTCCAGTGCCAGAATGAATACCTGGAACAGATATACTTAGCAGCTCTCCGAACCCCCACACTGCTACCCTGACCTGTGGAGTGAGAGGCTATGATTGTGAGAAGGATCAAGTGGAAACCAATAGAACAGCCTCTACCTAGGAATTTAGTAAACCAAGAGCAGTACTTCATTCCTGAAAGAATTGCAGAGATTAGTGTCACCATCGAGGATGTGAAAAATCCCACCACATACCCTTTAATTCTATTTGGCCTGTACAGAATACAGATTTTATCAGTGCATAAAAATATTGCTGTGGAAAAAAATAACCCAAACTCTGAATGCATGATTTAGTTTACATTACCATTTGATTTTTCTTCGAAGTTGGTATAAACAATTCCCCTTAAGCCTGGCTGGTGTGACTCAGGGGCTGAGTATAGACCCATACACCAGGAGGCCTCTAGTTGGATTCCCAGTCAGGGTACAAGCTCAGGTTCAGGCTCCATCCTCAGTAGGGGCCTGCAGGAGGCAGTTGATGAATGTTTATCTCTCAAAGATATTTCTATCTTTCTCCCTCGCCCTTCCTCCTTCTAAAATCAACAAAAATATAATTTTTAAATCCCCCTTAA
Organism: Corynorhinus townsendii; assembly: GCA_026230045.1. NCBI lineage: Eukaryota > Metazoa > Chordata > Mammalia > Chiroptera > Vespertilionidae > Corynorhinus > Corynorhinus townsendii. Next base: position 125,430,825 of record JAPDVU010000006.1, read on the forward strand.
TATTTAGAGATTGGCTTATTGTAAATGTGTATTTATATGTAAAGATTTTTATTTTAAAATGTACTGTTTGCACAATTAAGATAGAATAAAATGTCTAATCTTTTTGAGTATTCATAGTGAACTGAATCAAAATAAAAGGTTTACAGAGAATGTCAATATACTGGGTTATAAATTGAGGAGGGGCAGGAAACAAGGATGGGAATGTAAGTAAATTACTTGGGTAGATAAGAAATAAATTCATAGAGAGAGGTGATAACACATTGTTAAGGCATTGCTTGAGGCAAAATAGGTAAAAGTCACAAAGCAGAGACATGATGCACAGAAAGGGAAACAAAATTGCAGAGAAGTAGCAAAAGCAAAGACTTAATAGTTATTTGGAGTGGGACATGTTGACAGCATGCCAAAAGAATTAGGATCTAATCAGTCTAGAGGCCCAAACGCTGTGTGGAAGGGGCAGAATCAGATAAATGGAGTCTATAAAAATAGTCAAGGGAACAAACCGATTTTGAAGGGAATATTATGTTCCTGCCAAAATCCCTTGACTCAAAAACGGAAAGACAGATGATCCCTCTCGTTACATGACAGTTGGGTCATAATCTCTGTTTTATGCGCAGATAAGAATGACACCATTTTTCAGTCAACCCACAGAAGAGCTAGGACACCATCTATCCATCAACGGAAAGGTTGACCCTTTACTAAAGAAAAAATCTTGAAACAGTAATTGTGGACTATTTCTTCAGAAATACCTATGTTATATGAAAAGTAAATATAATATATATAGACATTTGTTTTAAATAATAGAAAATAGAAAAAAATTAATGAAATAATTCCTCAGAGCATAATTTATATATGTGAATTTAGAAACATTTCTAAGCATTTAACTTAATGATGTGACTTCTTAAATTTTCAAATACAGTGAAAGCCCTTAACTGACTTCCACTGAAATGACTCACCTGATGAAGTAACACTTATTCACTCAAAACAGCTGACTGAGATCCATGGCTCACCTATTCTCAGATAAGTCAGTTCATTCTTGCTCCTACCCATTCATTTGATGCTAATCTTTCTAAGTCGTGTTTGTATGCCACAGTAGCACCTAATACTGTAATAGTACAGTATTGAATAATTGTATTATAATAAACTTCCATTATGCTGATGGTGAGGTGAGGCTGTAAGGAAAAGTGGTTTTATAGCTAACTATACTTGTCATGTCCTGCTGCACCCTATGAAAATCATTTGCACTAGGATTCCTGTAAACAGTATTATTATTATTATTATCAATATTAATGTAGAAAATAACATAAAATTGTAAAGAAGTAATCTTTATCAATATGAAACATATTTAGTTCTACCACTTGCTAAATTTTGTTATCTTGGGCAGGATATTTGTGTCTGTGATTCTCTGTGCCCTCAATCCTTAAAAATAATTATATTTTCTACATATGCTTACAATATTTTCTCCCCTCCTCCATGCTTTTTAAAAATTTAATTTGTTTTTATTGATGAGAGAGAGAGAGAGAGAGAACTGGCTGCCTCCCCCCTAGGTATGTAAGTGACCTCACTGTGAATAGAACCTCAACCTTTTGGTGACAGGGTGACACTCCAACCAACTGACCTGAGCCACACGGGTCAGGGTTATTTTTAAAATATACTCAGAAGTTTATTAAGATGGTGATAATTTGTTTTATTTAAAAATTTTTTTTTTAAAATTTCTTTATTGGTTAAGGTGTTACATATATGTCCTTATTCCCCCATTACCCCCCTGTCCCAACCCCCCTGGTGTCTGTGTCCATTGGTTAGGCTTATACGCATGCATACAAGTCCTTTGGTTGATCTCTCCCCCTTAGCCCCACCCTCCCCTACCTTCCCTTTGAGGTTTGATGGTCTGATAAATGTTTCTCTGTCTCTGGATCTATTTTTGTTTATCAGTTTATGTTGTTCATTATATTCCATTTGTTTTAATGTAAAACCAACTTTGAAAGCTGAGATTGTTTAGATGACAGTGGGTGCTGTGAAGTGGAGTTCTTTTCTATATGTATAAAAAGGTAATATCCACAGGAGCAAAATAAGCATAAAGATTATGGGTAAAGTAAGAAAATGTGACTGGCTGTCATGGGAAGTTTATATTTCAGGATTTATTATATTAAACTAGAGGCCCAGTACACGGATTCGTGCACTGGTGGGGTCCCTCACCTCTCACAATCCGGGATCCCTTGGAGGATGTACCAGTGTGCGAAGTGGCAGACAGCTGCTGTGGCAGAGTCTGAGCCTGGGCCGGGTGCCGTGCTGCTCCCTCTCATCCTGGCCCTGCTGCCCCTGCTGCCACTGCCACTTGGTAGCGATGCGTGGAGGTGGGAGAGGCTTGCGCTGCCACAGCTGCACTTGCCAGTTGTGAGCCCGGTGTCTGGCGCCCCTAGGTCAGCTGAGCAGCACTCCTGCAGTGGGAATGTACTGACTGCCAGGGGGCAGCTCTTGCGTTGAGCGCCTGCCCCCTGGTGGTCAGTGTGCATCATAGCAACTGGTCAACTGGTCGTTTGGTCACTTAGGTTTTATATAGATAGATTTATTGGGGTGACATTGGTTAATGACGTTACATTAAGTTTAAAGTGTACAATTCTCTAATACATAGTCTGGATACATAGTCTGGAGCATTGTGTGCTCACCACACAGTCTAGTCTTCATATGTTTGAGCCCCTTTACCCTTTTCATTCTCTCCCATACCCCTATTGCTCTGGTAACCACCCTTCTGTTGTCTGTGACCATGAGTTTGTTTTGTTCTGTTTTTGTTTATTTATTGCTTTCTGTTTTATTTGAGTGAAATCATGTGGTTCTTATTCTTTCCCATCTGACTTATTTCATTTAGCATGATATTCTCAGGATCCATTTGTTGCAAATGACTGTATTTCACTCTTTCTTATAGCTGAGTAGTATTCAGTTGTATATATGCACCTCATCTTCTATATCCTATCATCCATTGAAGGCCACTTAGTTTGTTTCTATGTCTTGGCTATCATGTATAATGTTCCATAAATGTAGGGGTACATATATCTTTACAAATAAATGTCCTCAATTTGTAAATCTATTCTTACTTTTCTGAGAAGCCTCCTTGCTGTTATCCATATTGACTGTACCAATTTTTACTCTCTCCAGCAGTGCATGGTGATCCCTTTTTGTCCGCACCCTCTTCAACACTTGTTATTTCTTGTCTTATTGATAATAGCCATTCTAACAGGTGTGAGCTGGTATTTCATTGTGATTTTGTTCAGTATTTGAGCTATGGAAATTTTTCAAAATTTAATTTTTTTTAAATTGAATGAAATTACATAACATGATATAATATTGCTTCGTTAAGTCTATTTTCACTTGCCCTCTGTATATCTGCAATTTCCTATTGTAAAATTTTACCCACACATGGAAAAATCTTATTTGGCAAATCATTTCAGTGCTACAAAAGGGTCAGTCATAAGTACTGCACACTCATATTAGCTATGTGCCAGTCAGGGACTATGAAGAATATTTTCTTTTAGTAACAAAATTATTCTCTGTCTTGCTTACCTTATTCTTCTACATAAGTGTACTTTAAAATATAGACTATCTAGCAGATTTATCAAAATGTAATTAAAAGTATTGAGGAACATAATCCTCCATAAAAATGAGTTTTAAAAATTCTTAATAAACAACTGATTTTAATAAGATTGTACTATAGAAAATTGTTTTAAATACATTTAATCTTCATATCCAATTATATTCTTGTTTTAAAAACTTAAATATTGAGAGAATTTAATATTTTATTTTGAAAATTCAACTATGCATTTTAGGATTAAGTAATTATGAAAAATATCTCACACTTAGGATGTCTGAATATTATCACCATGGAAAATATAACTCATTTATAATTCATTTATGAGACATTTATTCTCTTGAACACTATATTCATTCCCTTTGAGGTAAAAATATATTTTAACAAGTGAAATACTTAAAGCAAATAAGCTAAAATATCTCATTTTAAATAGCCTTTAGTATCATTGAAGTTTCAATGAAGTAGATTGAAATAGAATAGACAAGAGTTAATATTGTGTTTCTTCACAATGTTCCATACTGTGAGGAACACACAGTTGACAAGAATAAAAATGAAGGTGAAAGTTGTATATCTTTTACATACTGGTGTGTTGTTCATATAAAATCACCATAGTATCACAGTATGTACAACATTCTATAAATTTATTTCTCGCTTAATGATAGATGATGGTTCAAATTCTTAATTCACAAAATTCTGAATATGTTACCAAATGACTTATAAAAGGAAAGTTAACTTGAGATATATTTAAAGATTCCTGCCTATGCTTCTATTCTTAGTTTGTATTTAAACTCCTGTGTTTATGGGTTCATTAATTCAATTAAAATACTTAACCTTTATACATATTAAGAATAAGATGGTGAAAATATGTGAATTTTATGTAATTTCTTAGAGAAACATACTTTTGAGATAGTCTACCAGCATTCATAACCCAACTCTTTTTAAAAAATATATTTTTATTGATTTCAGAGAGGAAGGGAGGAGAGAGATAGATGGAAACGTCAATGATAAGAGAGAATCATCGTTTGGTTGCCTCCTGCATGCCCCACACTGAGGATGGAGCCCAAAACTCAGGCATGTGCCCTCCTGGTTCACAGGTCAACACTCAACCACTGAGCCACACAACCCTGGCCATACCCCAACTCTTAATTCTATGTGGTTGAAAAGATTATTGAACTCTACAAGCCATCTTTATTTTCTCATATGTCAAAATGACCAAAGTATTAGTGTAGTCAGTTCTTATGATGCAACCTATGCATTTCTGAAAATCACAATAATATACAAAATTATACAGTAAAACCCACAGAGCTTTTGAAAAAAGTGGGGTTAAGACACAACATTCAAGACTTTTTCAGTGACACATACAAAAAATAAGAATATAGGGAGCTACTAAAAGCAGTAGCATAATTTTTAACTTATTAATAATTAAAATACTACAGTAAATGTAACAATTTACCCTGAAAAAGAACTGGCATTTGCCATGGAACAGGAAGTTGGAAGGATTTAAGCTTTCAAGTTGTGCTCATGAGCAATTGTGAATTGGTAGAAGGAGGGTTACTTGAAGAATGGCTACTGATGTATTTTAAATTTAAAGAGGAACATTTGAAAACCTGTATGACATCAACAAGATCTAGGTATTTGGGAAAGTCAGTGGAGGATTTCAAAGTTATAGTTGTAGCTAAAGAAAAGGGGAAGCCATAAATAGTGGAATCACATGACTTCAACTTTAGAAAGATTACTTGGTGTGCAGTGAGAAAACTGGATTGGTGTGGAAAATCTCTGTTATAGGGATTTCTTTAAGAAGATTAGGCTAGATCATAAAATATGTGATCTTAATTAATATGGCAACTGAGATAACACATATAAGTGAAGGATTTGAACCATGTTTAGAAAATAGAAGAATTTTGATGGATTATGTAATATGTGTTGGAGAAGTAAATTGGGGTCAACAATGAGACAGATGTCATGGACAATTGAGTAGACAATAAACTAAGAACTCACACAAAGGAGCTGGTGGGTTGGGAGTACAAAATGCAGGTGGCATTTTTTTTTTTAAGTTCCCTGAGAACTGTCCAAATGGGACTTCCAATGTACATTTGAATATTTAACTATGAGTAAGGAGAGTGTGCTGTGATAGGAGGCAAGATATCAGAGCATGAAGCACTGGTTAAGAGAATCTCAAATGCTGCTAATGGGAAAACTGAGAAGGTCACTGAAAGGTTTCCACTTGACTGGTAATACTGAAGTCATTTTTGATTCATGCAAAAATAATTTAAGTCAAATTGGGGGTACATCTCAGAATACATTGAGTTGTGTAGTAAGACAACTAGACAAGATGTATAAACAACCCTCTCAATAATTATGATTGTGAGTGTGAAGAGATATTTAGTGGTAAAGAATTTTTGTTGTTGTTTAATGGATTGATCTACATTTCTTTGTTAAAGGTTGGGAATCCCCAAAGGGACAGAATTTATTACATATGAGAAAGTTTTGTCTGTGGTATGCCAGAGATGGGGGGAAAAATGGGTCCCAAAACATAAATAGAGAAATTACTCTGATATGTGAAGTAATAAATATTTTATTGTGATTGGACAAAGAATGAAATGGGTAGATTGACACACATGTATTTCATTATTATAGTAACAGAAAATTGAATTAGGTCTCTTGTGATTACCTCATTTAATCAAGAAAACATTGCTTGTCAGTAATGACGAGGAGTGAGGTAATTTTCTGTTGATTTTAAACAGTTTAGAAGATTCTTATATGATCTTTATAATATCCCATACATTTTTGACTTAAGTTATGCCTTTCCCTATATATTTTCCCTATATATTTTTTCTACCTCTTTATAATAGAGTTTAGAAACAATGTACTCTCTTAAATAGCTCATGTTAAAGAGCACTAGAGATATTATTAAAAACAGTACATTAATTAAAGTCTTACAATAATAGGGAGACATAAATCATAAATCAATATTGCAAATAAATATGTAACAAATATTGGTTGCCTTAAAAATGTTGCTGTGTCTTCTAATGGATGTTAATGTTTTTTTTCACTTCTCTAATTTAATCTGTAAATATTTTCAATCATGAAACTTTCCAAAAATTTTTATAATAATGTCTATGAGGATCTTTAAAAACCCAAAGAAACACAGTGCATGGTAGTGTGACAAATAATAAGTGAAGATGGAGTCCAAAGGCTGCTGTTAGACAGCAGCTTGTAAAGCTGTCAAAAGTATGTGACAGAGGCAAGAAAAAATCCTCTAATTTATCACCTGTGTCCTGTTATACTAGGTACTTGCATTTAGATAGTTTCAGTGAGTTATCATGGGATCATATCCCAAAGTCATGTACTGTTTGGGAGTTCAAGCAGAGTGACCTGATGTACTAAGTATTCTGGTTTGGCTAATGAGCAAAACCCTGGGAAGAAAATCTGTGCTGTCAGCTCCTTGATTTTGAGTAGTGTGACCCAAACTCACATGTCTCAAGGTCTCAGCAATGCCAGGAGGCAGTCTGGGGGAATTCAATGCCACATATACAGTTATAATTAATTTGATTTACTCTTAAGTCCTCTAAGTGCTCTTTACCATGTTTACCTATGTTATAATAAACTAGTTCAGATAACTAGTTTTTGTGTGCATGTAAGTGAATATATACAGACATGCAGAGTTTTATGCATATATATAATTTGTTTCATATATATTATTTATTATATATATATATATACTTTAAAATTTCTCAGTGTTAATCTCTGCTCAAGTTATAAACTTAAATAAATGAAGATAATTTTACAGAAAGAAACACAACATTAATTATAAAATTGTATGATTTGGTTCATTTTAGAGATTTGATATTCAGTTTTCCAGTTTACCAAAAGTCCTTAGCTACTTTACAGGTAATAAATAAATGATGCCTTGGTCAATCCTGCTGAGTACTACCTGCAGGCATTATAAATGTTCATTTTTTTATAAACAACATTTTATAGTATTATTTATACTAATGTTCCAACTATTGTTTTTAAATACCTGGCTTAAAGCTTTTATATATATGAAATTCATGCACCAGGGAGTGTTGTCCCTCAGCCCAGCCTGCACCCTGTCCAATATGGGACCGCTTGGGGGATGTCTGACTGCCGTTTTAGGCCCAATCCCTGTGGGCCTAAACCAGCAGTCAGAAATCCCTTTTGCAATCCAGGACCACTGGCTCCTAACTGCTCACTTGCCTGTGTGCCTGATCGTCCCTAACCACTCTTCCTCCCGGGCTGCTCGCCCCCAACAGACCCCCTGCTGGTCTGCTCACCCACAACTGCTCCCCCCGCTGGTGTGCTCACCCCCAACTGTCCCCCCACTGCCGACCTGATCGCCCCTAACTGCCTCTGCCTCAGCCCTGCCACCTTGGCTTTGTCTGGAAGGAAGTCCAGAAGGTCTCCTGGTCTAATTAGCATATTAACCTTTTATTAGTATCTATATCTATATCTATATCTATATCTATATCTATATCTATATCTATATCTACACTAGAGGCCCGGTGCACGAAACTCATGCACAGATGGATTCCTCAGCCTGTCCTGCAACGACACCAGCGTCCTGCACCCCAGCCACTATGGGTGCCACCATCTTTGTGAAGGTGGGACAGTTAATTTGCATATTACCCTTTTATTAGATAGGATACAAATATGTAATATCCTATCTAATAAAAAAGAAACATGCAAATTGACTGTATCTCCGCTACACCCACAAGCCACCCCACCAGCCAATCAGGAGCAAGTATGCAAATCAACCCAACAAATATGGCTGGGGCCATGGAGCTGTAGGAAGCAGGAGGCTTGGTTTGCTCCCAGCAATGGAGGAAGCCAAGCTTCCCACCCAACCTGGCTGGCCCTGGCCTCCACTCAAGGCTACAAAGTTTCAACTGTAGAAGATAAATAAAGCCCAACAAAGATGGTGGCAGCCACAGAGCTGGAGCAAGCAGGAGGTTTGGGTTACCCCTGGTGATGGAGGAAGCCAAGCTTTCTGCCCCCCCCCCCCCCCGGCCTGCCCTGGCTTCTGCTCAAGGCTACAAAGTTCAATTAAAGAAGATAAATAAATCCCAGACACCAGGGCCTTCACTTGGGTCGCTAGGGGATGTGGCTGGCCTGCAAACCACCACAGTCCCCTCGCCCAGGGGAACCCCCAACCTGACTGGGACACCCTTCAGGGCAAACCAGCTGGCCCCCACCCATGCACCAGGCCTCTATCCTATCTAATAAAATAGTAATATGCAAATTGACCATCACTCCAACACACAGATGGCTGCCCCCATGTGGACACAAGATGGCCACCACAAGATGGCCAGCAGGGGAGGGCAGTTAGGGGTGACCAGGCAGGTATAGGAGGGAAGTTGGAGGCAACCGGTCCTGCAGGGAAGGGCAGTTGGGGGGGACCTAGGCCTGCAGGGGAGAGCAGTTGGGGGGTACCAGGCCTGCAGGGGAGGGCAGTTAGGAGTGACCAGGCCTGCAGGGGAGGGCAGTTAGAGGTGACCAGGCAGGCCTGCAGGGGAAGGCAGTTAGGGGCAAACAGGCTGGCAGGGGAGCAGTTAGGCATCAATCAGGCTGGCAGGGGAGTGGTTAGGGGTGACTAGGCTGTCAGGCAGAAGCAGTTAGGGACAATCAGGAAGGCAGTCAGGCAAGCAGTTGGAAGCCAGCAGTCCTGGATTGTGAGAGGGATGTTCGACTGCCCATTTAGGCCCAATACTACAGGGATCGGGCCTAATCAGGCAGTTGGACATACCTCAAGGGGTCCCAAAATGGAGAGGGTACAGGCTGGGCTGAGGCACATCACCCCACACACGAATTTCATGCACTGGGCCTCTAGTAAATATATAATATAAATATAATGGGAATCATGTATAAATTTTTATAAAGTATATTGAACATAATATACTTTACTATTTCAAAGTTGTTAATTTAGTAGAGAACAGTCAATCTTAGCTCTACGTTAGGAAGGGAAATAGTTGGAAGTGATAAACTGCTCTTGTATAGATTAATAAAAAATGTGGAGGGCCAGAGTCTGGCCCACAGGGAGAGGGCAGAAAGAGAGGGAATGAAGACTAAGAATATCTCTTTTGGAAAAATGCTAAAACTTAAGGAGGGATGAGCTATGAGAAAATTTCTCTGACAAGGGATAACCAATTGGAAGAATGAGAGTTCTAAGTTATATTCTGTATAGTTATACCATTATATTAGCCAAAATTCTATCATATAGATCAGCCTTATGTTAGCTGCATTTTAGATAAATGAAAGAGCTATCAAGCACCCCAAATATACATCTCTATTATGTTTACATTTTCTACTTCATATATATAATTTAAATAATTATAAATTAAATAAAAATTAAATTACATATTTGTATATTAAAATATTTATAAATTTAATTAAATATTTCCTGTTGATTTATTTATAACATGAATTTTTAAAAAACAGTAAAAGGAAAAGTCATCTGGAAAATAGAAACTGTATATTTATTAAAATTTAAAATTCATTAAAATTTTACTAAAATTCAAATATTTTTACACTTTTAAAAATTTCAGACACAGATATTCTGTGCAAACTGTTCATATTACATATAGATGAGTCTATATCAATTCATAGACTAAGACTAATTGATACAAAAATGTAATTTCAGACAAACCTTTTGATCATTTTAATACAGCTCAGATAAATCACAAAATATTTCTTACTGTTAGTTTATTATGAGTTTTATTTATTATAATTATGTAAAGTTTTGAGGAAATGTTGTTATTTTCAAGTAATGCCTATTTAATGCTATATAATAAAAGCCTAATATGCAAATTGTTTGACCAGGAGTTCGACTGCTTGCTATGAGGTGCACTGCACGGAACATGGCAGGCGTCGGGGACACAGTGCTGTCAGCAGGTGGCAGTGGAGGCACTGCCAGCCCCAATGGGCCCTGATAAGAGCAGGACCATGGCGGATGGTGGAGCAGGTGATCAGGTGGCACCAGGCCAAGGCAGGTGTGAGCGGGATCCTGATCACCCTGCTGATTGCCCCGCAGATGACAACCAACAGAGGTAGCGGGGGGCGGGGCTCCTCTGGGCTCCCAGGCACTGAGGGAGCTGGGCAGGGGTCTGGCCCCAACCAATTGCCCCGCAGATGGTTTCCAGCAGCCTGCAGGCCCTCATCGCCCTATCAGGGCTGGGCTCCAGGCTGGGATGGGGAACTGGAGGGGGTGGGAGTGGTGGCAACCAACCTCCCATGGTGCCCAGGCAGGGGGCTGTGACCTCTCATTGGCTACATGGGGCGGGGGTGACAGGGAAGGAGGTGCAATGAAAATGTGGGGTGTCTGTAGAGCTCACTCTCATTCCCCCTGCTACCCTTCCCCCGGGATGCCAGAGCTCATGTGCCAGGGAAGCCCCCCTGTGCTCAGGTGCCGGATGCCCACAAGGAGCCTGCTCCACACCTGCACGGCTTCTTCCCAGTGAGCCAGGCCACAGCCACCGGGACAGCAGGGGTTGATCGGGTCCCATGGGTCTGTGCAGGAGCCTATCTGAGAGGCTGGCTGGGAGAGAGCATCCTGCCCGACTGGCTTCTATGAGGCACTGCTGGATGGCCCAGAGGTCTGACTGCACTCACCGCATCTCAGCATGGTGACTCTGGTTCCGTGACTGTGGCGGAGCAGGGTGCGTGGGGGACCGGGAGCCCAGGTGCTGCCCAGAGGTCAGCTGGGACCTGCCCTTTCATGCCAGATGCTTGCTCTTCAATTGCCGGCCAGGCCTCGGGACCGCACCCATGCACGTATTTCATGCACTGGGCCTCTAGTATTACAATAATTTTATAGACACCCCCAACAAATGTAGTGTGTATTTTACATGTTGCTATTTAAACTTAAGCATTCTTTTAGAAAACAATCACACATGTGAGCTTTACATAATAAATACTGTGCAAATTAAGATTTAGAAAATGATTTGTTAATCAGATAAAATTGCATCTATTAATGCACAGAAAGTGTTTGAAAATCAATTATGGCATTATCCTCTCTCTCATTACCTGGATTTCATGCTTTCTATCTAAAAATAGAAAATACATATAAAGTGTATCAAGTAACACAACAGGTAAAAGTGGAAGAAAAACAGAAACCCCAAAACTAAAGGGACTAATTAAAAGTTGTGGAAGAATAAAATGAAGCAGAAAAAAAGAAAGCGAGGACTATATATAGCTTTACAATTGGCCACTTAACACCTCTGCAGCATGTATAATGATTAATTCTGATTGAAGAACAAAGATTACTGCTCTGATGTGCCTAACTAGCTGAATTCCTCTGAGGAAAATGAACCGAAGACTAAAAAGAGACTGATGATTTTAATTTTGAGTAATTTGAACTACAACTAAATTTTAGTACTGGCAAAATTATAAAAAAAATTATAAATTTCCTTTTTGTTTTCTATTAACTTGGGAAAACACAGTATTTTATTGTCATTAGTACTTTGTAGCTATAGTTTTTACTAATTTTTCAAATCTTATCACAGTAACCTTGAATCCATTAATTGGTCTTGAGTATAAGCATGTTTCTTGTACATTCTAAAATACTAACACATATCCAGAAGTATACAAATAGTTGCGGGCTTTTTTGTTTGTTTTGTTTTGTTTTCCTTCACATTATTAAAATTTAGCCAAAATCATTTCTAGTCAACATGATTGTGACTGGCCACCCCATGATTATTGCTTTTTTCTTTTTTTAAATACATTTTATTGATTTCAGAGGGGAAGGGAGAGGGAGAGAGAGATAGAAATAACAATGCAATCGAATCCCAGATCCTCTCAGTCCAAAGACTGATGCTCTATCCACTGTGCCAAATCAGCTAAGGCCATGATTATTTTTCTTTATTAGTCTGAAATCTCTTGGTCCCAGAATCTTTGGAGATAAAGTATTCTTTACTATTGTTCAATTATAATGTTCAATATGGAACAAGCATCTCCTCTACTGACATTTTCCAGTAGAAATATAATGTGAACCACATGTGTAATTTAACATTTTCTAGTAGCCATATTAAAAACAGTAAGAAGAACTGGTTAAATTAATGTTAATAATATGTAGATGACCCTTGAGCAATGCAGGGTTTAGGGGCATCCACTCACACACAGTCGAAAAGCTGCATAAAACATATCGCTCCCCAAAAACTTAGTTGTCCCTTGGTATTCTAGACCCAATCCAGATACCAAAATCCATGGATGGTTAGGTCCCTATATAAAATGGTATAGATCAATGCATACAACTGGCCCTCACAGCTGTGGACTCCTAACCTTTAATGGAAAACAGTATAAATTTGCTTCTAAGTTGACCCACACAATTCAAACCTGTATTGTTTGAGTCAACAGTATTTGGTGTAATTCAACATATCTAAAATATTTTATTTCTACATATAATTAATATAAATTTATTAATGAGCTATTCTTTTCTTTCATACAACTTAAAAATAAGATATGTATTTTGCACTTATATTTCAAATAAATTGCTTTTGTTTTCAATAGTTCAAGTGAAATGTAATCCCATCAAAACAATAAAGCTGTGTTTAACAACAAAAATGTATGCAATACTGTAACCGAGACACAGGTTTGGCGCCCTCTTTTCATGAAAGCCAGACTCTTGAGACAGGTGCTGATAAGAAAGGAAAGAAGCAGAATCTCGAAAAAGACAGCCTTGAAGATGGGGGACTCTTGTCCAAAGCCCATCTCTACATCTCTGTGCAGGCAGAGGTTTTTATAAGCAGAGAGAGGAGAAGCAAAACAAAGAGATCAAGGGGAAGGGTTTGAAAAATTCTCTACATGCAGGCCAGCACTGTTCATTTCAATAAGGATCTTGAAACTAGTCAAGCATTGGTATGGTGTGCATCATCCAGGTCTTCGTAATCCTGGTTCTATGATTGAGGGTCAGCAAAATTCTTCAGAACTGGGATGACTGAAGGTCAGAGTCTGCATTTTTATGATGTTAGTTGTTAGGATTCTTATACAAACATGCTTTTTATCTACAAACTACATATTAGTCAGAGTCAGCATTTATAGAAATTATCTCAAAAGAATGCTGAGGTGGGTTACAATTCAGCATTTAGATTTATATTAAATTTATTATAATAAAAATGCATTCCTTCAGTCCCACTAACCAACCACATTTTAATAGTTATATACAGCTAGTGGCCACCCTATAGAGTATCTGAGATGCACATCATAATGTGAGAATATAATTTGGAAAAAAAATCTCAAGAGAAAATATGTATCTATATATTTACAGTTTTTTTCTAAGATAAAAACAAGTTAATGTTTATTCAACTACTTTGTAAAAATTCTATGTATAATCTCTGGAGAGTCACATTATAATCTGGATTACTTTATGTACACTCAATTTTTTAAATTCTGTTTTATATATTTACTTTAAAATGTTATGGTAGAAAGCTACCATTTTTATACTAATTTCATTAAAAGTTAAATTATAGTGTTTATCTTTTTATTTTTTAATCCTCACTTGAGGATATTTTTACATTGATTTTTAGAGGAAGTGAAAGGGAAGGAAAGAGACAGAATGTGAGAGAGTGACAAACATCGATTGGTTGCCTCTCACATGCACCCTGATCCAGGCTGATGATCAAGCCAGCAGCCAAGGTACATGCCCTTGACCAGAATCAAACCCGGGACCCTTCAGTCCGCAGACCAATGCTCTATCCACTAAGCCAAACCAGCTAGGGCCATAGTATCTATCCATATATATAAAAGGCTAACTGACTGACTGTCTGTCCCTCTGACCGTCTGACCCACCAGCTGGTACCAATGACACACACTGGCAAATTAAAAATAAACGTTGACTCACGCATGCATGACGCATATAAAGCTCTCACTGGCTCCAATTGCACGTGACCGACCAGTAGTGTTTGGGGATGTTTCAGACAGTTATCTCCGAAAACACATATGAGATCAGAGGATTCTTCTTAGAGCGAATGGTTAGTAAAACTTGGAAATGGCAAACTTGATAGCAGTTTTCATTTAGGAATGGACGTTATTGAAATCCCTTGTGAAATGATTTGTAATGGATCTATTATTGAAGCTACCTTTGGAAATAGTGTATCTATATATAATATTAAAATATATATAAACATGTGATTCTTTGTCTTAAAAATGAGCACGTTCATAAATTAAATGAAGACATTTTGGATATGCTTGATGGAGATTTTCACACCTATTTGAGTGATGATTCCATCGATTCAACAGGTGATGCCAAAAAGGAAAATTTCCCCATTGGATTTTTGAATAGTATTACTACTTCGAGAATGCCATGTCATAAATTAAAATTGAAAATAGGTGCAATCATCATGCTACTGAGAAATCTTAATAATAAATGGGGTCTTTGTAATGGTATTAGATTTATTATCAAAAGACCTAACATAATTGAAGCTGAAGTATTAACAGGATCTGAGTCCAAGAATTGATTTGTCCCCATCTGACATTGGCCTCCCATTTAAATTAATTCGAAGACAGTTTCCCATGATGCCAGCATTTGTGAAGACAAACTCTACACAGAGTAGGAATTTCCTACCTGCACCCGTTTTCGGACATGGTCAATTATATGTTGCTTTCTCTCGAGTTCAAAGAGCGTGTGACTTTAAAGTTAAAGTTGTAAATACTTCATCACAAGGGAAATTAGTCAAGCACTCTGAAAGTGTTTTTACTCTTAATGTAGTATATAGGGAGATATAGAACAAGTTTAATCAACTTAGCAGTCATTGTTTTTTATCAATATTGCTTTTATATCATGTTTTTGTTGTTTTCATATCATGTCTTTGTTGTTATATCATGTTGTGGTTGTTTGTTTATTAATCAATTTATCAATCATTGTTTTAAAATCATGTTTTTGTTATTTTTATATCATGTCTTTATTGTTTTTATATCATGTTGTTATTGTTTATTAGTCAATTTATATATTATTTTCATATAACTTTTACTAATTTTCTTTCATCTCTGACACTTTTATTATAGAGGAAGGGCAAATAGCAATATTAAAATATTTTGTATTTTAATTTTATAATACTATATTATATATTCCATTCTGACATGCAATTTTTTGCAGTAACGTAGTTACTGCACAAATCTTCTAATTAATTTCCTTTCATTGTGCACGAGTCCATGCACCAGGGCCACTAGTCTTTTAATAAGGCTTGGACCTGATTATAAAGAAGAATAAGCAATAACTTCATTTAAATTAATAATTTGCTAGTATTTAAAATACAATTATGATTTTCATCAAATTGAGTACAAATCTGATCATAAATTAACTTCCGTTTTTACAGATGTAAGTAAATGATGACATCTACTAATATATTTAAATTTAAAAAGTATATGGTTTTAGGATGCAAAAATAGAATCAAAAGTTGTATAGACAGCTAAGAAACAATAGCAATACTGGGTAACACAATTACTTTTACAAAGAAATATGGAATATTTTTATTATCTTACAGATGATACATTCTTTAATTTTAGTTATGTCAGTTGCTATAATTATGCCAAACTATATATTATCTCTAAAATAGTCCCATAGACTTGTCTAGTCAGAATAGGCCCCAACTGCCCATTGTAATTCTACCATAAATTACCATCTCATAGTCCCCTGAAACTGCTCCATTTTCTCTCTGAGCTACATTCTTTCAGAGAATGTAGTTAAATACCATTGCTGGCTCCTTGCCCTGAATGCTGACCAGTTTGCCTCTGTGACATTAACCTGGTGCCTGAGAGTCTGAGTGTCAAGAAGGTTGACTCATTTGCAGTTTTCCATTATGTAGCTCTAACATTTTATGTTGTTTCCTAAATAATAGATGCCGTAGAGCTGGCCTAGCTAGTCTCTTTTGTGTCTGTGTAACAATGTTCTTCACCATGACTACCCAGATATATAATAATATTTCCTCCTTTTTTATTTAACCATGTGCCTGAAAAGAAGGTTGTAACTTCCACAATTAGAAAAAGTCTCTCTTTTCCCTCATTCTATCAAGATTTGAATATGTGATCAGGATATATTATCCTATAGGGCCACTTATATGTTAAATCCAGTATATAATATTATTGCATATAAAGTAGAAAGCTATAAAAGAAAACTTGTTCTGTAAATATAACTGATATTCTATTTCCCCCCTACATTGTATTAGGAAATAAATGGTTATAGGGCATAATAGGGGTTTCAGCTACACAGGTGTTTATATCAGAAATTTGGATCTGGAAGCCTGTATATATATGTGTGTTTCTGTATGTATCAAACAGCATTTAGTTGGTGAAAAAAATGAGCAAGACAACACAACAGAAAATACATTATGGCAGCAAATACTGGTTTGTTAGTTTTCATTTTAACTATGATAATAACCACATTGGACAACTGAGCTTAGGATATCTATATGTGTATTCTCTAATATGAGCTTTGTTTAATTGAATTATCTTTAAAACAGGCATACCTGTGTTAAGTAAAGGCCAAATTGATGACAAAATATATATAATAGTTGTTGTTATGTTATTCAGAAAAAGAGGATTAAGAATTCAAGCAAGTACTAGCTGGTTTTGCTCAGTGGATAGAGCATTGGCCTGTGAACTTAAGGGTCCAGGGTTCAATTCCAGTCAAGGGCACATTCCCGGGTTGCAGGGTTGATCCCCAGTAGGGGGTGTGTAGGAAGCAGCTGATCAATGATTCTCTCTTATCATTGATGGTCCTCTCTTTCTCCCTCTTCCTTCCTCTCTGAAATCAATAAAAATATTTTAAAAAAGAATTCAAGCAATACCATATTTTAAGACTAACTTTTAAAAATGCCAATACATGTCCCACTGTCCCATCAGGATGGACATGTATTATGAGAAATATAGCTCTGTGTTCTTTTAGAAGAACTATATCAGTGCTGTGATGATGATTTAAAAATTTCTATAAATAATGTGGCATAGATGGACAGAATGCTTACGTATGTGTTCTTTAGTAATGTAATTTAACTAGAGGTTGACATATCTGTAAGTATGTTTCCCTTTAATTATTACTTCTTGTCACTATTTGAAAATGTCCCTGAATACAGGAAGTTATTTTTCAATAAGACATTCAGCTATCAATACTTATTCCATTGTAATTCAAATACCTTTGTCTTTTAAAGAAATTGCTATTGAATTATAGTCCTAGACCATCTCTAATAGCACAGTTACTAAACTGATTTTTCATACATATTCATAGCTAAAACGATAAAGACCATTGCAGATTTCAAAATAATGCATCAATCAATGCCATAGATTCCTGCTTAGCAACTCAAAAAAGAGAAAGCATAGCCTAATATTTTATTTGTAAAACACTTACTTGCACTTTTATGCAATACATTATCCAAAAACAATTTGTCCTATGCATATATATATATATATATATATATATATATATATATCTCCCAAATATACCCAAGGTTGAGAAATAAGCAGTATGCTAGAAGAAAGAACTCTTTTTGCAGCTCATGTCCTGTGAAGTCAATACTTTTTGAGGCAAGTAACAGAAGTCTGAAGGGAGAAACTAATATAGCACTAAGGCCAGGATATTGTTGAACTTGATTTGGCCCAAAAATATAGGTAGCAATGTAATTTTGTGGTGTTCCATATCTTCTCACGAGCCATTGATAACACATTTTTCTTACCTATCAACACTAAAACCTGAACCTAGTGTAGAAATTTGTAGATTGCAAAGTCTTGTGTTGAAACCCTATGGGTTAAACTGTTTTATACAAAATTGTTTATTTTTCTCTTCCAAGTAGAGGAATGAATAAACTAAAAATCCAGCATAATAGCAATGATGAAGAAATATATAACACTATAAAAAGGACAGGGATATACATGTTTAACAAACTTTAAATTTATAAACAACAATATTAATTAAATATCTGTTGAAGTAACATCATATTAAATAATGCTTGGAAAGTTCTTAATTTAGAATAATATATGCAAGCATAAAAGAAACTCAGAATTACTTTAATAACTTAAAACTACATTAAACCTTTATGAGTTATTTGCAATAACTTTCTTCTCTCATAAACTGTGTATATTTCTTTATTGTTGCCAATATAAAGAAAGGATAAGAATTCAAGAAATACATCATTTTAGAGCTAACCGGATAATTTTAAAACGGTTTAATAATTCCTACTCATTATAACAAGATATATAAAATTGTATGCAATGTATGGTGCTAGTCATCTATATTTCTATAATTTGCTCCATCTAAACATCTCCAATTTATTTGCCTTCTCTAGATGGTTATAGATTTCCTCCCTTGCTCAACTAAAGAGCCTTTCCATGGCTAACTTTTCTGGCTAGTGTTTTTAATTACATTCCTTTTTAGCTGCTCTGTTAACCCACAAAAATATGAAATCCCCCATAGTTTAAAAGCCCAAATCAATTATTACTGTCACCATCAACACTACCATCAATAATAGAAGCCTGCACCTTCATTCTGCCTTGTCATCTACAGGCTGTACCTTTGACACCAGATTTTTATTTGGGTTTCCATCAACCAATGCTTTCGTCCTGCCATTCATCCAGGTTCCATCTAAGTAGAACCTTTTCTCTTGTTTGGTGTATGTTCTTTCATAAAGGGTGTTCAAGTTAATCAGAGCACTCTGCAAAGGCATATCTAGCTCATTTTTGAATTGTTAATGTCTTAAATACATTCACAATATATACTACATAGATCAGAAGGCACTATAGTTGGCAAGGGTATTAGAAATTATTTATTTTACAGATAAGAAAATCCAAAGCCTAAAAATGAAGTGAATTTTTCAGTCATACAGCTAATTATGTGAAGTTAAAATTAGAACTCACATTCTCTGACAAGTGCAGAAATTTTTGTAACATCATTTTTGCATTTTTCCCTATGGTAAGTGACATATTTTAGATCATAGCACAAATTACTGCATAATAATTTTTTATCATATTATCTTATAGACTTTGATGGTAGTTAAAAACACTTAATACAGGGATGTTCCATGGAGGCAAAGATACCCTTTCCATGACTTTGCAGAACCTCTACCTTAAACTCAGTTTTGAAACTGTACTAACAAGATGGTCAATTCTTTCTTCTTTGGTATCATCAAAATACCTCTGAACTTCAAGCATAAATAAGATTTCCTTTTATCAGAACGTATCTAAAGCTGTGTTAAATCTAAAAATCTAAAGTAGTGTGATCAGTAAAACTGTATCATCAATTGATCTAAAATTATTTTCAATTGTTTTTTGAAAATAAAAAAATTATTAATTGGGCTGAAGGGGTTATCATATTAAAATGGCATTTGATACACTGTTGGAAAATATAAATTTCTATGACATAACTCATATAAGTTTTTTCCCATGCTGTAGTTATGAACCTTCCAAATACATTTGAACCATTAGAATTAAGACCTAGACACAAGTAGATATGAAGTTTACTAATAATGTTAGGTAATGTCAGGTGGTGTGTTAAAAGAAAAATTATAATGTTTATGAAGTAAAACCCTATTTGTTCAGTAGTATCAATGTTTACAGATTAAAATAATTTAAAATGTAACCATCTATTTGCTGTGATGTGTACCCAAATTGTGTATAGTTATACACATTTATACAATTCACATATACTAGTACATAAACATCAAATGCTGAGATGTGTTATTAAGTATTTGCTTTTTTTACCTGGGATTAATAATTGTGAAGATGTTTGTATTAATTTATAAGCAAATGAAATATCATTTTGTTTATTGTATTTATTGGAGAAGCCATTGTACTTCACAGAACATGATAGTTTTATGTTCCATTTACTTATTTGTTTATTTGTAACTTGTCCAAACTGTTTATTAAATTACACATTTCCCATTAGATGGGCGTTCTAAATATTCCAAATCATTTTAACTGAGGATGTAAAACCAATCTCTTGTTTCTCTTCTCTCTCTCTCTCTCTCTCTCTCTCTCTCTCTCTCTCTCTCTCTCTCTCTCCCTCCTCCCTTCCTCCTTCCCTCCCTCTTGCTTCCTCCCTCTGCTCTCTCTCTCCTTCTCCCTAGAAAGACACATAATGCTATTTTTCTCCAGTTGTTAGCAGAAGAGAAAGTTTAAGTACCAGGGGGACTAAGATAATATTATGTAATATTGCGAAAAGCTAGTATTTTTTCATGTCTCCATAACTCTTTAAAATAACTTGGGAAGAAGTGAAAAAAGAACGCTTCACAAGAATTGCAAAGGCACAAATTACTTATCTATCTGCTAATTCAATGACAGAAACAGAGAGAAAGAATTTTCTCTAATTTCTAGGTGTTAGGAATTGTGCAGGGTCTAAGACCTTATCCTACTTGTAAGCTAATAAGTAGCTTGTTACTATTCATGAAAACTGGGAGAAGTCTGGGGATACCTGAGCTAAAGAAAAAGGATTTCCTGAGTCATAAGAGCCATAGCTGGGGCTTCATAGTGATTTCTGCCTATTCTACCTTTTCTCCAGGTTCCACAGAGGTGATGCAAAGGGGTCCATTAAGGACACTTCCAGATGCAATAGGTTATGTTAAAGCGGAAAGGTGGGCTTATTTTATAGTAAGTGAGAGCAAGCCTGCTTTATGTCTGGTTTGGGGTTGGGTATTGGGTACATAACTCATCTCTCATGTTTACTTGCTGTAAACACACCTGTGAGAAATTTTCTGCTAAAGGTAGTCAGGCTCTTGCATTCTTGCTATGTCAGCAAAAATGTGAAGCAGTGCTGAAGGTTCATGGCACTTGCCTCTCCAAACCCTTCCTTGCTCATATCTATTAAATAATAATGAAGTTTAAAATCCACAAATACTTATATTTCATAATCAAATAAAAGATAAACTAAGCTCTTTTAACTTGGATGAAAGACATTAAGAAATTTTAAGGATCACAGAACACAAACTACTCTAGAGATGATTCACCATTATTTGAGGTACTGAGAATTGGACATACTTTTTAGCCTAAGTTTAGAAGCAATACATATTCAGGAAGGCCAGAGAGGTCATTATCAGGAAAAGCGTTGTTGGTTCCATTCTGAACTCAAAGAGAAGAGTGTTTCCAGTATGTCTAGCATATCTATAATAATAAAAGCGTAATATGCTAATTAGACCAGATAACCTAATGATCTTCCAGACGTCCTTCCGGACAACCTTCTGGATGAACCCTGGGCTGTGGGGCTGTGAGGGCCAAGGCAAGTCACCTTGGCTGCAAGGGCTGAGTCCCTTGCACAAATTTCATGCATCGGGCCTCTAGTATTAACATAATGCTCTAGGCCACTGTCAGAAGGTCATCCTAATATATGAAAACCCAGGGTCTGTCACATCCACAACGACCAGAGGCTTGACCAACCAGAAGTCAGTCCTGCAGTCAGAGCTGGGTTGCCCTGGCGACTCAGCACTGACTGTAACAGATGCAGGCGTGATTACCTAGCACTGACTGCTGAGAGGGCTGCGAATCAGGCCCGGAGAGAGGCCCGAAGAGAGAAGCAGAGTCTGATCTGTAGCCTGTGTGGCAGCTGTTGATCAGCACTTGCCTCTCTCTCTCTCTGGGCCAGGTCAGCAGCCATGCCTCCATTTCTCTCCAGGCCTCCACCTGGGCTACTGATCAGCCACACCTTTCTGATCAGGCCCCGTTGATAGGCCCAGAGATGCTGACTGGCATAGAAACCAACCAATAAGAACCAAATTGGCCAGCAGAGGAGGGCAGTTGGGGGCGAGATCAGGCTGGCAGGGGAGCAGTTAGGTGTCAATCAGGTGGCAGGCAGAAGTGGTTAGGGGAAATCAGGCAGGCAGGCAGGCAAGCAGTTAGGAGCCAGCAGTCCCGGATTGTGAGAGGGATGTCCGACTGCCATTTAGGCCTGATTCTACAAGGATTGGGCCTAAACTGGCAGTCGGACCTCCCCGGAAGGATCACAGATTGGAGAGAGTGCATGTGGGCTGAAGGACACCCCCCAGAGCACAAATTTTGTGCACCAGGCCTCTAGTTCAAGCTATAACTTAAGTAGTTACTTAAATGATAATAAAAATATGAGTTATTTTATGTTCTTGACCTTTTCAAAGGTGAGGGAGTAAAGATATTTGTCTTTTTAGTACTCTATTATTACAGAATAATTTATTAGAAATATGTGTGTTTATATATTTTTCCTAAAGAAACATTATTTTTATTCTATTACTAAAGCCATTCAACAGCTTAACATAACCTTAAAGCAGAATTGTTTTCTTATGCCAATTTCTACCAAGACAATAAAGTAGAAAAAATTAACTTTATTTAACACTGTGTCTTTGGAAGGATAATGGTTTCATTTAGTTAAAGTTCTCCTGGGCTACTTAGTTTATTTCAGGGAAGAAATTGCCTGCTCACCTGTAATAAGATAATTTGTCACCTTGAAAATTAAATTACTTATACCTGTTTAGCGTGAGGAATTTTCCTATATCATACATATGTACTTGCTCTTTTACTACTTTATATCAGAATGTGCTCAATTCTACATGAACATCTATATATATAAAAGTGCATTATGCAAATTGACTGGATGGTGGAACGACCAGTCGCTATGATGCGCACTGACAACTGCGGGCAGACACTCAGTGCAGGAGCTGTCCCCAGCCTACAGGCCCCGATAGCCCAATGTGAAATGGGGAACCGGGAGTGGGTGGTGGCAGACAACATAGGTAGCTCCAGGCCAAGTCAGGTGCATGCATGACCGGGCGGCAGCAGTGGGATGCAGGGCCGGCTGCCGGCAGCTGGGCAGCTGGGGAAGATTGGCCCTAATTGCAGGCCAGCCCTATGGACCCTACACGTACACAGATTTTTTGTGCCAGGCCTCTGGTGTGTTGCATAATCGATGACTGTAAGGGAAACTCAAGCAGAATACAAGTCCTGCTCCTTAATCTAAGTTGAACTTTATAAATCTCTAGGGAGAGTGTAATGAATTTCAAAAGAATTATCCATTTGATGATAGGACCTCCTATGAGTTAACATATGTGTCTCTAAGAGAAAAGAATAGTTCCACAACATATTGACTAATCCCTAGTTTAAAATATATATCATCTACTAAATATTCACTTTTGTAACATTAAAAAATAAATAGAACCATATAAATTTTTCTATTCAATGGACACACTGAAGATCTACTTGCAAGTACCTAAGTACCTCCAATTATATATATATATATATATATATATATATATATATATATATATATATATATATATATGGTTTCTTAGGTTGATTGTTGAAATTTCCTTACGAATTCTCTTGAACTCTGCTTAGCTGCTTAGTGTTCCCCTACCCTCCACTCCATGTGACCACATAGTATGCTGCATACATAATTATATGCATACATTTTAAATATTCTACATGCAGAAATTCTCAGAATTTATACTGGCAGTTTCATGAACATATATATATATGAATCTTTAGAAATAGAGAGTGTGGAGATATTAAATAAGTTGGTAACTAGAAAATGTCCATTGGGTTTAAAAGCATGGTGATTACTGATAAATAAGAACCGTGTACATGGTACATTCAGGATAAAGGGTAGAAAGACAAAAATAAATCATATTTTGAAAGTTTAATTATAACATAAAAAAACATTAATATAATTGTAACTTAAAGAGGACTTTCACTTACTTTTACTGACATCTTCTCTTGAGGGAGTGGAGTCAGAGTAGTTTCCTTGTTAACTGAATATAACTATTCTTAGCTTCTTTGAAAGTATATATTATGTGAAAGTAATATTTTCCATCTGGGTGGAAAAGTTATGGGAGAACTTCAATCTAGAAAAAAATGTGGTAACCTTTCCTTATCCTAATCCTCACTCCCACTATTAAACATATTAAAAAAAACAGAACCTCTGAACTGTTAAATACTGGTTTTCAACCCAAATTATTATATATAATAGAAAGCAATATTTTTCATAATTAAAGCTGCAAATTTGCCAAAGTGGTTTCAGGCTTTTGCTAGGTTAAAATTGAATGCCTATATATATATATATATATAGGCATTCAATATATACTATATATACATATATATATATACACACATATATATATATTACATCTCTAAGGTTAAAATTGAATGCCTATATATATATATATATATATATATAGGCATTCATTACATCTCTAAGGTTAAAATTGAATGCCTATATATATATATATATATATAGGCATTCAATATATACTATATATACATATATATATATATATACACATATATATATATATTACATCTCTAAGACACTTTCTCAACACCAATTGTCAAGGTTTCTTTGGAAAGATTAGGTGATCTGTTCCTGCCTGATGTTATTTTAAAAGGAAAAAGAAATCTCTTCAAATCTTTGCAGATTAATCTTTTATAAAAATTAAAACTATCTTGAAGACCATCTTTATTTTATTTTCTCTTAATGTTCAGACACTATTGAACTGTCCAGTTCAAGGCTTTTCTCTTCACCTTGCTTTGCCTTTTATTCCATTCAGTTGCATTAACAGAATTTATTCTGTTTTCCTCCAGACAAATAATATCATTGTTTGAATTTAATTTTTAACTTCTTAATTTCTTATTTACCAAAATATTTTTAGTCAACATCCATATGTATTTTTAGAAGCAGTTGTAGTAACCATCTGAAATGAAATTTAGCAGCCACAACTTTCCCTAATATTCAATATTTGCAGTCCTCTGAAGTTATTGGAATTTGTTCTAGAACATATGACGAAAATAGTGTTATTCTTACTACAACACCCTTATAAAAAATTTTAAAACAAAGGTAGTCCCTTTTGTATCTACAAATTTAAGTAAAATGTTTTATTTCTCCTACTTTGGAATGGAAAAACCTGGCCTCTGCTATTTATTTGGCTTGATTTTGTTTCCTAATTTAATTTATTAATTTGGAGCATGCTTTCCCATACTTCTTTGATAATATCAATATCTCAAAAGCTTTAAAATAAACTATTAATTGAAAAATTACATTTTTTTCTTAGTTTATTGGTTAAATTTTTCAATTAACCAGCAAACTAAGAAATAATTATTAACAGAATTATATACTTTCAAGTAATTCACAGGAATTCTAAATTGCTTCACTCCTGCATATAAATAGTAATAGAGTTTTATAGATTTTTACACTTCTGATATTCTTTGTGTCTGGTTATGTCTGTAATCACACTGAGATACTCCATGATGAGAGGTTTTATGACAATTCTTTCTTTAAAGAATCTGGTATGCTGTTTGTCTTAAAATTAATTACCCTCAGGTAAGTCCTTAGCAAATGTGAATATTTGCCTCAGGAGAACTTTATAGTTTGTATTTACTATATATATATATTTAATTTATAAAAAAATAATCCTAGTAAAAAAGCTTCTGAAAATATTGTAAATGGTATTGTACTTTTTGAAAATGAACAAAAACCTGTTTTTTAGCTGGTCTGCCTTATGTTATGTTCTAAAAATAAACTTTACATGAGATAATTGATTACAGAACTTTAGTACATATATAAGTATTATGAAGTTTAACATTTTTTAATGAAATATTTTCATATATTGCATTATGTGTTGTTTGAAAGAAGCTGAGGTGTCTAACTATATGTGTTTAAGTTAGGATTCCTTTTGATAATGGAGTTTTATCATGTTCTATTAATATTTCACCTTAATGTTATTTCAATAGGTTTTTTTTTTTAAGTTCTATCCCAACTCCCCAAAGAGCAACTTCTCCTGGAAAAAAATAAAAATAAAAGAGCTACTGCTGTCAAGTAAAATGACATAAGTCTACAATTACATTCTATTATCATGATCTACTCTTTTGTCTCTACTGATTAAATGCGTGTTCTGAGCACTTTAAAAATGACAAGAAAACTAATTATTTTTTTCTGGATTTATAAATACTAAACAAACAAAATACATAAATTATAGAATTTAAAGTAAGAATAAAAGCCCACATTTTCAGACTTTTTCCAAACCTTTCCACAATTCTTTTTATTCATTTTAATAACCATACTTTCTCCTATAAGCCAACTGTCAGAAATACATGATATAGATTCCATGTGGATTTTTGTTTTACCTTAGTGCCAAATCATTAATACCTAATCATCTAAAGGCTGATATTCACCTAGAATTGTTCATTTACAAAATTTTAGTATCTGTATTAAAATATGTTGTAATACTATCAATACTACCAAAATTAAAAGTGTAGCCACAGATAAAAACTTTCTTAATTGTGTTTTTCTAATGTCAACAAAGTCTCTCCAAAATGCAGCCATTATAAATCCTTTCTATAGGAGTTTAAAGTTAGAGAGGAGATAGAGCTCTGGTACCTGGATAAAAAATTAAATAAATAAAACTTTCCATAACTTCTACTAGTTTTCCCACTGTTTCACATCAGTTTTCCAGCATTTGATTTCCCTTGACATCTTTTATTATTGTTGTTATTGTTAATCCTCACCTGAGAATATTTTTTTCCATCAAATTTTAGATAGAGTGGAAGGGTGGGAGAGAGACTGAGAGAGAGAAATACAGATGTGAGAGAGACACATCAGTTGGTTGCCTCCCAGGGCAGGGATGGAGCCTGCAACCAAGATACGTGTCCTTGGCCTAAATTGAACCCAAACCCTTGAGTCCTTGGATCAAGTTCCAAAAACTGAGCCACACTGGCTAAGGTTTCCCTTGACTTTTTTATCCCCTTTATTATTTAAATGAAATGTAAACCCTTAACTAGAGCTGACCAGGGAGTCACTTCTTTGTGTGCTCACATGTATGTGTATGTGCATGTGTATGAGTATGTGTATGTGAATGTGAATAAACTTTGTTTTTTTCTCCTGCTAGTAGTATTTTGAATTTTGACATTTAATTCACAGACCCTCAATCCCTGAGCCTAAATTGATAGAGGGAAAGTTTTTACTTTATGCCAACATGAAATATATGTAAACATTATGTAAACTTTTCTTTGTTTATTCTTCCAAATAAAAGATTGCTTCTTAATTTACACAGAATAGCATACTTATAGAAAGAGCAAAAGAATGTTTCTTCCACCTGAAAAATGTTCTCCCTAGCAATTAGTAAATAAATAAGTAAACAAGCAAATAAATAATTTATGTAACTTTGAAAATTTTGTCTCCAAAAGGAATAATGTATTTTTTCTTCATGCTTGTAATCTACAGGAATGGATAGAAGCCTAACAATCTCACTAATTTCAGAAGTATATTATTTAGCTTCTTGAATTCTTCCATGCTTCACATCTAACTTTCTGAACATTGCCTCCACTAGTGTTCTCATTCTTCACTTTCCATTCACTCTTCCGGGCACTGTATACCCCTACTAAAACACTAACACTGACATTGCCAAGATTAACAAAACACTTGCTCTGGTTTGCAAGTCCAATTAATCTTTTGAGTTCATTTTTTTGACCTTTTCTATTTTGAATTTAAAAAGTGATACATTCTCTAAGTGTTTTAAATAAAAATAAACATAATAAAATATGAACAACTCATTTCAACTCTTCTTCTTACACTTTTACAACTATTTTGATCTCAAATGCTTACATATATTCCAATATTTCACTTCCCTTTGACTTGATTGATGGATATATTCACACAGTGTTCTTGTGTTTTCAATTTTTGTCTTGAAGCACTCTCTCCCTTTGATTTTTAATGTATTTATTATTGATTTTAGAGAGGAAGGGAGAGGAAGAAAGGGATAGAAACATCAATGATGAGATTAACTGATCTGCTGCCTCCTGCAAGTCCCCTACTGTAACCTGGGCATGTGCTCTGACTGGGAATGGAACCTGCGACCTCTTGGTTCCTGGGTCGATGCTCAACAGCTGAGCCACACTGGCCCACTGGCCTGGCTCCCTTTGATTCCGAGAAATATTTAGACAAGTAAATAAAGTTCATTAAAATAAAATTTATGTTGTTAAATTAGAGCAGTTTATTGTAAATAGTTACAAATATGTTTATTAAGCTTTTTGGTTTTTTATCATAATCTTTGTGTAGTTTCAAAGAAGCTATGTTTTCTTACACCTCCAAGCGATTGCTCTAATTTTTTAATGTTCTGCTGTATGCATTTTCAGGGGGACTCTCTAATTTGAATATGTATCTTTTTCACTTCATATGTATTTTCTATTCAGCTACACTTTTGCCAATAACTAGCATGTTTGTTTCATCAAAGCTCTATGATCTGCCCACTTGGATGCTGGTTATCTGTCTACTTCAGATCTACTGTTGGACAGCATTTTGATCTGTACACAAACATTCAGTCCTCAGTATTTGAAAGGTGTCCATATGAGTTGTGAGACCATGGACAAATTATGAAACCTCTATTTAAGCTTTCTTTTAAGGCAGTGATAGCAGTCGCACCTAACATAAATTTGTTGTGAGGAGTAAACGTGTTAATTTAATCAGCGTTCATAGTACCTGACACCTGTTAAGCACATTCTTGGTGAATATAAACGATAAGAGAGTCTCTGCATTACTGAGGTGGATTTTCTTTTTCTCTAATTATCTGAACTGTGAAAAATGGCCACCCCAAAATACTTCTGAAGGTCCTTACTACTTTTCTTGGTGATACTACATTTCCAAGAAATCAAACACTGATTATGAGTTACCTCTTCTACTGTTTACTACTCAGAATCTTAAAATACAGGAACAGAAGCAATAAGTAACTGCACTTATTTAACTGATGAGCCTAATTCTTAGTTACCATTAGCCCTCGGTATATTAATCTGTGATTGCAAACCCACTAAGAAAAATTACGTTTTTCAGTCCCCTTTCTGTCAAGAGTTTAGTTTCCTTTTATGTCAATGGTCAATTCCTTCTTTCTTCCAGTCGATGGAAATTCTCTTTGAATTCTGGCATACCATTAATCCTACTCTGAGTCTTAGTTATATCTTTATTTCAGGGTACCTGGGTAAAAGTTTTTGAAAGAATGCCACAGGAAGGGCTTTAAGCCAAATGCCATTTTAACTTAGAAATTTAATTGACTTTGTTGTTCTCTGATAAAATAATATCATTTATGTTTTTAAGCTTCTTTGCTATAATGAGTAGTAGCAATGTCACTTCAAAGTTATGAAGCTTATGACTGGGACATGTTTAAAATAATTTATTTTTAGTAGAGTTAAACTGCATTTTGTTTTTCATATTTTCACATCATTAGAAATCAAATATTTATAAAGAGCATCCTCATGCAACATCCTTCTATTTCTGGAAAATAGGTTATTTTTTTTTTCCTTAAAATCCCAAGATGAGATTTCACTCTCATGCCATCTGGCAAGATAATAAGAGAACATCTAAAATCAATACTTTAATATGATCCTGGCTAAAAACTATCCTCAATAAGAATTAATGTCATATGGCTAAAGCTTAAGAAAATAAAAAAGGATTGTTACTTTTTTAAAAATGTACATTCAAAGAAAAGAACTTGGGGTGGGTAAAGAAAGGAAAACAAACTATAAACAGTTTGTGATTTTTTTTAACTAATAGAAAAATTGCGGATTGCATAGAATGAAAATATTTTTAGAAAAACCTGTTCCAAATATATTTTATGCTTAGTTTGCAAAGTTGCAGTTTTTAAATAAAATAATAATGCACTATTTTAATTAATAATAATGAAGTAAATGACAAAATAAAAACAGAGGTGGGGAACAAAGACAATAGAAATTACAATAACAATTCTGTATTTTTTCTGCTCCACTTGATCATATATTTTAAAATAAAATTAGAGATTGAGCACAAATGAAATAAATTTATGGACATGAACAACAGTGTGGTGACTGCAGAAGTGGAGGTGGAGCGGGTATGGGGTACAGTGGTGATGGACTGAGAATGTCAATGACTTGCTGTTTATTCAAAACTTGCTATAGCAAGTGAGTCAGCTATCACTCATTAATTTGGCAGAGATTCAAAAGCAGGCAGAGAATGGGGAAGCTTTATAGTGAGAAAAAGAGAATACTTCAGGTATGTCCTGACTGGACTCTGTTGGCATGGAGAAACTGGAGGCAAGCTAAATAGAAGCAGGACATTCTGTGATTGATTAGGGTTGCAGAATTGGCTTTCTACAGATGGTCCTAAGTTAGAGGCGCTGTCAGTTAGAAATCAAGGTCCAGTTGTTTGGGGCCAAATTATATAGGGGTTATTGTTTAGCTTCTTGGACGGACAGGTTAATAGGTCTGTCCTCCTGATCTGGTTACTGTAGATAGTAGGTTGGCTTCCTGGGCTGGGTACTGAAGATTATGGGTCAGAGATATAGATAGATATAAATTAGATATAGACATAGATATCTGATTATTGTCCTTTTATACATTAAATCTTTTAGTACTATAAAGATTAAGTCTGAGTCAAAAGTGTCCTGATTTGTGCATCACAAAATAATTCAATAATGCCCTGGTGCCCTAACTGGTTTGGCTCAGTGGATAGAGCGTCGGCCTGTGGACTGAAGGGTCCAAGGTTCGATTCCAGTCAAGGGCATGTACCCTGGTTGCGGGCACATCCCCAGTAGGGGGTGTGCAGAAGGCAGCTGATTAATGTTTCTCTCTCATCAATGTTTCTAACTCTCTATCCCTCTCCCTTCCTCTCTGTAAAAAATCAATAAAATATATTAAAAAAAAATAATGCCCTGGTCACATCTGGCATTTTGGCATGGTGTTTATGGTATTCATTTGTTGTGATTACATTCTCATTGCAAACAAACACTATCTCTTATATCTAACTTTTATAATCATAATATTATAAAATATTTCTGATGGAGCACAAACACCAAATATAAAAGGCTCAAATCCACGTTCTTGGGTCTATTTCCTATTCTTTCATGTGTAACTGGACCATTAATGCTATTTTTCTTTATGCAAATGACTGGGAGAGAAAAGAACTGGGACTCTGAATTCATAATTTTGATTTAAACACATTATATTTTGATATTTAATAAGCACTGAAATGAAGATGCATGGTAATTTTGAACATGGAAGAGCCTGGATATCTTTTAAAATACATGAACCTGAATTGGATCACATTAGGAAAGATTACACAGAGGACCAAGGTGTGAAGTTAGTCAACATTTAGCAGTTTGGTTATAATTGTCCTGGCCTGGTGACTTCTTTAGTTGGAGCATCCTCCCATGCACCAAAAGTTTGAGGGTTTGATTCCCACTCCGGGCACATAACTAGGTTGTGGGTTTATCCCCTGTTCACGGCATGTATGGGAGGCAACTGCTCAATGCTTCTCTCTGTCATCGATCTTTCTGTCTCGCTCCTTCCTCTATTTCTAAGAAGATTAAAAAAAGAAAAGTTTGGTTGAGGAATAGGCTTATTTAAAAAGAGAGGAGAGATTGGTGGAAAAGCACTGTGCCCTCTCTGTATTGCTTGAATTCACCTGTGAAGTAAAGGGATCCCTTGTTTGAATCAAACATTTCAATGGGTCTTCTCTGTTCAAAGTTAAAATCAATGTCCTATTCAGGAATGTTCAATAGGGTTCTAACTGCTCTACATAATAATGTACAAAGATGTCTTTATTGTGCATGGTAATAGGTAACATCTTTCAAAAGTGATTGCCTTTAGGAGCTTTTCCCCCTTGATAGAGATTTGTACTTTGCTGCCTGTGTAAATTACTATTAGAAGCAATTGTATTCTCTCCTGGAGATTAGGAGCAGATCCCCAGGAAATGGGGCTTATCTTCAACGCATATTATTGGGGCACATAGGAGTTGACTAGATTGGTAATGTCAAATCACTTTGGACTTTTTTGCTGTATTTCGTATATGACACTCCAGCTTGAGTAACTCAGGCTTTGCAAAATGAACTATTGTTCACATTCTCTTTTAGTGAGGTTCCTCCCCACTCCGCTCCCAAAGGAATGACCATTGCACCTGATAAGACATAATTACAATTTGATCCTATAAGGCTTTAATGGGAGACGTATTGGTAATGATGTAGTATATAAAAAGGAACTGCAAACAGATTTAGGGCTTTGGGGAAAGTTTCTCAGAGGAACTGACTTCCAGACTGAGGGTTTAGTTTAACATAAGAAAAAGAGGTGGGTGAAGACATTGCAGGCAGCATTCCTAACAGAGATAAAAGTACATACAAAATTACTCCAGCAAGTGTGATTATAGGGCCATGCAAATGAGAAAAGGTAAGAACAGTAAATCCAGATCACAGAATTGGAAAATATAGTACAAAATTGCAGCTGTTAGCTGAGCAGAGCTAATATCAGAATCTCTGTAGGGGTGTGGCACACCGAATTTAAGAATTCAAATTTCTCAGAAGTTTGTTTATTTTTGATAATAATGTTTAAATTACCTTGATACATGAAATAACTTCAGAAACTATGATAATTTTGTTTGTTGAAATGTGTACATGGTATCAAATAAGACAAATTGGAATATACACTGAGTGGCCAGATTATTATGACCACACCATCAGTATTTCATTGACACTTCCCAAAATACTGAATATTGAAAACTTCCTAAGCAAATACTCTCATGGTTTTATTATTATTATTATTATTATTATTTGCATAACTAATTCACTTCATTGTACTGATGGGGTGGTCATAATAATCTGGCCAGTCATAATAATCTGGCCACTCAGTGTAAATTAGGAAAAGATTACTACAAGGGAGGGCAGGGTGTGTGTGTGTATGTTGCGGGGCAGGGGGGGCGTGGGGGGAGGGAGGGGCGGGGGGGAGGGGAACGGATAATACAACGGGGAGAATGCCTTCACTATGATATCTGCAAGCATTTAAAACATAAGACAAAGGGGTGTTTTGTTTTGTTTTGTTTTAATAGGGAGAAGTGAACAAAGTAGAAAGAAGAATTGCAGGGAAGTGGGATGAAAGGATGCTGATCAGGGAATGTTTTCCCCTGAGGTTACTCTATTGTAGGGGCTGTAAAATAGGGGTTGTCTGTGGGCTCTGTGCTAGGAGCAGGGGAGTCAAAGTTCAGGAACCTGGAGGAAAGAGAGAGAAGCTTAAGGAAAGTTTGGTCAAGTCAAGGTAGCAGGTGTTTTATCCAGATGGGTCAGCAGGTCCATACAGTTCAACTGATCATTTACAAGGCAAATAAATGATGGTAATTTGGAGGGTCTGTGTTTAGTCTAATCATAGGTAAACAAGGGAGTATTCTTGGACCTTGCCTAAGTCATATGTGGAAGAATGGTTTCTCCTGTAAACAATTTCTAAGAAACAACAAGAGGGATTTTTTTTTAATTGTAATGTTTTCCAGGATCAGAGGACTGGGAGTAAAGTTCAACATTGTCATTGTCATGCTGGATGGAACAGGGAGGAGACTAACAAAGGTGAACCATGAAAATAGAGTCTTACAAGGGCCAAAACTGGAAACTGCTACATTTAGGTGACAGATCAAGGCTATGAATTTCAGAGAAATAATAGATTAAGTAGACAGAATAACTCACGGCATCACAGACAAATTCACAGGTAGCGTGGGACTCTATAATACCAAAAGCATAATTCTACAAAATGAAAAGAATTGTTTGGAAATGTAACCCTTCCAAACAATAAAATAGTGTTTAGCAGGAGAACAAAGATGAAGTTTAGGATTTCATAGATAAAACAAACACGGTTTATAAAAAGAAGCAATGTAAGGCCATGCAAATGGTTTTCTGAATGAAGACACCTGTGTTGAATGTGTTATCTAATTAGACATTGCATTTGTCATGTGTGTCTGTCAGAGGAGACTAGGCATAAACTGAGGTAGCACACAACCTCAGTATCTCCGTAACTTAAAATAATAAACTCTTATTTCCTGTTCGTGTTGCATCTATTATTGTTTAGGAGGGAGGCTCTGTTCATATATCCACTCAGGTTACACAAGCTAATGGAGCAGCAGACATTAACCAAATTTTGTGGTTAGTGTGTAAGAGAAATATTCCAGCTAAAAAGTGACCAAAATCACGTAATTGTATAAGTTGTGGATTTTCAAATGGCCCCACCACACTTAAGAGAACCAGAAGAAAGGAAGATGGTAATATTTGGTGAACAGCTTGAACATCTACTGGAGTGCACCCAATTTTCAGCTTACTCGCCTTCCTGCTGTCAGAATATAAGCAGACACTTTCTAAATAAGAGAAGCCAGTTCTGTCTTAGGGCATCAAGCTCAAAGCCCAGGATCTCTTTATAACATGTGAGTGTGACTGTTTCAAGAGGTGGTGTTCAGAAGTCTCTAACTTAAATTAGAATGTGGCTTATTTTGAACTAAAGACCTTTGCAAAATAACAAGTATTTTGCCAGAATAAGTATTAAGTGCCAGGAAAGAATTCAGAACTGGTAATCTCATATATAACTGGTCAATATATAACATTATGGAAAAGAAAGTATTTTCTTATGAAGTTAAACATATACTTACTCTGCATCCCATCCATCTCATGCCTAGATATTTATTCAAGGGAAATTAAATCTATGTCCACACAGATTCCTACATGTATATGTATCCCTTCTGACAACCTAGGTATGAATTTATAATGAGAAAATCAGTTCAGCACTTTTTAGCTAAATTGCTAAAAGTTAGGCATACTCTACCTAATTTACAGAAATATTATATATGTATTATATATTTTTTTAAATAGAACACTTTCAAACACTTTCTAATTTCAGGCCAATTATTCTTCAATTCATTTAATGCCTTTCAACAAAACATTTGATTGATTTTATTCAAATCACCAACAACGAGAAACAACCTAAATGTCCCTCACCTGAGAAATGGATAAAAAAATGGGAGGACATCCTTAATGAAATTCTACTAAGCAATAGAAAGGAACAAGCTATTGATACACAAAATACATGATCCATAGTCAGATATTGTAGGTGTTTTTCAAAAAAGGTAAGAATGACCTTCAAATCTCATCATGGGATTCAAAGATATTTTTAAGACAATATCTGAAAATGGAGTTGTATAACTTCAATTAATATAAAGCATCGCAATATACTCAACACTGTATAACTCTTTGTGATTCTTTAAGTCAGTGGTCAGCAAACCGCAGCTCGCAAGCCACATGCGGCTCTTTGGCCCCTTGAGTGTGGCTCTTCCACAAAATACCATGGCCTGGACGAGTCTATTTTGAAGAAGTGGCATTAGAAGAAGTTTAAGTTTAAAAAATTTGGCTCTCAAAAGAAATTTCAATCATTGTACTGTTGATATTTGGCTCTGTTGACTAATGAGTTTGCCGACCACTGCTTTAAGTTCCAGATTTAACAAAAAATAGGTCATAAAATATTCAGAATTCTTCAGAACAGAAAATGCTCTCCTCTTATAAAATGGACTGCAGTGGTCAAAAGGAGCTAACTCAAATAGAAAATTCATATTCATTTGGAAACCATTATAAATCTAATGTAAGGATATTTCTCAATTAAAAGATTGATAAGCATTCCACTTTAAATCAGTCTCTTATTTATTTGGGTAGTGTAAGTGGGTACCCCAGATATATTCTCTCTATAACATTAAACATTAGTATAGCTTAACGTACAAAGTAAGCACCCTAGCCATGATACATTTTAGAAGAGACTGATACTCATGGTTAGTATCTCCAATTACCATCCAGAATATAAGTAACAGCCACAATGTATACTATCTGCCCTTAAAGACTCCTAAATATATTCCCTTTTATACATAGACTTACTGGTATCCAGTACAATAGGAGACAGAAACATCCAGTGTCTTCCAGGTACCAGTACAAGAGGGATTGACATAATCTAATGTAATCTATAACATCTCTAGCCAGCAAATTTACTCTCTATTTTTAAAATGTAGAAACTGAGGTTTATGGAGTTTATCTTATCCAAAGTCACATAGCTAATAAATATTAGAGCTTAAAATCTACATGGTATTTTTGCACATATCTCAGAGACCATCTCTCTCCAGCTTGCAGACTCTGAAGAATATCTGCATAATGTCTCAACCAATCATTTTTTTTTTTAAATTTCATGTAATCCAGCGGGGAAGAGCAGCTCAATGCGATGGTAGAACCTTCTGACAGACAAGCTAGGTATGAATCTCTAATGAGAAAATCAGTTTAGCTAAAATTTAATTTTAGGTAAAATTTAGGCAAACCCTAACTAATCGACAAAAATATTATACATGTAATATATGTATTTTTCAAAATGGAACACTTTCAAATACTTTCTAATTTTAAGCTAACTATTCTTCAATTCATTGGATGCATGTCAAGAAAAAGAGTAATTAGGAGTAATTAAGACTAAAACTACTTTGCTTAATTTTAAAGAGTATTCTATTTTTTTAAATCTTATCTCACCACATATTGCTGAGGTCTGTCTCTTTCATAGTCAGAGACTGAAATGTCTGCCAAGACAAAAAAGGAGAGAGATTACAGAAAGAAAAAAGTCTTTATAGTCTTATAAACAGTATTTATAAGCCTGAATTTAAACAGGCTTATTAATTAATTTCCATTCCTACAATGGAGTAATTACCTTGTAGGAATGGAAAGGAGTAATAAAATATGTCAAGTGATAACTCTAAGCTATTCTCCTTTTAAGAGTTTATATAGTCTGGTTTAGCTAGTTGATTTTTTAAAATGTAACTGTTCGCAATTGAGGTCTGAATTAGCCTCTACTTGCAGACTCAAGGCCATTTAAGAAGGCTGTTTGGAAATGAGGTTTAGTAAGATATCTGCTGTCTCTAGGTTCACCACATGGTTGGGATATTTTCACTTACCATGCTTACATTTACCTCTTTTTTTTAAACTAACAAAAATGACAGGTGAGATTCCAGCATAGCTATAAATGATCCTCTTCCCATAATGGTCACAACTTTTACATTGAAACAATATTTGGTGAGAATTATGTACCAGGAACTGTAACAATTGTGCTAACTACATTCTTTAATGTATATATAAAGTTTATAGGTATGTGATATTTTAAAAATAGGGATTTATTGTTTTGACTTTAAACATTTAAAAAATGAAGTTTTACAACAGGCATTTGAAAAGTGGTTATTCCAGGTTGTTATTGATATGGGTCAAATACTTTCTTATAACAAATTTCCCATAACCTCTCTGTGATCTATGTTATAGTCCCTGGGCTCTAAACATACAAGTGAAGAAATGCAAGTATGTGTGTTTTAGTGCAATCGTTCCAGTATGTTGGGAAATGGAGTGGCGTGTTTAAAGTATTTCAGCACTTTAAGTACTGTCCAGAGAATTGTAAATAGATAATATTTGCTTTATGAGGTTTCTGTGGACTATGTGTACCTTGTCAGAAGAGGTACACAGTGTTCTGCAGTAATTCTTCTGAGCATTGCTACACTGACTAGTTGATCTGAAAACTGGTCTTAATCATTCTCTTGATCACTTATTTCTTCTTCTTCATGAAAGGCCATACCATTCCCAGTCAAATTCTGAGTGCCATTTGGAGTAGCTAGGTGGCACCAAATATAGGATTTGAAAACTTGAATTGCATGTTGGGAGGAAAACTTTATGAAAATGTATCTCCTCTTGGAACCTAAGGTAGGTCCCCAGCAATTTGTGATATACTTCCATGTATGCTATGTCATCTTTATCAAGACTTCTTCCAATGCAGCACTTCAACCAAAGGAACATGTGATATGTGTGAGCCAGTTAATCGAGGAGGAGAAAAGTCCATTTGGAATGGCAGCTAAAATATTTTGAGAGAGCCCTGGCCAGGTGGCTCAGTTGGGTGAAGTGATGTGGGTTCCATTTCTGGTCAGGGCACATACCTAGGTTTCCCATTGGATCCCTGTTTGGGACACGTACGGGATGCAAGCGATCCATGTTTCTCCCTCACATAGAGGGTTATTTCTCTCTCTCCCTCCCTCTCTCTTTAAAAATCAATGAAAATATATTCTCAGGGGGGAGAGAGAGAGAGAGAGAGAGGGAGAGAGAGAGAGAGAGAGAGAGAGAGAGAGAGAGAGAGAGAGAGAGAAGGAGGGAGAGATGGAATACAGTTATCAGGTTGCTGATAATGCTGGGCATGCCCACAACTTCAGAATCGTCTATTTTAATTTTATTAATTATATCCAGTAATCTGGCAATGAAGTGTGCTAAATAATCAATTTGGAATCTTACTTGGGGGAAGACAGATCCATGAAGAGAAGCTAAGTGGTCAAGACAGTGAAGAGAATCTTGTGCCATATATGAATCTTCTCTGATTTTTTTCATGCACCGTAAGGAGAAATGTCTCCTACCAGGACCCTGTCGGTTTTAACTGCATATTTTGTGAAGATTCAAACACAGATATATAATGTCTGCCCAAATTTGGAAGAAGTTCCAGCTAAATACCTAATTGGCAAGGACAAGGTAATGCTGAAATACCAAAGATGTCTGAGCATTGTGGTTTTCCCTCCTGAGGAACTCCTGCAGAACGTAAAAAAGTTAACATAAACATTTGATAAAGATCTTCTTCCTGGAATTCGCTTTTGCAATTACAATGGCTTTCCATACTCAGTCCAATGTTGCTAGTTTCACTTGAACTTGAGTAGTCACTCAATAGTGCAGTTAGCACAGGCCACAATTTGCACAGACTTGTCACTATGTACTTATCAACTGGCTAACTTCATGAGGAACGCTCTTGCAGTCAACTGATCTATCTAATGATCTCTGTTTTAAAATTACTGCTGCTGCTCATAGAACCTGTTCCTGAACATAGTTTTGGAGGGTTAGCTTTTGTAAGACATAGGTTAAAAGGTATGTTTGCAGTGATTCAATGCTACTTTTTGTAAGAGAATCCCTCTTGGAAAACTGTTTCCGTTATGGCTATGCCAGTTTGAAAGAGAGCATAGTCCCTTTACTAGTTTCTGTTTTTTGTTGTTTGTTTGAATTCAGTGACCTTGCTCTCGCACTAACAAAGCGGTTAGTTCCTCTCAGTAGACACTTCAGACAGGTAGGTGGCAGTTCATCACCCATCACAATTTTCCCAAATGTCCCTCACCCCTCTTCAACCTTTATTCCAAAGCATGAAGTACCAAAATATAATTGCAAACTGCAAATGGTGATTTTGTTTTACTTCCTCCATGATAAGTATGTGGGCTGCCGTTGTTCATTATTGTCCTTGGAAGCTGGAGCCCTCTAACCCTGGGCCACCCTCCCAGCTGAGTGATCACTTCCTGCCCCTCCGGCAGCCCTGAGGGTCTCCAATGACTTATTGTGTCCTGTGCGGTGGAAGCGGCCTCTAGGCCGGCCAATCGCAGCGGCAGCACCTGACAGAGCCTCACATACGCCAGTTCGTGCGTGCCTGCATGCGTGCATGCGTGCTGTGCGTGCATGTGTGCTGTGCGTGCGTGCGTGCGTAAGTTCCCTTAGCAGTACACGCTGTGTGGCGGCCTCCCCTCCTGGAAGCTAGGGAGGCTGGACGGCTAGAAGGAGACAAGCACCTGCCAGCCGCCTCGCTGGAGAACCGGGAGTCTCAATCCAGCTTGGGGAGAGGCCCCGGTCATTGGCCAACATCATGGCCGGTATGTACTCATTTAATTCTGTTTATTTCTCAGGAAATTGAAACTGGTAGATGAAATCACGTGCTTTGGGATAGTACGTGTTAGAATTCACACCTGACATATGCTTGACTTCAGCACCTGAGCTCCTTGACTGTTTTGTTTCCCAAAGACAACCCACGTCATCTGTGGACACATTTTAACGTAACGTAAGAGTTTGAAAACGACCCTCAAATGTCTTTCTTACATGGCACCATGTTTTCCAAATGTGTTAAGTCTCTAATTTCACAGATGTCAGATATTTTAAAGATTAGCACTCGATACTTAATTCATTAATTTGATGAATGAATCACTTGCAGTCCCATGATTTTACTGATGAGGCAACTTGTAGCTATAGAGCAATTAAAATTATATTCCACATTCACACAGTACATTATGGAAGTCAATTTCAGAACCTAAGTTTCTTGCCTCAACTGGCTCTATTCCAGTTAACTTTTACCAATAAACAGCAACAGTAATGCCATAAGTACAGCCAAATCACTTGGTATTTGCTTTTCTCTAAATGGCTTATTTCACTTAGCATAATACTTTCGGGGTCCATCCATTGCTATTGCAAAAGGTAACTTTTCCTTCTTTTTTATGAGTAAGTAGTAGTCCATGGTATAAATGTAACCACAGCTTTTGTAGCCACTCATCTTCTGATGTGCACTTGGGCTGCTTCCACATGTTGGCTATTGTAAGTGATGCAGCAATGAACATAGGCGTGCATACATTCTTTCCGATTAGTGTTTCGGGTTTCTTCAGATATATTCCCAGAACTGGATATACTGGTTTTTCAGCACCTAAAATTCCTCTCAATGGAAGTATAATATTGTAGATATCATCTGGGACAATTTACCTGCTGGTATTTTTTTTTTATAGAACATTTCAGAAGAAACTTCATGATCTTTAAAAGTTTAGTTTTCTCAGACTCTGTGAGATTATGTATTTAGTAAAGTATTTCATTCTTCTTTAAATATGATACACACTTGGCATTGTCAGGATATGAGCTGATAAAATTGCTTATATGCATGAAAAAGTAATTTAAGTTGAAAAAGTATATCTTTAGTTAAAATTTAAAATAAGACAAAAAGCAGAAAGAAGCAGAGATGAAAAACTGAACTGTACAGATGAGAAAATATTTAATTTGTAGATAATGGATTAAAGGAAAAACAATGATAAAAAAACTGTAAGAAGGAGATTTAAAATAATTCTTAACTGGACTTTTTAATGCATTTTTAAAATCTATATTTAATTTGGGTTACATAAAACTAAACTTGGAATTTTCTTTAAGTTACAACATTATGGAACTTAAGACAAAATATCAAGTGAAATGTTTTGAAACATATTTCTAAGAGAAATAGCAAGTTATGAGCAAGAATTAAAGATTCTGATTACTCTTTTGTAATAATTTATATCAATAAATAAAAATAGCCTTACTTAAATATATTTCATATGTTATTCATGTATTTTAGAATTGTATTAATATGAAATATCATAATAATAAAAGGCCAAGAGGTGTCACGAACAAAACGACCAAAGGACCGGTCGCCATGAGGTGGCATTGACCACCTCAGCCCAGGTCTGGTGAGTGGTGGCGGTGGCCGGAGCGAAGCAGCCTGGGTCCCAAGTGCCTGGCAGTAGCTGGACAAAGCAGCCTGGGTCCTGGGTGCTGGAGGGAAACCGGTGCCGGCAGCCAGGGGAAGGAAGGCCTATTCTTGCACGAATCTTCGTGCATCAGGCCTCTAGTTCTTATTATAAAAAATGTGCATAGTTTTGTTTCCTTGAATGTTATATTGTTTAGCATTCATGCTTAACCAAAATTTGATATTTTACTTAGATTTTTACTTGAAATAAATTATTTGGGAAAATAAATTTAATTATAAAAGGCAATTTTAGCCTGGCCAGATGTGGCTCAGTGATTGAACATCCATCTATGAACAAGGAGGTCACGGTTTGATTCCTGGTCAGGGCACATACCGGGTTGTGGGCTCTATTCCTAGTGGGGGGCATGCAGGAGGCTGCTGATCAATGATTCTCCAATCATTGATGTTTCTGTCTCTCTCACCCTCTCCCTTATTTTCTGAGATCAATAAAAATATATATTTTTAAAAAGGCCATTTTATCTCCTTAAATTTATTCCTAGGTATCTTAATTTTTTTGGTACAATGGTAAATGGGATTTTCTTTTTTTTTTAAGTCTTCTTTCTGTAAGTTCACTATTGGTGTATAGAAATGCCATAGATTTCTTTTTTTTTCTTAAATAAATCTTTATTGTTCAGATTATTACAGATGTTCTTCTTTTTTCCCCCATAGCTTCCCCCCACTGATTTCCCCCCATGCCCTTACCCCCCGCCACTGTCCTCATCCATAGGAGTAAGATTTTTGTCCAATCTCTCCCTGCACCCCTCACACCCCCTTCCCCCCAAGAATTGTCAGTCCACTCCCTTTCTACTCCCCTGATTCTATTATATTAATCAGTTTATTCTGTTCACCAGGTTTTTTATTGACTTGATTTTTAGATTCACTTGTTGATAGATATGTATTTGTTGTCACTTTGTTGTTCATAATTTTTATCTTTACCTTTTTCTTCTTCTTCCTCTTCTTAAAGAATACCCTTCAGCATTTCTTATTAATCCTGGTTTGGTGGTGATGAACTCTTTTAGTTTTTTTCTTGTCTGTGAAGCTCTTTATCTGACCTTCAATTCTAGCTTTGCTGGGTAGAGTAATCTTAGTTGTAGGTTCTTGCTGTTCATCACTTTGAATATTTCTTGCCACTCCCTTCTGGCCTGCATAGTTTCTGTTGAGAAATGAGCTGACAGTCATATGGGTACTCCGTTGTAGGTAACTAACTGTTTTTCTTTTGCTGCTTTCAAGATT
Source organism: Corynorhinus townsendii (assembly GCA_026230045.1). Taxonomy (NCBI): domain Eukaryota; kingdom Metazoa; phylum Chordata; class Mammalia; order Chiroptera; family Vespertilionidae; genus Corynorhinus; species Corynorhinus townsendii. The sequence continues at coordinate 125,473,729 of JAPDVU010000006.1, forward strand.
CTCTCTTTGTCTTTTGCCCTTGGCATTTTCATTATGATGTGTCTTGGTGTGGTCCTCTTTGGATTCCTTTTGTTTGGGGTTCTGTGTGCTTCCTGAACTTGTAAGTCTATTTCTTTCACCAGGTAGGGAAAGTTTTCTGTCATTATTTCTTCTAATAGGTTTTCAATATTTTGCTCTCTCTCTTCTTCTGGATTCGGAAGTTGGTATGCTTGAAGTTGTCCCAGAGGCTCCTTACACTATCTTCATATTTTTGGATTCTTTTTTCTTTTTGTTTTTCTGGTTGGGTGTTTTTTGCTTCCTCATATTTCAAATCTTTGGTTTGATTGTTGGGGTCCTCTAGTCTACTGTTGGATTTCTGCATATTATTCTTTATTTCAGACAGTGTTTGCTTAATTTCTGACTGGTCCTTTTCCATTTGTTTGGCATTCTCATTAAGATCTTTAAAGGTCTCACTAAGTTCCTTGGAGGTCTCACTAAGTTTCTCAGCGGTTTCTAGAAGATTCTTGAGTAACCTTATAACTGTGGTTTTGAATTCTATATTCAGTAGTTTGCTTTCCTCCATTTCTTTCATTTGTGACATGTTTCTTTGTCTCCACATTTTGGCTGCTTCCCTGTGTTGATGGAGTGGCTTTGTGTGGTAGGTGACCTATAGGGGCCAGTGGCTCAGCCTCCCCAGTCACTTGAGGTGGACACTCTTGGTACACTCCTTTGTGGGCTGGGTGCACAATCTTGTTGTAGTTAAGCTTTGATTGCTGTTAGTACACTGGGAGGAATTGACTTCCAGGCCAATTGGCTGTGAGGGTCAGCTGTGTCTATAATGGAAGAACTTCTGTGCTGGAGACACCCTTATGGGGCAGGACTTGCTTCAGTGGTGCTTTGGTGCTCACTGAGTCTGCCTCTTGAGTGTGTCCCTTATGTATGTGAGGAGTTGAAATCTGGTGTCGTTTAACACTGACCACTAGGTACACTGGCTCCTGGATCTCCAAGGATGTGCAAGTCAACCACTGTTTGAGGCCACCCAGCAGGAGCTATAGTGAGATTTCTCCTCTTTGTTTGGGGTTTGGAAGTTTTGGAGCCCTCTGCCCCAGCTGCAATTTGTTAGGTTAAGCTGCGAAAGGGCAGGCCATTCATATGCAAAAGCTGCTGCACACAGTTTGGGTGGGTTTGTAAATTGGATGGGGTGGGGTCTCAGGGACTCACCAGGGTGTAGCAAACAGCGATGGCTGCCAGTCAGCCATCTCTGCATCTCAGCGGCGTTTCCGTGTCCCCACATCCTGTGCCCCAGTGCAGTAAACAAATGATTCCTGTGCACACCTCTGCAAGAAACCCACCCTCACTTTCCGACCCGATGCCAGACAGTCCAGTGTCTCCCTGAAGGACCCTGGGTCCCCAGAGTCTCACCAGAAACTGGAGTTCAGAGCAGTTGGGAGCTTGTATCTCCCTTTCAATTGAAAAAAAAACAGTGCACCCAGTCGCCAGCCCGATTCGCACGCCTCCATACCTCTTCTTTTCTGTGCCTCTCCACCTCTTACCCAGTCTCAATGAGCTTTTTTCTTTCCTTCTAGTTGTAGAACTTCTACTCAGCCAGCTTTCCCATGGTTCTGAGTGATAGTCATTTTGTTGTTTAGTTGTATTTTTGGTGTGGTTGTGAGAGGCAGCACATACAGGTTTATACCTTATTCCGCCATCTTGGTTTCTCCCCACCATGTATTTCTTGACATTAATTTTGTATCCTGCTACATTGCCAAATTTGTTTATTAATTCTAATAATTTTTGATGGAATCTTTAGGGTTTTCTATTTACAGTATCATATCATCTGCGAAGAATGACAGTTTTATGTCTTTTCCAATTTGGATACCTTTATTTCTTCTTCTTGTCTAATTGCTATGGCTAGCACTTCCAGAACTATGTCGAACAGGAGTGGTGAAAGTGGGCATCCCTGTCTCATTCCTGTTCTTAGGGGACAGAGAAGCAACGATCAGACCATCAAACCTCAGAGGGAAGGTAGGAGAGGGTGGGGGTAGGGGAAGAGATCAACCAAAGGACTTGTATGCATGCATATAAGCCTAAACAATGGACACAGACACCAGGGGGGTGAGGGGCATGGGCATGAGTGGGAGGGTGGGTGGGCAATGGGAGATAAGGACACATATGTAATATCTTAATCAATAAAGAAAAAAAATAAAAAGGCTATTTTAAAAACTATCTGGAGCCCTGGCTTATGTGGTTCAGTTGGTTGAGCATCAGTCCTTCTCATGTACCCAGAGCTCGCTGGTTCAATGCTGGTTAAGACACATGCCCTGTTTCTGGCTCCATCCCCATCAGGTGCGTGCAGGAGGGAGCTGATGGATGTTTCTCTCTCTCTTTTCCTCTCCCTTCCTCTGTCTCTAATATCAATAAAAACATACATAGAGAGGGGGAAAAAGCCTAACTGGAGTGCTAAAAGGAGTTTAATATGTTAGGTATCTCATATTTTTACAACATTTTAAAGATTGGGTGCTGCTAAAATAACATTTAGAAAATGTGTCTCTAAATAAAATAATAATATATATTAAGGAACATCATCTAAACTCCAATGGCATGCAAATATTTCACTTATTTTCTTCGAATTAGTAGTCTATGTGTGTCTTTTGTGGAAAACTTGTTTGTTTATATCTAATCTGATCATCCTACATATGTAGTTATGTATCTTGTTTTCTTTAACAAACATTTCTCTTTACATCAGCAAAAATTTCTTTACTAATTTATATTTCTTCCAAATATCATCGTAAGATTCTGAATTCAAATATCCACATATAAGGAATTTTTATGGGTCAGCAAACAAAAACCACACTTGATAAAGCCAATGTAAAGAAAATCATTAGCTTATGACTTTCATAATAAGCACAAGAAGTATTGTTATTGTCCTTTATGGTGTCAACCTCATTCACTGGTTCTCTGATTGATTCACCAACTTTTCACAGATGGCCTGTGACTATGATGCCCGCGTACCTAATATATATATATATATATATATATATATATATATATACACACACACATATATATACACATATATATGTATATATATATATCATGAACTTAAATGTAAAACTAGAAAATATTCAGGAAAAAGTGTGAGAAAAACTTAGGTACCTGGGGCAGGTAAAAAGTTTTTAGACTTAATATTAAAAGCACGATTTATAAAAGAAATAATTGGGATAATTTTATATTATCAAAATAAAACATTTTCAGTGTAAGACCCTGTTAAGAGCATAAAAAGACATGCTACACACTAGAGGAAAATATTTGCAAACCACTTATTCAACAAAGGGTAGTATCAAAAGTATATCAAAAATGAGTTTGAGAGTTTCCTTTTCCACTCATGGTTAGGACCACTCCTAAGAGAGAGTCAAAGTTGCTTATTTCTGAGTAATCCTGATTTACAGAATGGAAACATGTATATATTATGTTTGCACTATTTCATTCTAGGTTATATGGTTATTAGTATGCCCCTATAGTTTGAAGCGGAGGCAGGGGAAGGCCTCTAACAGAAGGTGTGATAAGCCTATTCTTATAACTCACTTGTAACTTCAAGCCATTCTAGGGACTGTTTCATATATACTATTGCCACATAATGTTGAAGTTCTTCTTGTTTCCCAGACTTATGGTTAGGCACATCAAAAAGCACTTGAGAGCATGATCCTTTAGCTACTTAGTGTTCTAAGTGTACATATTCAATTGCTCTGAAAGGCAAGTGTACTTTTCACTTAAAAAAAATAGAATACTTATTGTTAAAGAGATATTCAAAATCCAAGTCTCAGGAGTACCTGCTGATTCTCTTAGTGTGTTCTATGTGATATGGATCTGCCATCAACACTTGCAGCAGTATTAGGTCTGTTAGATCATGAAAAGTGATAGGGCTGCTGGCTTTTCAATATTGAGCAGCTCAGCTGCTTTCTCTGAACTCCAGGAAATGGCAAAATATTTTCAAATAATAGAGTATATGTTAAGAGTAGGATTACTTTTTTTTTTTTGTATGGAGGAGGGAAAATTCAGACTTGCTATGATTAGCAGAATTCCCACAAGTTGTGTGTGTGTCCTATATAATCCCTGATATTGTTGATTAAAATTGTGAGAATAACATTTTATTACTATGCTGTAGTAAAAGGGAGGGCCTGACCTAATGAGGAGGGCCATTTAAAGTGGAGAGATTTTCCCAGCTGAATACAGAGAAAGTTTGAGGCATGCTTGCTGGCTGGCCTGAAGGACCGCAAGAGGTTGTGACCTGCTGATGGAAGCCATGTGGCAAAGAGGTGCAGGTGGCTTCTATGATCTAATAACAGTAACTGACATCTAGCAAGAAAACAGGAATATCAATCATACAGCTGCAAGGAGATGACTCTTTTTAAAACCAGTGAGCTTGGAAGAAGATTCTGAGTCTCTGATGAGAATCATAGCACTGTTCAGACACCTTCATTTCATCCGGGTGAGATCTCATGTAGAAGTTCCAGAAAAGCCTTTTGCAGACTTCTGACCCTTGGAAACTGCCAGATAATAAATGTGTATTGTTTTAAGCTTTTAAGTCTATAGTAATTTCTCATACAGCAAAGAAAATTAGTAAAAGTTCTTTGAACCACTGGCAGTATTTACATTTTCAAGAAAAATCTTTTTCTTTTTCTCTCATGTGTGTTTTTATTATGGCACAAAGTTAATTTGCTAATCTTTCCTGCACAATTAGTTATTCACAGTGAATAAGTATGCAGTTCAGCATCAGACTGCCTGGAACTAAATCCCTCTCAGCTCCTTCTTAGCTGTGACTGGGTACATGTTATTTAACAGCCCTATGACTCTCCTCAGTTATAAAATGAAGAACATATTAACAATATAATATCAATTCTTTCATAGGGTTGTGTGTTGAGAATTAACTGAGTATATTAACATATATAAACAAATATAAGTTGATGTTGCTAATATTGTTATTATAGCTTTAGATTCTCTCAACATGATATCAATAATATATTGGACAAATGTGGCATCCTTCAGGATTATGAATTAGATAATCTTTCTGAAAACTGCATCATGGCACAGAACTAAAGATGAAATGTCATAGAAGCAGAATATCTGAGAGGCAGTGAAAGCAAGCCACTCTGTTTTAATTTGTGTTCCATTGAAAATCCTTGTTCAATAGAAACATACTAATTGCCAAGACATATATTTGTGGCTTTAATAAGCAGAGTGCATCTGGATAACAGGCACAGTTGGACTTACTAAGATTACAGTAATTAATTGTTTTTCACATGTTCTTAGCAGTTTTATTTGTAATAACAAAACACTGGAAATAGTCAAAATGTCTTCAATAAGTTTAAATTCCAAATAAATCTGTGCGATGGAATACTTTTATAGCAATAGAAAGAAATGAATTACTGATATATACAACAACCTGAATGGACTTCAAGCATACTATACTTAGTGAAAAGTGTCAGTTGCAAAAGGTTACATCCAAAAACTATATGATTCAATTTATATAGCATTATCCAAATGACAAAACTAGACAAGGAGAATAGGTTAGCAGTTGCCAGGTTTTATGGAGAAGGGTGAGGTTGGGTGGAAGGTGAATACAAAGAAGTAGCATAAAGGAGTTTGTTAGTGGTGATTGACTAGTGATATATCTTGATTTTGGTCACTTTAGGCTTTGATTATTAAAGATTTATTACGCTTACAGTAATCAAAGTAGTCAAGAGAATAGATAGACTATGACTCATAGGGCTGACATCTTTAAAGTTTTTGAAGTTTACACAAATTTTAAACTCCCTCAGGAATAGAAAATAGGAATAAATTTTGATGTTACTATTATGAGTATCAGGTGTCTATACTATTATAAATTGACTAGACTCCAAAAGTCAAGCAGTCGCAGTTGGAATGCTGCTATGTACCAAATGTTCTGTCCCATTTACACACTAAGAAATTTATAAAAATGTCACATTGGATACAGAAACTCACTGCAATTAAATGTGGGACAAATTTTGTTAGAATTTAAATTATCACTAAAGGGGGGAGGATGGGGAACATGTGCAGTAGTGTGAACAATAAATAAAAAGATGGATATTAGTACCAGTCTTACAGGGTTGTTCTAAGAATCAACTTAAAACTATGCCTGTGGCATATTAAATGCTCAATAAATATTAACTATTTTATCATAAAAAAAGATATGGGATGGCATACTTTTCCAAATGGTCATTAATAATGACTTCAAAATTGTAGTTTAGATTAGTTAACTACATCCAAGAAGTGTTATCCCATAATAAACTTGTGTTATTTAAAAATATTCATATATTGTATGGTGTCTATAAAAATAAAGTATTAAAAATGAAAATCTCTTAAGAATGAAGCACATGCATAATGATAAAAACTTGTCATTAAAATGGAAATGATTTAGTTAATATCTTTAAATAATTTAAAGAAAAACACTTCAGTGATTAAAACCTATCTCTACACACAGTATGTAAGTATATGGTATAAGTCAAGATTTGTATATGTACATTAAGAGAACTATCTGGGTTTAAGTCTTTAATTGCTCTTGCAACTACAAATTAGAGATAGAATTATTTAACTGATTTTAATGTTTACTACCAAATATTTTATTCAAAAACAATCACAATTTTTAGCCCCTTAAGGGAAACTGAACTAGTTATCTAGTACTGAGAAGCAAATTATTACAAAATTTAACAGCTTAAAACAACAGCATTTATTATCTTGCACTGTGTGTGGACAAGGAATATGAGTGCAGCTTAGTTGGATACACTAGATCAAGACCTGTCATGATGTTGCAGTCAAGCTGTTGGGCACGGCTTCAGCCATTGGAAAAGTGACAATAGCTGAAGAATTTGCTTCCAAAGTCCTTCACATGGTTGTTGGCATGTGCCTGTTCCTTGCAGGCTTTTGGAATAAGGACTCCGGTTCCTCTTTATACCTCCTGAGTCACTGTAGTTGGAAATCTACTTACAAAATGACAGCTTATTTCCCTGAGCAGGAAAGATCCATGAGATTTAGAAAATCCCCAGCACAGCAGCCACAGTCTTCCTTAGCCCATTCTAGTTTATGATACAACATTATATCTGCCACTTTCTTTTTATTAGAAGAGTGTCAGTTCTTTCTCTGGACACTTGATGGTAGGACATTTGTGTCAGGGCATGAATACCAGGAGGCAAGAATCATTGGGACCTTGCTAGAGACTGCCTAGTATAGTGTCTCATTTGTCTCAATCTCTAGAATTTTAACCTTTTTTGGAAGGTTAGAAAAATTGTGTATTTATCTCTGCCTTAAATATCTGAATGTATAGTGGTCTTTAAATGATATGAGAAAGGTAGCTATAAAATTTTGGATGACATCTGCTTCCCAAGAAAAATCTTAATATGAGTATCTGTATTTCTCTGCACTCTGGGAGAGATTCTAATTTTTATGCTGTTTGTCGCATTGTAATTTCTAATTATCACTGACTCGATATAGTTTCAATTTTTACCAATACCCCATTTCTTATAGTCCTATGGCCTTTTGGCCTACTTTTACTATGTTTTACCATTTGAAGAGACAAAACCTTTTCTTATCCATTTCTAGATTCAGTCATATTCTGTTTTAAAGATTGAGGCATGTATAAAACCCTTAATTTTAACTATGCTTTTTGGCCTTCCATTCTTATCTTTAGTGAAAATACTTTCCAGATTCAGACATTATGTGCACTGTCAAGAGACTAATAAATTATCAGTCTCTTAGTATTTTAATTAATAATAACATCAGTTCTGCTTTAATTAGTACATAAAACCTACTTCATTTCACATAGAAACATATATATTTTCTCATGAAATAAGAAGAAACAATATTACTGAAATGAAGACTATATTTTTTAAATTCATGATGTTGTTTCTTCACTACTAGTGTCAAAACATTAAAGTTACATTCCTGACATAGCCACTGTCCCCTGAGGTCAGCTGTGCAAAAGGCTGATCTCATGTCAGGAGAAGCTAAAGCAGAAAAATTTAAGATACATATCTAAGAATAACATAATTTATTTTTGTACTAAGGGAGTATTTTTAAAATGTTTATAAGCATTTAAATCTTAACATATTTACATTATGCCTTCTTATTATGTTTAGTTTGTTTATTATGTTCATTAAACCTGGTACTGACATAGGTTAACAAAGAGGTTTTGGAATTTTATTCCATTTTGAGTAAGTTTAAAAGAAACTCAGTGGCATTCTGGCTTGTTTTCTGGGCCAAGAAGTACCAGGCCTAAGTGTATTGTCAGGAGAAGCAGCTGAAGTAGGGAAACCAGTGGGTGGCACACATGCTGCCATTAACCTCTCAGAGGGGAAGAAAACCTAACTCTGAAAAAGTGATAGAATTGCCAATATAATGCTATATCAGCATAAGTTTATGGAACTTATGTTACCTTTATCTTCGTTTGCTAACTAGAAATATGCAGGTAACGTGCAAAAACCTAACCAAGCATATCAAAGTATTTTATGTCACTCTAAAATTTTTATTCATACTATATTAAGACCTGTGGATAAAAATATCTTACCCACATGTTTGTTATGGCAGATAAATATTATATTTATATTTAATTATAATTAAATATATTTAAGTTTCATTTTGTAAAAATGTTTTAATATTATATAAAAGTGTCTAATATGTGTTAAATGTAATTAAAAGTATTATAGTATAATATAAAATTATATTAAAAGTATTTTTGTAAAAAATAATAAACCATGTTTTCTAATATAATTTTCTACCAAATAACGTGTTTTTTTAATTCATGCCTATAATTTATAATTCCTTACTGTTTAAAGTAGAGGAGAAAGAAATGATATTTTATGAATTATCTCCCTTTGTGCCAGACACTAGGGAAGGTGCCATTTTCTGATGATATCTGCATAAAAACTATATCATTGCTATTTTACCTGTTTTTCAAAACAGGGAATTGAAGCTCAAAAGAATATGCAAGCTGATGGAATATATAATAAGTGGCTGAGTTGATATTGTGATTGAATGTATAATATAGAGGTTATGGACTACTTCTCTAGATAGAAGTTATGACCTGCTCTGTAAAGGTGGTCAAATAGTGTTATATAAACTTCCTTTCAAACATGTGCTTATACATATCATAGGGCTTTCAACACTGTGTTGAAAAATCTGTGATATATCATTCTGTGTTCTATAAGTGTTATGGAAAGTTTTCATTGCTCAAAATGTCATAATTGTTTAGTATATAGTAACTACATTACTAGTGCAAAGGGTGAATAATGCAGGGAAACTAAGGGTGTTTACAGAGAGGCTGGAAAAGATGCCAAGGGGAGAAGACTCAAGTGTATCAGGCTGGTGGTTATAAGAAGTTACCCCAAACATATACAATGTTATTTAAGCAATATCAGCAACTGCCCTCAGTGGTCATGTGAATTTGGAATAACAACAAAGACTGAAAGTATAGTACATGCACTATATCTTTTACATTGTCAGTGCTTATACTGTGTTTAGATTGGTTCATAGTTACCATCGTTTCCTTCTCTGGCTATGTATTCTGAAAGTTCAAAATTATCTAAGTGTTAAGTATAAATGACATATTATCTATATATATAAAAGCTTAAGTGACTGGCTGACCAGCCAGTAGCTATGATGCACAATGACCACCAGGGGGCTCAATGCACAGGCATGGAAACATGGAACAGACTGATGAATCTCCAAGGGAAAAAGGGAGGAGAAGGGCAGGAAGATATTAACCAAAGATCTTATATGCATATTAGAGGCTCAGTGCACGGATTTGTGCACTGATTGGGTCCTTGGCCTGGCCTGCAGGGATCAGGCTGAAACCAGCTCTCCAACATCCCCCGAGGGGTTCTGGATTGCAAGAGGGCACAGGCCAGGCCAAGGGACTGCACTGGTGCATGGATTTGTGCACCAGGCCTCTAGTTTACTACAATGCTTAGCATGTCACCAACCATACCATTTATTATTTTCTTTATATTTGGACCATAACATGGTAGTATGACCTTTTTTTCCAACAGTGCAGTTCCAGTTGACTTTTTTTTTCTCTTTTGAGTGAAGAAACATGTATCCTTCACCATATTATGAAATTCTTCCGGAATGTTACTTTAGTGTGTCTAGTCAATGGATTTATTTTATTGTACATTAAAAATATAGAATTCTTTGTATATTATATAAGAATTCTAATTTAGATTGGTTATTTTAAGAACTTTTTCAAAGCTATCTTCCTTGGATTTCTTTTCTTTGTATTCCTTGTTGAAGTCCTTTATTTTTTGTATTCCACATATTCCGCTTTCCAGTTTTCTTTCTTTGTAAAAGGTGTCCTTTAGAAGTCAATTACTTGAGCCTACATATCTGAAGGTATTTTGATGTGTTCTCACCTATTTGATTGCTATTTTGGCTAGATATTGACTTTTAAGTTCAATATAATTTTCTTTTAGACTTTAGTTCATTGTTTTTCTAATATCCAGTTTATCTGATATCAGGTCTGATGCCAATCTAATACTTATCCTATCTAATAAAGAGGGAATATGCTAATTAACCCTCATGCTGTTGCAAAGATGGCACCCACAGCCAATAGGAGGGATTATGCTAATTGACTGTCCCTCCCTCAAAGATGGCGGCACCCACAGCCAATAAGGAGGTAATATGCTAATTGCCCACACCCTCAAAGATGGTGGCACCCACAGCCAATAAGGAGGGAATATGTTAATTGACTGCCACACCCTCAAAGATGGCAGTGCCCACAGCCACAAGATGGCGGCACCCAATCCCCTCATCCCTACTGGGGTGGCAGGCATGCCCGAGGCACAGGCAAGACTCGGATGGCGGCTGCCCAGCTGCCCAGAGCTGCCCAAGGCTCAGGTAACCAGGGCTGGCTGAGGCTTGTGCTGCCAGCAGTGGCAGCAGCAGAGGTGTGATCACCTTCCCCTGATCGCCTGGTTGCCTCTCACCTTCCCCTGATCGCCTGGTTGCCTCCTGCCCCTGAGGGCTCCTGGACTGTGAGAGGGGGCAGGCCAGGCTGAGGGACCCCACCCCTCCTGTGCATGAATTTTCATGCACTGGGCCTCTTGTTTCTTTTATATATGTATATTTTCCCATCTCTGAGAGATGTGAAGATTTTCTTAGTTGTGTATTTTGTGGAATTTCAAGAACATGTAGAAAATATTAATCTTATTTAATTCAAACTTTGTAATGCAAGTCTTTCTACAGATTCAAGTATTTCTGTAACTTAGAAAATGTTTTTTATTTGATTTTTTTATCTACACTTTATAAGTCCTCTCTTTCTGGAAACTCTTAAGTGTATGTTAGCTACAGCTTTGTTTTTATTCCTTTTATATTTTTTTCTGTTGTATATTTTCTTTTTGCTCAACCTTTTTGGAGAATATACTTCATCTCATAGGATTTCTCTTTATATTTTTATTGCTATATATACTTTGAAATTGTTAACTTTTTATGAAACTTATTATGACTCTATTTAACTGATAAAGAGTCAAAATGAACTCTTGAAATGGTATCATCTATTTTTAAATGTTCAATATTTCAGAAATAACTTACATGTTAACATTTTAATACCACAGTACAAAGAATACTTATATTTGACATTTGCCAATGACAAAAGGATCTTATGAACACACGTTTTCCAGAAATATTACATTATTATGTTTACATTATAAATATTCAGGATTGATATAAAAATAAGAGATTTGCAAGTATTCAGTAAAGAATCCATTTCTTGTGAATAAAAATGTAGCAAAACTTATGTGATACTGCATCATTTTTCAGTGCTTGTTGATATATCTGATATACTAGATAGAACAGTTTTAATAATGATTCCCCCAAATAATAGTGGTAGAAAGTGAATACAAATTTAAGTAAAAGTGTGCACATGTGATATTATTGTAAAAGGACATAATAAAATAGAAGAACTCTGGAATTAAAAGATTTTATTTTTTATTTAAGGATTTTCTGTTGAGTGATTTTATTTTTTATTTCCTTTTTGGCAGTGGAAGGAATATGTTAATTTGGCTAGCATAGGCTTGACTTATTAGAAAGTTGATTTTGTAAGTTAAAAAAATGTATTTACCCATGTAATCAGCAAGTATAGTGTGCAGTATTTACTCTTCTTCATGAAATAGACCTCTGTAATCATTCACTATCAATAGGCAGTAATCTGTTTAGAATCAAAGATATGATCAAGTTTAGTTGTGTTGTTTTGAGTAATGCAAACAAGTTACCTAATTGCCTCATAAATTCTTTAAATGAACATGCTACAGAGTAATCAGAGAAATGCATATTTGAAGACCACGTTTGCCCTTCAGAAAAAAATTTATGTCAGTATGTTAGATGGTACATTTTTATCTAATTTGTCTTGATGAGATTTGCATGTTAAGCAAGTGCTTGCACCTGTACATTTTCTGAGCTAAATGTAGACAGTTTAGAAAGCTGAAGGTGATTCAATTGTTTATTACTATTACTGTTAAATTTATATATTTGTTTATGAATCTGTGATCATGTAATTGATATTAACTCAACCATTCAAATGTTACTTATTATATATATATATATATTTTGCTCTTTTCTTCACTATATATATATATATACACATATACATTACATTAAGTATATATATATATATATATATATAGTGAAGAAAAGAGCAAAATATTTGAATTATTTATTTTTATCTTTTGTTAGTCACATCTTAATAAAAAACATCGGTGTACAGAAGAGAAAATCATCATAGGATATCAATATAACACTTGTGTCCTGAGTTTTATATCCTGTTACCTACTTAATGTAATGGTTTATTTTTTTCAAGTGACACTTAACTTTCTCTCATAGCTCAGAAATTTTTGAATTTGGGACATGTACAATTTATGACATCTAACAGTTGTTCTTTGCTGGATAGCCATTATGAAATGGTTGACATGGCCTATAAATATATGAAACTAATCATAATATTTTCATACTTTTTTGTTCAATTAGTTTGTATGCAATTTTTATTACAATTTTGGATTTAATGGCTTTTCAAGTGTCTTATAGAAGATGACACTATGACTGGGCATTTAAAGAAATAACTACAGGGTATACTAAAATATATGGAAAAATGTCAGGCTGTAATTCAATAATTATTAAAGAAAATGCATGTCAATGGATAGTATCTACAATTTCATATTTACTTGCATAGCAACAATGTGGTTACAGAACTTAGGAAGGCAGATAACAAGATTAGTTTAAACCTATTATAATAAGTTTTGTTACTGACATACCTATAAGGAGATTGATCAGATCATGCCAGGCAATAAAACTGAGGGCAAGAACATTAACTAATTCCCCGAAACCTTTTGAAAAAAACGTCAAAGCAACATCAGGCTGGTGTTAGACATCTTGAGAATGAATAATTAAGGCATTGTGTCCTTGCTTAATTGGCAGAATTTGTTTTTCATGTGGTTCTATATGTGATAGTTATCCATCTTTCAATTAAGGGGTCTTATATTTAATCATGTATGGTAATCATTATACATTGCATTTCTAAGGGCCTTCATTTATTTCTTCCATTTTGTGAATATTTTTGGAACAATAAATTTGTAAATCCAGCATTGATTCAACATTATCTATTTGATTTATATTTAACTTTGCCTGTTCCCCAAGTCATAAATTACTTTTAAGTCAAATGCCATGTCTAGTGATACTTTGTAAAGATAATAATTTTAACCATTTACATTAGTGGAAAATAAATTAGGATATATATAATAGAAATTTAAAATTATCTATTATTTTGAACTTTAATAAATTAACATTTGTTAAGTAGAGCCTGGATGTCCAATGATGAGGCACATTAAATAAAAGGCCACAAGGGGATTGAAAATAGAGACTTTAATACTCACAGGTTCTGAAATAAGTACACCGCATGCCTCAAGGGGTCGCCTATGAGAAAGTCAAGGCAGAGTAAAGGTTGAGAGAGCAACTGGGCCTGGGAACTTGCCTTTTTTAAGGTCCCAGAGTGAAGTGCTTTGGGGTTCCTGGGTTAAGGTCATATACATCACTTCAAACCCAAAAGACCTTGGTTTTGGTAAAGTTACGGGTTCTCTAGTATTACGCTAGGAACTGGTTATATTAAAGTGAATAAAAGAGAGCATATGATCTTTATTGCCTTCAAGGTACCTGCCCATTTAGATGATGGAGTTGGCTAAATGGGAACAGGGATTTGGTGTTAAAAGAACTGGAGAGCATTATGCTAAGCAAAATAAGCCAGAGAAAGTTAAATATCATATTATGTCACTCATATCCTAATATATAAAGAGCCAGGGTCCATCACGACCTAAACGACCTGGCAGATAACCAAACAGAAGGCTATGCAGGTGGGAGTCAGTCCTGGGTCCTGGTCATCACCAGTTAGACGGCATCTCAGGGTGAGGACCATCACCTCAGCCAGAACTCAAGATGGTCACCTGGCCTGGCCTGGCCCCTCCTCAGAGGCAGCCCCTTTCCTCCATGTACACTGCAGAGGACAAACAGAGATGCCTAAGAGGCTGAGGCCATGGTGCCCCATCCCTACCTTACTCCCCTGGCCTCCTTCACCTGTGGCCCTTGCAGAAGGGTATGTATGAGAGCCCTTCCCCTGCTACCTCTCACCACTGTCTCTGGCCATACCTCAGCACACAGGTATATCAGCTTTCAAACTTGCTCTACTCACTTCCTCTCACTCCCTTCCAGGGCCTCTGCTCTGGATAGGGCCTATGGAATCCAGGGCTCTGGGGTTTTACAACAGAGCTGGGGTGGGAAAGGGTAAACAACACCAAATATGGCTGATATGGCTACCCACCTCTGCCTCAACTTGACCAACTAATTCAGCCTCAGAACATAGCACTCAGAGGGGATCCCTAGTTCCCCAGGAATGACTCTAGGGCCTCAGCCCCAGTACCAGCCTTCTCTCCCCCTTGGCCCTCCCCACAACTGGTGCTTGCTGTAGCTCCATGTGCCTTACTGGACCACCCCTTCCTTCCCTGTTCCTACCAAGGAGGCTGCATCTTTGTATGTTATATTCATATGTTATATTGATATAAACTTTGTAACGTTATGGAAAAAACAACAAACAATTACCAAGAGAATGTCGCAGTCAATGTCCGGAGTCCAGCTCAGGAGAATGGAGAGAAGGGAAAATTACATAAGTTGGCCGATGCCAAGATATTTCTGAGTAACTGCCTGGTGGGTGACAGTTGTGTGACCACAGAGGAAGGAGTCCAAGTTTCTCAGCAGAACACCAAGGACTTCTGTATTCTGACCTTTGCTTTGGTTTCCAGACTTCCCTGCTCCCATCTGTTGGTTCCCTCCCTTTGAGGGGCGCTGTCATCGTCACATGGGTGCAACTGGAATATTCTATACCAAGAGGATTGCCTCAATGTATGTATCCTTTTATCCGACAATGAAAAATTTCCAAAGAATAAGAATGGAGACAGAATACTGTCCTTTCGGCTTAAAAAAACCTGGGGAGTGTCCTGCAAAGAGCTGAGAATTGGTTCTGTCCACGTGCCTCAGAGAGATTGGATGAGGAAATGGCCAGGTTTGGCCCTGACTTTACCCACTTATATTACTCTTGAAGATGTCTTTGCCACAATGTGAATAAACTACCACCTTTTGGAATAGGGGCTCATACGAAAGTCTCATTCCAACTTTTCTTGATACAGATCTATGTCCTGCAGCTGTGGCCACCATCCTGAGACCAGGTCCTGTGGCTGGGAATCAGGGGGCACTGGAGTGGAGGCCACCCCTCCCCACCCCCCTGTGCCCTTTTACATTCAGGGATTGAGCTAAGCTCACTTTGAGGGAGGCCTGGCAATGGTGACAGGTGTCACAGATAGAAGGATGGAGAATGGAGAGGCGGACACTCTGCTCAGTCCCTCCCTGGGTGGGGTCAGGCAGATGAAGGCCGGCCAGCCCGCCCCACAGTTGGGTGAGATAGCATCCTCTGTGTCCACCTCTCACCCTGTGGGTCTGGCCACTCCCCTCAGCTGCAGACAGCCCTCTGCGTTCCACGACAGCACCCTCATATGCTGATCACCCTAAATGAGAAGGAAGAGAGCAGTTGGCCTACAGACAACTACACAGAAAGATAGGGCTCATGGCTGGCGAGCACAGTGGTGGTGGCAGGAGCCTCTCCTGCCTCCATGGCAGTGCTAAAGAGCAGTGAGCCAAGTGGTAAGGAGCAGCAAGCAGGCAGGCAGTAAGGAGCAAGGGCCCAAGACTGAGAGAGGGATTTCCAACTGTTGGCTTACCTGGTAGGCGGACATCCCCTGAGGGGTCCTGGACTGTGAGAGGGTGCAGGCTGGGCTGAGGGACCTCCCCCCAGTGCACAAATTTTGTGCACTGGGCCTCTAGTATGTAATATAATGAACAACATAAACTGATGAACAAAAACAGACCCAGAGACAGAGAAGCATCAAACAGACCATCCAATCTCAGGAAGAAGAAGGGGAGGGGGAAGAAGAAGGGGAGAGATCAACCAAAGGACTTATATGCATGCATATAAGCATAAACCATGGACACAGTTAATAGGGGGGTGAGGGCATGTGTGGAGGGTGGGGGGGAATGAGAGGTCAATGGGGGAAAAAGGATTCATATGTAATACTTTAAACAAAGAATTTAAAAAAGAAAAAAAATAGACCCAGAGACATAGAAGCATGAAGAGAATGTTGAACCTCAGAGTTAAAGCAGGGGAGGGTGGGTGGTAAGAGATCAACCAATAAACTTGTATGCATTTATACATAACCCATGAACATAGACAACGGGGTGGTGAAGGCCTGGTTGCGGGAGCTGGCTGAAAGATGTTAATGGGGAAAAAGGAGGACCTATGCAATACTTTCAACAATAAAGATTTTAAAAAGGCATCATGACAGGTTAACCTAAAAATATCAGATGAAGTATGACAGAAACGGGAAGTGTATGTGAAATGAGAGACGGTGTAGCTAGAGGATAAGGAGGAAGAATGAGAAGCAGGTGAGGTTCACATAAACTTAAGTATACCTAATTGAAATGTTTAGTCACAAGACAATGGAAAGTAATGGAAGGATTTTAAACAGAAGATTCCTCTTGTGTAATTTGCATTAACATTTTTTTTTTCATATGGCTTATTGATTTCAATGGGTCACTACTAGTCTGAACTGGGTTTTTTCCAATACAAAATAACATTTGGGGGGGGGGGGGGGGAAGAAACAAAAGTTGAAAAAAAACTTTGGTGGCAGTAAAGGGCAATTGAATAGAACAGCCATGGCAAATGAACATTCCCCAATTTTAAGTGACAATCAGTATATTCAATGAGCAAGATTAGGTAAAGCAGTTGGAACTCCCTTCTTCCTTATTTTATTTTATTTTTTAAAATATGTTTTTATTGATTTCAGAGAGAGAAAGGAAGAGGGACAGATAGAACATCAATGATGAGAGAGAATGCCCCCTACTAGGGATTGAGCAACAACAGGGGCATGTGCCCTGACTAGGAATCCAACCGTAACTTCCTGGTTCATGAATAGATGCTCAACCACTGAGCCACACCAGCCGGGCCTCTCCTTCTTCATTTTTATATTATGTATATTTATTTATTTTTTCTTTTAAATTTATTGATATGGCATTGGCTAATAAGATTATATAGGTTTCAAATGTCGATTTCTATGATACATGATCTTCATATTGTCTTGTGCATCACCACCTAAGTTAAGTCATCTTCTGTCACTATATATTTGACCCCTCTTTGGCCTTTAGTACACTCCCACTGCCCTCCATCTGGTAACCACCATACTATTGTCTGTGTCTATGAATTTTTATTTGTTTGTTTTTCTTATATGTCCATTTGTTGCTTTCAGTCTTATATCCACATATTAGTGAAATCATATAGTTGTTAACTTTTTTCTGTGTTCTTATTTCACTTAGCATGATATTCTCAAGGTCCATCCATGTTGTCACAAGTGGCAGTCTTTCATCTTTTCTTATGGCCAAGAAGTATTCCATTATATCATAGAAATAAGTTTAAATTGTATTGTTTTATGCTTTTTAAATATCTAAGTTAAAGGGTCATGCTATAATATCCTAAGGATGTTTCAGATTTATAAAAGGGCCAGGGCTGTCATAGGCACTTGGAAATATTCTGCAATGTTTACTGATGGCCTCATAAACTGTGGTCATTCTGTTTTGCTACTGAATGGGCTAGAAAAAACAGACTTAGTTCATCACCAGATGAGATCACAAAGTATTCTATAAGCATATACCTTACTAATTGCTGATATATATAAAACTATGAGTTTTTAAATCAGCAACAAAGATTAATTTGTAGAGAGCTCAATAAAAGTCACCTGATTTTGGTACTGAGAAGCCATCATTTTCATAACCCTAGGTTAAGATTACTGTTAAAGGCCTCAGTGATTATTTCCAGTATTTATTTAGAAAGTGAATATCACATTTATATAATTATCCTCTTCTTTTAATAAGATAAACTGTTTCTTTAAATTTTGTTAAAAATAAAGCTATGTATATGTATAGATAAAAATAATGTTTATACTATATTTTATCCTTTATTTGGTTACCTGAATATCTACATCACCAATAAGCAATTAATTAAGCAGAATAAATAATTCAGTTCATTTTAAATAATTATTTTTGACTGTTGGCCAGGGTACTTTGGATGCAACATTGATCAAAAGCAGACCTGTTCTCTCTTATATCATTGCAAGGCCTCCACCTCATGGTGCAGCAGCTTCGGATAACACTTTGAAGTTTTTTCAATCAATTATGTAGTCTAACCAAATGATAGATGTAGTGTCAGAATCTTAGGAGACTCAGAAACACAATAAAGATAGTGATGTTATTTAGAATTCTTATAAGTGGTTTCTGTTTTCTATGACTAGCTTCTACCTTATTTATTTTGGACATGCATAGTATAAGAGAAACAGTAAATAACCAATACATACTCTAATTTCAATATTCTCATAATTAATATATATTGTAAATTTTCTGAGCAAATGCTTTCGAGAATCCTACCAGGTATTTTGCAAATTATGAACCATTTTAGTGCACTGGAATTATATTTCAAATATTCAGCCTGAAATACTTCAAAGTATTAGCTTGAAAATTAGACTTATTTTATAAGTACAGGGTTTTGGTACTTAAAAAAAAGTTAAGAAACCCATAAAGCTCCCAAGGTGGAAAAACGTAAATGTTTCAAGAATTCCTTTGTAGATTTAGATAGCTAAAATTCATGAAGCATGCACATGTAGCTCAGGTTTTTAGAAAAATCTAATTATTCCAATTACACCTAGTTTTGCTGATTAAAGTAAATTAGAAATCATTTAACTTGTAGTACCTAAAGACCACGGGATATAATTTTAAAAGTAATATTCACTTTATTTCTATTAGAAAAGACTGTCGTAAATTAGATGAACTAGAGATCTTTATCAAGTAAAGTATTACAAGAAAAGTAGTGTGTGATTCATGACACAAAACCAAAATTGTTAAATTATAAGACTTAAACTGGATAATTGAGTCAAAAATAAATAAAAGAAGCAAAGACCATGGCTATCTCCCCAATGGAAAACTAAGTGCCCCAAAATTAAACTGAGTACAGTAATTTCTTATTAAACTATTAAAAATATCTTTCCAGAGTGTTTTATTTTATTTCATTTTATTTTGTGGCTACACTCAGACTTTTTCATTCATATTAAATGGATAATTACCTCTTATTTATGCTTTCATTCCCCCCTCCATGTACAATGTACTTTAGAGAATGCATGTAGTAACTCAAAATGATTGATTTGATGAAACTGTAGTGGGCCATATTTTATGGGAAGGTGGTGGAAGGAGTAATGTAGGTAAGATATTCCTGCAGGGGAAGGAGAGAGATGGAAGGAAGGCACTGAGAGCAATATTGATGGAACACAGGAGTGTGTAAAAAGATGAGGTGGGGAATATAGGCTTGAGCCAGAATATTCAAGGCCTAGGCACTAACCTATGAACAGTGAACAACATTTTAAATATTGGATTTAGGGTGACTGGATCAAAATTGTGATTTCCCCATTTTTGGGGAAAACCTATCTTTTGAAAACTCTGAAGCTATGCTTAGAAGAGTGGAATTTAGTATCAGAGACTGTATGTATATGTAACTGGTTACTCATCCTTTATACATAGATGTCTCACACTTATTTTGGATTCATTAAATGTAATACTGATCTCATGATCTCTAATCTGTTAAGTATTTCATTTCTTAGTAAGTTTTCCCTATTGTAGTACAGTATAACCTCTTCAAATGGCACCCCTCTTGACTGCCTCACTCTTTTTATAATGTGTGGAAGTGGAGATAAGAGCAAAGTTTTCTCTTTTGCTCTCAAAGTTATCAAGGACACTTAGCATCAGGTATTTTCTTGGACGGAGCAAAAGCAAATAAGAGGTCACCTTGGCTGTGATGGGTATAATGCATATGAGTGAACCAGTACTATGCTGAAACTTAATCTCCTTTAATGGAAACACACATTTCAATATTGATTTTTTTATTTTTATTTTTTAGTAAAGTTACTAAGGTATCATTAAAAGATGCTCATGGTAAGATAACATTTCATGTATGGTTAAGTCTTTTTATTTAGTTATTGATTTTGATCTTTGTAATTTGTTCAATTTACCAGAAAACAATGTCAAATGATCCTATTTGTCTTACAAAGGTATCCCTAAAACAACAAATTACAAAGAGTCTAGATCTGGATTTTATTTATTCTATCATCTAAATACAAAGATAGATTTTAATCTGTAAACAATGAGAAGCCACAAATGAATCTTCACTGACTCAGGTGAAGTTGATTAATGTCATAACCAATTTTCTACTGTGTCTATAACTAATGATGACTGTGTTGGATGGCATACGGTTAACATAGAATTAGTACTTATTGAATTCAGTATATAAAGGCAAATGTCAATGTAAAGTGAACAAGAATTACATTTTGGAAGGTTTTTTATTAAAAGACCTTTACTAGCACACAGTTTCCTTAATGGGCATGTGGAGATAATGGAACAGAGTGAAGATTCAGAGCCACTGTGACACTGACAATTTCCTGTAAAGTGAACATTGATGCTTCTCAAGATAAAGAAAAGGTATCTTTATTTTGAAAAGTCCCATCCTCTTTTGGTATTTAAAAATTTGTTTTGTATTTGAAAAACTTTAATAGATGGCATAAAATTGAGTATGCTTTCAACAAGAAGTATGGGCTCTTCAATGTTGAGGAAAGTGAAACAACCAAGCATCCAAAACAGGGCAGCTTTTTGGGAGATAAGATGTGGGGATGAATGTGAATTTCAGATTGTTTGCTTCAGTCACACAATCATTCAAGTCAGACAACCAGTTTGACTGGCTTTTTGACCTTGTTAACATGCTGTTTGACCAAATTGATTCAACAATTCATTTGAAATGGTAGAATCACAGTCTTAGGCTCTGCAAATGCTATCTACTTGTATAAGTTCAAGTCAGTGGACAGTATTCACTGTATACAGAGGGTGGGTATAATGCAATAAAACCTTTCTCTTCTAAACCTGCTAATCCTGCTCTTCCTCCTTTCCTCTCAAGCTATCACATTGCTTCCTTCTTCAGAGAGAAAAATATACTAAAAAATTATATTACTACATGTCACTTACACAAACCTTAACTGCCAGTTATGGTCTCTTTTGACAAAAATGCCTGACTTTTAGAGACCTCATTATACTTATAACTTTATAATTTTCTTTGTTATTGCTTTCATTTTTATTTTTATTTATTTATTTATTTTTAAATTACTTATTTATTTATTTTTTATTGTTTGAAGTATTACAAATAGTAGTACATATGTCTCATTTTTCCCCCCCATTGACCTCCCCCTGACCTCCCCTACCCCCCAGTACATGCCTTCGCCCGCCCTCCCCCCCGTCTTGTATCCATTGGTTATGCTTATATGCATGTGTACAAGTCCTTTGGTTGATCTCTTACAGCCCCCCTCGCCCAACCTCCCCTGCCATCCCAGTGTAGTTTGACAGTCTGTTCAATGCTTCTTTGCCTCTGTATCTATTTTCCCCCCATTTCTTTCCTTTAAAAAATTTTGCCTCTGCAGACTAGAAATGAACATTTAATAACAAAAAATAATAATAGTAAAAAATGTTTGAGTCCCAATTTCAATGTCCAACAGTTCTGAGTCCCCGTTTCAATGTCTAACAGTTCCTTATGTGTACATGTCAGCAATGATATCTGGATGGTGGGCACATGGTGGCAATGCACGTCTGACCCACTCTGGTTTGGTCCTAGGCAACATGCAGTGACGCACAGCTGCTGACTGCTCGCATGGCAAGGTGTTGTCAGCGTCTTCCATCTCTGGACTGTTTTTCCTCTTGTCTTCGTGGATGGAGCAGACCTGTCATTTTTAAATGTGGTGAAATATGGATTTTACTCAGCACAACATTCTTTTAAGAAAAAATGTTCCAGTCTGTTCAATGCTTCTTTGCCTCTGTATCTTTTTCCCACCATTTCTTTTCTGTCAAACTACATTGGGAAGACAGGGGAGGTTGGGCGAGGGGGGCTGTAAGAGACCAACCGAAGGACTTGTACGCATGCATATAAGCATAACCAATGGATACAAGACACTGAGGGGGGGGAGGCGGGCAGGTGAAGGCATGTACTGGGGGGTAGGGGAGGTCAATGGGGGGGAAAAAGGAGACATATGTATTACTATTTGTAATACTTAAAACAATAAAAATAAAAATAAATAAACTATATATATATATATATATATATACACACATATATATATATATATATATATATATATATATATATAATCTTAAAAAAAAAAAAAGAAAAAATGCTCCAAAATTTTCAAGATCACTCCACTAAAATAAATGTTTCTTTTCTGAATACAATTCTCTTCTGGACTATATTTCTTTTTATTAATTAAATATTTCTCCAGTCTTTTTAACATTTCTAATGTTCTATGACTATAGAAAGGTATTATTAATTCTGTTTTTTTCTGATTCTTTAACCAAAAGTGGAAAGGCAGTAGAAAACAAAAAATTAAAATTTTCAAATCATTTTGTAATTTATGCTAAATTTCTTAGGATAGATCTACCTTAGCACCTATGTAAGCAATAAGGTAGAAAATGTATTAGGGGCTATCATGGATAGAACTTTTAAAATAATATCTTGTAACACTAAGATTCTTGTTTTAATAGAGAGTTAAAGTATGCTACAATTCCCAGTTGCTTCATAGGGTAAATTGTAAACTCTACATTTGTCTTATTTCAGCATAATTTAGATTATTCAGGAAAATACTTTTTTCTTATTCTTTATAGAAAGAATATGCAAGGAATAGAGGATGGAGTGAAAGTAGGTTTATAGTTGTATGTGAAACAGTTTATTCCTGTGTTATTATTTATTAATTATAATTTCCATATGAACAACTGTAAACCTACTTTTGCTCTACTTTATATGATGTATTAGATAGTGTAATGGGATTGTAATAATATATGATCTTAAAAATAAAATTGTAGCTGCAGTGTTAACATCTTTGTTGTGGGGAAAGCCAGCCAGTTCTTGCAATAAAGAGAATGATGGTGTTCATTAGGTCATCCTAACAGCACAAAAATGACATGGTTTAGTCTATGAAATTCTCTCCATAGAATTTATATAACTAATCAAAGAGGTTTTATTTGCATTTGAAAATGATCATAGTTTAATAGGATTGTTTCCTGAATGGCATAAAAAGTAAATACTCATAAAAATTATTCCAATGTGCATTTTGAATAAATCATACTATTCAATTAATGGAGGAAATTAAGTCTGTGAACTTTGATTTAATCTTCTCATTGTGTTTTTCAGAAGAAAAAAAATAAAAAAACATAAGCTTTATTTACTAAATACCAAATTTAAAAGAAGACATGAATAAAAAAGAAATCATAAAAATATAAACCAAATAGAAAATTTGCTGTAAATAACAGCCAGTTGTATTTAATGTGTCACATCTTAAAATAATTTAGTGAGGTTTGTTTGTTTGTATAGGAACAGAAAAATATCCCTTTGCCTGTCTTTCCCTCAAACTCAGGCAGTTCTCTTTATTCCTGACTGTTGTCAAAAGAATGGTCAAGTTACCAGTAGCCTTCTGCCAGGAACAACTAACAAGCCCAGAGCTAGGACATGATTCCATAATATTTGGCCCTAGATCTGCCCATTACTCTCTGGAAATTGCTTTTCCCTTCAACTTTCTAATTTGTATATGAAAAATGAAAATGTCCAACTATCTGACTTGAAGATGCACTAAAATATATATGTATATATTTTTGTAAGTAAAAAATCTAAGTCACATAAGATAATTATTGATTTAATTTTTAAACTGAGATAGAACAATATGTTTTTGAAAAACACCTCAGAGTTGTTTTATATGTCTATTTCAGCTGCTTTATTTGTTACTGTTCAGCAGTGTTTCAGAAATATTCACCCAATAAGTGCACAAGCAATGGCACTGCACAAAGAACTGAAACATTTTCCCTTTGTGCATTAATAAATATTGTTTTTCTGCATACAAAGGGGATTACAACTCAGTGTTTCCTAATATTTATCATCTATGGACCATATTCAGTTCTTTCTCAAAATATGCATTTTCTTACTAGTATAACTTTAATTAAGAAAATAAAGATTTCTCTCTAAGGAAGGAAGACATTAGTTTGTAATTAAATGTAAAACCCCAGAAGTCAGAGAGACACAAGTTAGAGTAATGTCTCTGCTCCTTAACTTGAAGCAATGAGACAGTTACATAACTCCTCCAAGGCTTAGTTAAGCCATAAAATGGTGGCAATAAAAACTACCATGCAAGGTTGTGTAGATTAAGTTTAAAAATATATAAAATATTTTGGCACAAGGGTCAACAGGTGTTGAACATATAAAACTGGCAAGTATTAGTATGATAATCTGGCTTAGTATTTCTCAACTTCTGTCAAGCTGAGTAAATTTAGTTATCTAATAATTTATATTTAAAATGAAAGACACATGGTAATATTTAGTACCAATGGTTTACTTACCTTGACATGTTAAAATTATTAAGAAGGAAAAGCTTTAGAAGGTATTTATAAATTAAAGGATCAATTTTGTAACTTATGCTAAGCAAAATAAGTCAGTCAGAGAAAAGAAGCATCACGTGATTTCATGCATATGTGGAATCTAATGAATAAAATAAACTGATGAACAAATTAGATCCAGAGACATAGAAGCATGGAACAGCCTGTGGAATCTCAGAGGGAAGATCAGGGTGGGTGGGAAGAGATCAAGAGATCAACCAAAGGACTTGTATGCATATATGCATAACCCATGGACACAGACAATAGGTTGTGAAGGCCTAGGGGTGGGGGTGGGCTATAAGGGGTCAATGGGAGGGAATGGGGGATATATGTAATATTTTCAACAATAGAGATTTTAAACAAACACATAAATAAATGGTTAAAAAAAGTGGATTCATGGTAGGGAAGAAAAAAGAATCTACACTAGGAGGAATATTCTTTATCCTACATTGCAACAGTATTGGTATAATTTACAGTGCAGGATAGTGACCAGAAAGAGTTCAAATATATAGCCATTTCCTTTGTGTCCTTTTCCATTTATGTTCTCATTCCTGTGATGGAGAATCCAATCAAATTCATGACTTTGTGTAATAATGTTAGAATTCACCCAAATGGCTTCATGCTGAAACCTATGGTTTGCTGCATTGGCTGGCTAAACTTCACCCTGATTGTGCTAGACAACCTGCCATTTTTAATTATTTTACAGGGAAACATCCGGACTGGGACACTTTTGTAAAGAAATACCGGCATACCTTTCTGATGTGTGGGGTTGTTGGCTGCTTCTACTGGGCAGGGGGATTTGACTTACAAAGTAATTAAAGAAAGTTCAGGCAAAATTTTTGCTTAAGGACTTCTTTAACCTAATGGTGATTATTCACTGAAATTTGCTTCTGTCTCAAATATCATATCCCAAGGTCTTAACTCATTCTTTCAAGGAAAACATCAGATTTAAAAAATAGATATAAATAGCAAAACAAAAAGATGAAGAAGCCAAAGCTATCCTATATAATAAAAGGCTAATATGCTAATCAACTGAATGGTGGGATGACTGGCCACTATGACACGCACTGACCACCAGGTGGCAGACACTCAATGCTGGAGGTGCCCCCAGTGGTCAGTGTGCTCCCACAGGGGGAGTGCTGCTCAGTCAGGAGCCCTGAGCTGGGCCCTGCACTGGTGAGTACAGCAGGGGTCACGGGAGCCTCTCCCGCCTCTGTGGCAGAGCTAAGGATGTCCAACTGCTGGCTTAGGCCTGCTTCCAGTGAGAGGACACAGGCCAGGTTGAGGGACCCCCTTCCCCCCCCTCCCCGAGTTCATGAATTTTGTACACTGGGCCTCTAGTAAAATCATAAAATAGAAGAATGAAAAAAGAAAAGATAAAATATAAGAATTCAAAGGCAATTGGACAAAAACTATGAAATCATGCAAAATAAAATTTCTCAAGGCTATAAATATTTTAAAGGGAAAGAGCAGATCAAATATATTCTAAATTGAAATGAATATAACTAGTCATCGTCTCTGCATTTCCAGCAGGCACTTCGTTGTTTAGGCACTTTCAGCTGGAGTCCTGAACACTGAGTGTGTTGTGCTGGCAGAGGGAGGAGAGATAAGAGAAAACTAAGCCAATTTCTTTTTTATCTTTTCCTGAGGCTCTTTTTGCAAACTTGAAATTTCTTCTTCAGAAATAGTAACTTGACAAGACAATTAAGAGATGAACCTCCCATTCCCACCCCCCTCACATATTCAAAAGTAAAAATTCAACCACTAGGTAAAACCCTAGAGCCCAATGCTGACACATTCCCTAGCCCTGCTAAAAAGAAAATAAAAACAGGTTGAGATTATTTGAAATAGAATTGTTGAGAACTGCTTAACTCTTAAGTTTTGTTTTTTGTATTATCTGAAGCAGCTAAAACCAAGTGAATTCGGCAATGTAGCAAGATACAAAATTAATGCCAAGAAATCTATGGCATTTCTATACATCAATAGTGAACTTACAGAAAGAGAGACTAAAAAAACAACCCCATTTACCATAGCACCAAAAAAATTAAGATACCTAGGAATAAACTTAACCAACTATGTAAAACTGTACTTGGAAAATTACAAGACACTGAAAAAGGAGATAGAGGAAGACATAAACAGATGGAAGAACATATCGTGTTCATGGATTGGTAGAATCAACATCATTAAAATGTCCATACTATTCAATGCACTCCCCATTAAAATACCAACGGCATATTTCACAGGCCTAAAATGAACTCTCCAAAAATTCAACTGGAATAAAAAAAGACCCTGAATAGCTGCAGCAATTCTGAGAAAGAAGAACAAAGTAGGAGGGATCTCAAGACCAGATATCAAGCTGTATTACAAAGGCACTGTTCTCAAAACTGCCTGGTACTGGTACAAGAACAGACATATGTACCAATGGAATAGAATAGAGAACCCAGAAATCGACCCAAACAACTATGCTCAAATAATATTTGACAAAGGAGGCAAAAACATGGATGGAAGACGCTGACAATGCCTTGTCATGCTAACAGTCAGCAGCTGTGCGTCGCTGCAGGTTGCCTAGGACCAAACCAGAGAGGGTCAGACCTGCATTGCCACCATGTGCCCACCATCCAGATATCATTGCTGACATGTACACATAAGGAACTGTTGGACATTGAAATTGGGACTCAAACATTTTTGGTTATTATATGTTTATTTCTAGTCTGAAGAGGCAAGATTTTATAAAGGAAATAAATGGGGGGAAAATAGATACAGAAGCAAAGAAGCATTGAACAGATTGTCAAACTACAGCAGGAAGGCAGGGGAGGTTGGGGCGGGGAGGAGGGGCGCTGTAAGAGATTAACCAAAGGACTTGTACGCATGCATATAAGCATAACCAATGGATACAAGACACTGGGTGAAGGCATGTACTGGGGGGTAGGGGAGGCTGGAGGGAGGTCAATGGGGGGATAAAAAGGAGACATATGTACTACTATTTCTAATACTTCAAACAAACAAAAAATAAAATAAATTTTTGTATGTATTGGGGGAAAAGAAAAGAACATACAATGGAGTCATGACAGTCTCTTCAATAAACGGTGCTGGGAAAATTGGACAGATACATGCAAAAAAAAAAAAAAAGAAATTAGACCACCAACTTACACCATACACAAAAATAAACTCAAAATGGATAAAGGACTTAAACATAAGATGGGAAACCATAAATATATTAGCGGAATCCCCAGGCAGCAAAATCTCAGACATATGCCGAAGCAATATCTTCACCGATACAGCTCCTAGGGCAATGGAAACTAAAGAGAAAATAAACAAAAGGGACTACATCAAAATAAAAAGCTTCTGTACAGCAAAAGAAACCATCACAAAACAATAAGAAAGCCCACTGCATGGGAGAACATATTTGCCAATGTTATCACCGATAAAGGCTTAATCTCCAACATTTATAGGGAACTCATACAACGTAACAAAAGGAAGGTAAACAACCCAATCAAAAAATGGGCAATGGACCTAAATAGATAATTTTCAAAAGAAGATATAAGGAAGGCCAAGAGACATATGAAAACGTGCTCAAAGTCACTAATCATCCAAGAGATAAAATCAAAACGACAATGTGGTACCATCTCACATCTGTCAGGATGGCTATCATCAACAAATCAACAAATGACAAGTGCTGGCAAGGATGCAGAGAAAAAGGAACCCTCATGCACTGCTGGTGGGACTGCAGATTGGTGCAGCCATTGTGGAGAACAGTATGGAGTTTCCTCAAAAAACTAAAAATGGAACTCCCTTTTGACCCAGTGATCCCACTTCTAGGAATATATTCCAAGAAACTAGAAAAACCAATCAGAAAGGATATACGTACCCCTATGTTCATAGCATCACAATTTACCATAGCTAAGATTTGGAAACAACCTAAGTGCCCATCAGTAGATGAATGGATTAAAAAACTGTGGTACATCTACACATGGGATAATATGCTGTGGCAAAAAAGAAGGAATTCTTACCATTTGTAACAACATGGATGGAACTGGAGAGCATTATGCTAAGCGAAATTAGCCAGGCTGAGAAAGATAAATATGACATGAGCTCACTCATTTGTGGAATATAATGAACAACATAAACTGATGAACAAAAACATCCAGAGACAGAGAAGCATGGGTCAGACCATCAAACCTCAGAGGGAAGGGAGGGGAGGGGGGGTAAGAGGGAGAGATCAACCAAAGGACTTGTATGCATGCATATAAGCCTAACCAATGGACACAGACACCAGGGGGGTGAGGGCATAAGTGGGGGGATAGGAGGAAATGGGGGGATAAGGACAGATATGTAATACCTTAATCAATAAAGAAAAAAAATTAATAAAAAATAATAACATAAACCAAGGGCTCTGTAATAAGATTCTCATCATTTAAATTGCTTCTTTACCACTTCTTATTTGATCTTGAGCCAGGTCACTTAATCTCTTTTCTTCAGTTTACTCATAGGTACAGTGGAATAATGACAGTTATTACTTTATATAGTTATCATTATAATATTAAATGAATTAAAGCAGGTAGATATTTTTGCTTGGCATATAAGTAATTTTATAATTCATTTTATGATGCCAAAATTTCTTGTCTGAGTTTGTAGTCTTGTGGAATCGAAGAATGAGTCCACGGACAAAGACATTAAGTGGAAGCAAAGTTTACTGAGAGATAGACTGATTGCCTGCAGCAAGGAGCAGCAGAAAGGGGACCCAAAGTGGGTTACTGCTGAAGCTTCTTTGTCTCGGGTTCTAAAGTCCCCTGCTCCTTAAGCAGGTCCTGGAAAAGGTGCAGCTGGGGTTCCAGGAGAACCAAAAGCAGGGCGGTGTCCAGAGCTTCCATCCCATGTTGCAGCTTGGGGTAGTTCAGCAACCAAGGTAATTAAAGTCTATTAGTCCATGTGTAGAGTCCATATGGCCATAAGCAGGGGAGCATATCCCCTGCCATAGGATAGCCAGGAAGGCAGCGCACCAAATAGAGAAGAGAGCGTGCTTCTTTGTCTAGGGATAGAAATGGTTAAGTAGTGAAACCCTAAACAACTATAGCTAGATATGTTTAATAAAGACTTACCTATTTCTTTGTGATAAGGAGTATATTTTTAGCTTATAAACCATTTGGATTTACTCTTTATGCCCAAAGGGATGAAGCATAAAACACAAAACCATTAAAGCAGTGTTGGCAGAAGTATTAGAGACTTGAGGGAAAAACAAAAACAATGTATTGAAGGCAGACATTATACAGGAAAATTTCCCCCCTCAACCGAGAGTAAGAAAAAAGTCTATGTTACAACTAAATATCTGCACACACAAAAATCAAGTTTTATTAAATAACACCTTTATTTGTTGTTTTTCTCTGCTCTTCACTTCTCTTTGTCTTCTTTGCTATTTTAACAGATCATTTATCTAAAGTGAATTAAAAATGCATAAAGATATTCTACACAGTTCCAACAGCACTATTAATGGGGGAAGAAAACATGGCAGACGATGATATATAACATTTATGAAAGGAAGGAAGGAAGGAAGGAAAAGAAAAACAAAAGAAATGGAGGGAGGAATGAGTGAGTGAGTCATTTGAACTTGAGTAATATAAAAAAATTAAATTGGAACAAAATATTTCCTTGATCATAACACAACATGATGTATGATTCAATAGGTAGATGAAATTTAAAAATAATATGAAAATAGATATTTCTATGAGTTATATTATTTTTGTAACTGTTTAAATCATATCTGCGGATAATTTTCATTACATAATAAATATTCAGTAATTTATGACATAAAGCCATATGTGAAAGACCAATGTCATCAATAACCCCTTGAACACTCATTAGGTGTTAGGACCCTAGGAGGTAAGATTCTGATGCCAAGTTAAAAACAAACAAGTGGGACTCCTTACACTAATGTTTCTCAATATTAGAACCTAAATTACTTGCAGGACTTTTAAAACAGTAGACTCCATCCTTAGAATTTCTGATTTAATATGTTTAATTAGGATTTGATTGATTTGTATTTCAACAAGTTCCCACTTTTTCTGAGGCTGCTCTTCCAGGATCACACTTTGAGAACCACCATCTCACACAATAGTTTATTCACTTCAACATGTTTGCTCGCATTTTCTTTTCTCGTTATTCCTGTGAATTAGTTACTATTGTTATTGCTTATAATTAAGAAGAAAGACAATGCAATGACTTAAAAGAAACAATACAGTTAATAAATAAAATTCTTAATTAAAACACTGATTTTTTAAGCCAAATTATATAGTCTGTCTACTGTTGTAAATTTCATAGAAAGAATGATTATTTGCTCAGAGCATTGAAGAAGGATGAGAGAAAAATGCCATGTGGAACTAGCTAGAGAGTCAGAAACAAATTAATTATAGACTTGATAAACAGCAGCAAGAACACAATTGAAGAATGAAATTGAATTTGTAATGACCAGTTTTGCAAATTCTTTGAGCTATATCACCATGGGTTACTGCTATTTCCAAAAGATCTCTGCCCTTACTTTGGATTAGAATTAAAATCTTAAATTACTAGCAGAAACTTTGTATCTATTAGATTTATCACTGATGGGTAAATAAAAATTAACTGTATATAGGGTTTTGGTATTTAAATAATAAGATATTACTATTATTGCACAAAAATTATTTTGAATACTGACACTAAAAATCATGACAGGTTGTTTTAAATGTGGCACTTTAGAAGTCTTAAGTTTTAACATCTATTTTTAAGTATGTGTCAAAATTAATGAAAATTAAAGTGTGTTGGCATGCATAGTTACATAAAATACTATAAAATAATTCTGTTTTTGGATTTTAGTCAAATTAATTCAGATTCTTTATCAGCCTGGCAACATAATTTGGAAACACTGGATGATATATAGTTCTAATTATGTTACTATATAGGTACACTCTTAATCAGTTTAGCTGAAGTTATGGCCAGAGATATTTTCTAAATTGTTCTGCCATTTTGTGAGTAGACAAAGCCAATCTTCTGTGAAAATCTGCAAAACCAAAACAGTGGGCATCTGTTTTCCGGAATAGACTGAAATGCCACTATTAACAGCATTAGGAACACACAATTCAGTATTAGGCAAATGGAATTTGGACCCTTTCCAGGGGATTTTATTACTATAAACACCAGAAGTTCCATTCACTGCACTTGTTTCACCCATCAGGACTCTGAGAACAGCATTATATTAAAACTTTCTTGTTCCTTTAAGTGAATAATTTATAGCAGCTTAGAAATATGTTTTTCAGTTTCTTTCTGGGAGGAGAGGAGAAAGGAGTTGACTTTGCTGGTTACAACTAGGTTAAAAAACATATTTTTTAAATTATATTTTTGTTGATTTCAGAAAGGAAGGGAGAGAGAGAGATATAAACATCAATGATGAGAGAGAATCACTGATTGGCTGCCTCCAGCACACCTCCCACAAGGTATGAAGCCCACAGCCTGGGCACATGCCCAGACCTGGAATGTAACAGCAGCCTCCTGGTTCATAGGTAGCTCTTCAGTATTGACATGTGCTGTAAGTGTAAAGAGACCATGTTTCTAAGACCTCGTGTGAAAAAAACAATTAAAAATACCTGATTAATAACACTTTATATTGATTGCACTTTGAAATGATAATATTTGGATATAGTAGATACATTAAAATATATTATTCAATATAATACATATTCAATGTATTACATGTAATATGTTTATTTATTTCATTTATTTCCTTGGAATCGAACTTTTAGATTGTGTTTATATTACCCTTTGGGTTACATTTTTAAACAAACAACTAGCTACACATTTAGAAAAAGGTAACTAATCCCACTAAGATGATAGCTCTGCTATTCACAAATATACTTTCTGCAACTCGGTCCTGAAATATTTATATAAATTCTATTTTAAGGTAGCAATTTCATAAAGTGTTCGGTAATGACCAAAGCATCAAGAGATTTTGCTCAAAATGTAGTTTTTAGAATGTGTTTAGGAAATGTTGGATTAAACAACACTTGAAGAGTTTCTAAACAACCTTCCTTTTAAGGATTATGCTAATATGTGCTCTTGAATCTTCAGTTAAGGGTTCTTAAAATATTCAGTTTTTTCCTTGACACAAGTCAAAAGAGTCCTACTAAAATTTTTCTGCAATACACTATGGTTCCTCTATAACAAAATAGGTATCTGGGTTATTTCAGAAAAGCTATCTTATCTGTATGTGCTAGATTCAAACTTAGAAGGTCCACACTACTTCTATATGACTTGGGTGGATACTAACCACTACTTTGAATTCTTATGCTTTGCTTTTCTGCTTAGATTATTCCCCAACTATCCAAACAGCTTTGTAAGAAATGAGTGGAGAATGACCAAGTTTACTGTGTGCCTTCTAACCCCAGATAGGCATTTCTAACCAGAAAGCATCTTTTCTTTCTAAAAGGGAATTGCTAACTTCATGTGAATTATTTTAATACTAATCATCCATCCAATTGCTTATTTCTTAAAGTCACCCAGGCCTTATTCTACTGGGAGTTTGTGAAAATACAACTCAAAAATATTTATAGTGGAAATAATACTGAAAGTAAATTGTTGACATTTTTACTATGACATTAACCAGTTGGGAGATATGTTAAAAAGCGTTGCAACATTATAATATTTGACAGATTTCTAAATATGTGGTACTATTTGAAATCATTATATATTTAAAGAATAAACAGAAAGGCAGTATAGGTTCTATGAGCTGGCCATTGCTACTTGGTTGGGCTTTGTCCCATGCACCAAAAGGTTGCTGGTTCTATTCCCAGTCAGGGGACATGCCTGAGTTGCGGACTCGATCCCCATTGAGGGGCTTGCATGAGGCAGCTAATCAATGATTTTTTTCTCATCATTGATGTTTCTATATCTCGATCCCTCTCCCTTCCTCTGAAATCAATAAAAATATATTTTAAAAGAAGTGATGTTTTTATATATTGTTTCAACTATAGTTATCTTATTAATACCAGAAACCCTTTCAACGTCTGTTTCTGATTATTTCCCCTTTGCAGGTGAGTAAAGGAATGTAAATATCAAACCAGGCACAGATAAATTCCAACAGAACAATGTTTGTTATTTCAATTTGGAAACAAAACACACACTAAATGTATTAATATTGTGATCCCAGTGTGTTTTGGTGCTACAATTAGAATTAATTTTATATGAGATAGAATATCCAGGTTACAAAAACCTTTTGTAGTTAAGAATTACTTAAATTTATCTTTAAGCATTGTAAAAAAACTTGAATAAAAATTTGGTTTATGCAGATATACAGATACACACAGACACCCATCAGTCGGCTCCTTTGAGTGTGCTTTCTGTTTAATAAGCCAGAGAGATAAATCTATCTAGGCTCCCCACAAGATGAGGACATCTAGGGATATGATGAGGTCAGTGCCTTACTCTGACAAACAAGAGCTCTTCAATGCTACAAGAAGGCAAAGCTCTGATTAGGAAATGGAGCAGCTGTAAGTATGTCATGTAAATTTGGATGACGAAAATCAGTCTAACTCGATGGCTGCAAAGCCTTCAACTGAGAAAAGGAGCTCTAGCATCACAAAGGTTTTCTTCAAGATGTCCCATTACCCTAAACTCGTTAACTTATTGTTCCCACAGATCCCAGTTCCAAGGAACATTACTGTCAACCCTGAGTATCTCTTCCCTTTGGATCAAGAAATCAAGTATAAAAGAGGCAGGTATGTGTTCACACTTTTACCTTTCCTTTCTGCATTCAAAGGTAAGCCAGACTTTATTTGTTATGCGCCCACCATTGAGTATTCAGTTTGACTGGCCTAGGTAGATGGGTTAAAGAAGAGTGAATGAATGAACCTTGTAGAATAATTCATTTATTCAGTAAAGAATTGGAGTCATTTCCTGCCAAATATGTTCATGCATTTTGTTTACTGTTAGTATTTTATGAGTGTTTGATTATTTGCTTGATACTTATTTTGATATGTGCCTTCTTTTGAGCAATGAATTCCATAAAACTTTTCTAGTGAACTCTCTGGGTCTGGTATTTCAATAGATTATATTTTATTCTATGCTCCTGGGAGCTGATATTTATAAGATTT
Source organism: Corynorhinus townsendii (assembly GCA_026230045.1). Lineage (NCBI taxonomy): Eukaryota > Metazoa > Chordata > Mammalia > Chiroptera > Vespertilionidae > Corynorhinus > Corynorhinus townsendii. Next base: position 125,508,966 of record JAPDVU010000006.1, read on the forward strand.
GAAGCCTACATAGAGATGATCTTTGTGGAAGAATCCTGAATTCTGGGTTCCTTTTGAAGACCTGTAAAAGTCCTTAAATTTATAAAGACTCATTTGTTTCTTTATAAGGAGACAATAGCTGAAAATGCTTTTCAAAAGTAGCAAACATTTAAAGTATACTTTAAATATTTAAGTTTAAATATTTCAAACTTAAATATGTAGAAAGAAGTATTGTGAACAACATATATAAACATATATACTCCATATATTTACATTAATGTAGCAAAATTCTGTATTGACACAATACTTTCAAAATTGCAAACTTCATTTCATTGTTATATGATCTAATTTTACATTACTGTTCAGGGATTATATTTTCTTTTTCTTCTTCTCTATACATGTTCCCTATTTATATTTACATTTTCTCACAGACCTCCATATTTTAAACAAAAAAATAACTCTTATTCAAATATGCATTTGTTGTTAGGTATTTAAAGAAAGTAGGACGTTAATTTTAGTTGTGTCCTTCAACTGTTACTGAAAGGTGAACATGGTGGATGGATGGTGCGCACAAGCAGGCTAAATAGCCATCTCAGATGGTGATTAAAGAAAATTGAGTTTATTTAGGACAGGAGTTGGGAGATGGGATATCCAAAGGGAAGGGCTGCACAGCACCGAGCCAAGGAGACATTGAGTCAATGATGGTAGCACCCAGGAATTGGAGTCTCATCCTTATATTCAGTCACTGGTGGAAAACTTGTGGTCTGTGTTTTTTGGGGGCTGAGCTGATGGGTTTGGAATGCGGACAGAATGCAGGTGTGCAATCAGGTGCCTTCAGGACAGTTTCCATTACTTGTATGGTTTTACCTCTTGTGTCCAGTGAGTTTTTCCTGGTCTTTTGTTCTTCTGTGGAAGGAAGCTTACTTACAAATGGCCCTTAAGGATTGTATTGTCCTATAGGCATAACGATTACCATTTCAAATTTACCCTTGCTGAGTATATTGCTTTAAGATAAATCATTATACTTAAAAGATTCTGAAAAGGTTTCCAATTAAGAATTGAATTTGTCCAAATTGCACATAGAGAAAATCCTGTGGAAAGTCAGTTGTATAATGACGGACTGAGACCTATGGCTAAAGCTATTACAGAGGAGATGAGGAAACCCCCATTCTTGTTTTCTTGAAGGAAACTTTTCAATCAAGACACAAAGTGTAGACAAGCAAGCCAGAATTCATTGACCGCAGCAAAAATATACTTAGGAGAGTGAAACAAGGAAGAGCATAGAAGAAGCAACAGGAGCCTGTGCTGGGCTCCCTGGTCTCACTGGGAAGTCAGAGAAAAGGGGACCTTGGAGACAGGTTCAGGGAGTTAGCTTTGGGCAAGCTGCCACTGCCCATTGCTCACCTGGTTGCAAGTCTCATGGGTCCCTTAAAGACTTGGGAGACAAGTGCCTGTGAGGGAATGGCATGGGTGTGTCCTTGGAGGGAGAGCACACACTGGGTCCTTTGTCCTGAGTGTATTTATATCTCTCTTGCAGGTAGAAATCTTAGTGGAGCTCTCAGCGGAGGGTCTTAATAGAATATTCATAAGCTTTTCATGTGTGCTCTTTCAGGGTCATGGTCTCTATTTATTGGTCAGTGCCAGGGAAGGGGGTTATTAGTCAATGTGGCTGGTCCTGAGGCAGCCACGGTGTCTCACGTGTCTGGTTTTGTTGCTTTTCTGGGCTTGGAGCTGAAATACAACTGAGGTCTAGATGTTATCTTTAGGGAGGAAAAGTCAGAGGGTCTAAACCACCTGACCAGCTATATGAAAGATTGGGGGTCCAGACTGCATGATATGATATGCTAGGGGAGGATCGGGTACCCTGGGAGCAAGGTTCCTGTTTTCCCCTTGCTAGGCATCTGGGGCTTTCTGCCCTGGTGAGTTTCTGTACCCAGCCCATCATCCTTGCTCTTCTCATGTCTAACAAAACTATAGGTAATAACATTTACCCTCGGGTTTAAAATGTAACATAAAAACAATTTAGGGGAAATTACTGCTATTCAAAATAGGAACCAACATATCAAGAGTTTTTATCTGGGTTAAAAGGAAAAAGAAAATGAAAGAAAAAGTGAGGTGGAGGAGAACAGGTGCATTCATTATTTGATTTAATCCCATATTCAGTTCCATATGTTTACTTGAGAGGATCACAGAGAGCCAAGAATACAAAGTACCATTTTCCCCCTAATCATTTAGGCATGGTTTCCAAAGCAGAAGCTATTTTACCCACCAATTAGAATCAGAATATTGGCATCTATTTCTTTGAAAATCTCCGTCATCCTCTAGTAGCTGGATATTAAGAAAAAATAACTATTAAAACCAGTGAAGCCATTAGAACAATTTTATGAAACTCTTCAACCTCCAAAAAACTTAACATTCTCACTAAATAAGTTGGATTTATTTTAAATATTTAAAACAAGATGAGTACTACTGTTTACTAGAAAAATGAAAAGTGATTCAAGTCAGGATTTTAATGTACAATGGATATGGGTATAGAATAGAGGTTACCAAGATGCTAGTATAGCTGAGTGGAAATGAATTCTGTTTTCCTTAATCATGATGATTTTAATTGAATATTTTTATTATAAGAAAATTAACAAGGCAGCCCACATGCTAATGGCCTGAGGGAAAATTATATACAAGAATCATCAGAGACTCTAATGAAAACTTTAAAACATTTGCTGTAGTTCATTTGCTTATGTATAATAATAAAAGCGTAATATGCTAATTAGACTGGACAGCCAAATGACCTTCCAATGTCCTTCCGGACTACCTTCCATAAGAAGCCTGGGCTGTGAGGATCTAGGCATGCCTCCATGGCTGTGAGGGCTGAGCCTCTGCACGATTTTGTGCATCGGACCTCTAGTTATTTTATAAAAGAGAATTATAGGAATAATTGTGGGTGTGTTATTTACAGAGACATTTCTTTTTACTTAACACCCATAAAGAGAAATACCCAGATTTCCCAATAATGCATATAATATCACAATGTTAGGACAGAAATACTATTTTACTTTCAAATTGGCATGATGCTCTAATTCCCCATCCCCATCACTGAGAATTGCTCCTTCTTCTACCTACTCAATATTCCTACAACACAAACTTAACATTGTGATACACTGTTAGTTTACAACTTACCAGAAAATATGAAATGGACTTGTGTGTTGGTAGCTGTGCTAAACTCTATGGGAGGTCCAGGCAGAAAGAGTTACTGCTGACATGGAGTTGATACATCAAGATAGAGAGGCAAGAACACATGCTGAAAATTAGAAAAAAATTGGATTGTTTTTATTCAGAGTTCCCTAATTATTTACTTGTTACTTTTCCCCCCAATTATACAATGATTGACTCAAACCATACAGTTTTAAGGTGCTTTATGACTCTACAATAAAAGGATAACATATTTACTGTAAAAGTATTGTTCCCAGAATGTTTATACAAAAAGATGTACATAGTTCATCTTGAGAGATAAAACTTTACATTTTCACTTATATTATCTCATGAGCCCTATGAGATAGTGTTTTCAGACCTTTTGAAAAATAACAAGTAATAATTTTCTCTGTGTTAAGTATAATGCCATAGAAGTTTCTTGTTCTGAAGATACTTTGGAGAGGTTATTTTGCTATTCCTTCTGTTTTCTACCTGAGAAAATGTTAAATAATATTCAAATAGTATGCACAACTTTCAGCTTAAGGTGTATTTCTTTTTTTTTTTCCCAAATGTCTAACTATGTATTCAGAACACAGCAGTGCTTTTCATAGGCAAACTCCACAACATCTTTTAGGAATCTTTATAAGCAGAAAAGTGATTTGACTACTTTTTGACCTGCACTGAGGGAGAAAGGATGGCCATAGTGATACATATTCAGTACTTCACTTCATTCAAGGCACTAAGATCCTTGTTTCCCCATCTTCCCTGCTATGTAATAGAAATAATAAAATTGCAAGCAAGTACAATTATTGCACAAACTTCTCATAGATACTTAAATAATGATGACATGTTGGAAAGAAATGGAAAGGGTCTTATTGTACCTGGCTTTGTAAATAATAGTTAAAATTTACTAGTTCCACAATTTTTCGTGGCAAATATTTTTTTTAAAAATTAAATTTATTAAGAGGATTTTTTAAATATACAAATAGTCTTAATATTCCTGCATACTGCTAAGGTAGTTAGGGATTATTCACTTTATGCATTATATCTAAGGTGATAAATTGGAATCAAATGGATACATATAACAATATTTTTTACCGTAAAATTGACATCTAAGAGTAAGATTTTTATAAATGAAGGAGAGAAAATACAAAAAGAAAAAAAAAAAACATATGTAGGTTTGTATAAAGTGTGTAAACAGTTTAAAATATTTGCATATGGAAATCTGGATTAACTTACTTAAAAATTATTTTTGTTGTATAAAAACTGAAAACAAAGTTGATAATGATTTAAACAATACAAAATTATTTTTGTTATTTCATAGATTGAAAGGGGATTAATAAATGCCCAAAGTTTTAGTTAAGCTGAATACAAATGACCATTTCTGTTGAATTAATTCCAGTGCTCCTGTAGCCCAAATCAACAAGCCACAGAGATGGCTTGTTGAGAGACAGAGGGAGGGAGACAGAGCACCTACCCTCTTGCAGGGCAGTTCCCTGGCTGCTGCTTCTAGTAACACCATTCCAATGAGAAGACTTAGCCAATATTTGATAAAATTGTACTGGGTATTTTATACATTTATAATTAACTTCTAAGGACTAACTGGTAGAAAACGCTTTTACTTAAATCTGATAGTATAATTAGATTACCTTAGCTCCAATTATAAGATGAAGATGCCTGTCTGTGCGTGGTTTTGTGTGTGTGTGTGTGTGTGTGAATATATGGTACTTTAAGTGTCAAAGTGCAAGGTATACCATGGGCATAATATAATACACTAACAAGCTGGAGGTTAAGCACTTGTGTCTATCGCTGGGTTTATGTATGTTTAAAAATTAGAATGAGTTCAAATAGTTCTGTAGAATTATTTCCCCAATAAGTTAAATTTCAAAAGACAGAGCACTTTTTAAAATGCATAATTTTTTGACCAATCATAAAAGTTATTTCACTGTAAATTGGGAAATGATAGTTATTCTGAATACTTTAGTTATCTAATTCAATAAACCACATATAAAATCACATGACATTTTGGTATTAGGCATTTAATTAAATGTTTTATATAAAAGACAAATATTTCACTTACATGCATTTTTATTGGATGAGAAAATTTCTTTAGATAAAGAAATGAAATAAATTAGGAGGTATTTGGTTATAAAAGTACCAGGGCAATTTATAGGAATTATTTATCATAATCAAAGAAAGCTTTAACAGAGATGTCAACTACTCCACTTCAACAACTTCAAGAGCATATCAGTTTCAAAGCCTAGTTGGAAGCCTTTAAATTCTAATACTAAGAAGAATGGGTAATTTAAGAAGAAAATATTCCAGAGAAGATGAGAAACTTTTAGAATACTACCTTTATGTTCATTCTTTTCTCCCCAAGGATAGGCCCTTTGCTTACTTCAAAGTATGTCTTAGTGGTAATACTAACTCAGCTGGAAACTGATTAATATTTTGTTATGGCCCTTCATCCTTGAAGTTTATTTTTAATTTTCTGGTCTCCTTCTATTTGTAACAATTGCAGAGGAGAAGGTGCACATGGCCCTTTTGCAGACAACCCCTTTGATGTTAAATGCTATGGTAATTATTACCTGTGGCACAGGAATATGACCTGGACATTCCACAAACATGTGGTCTCTATTTGGAAAGAGGCCTGCACTTCATCTATGGAAATACAATGTAATATTAAGGAATTAATACATGGTGAGTAAAAACCAACATTAACCTGAGTTAAATTTAATTTTTTCTATATATACCTGCTATTTCAACTCAGTATGGAGTTAAAGAAAGACTAGAATGATTGCTGTAATAAAATATTTTGTTAAGGCATATTGTAAAATATAATGAAGAAATTATCATTTTATATATTTCTATTTTTATACTTTATGTACCTATGAAAGCTACTCAGATTTTTCCTGTTAGAGAACTTCATGTCAGTAACTAACATTATGTGGTTAGCCATATTCTAATTGCTATTTGCTGAATGCAATAAATTGTTCACTAGATCCATTTTTTAACCACAAAGTTTAGTTATATTTAAAATTTTGCACAAAGTTTTTACAATTTTATTTGTATTTTATACATATTATTTTATTTGTTTTTTAAATGTATTTGTCCAGTGTATCAATTTTTAGGTAGTCAAATCATTACACAAGAAAATACATTTAAAAAATCAGTAAATAATTGTGGGTGGCTTTGGCAGAAATTAATTAAAAATAATCATCAAGAATATTTCTATGAAGCAGTCACTTTTATATGACAATTGTCAAACCCCCTGGTAGAATAAATTTAATAAAAATTTAATGGTAGGATACTCACAAGGTACTTGAATAATAATTACCTGTGTGTATGTTCATGCGTGTGTTTGTGTATGTGTTTCTTTTTAAAATATGCTCTGAAAAAAACCTGGTAAACAAGCAAGGATGGCTATTGCCTACTTAAATGTAATAGTGTTTTCAAATATGGTATCTTTCGTATATTCTAAATAAAACACCAAAATAGCAATAAAATCAATTAAAGAAAGCTTTATAAACTGCAGTTTTTCAAATTTGAGAAAGTCTAAGAAAATTAACTGAATAATATAAGAGAAATGATAAAGTGACCATATTCTCAAAGCAAAGATGACTGGGAATGCAGAGAGTAAGGAAATATTTTAAAGGTAAATGATAATGGCTAGAAATGAATATTGGAGAAAATTTCATAAAAAGAAAAACTAATTGAAGTAGAATCAAATTTTCTCAAAAGCATCTGAGAATAGTAATTTTGGAAAAAGGAAAGGTTATGATAAGCACTATGCAGTAAATCTATAGGAAGGATATGCAGTAAGAAATGCTCATGAAGAGGAGGGGAGAATTACATAGTATTTTTAAAAATAGCCTGGTTTATGTTGTAAAATTGGATCACAGAGCTGAAGAAGGTGTTTCCTGCATCACATCTAGGGGAAAATTCTAGTCAAAGGAAACTGAGTATGAAGGTCCTGAGGTAAGGACATGCTTGACATGATTGAGGATTAATAGCCAGAGCAGAGTGATGGGAATAAAATCAAAGGCAGGAACCAGTAAGATATAAGACCAGAAAATGAATAGATGGAGTGCATTTTAAGACAGAAAAAAATCTTCCAGAGCATTGCATTGCAGTATAGGGGGAGAACTCTTTAGTAAAAGGGGGAGAGCCATGCAACAGTTTCAGGTAGGTTCATCTCATTCGATTTAATTTTCAAAGGATCATTTGGCCGCTGAATTCGGGGTTCACTTTAGGGACAAGGGAAAAATTAGGGAGAACACTTTGGAGCATGTTTCAATAAACCCAGTAAGGTACAATGGTGGCTTAGACCAGGGTACTAGCAGTAAAGGTAGTTAGAAGTGACACTGGATGCATTTTGAAGGTAGAATCAACAGGATTTACTGATAATTTCATAATGTACTTGGGATCAAGAATATAAAAGAAGAGCATAGGATAACTCCAAGTACTGGAACCTGTGAAACTTAAAGAATAACATTACTCTTTACTGGAGCAGCTGAATAGAGAAATTAATTTAGAGTTTTGAATGTGCTAAGTGTGAGATGTCTATTTGATAGAAGCGGGGACACATCAACTGGAAGGGGAACTATAGACACACCAAAAATATTATTTGTCTGCAGTTCAAAGGTGACGTTTGACCTAGATTTACAAATTTTTGAAATGTTTCCATATAAGTTATATTTAAAGCATGACACTACTTGAGATACCATGTATATATACAGACAGACAAAAAAAAAAAAAAAAGCGGGGGGAGTCTTTCCAGAGAGCTCCGGATTTTTCCAAATAAAGAGGGTAGAAATCATAGAACAGACTAAGAAGGAACAGCTAATGAGGTGGGAAGAGAAATTAAGTTAAGACAGTGTTTTAAGGAGGAGAATATTATTAACCATGTCAAATGCATCTAATAAATCCAAAAAGATAAAAACAAAGAGTGAACATTTAACACTATGAATGTTACAGGTGCCCTTGGCTTGAGCAGAAATGATGGAAGTGGAAAGTAAGAACAAAACTGAATATACAGGATCTAAGCCACAATAACAGAACAGGTATTAATGATACATTTAGACACTTCAAAATCTCAACAATTTTATTTTGGGGCAAAACTTCGGAAAATTTTCTAACAAAGAATCACAAAAAAAATAACTTATTTAAAACACACTATCATTGTGCCCTAAGTTTCTATCTATAAATTGAGGTATTTCCATATACTTGGACAGGAACATCTGCAATCTTTATTTTTTTTAAACATTGACTCAGATAAAAATAAGTAGGCTTCTAATAATAATTGATTGTTTTCAGATGAGTGCAGTTAAAATACTGGTGCAACTTAGATGAGGCTTTTAAAATACTATATTCATAGCATCTCATATTTAGTATAAAAATATCTACTACTGTCTTTTGAATATCTTAATTATGAACAATTATGTCAAAAATGATATAATTATCAGAAAAGGATGTTTTATTTGAAAGTTTTATTTCCATTCCATCTGTTATTTATCATCAATTGGTATACCAAGTGTGTTTTACTAGAATGTAAATCAAGATAATAATTCTTCTTCAAATTTGAATGTGTGTGTATGAATGTGTATGTTATTCTGCAAAAGATAAATGGTTTTCTTTAAAGTATTGAGGCAGCTGCACACTTTTCAGAGTGCTTCCTAGTTCATGAATACAAAAGTAGTATTTAACTTATCATTGTACTCAAGGGTTTATTTTATAAGCAATAGAAAAGCAGCTGGGAAAATTATTTTGTGACTTTTAGCATTGCTAGGTAATTAAAATTTTCTGGATTTGAGATATTTGAGTGTTTTCTATGTTGCTGATGATAGTTCTTACTAATGATATTAGTGCAGTAATTTTCCAATTTCAAATGTTAAGTATTTTTGTGTGGTTAAGTGATTTTGTTGAGTCATATAGATAAATTAAATATGAAATTGAAGCCATGAACATTTGCAGGAAATTTTGCTCTTGTATTTCCAGCTGCTCGACACTTCTATAGTAATTCCCATATTTCACCTTTTTTTGGAGAGGGAGAGTGTAAGGAGCACCAAGTAACTTTTTCCTGTTACCTTAGAAACATAAAGTAAAATCATACTGAAAAGAATAAAGATAGTAAAAGGTGAGAAAAATAGCTAAATTATAGAAATTGATGTTATGGCTGAAAGCAACATATCAAATATTTCTTCTTGGTCAGGAAATAATTTAAGTCCTTCATAAAAACAAACATTCACTACTTTATTTTCTGAAGAGAGGCCCAGTGCATGAAATTTGTGCACTTAGGGGGGGTGTCCCTCAGCCCAGCCTGCACCCTTTACAATCCGGGACCCATCAGGGGATGTCTAACTGCCAATTTAGGCCCAATCCCTGGGATCAGGCCTAAACTGGCAGTTGGACATCCCTCTCACAATCCAGGACTGCTGGCTCCTAACCACTCACATGCCTGCCTGCCTGATTGCCCCTAAACACTTCTGATTGCCAGCCTGATCACTCCCTAATCATTCCCCTGCTGTCCTGATTAATACCTAACTGCTCACCTGCCAGCCTGATTGCCCCTAGCTGCCCTCCCCTGCCAGCCTGGTCCCCCCCAACTGCCCTCCCCTGATGGCCCTCAACTGCCCTCCCCTGCCGGCCTGATGGCCCCCAACTGCCCTCTCCTGCAGGCCTGGTCCCCCATAACTGCCCTCCCCTGCTGGCCTGATCTTGCCCCAACTGCCCTTCCCTATCAGCCTGATCGCCCCTAACTGCCTCTGCCTGCCTAATTACCCCCAACTGCTCTCCCCTGCAGGCCTGATCTTGCCCCCAACTGCCCTCCTCTGCTGGCCAATTTGGTTCTGAGTGGTCAGTTTCTATGCCAGTCAGCATCAAAAGCTCAGCCTCCTAGGCAGCCATTGGCTTCTCACAGTTCACCCAGATTTGGTTCTGATTGGTCAGTTTCTATGCCAGTCAGCATCAAAAGCCCTGCCTCCTAGGCAGCCATTGGCTTCTCACAGTTCACCCAGATTTGGTTCTGATTGGTTGGTTTCTATGCCAGTCAGTGTCTCTGGGCCTATCAATGGGTCCTGATCAGAAAGGCGGGGCTGATCAGCAGCCCTGGTGGAGACCTGGAGAGAAATGGAGGCGTGGCTGCTGGCCAGGCCCGGAGAGAAAGAGAGGCAAGTGCTGATCAACAGCTGCCACAGAGGCTACGGATCGGACCCTGCTTCTCTCTTCAGGCCTCTCTCCAGGCCTGATTCACAGCCCCCTTAGCAATCAGTGCTGGGTCATCACAGCAATCCAGCACTGACTGCAGGACTGACTTCCAGATGGTCAAGCCTCAGGTTGTTTTGGATGTGACAGACCCAGGGATTTTATATATTAGGATGTCTTCCAGAAATGATAATTCCACATTTCTACCCAGTCATTTATTCAGATGTATAATTAACATATTTGTGTGGATTCTTAAAATGTATTAGTAGTAAAAGTTACCTTGAATTCTTTATAACATTCTGTAACATACCCTAGAAATAATCTCTTATCCTCTATAATCCCCATTTTTGTGACCAAAGAGTCATTTGTATTTATACATAAAATTTAAGTCTGTGCTTTATTTTATTACTTTTCCTTTGTGTGCCTTATATTCATAGACTATTAATTGAAATAGTGATCTTGAGTTTTATTTATTTCAAATTGAATTTAATAATAAGTCACAATAATTTTCAACCAGGTTTTATTTAACAAAGTTTTTGTTTATATACACTAAGTGGCCAGATTATTATGATCTCTGAATGCATAATAATCTGGGCACTCAGTGTATATCTTATATAATAAAAGGCTAATATGCAACTTGTCCCCTCGACCAGGAGTTCGACCAGCAGGCAGGCCGGCCAACTGCCCATGTCCCCTCCCCCTGGCCAGGCTGGCTGGATCCCACCCATGTATGAATTCATGCACCAGACCTCTAATATATATATAGAGGCACACACACACACACACACACACACACACACACACACACACACACTGAGTGGCAGATGTGTTCAGAGATCATAATAATCTGGACACTCAGTGTATATTAATAGGAGGAAGGAATAATAATACAACATTAAGAGGGGGTTTTAACTTCTCTTGGGATAATGGAAGGTGACAAATTTATTGACATATTCTCTAAAACCAACCAAGAGCCCCCCCCAAAAATACCACCCTTATACAAATCAAAACTGAGAACAAGTAATATCAAACCATCTACAGCCTACACTCTATCCTATCAACAAGGTGGAGACCATTGCAAACTTTAATTTCTTTGTACATAGGGAAATATAAATTTCTGGTGAATCAAAGACTAGACTACTGGCATTGTTGGATCAGTACTACTTCTGGGAAAGAAGAAGAAATTAAAAGGGAAGGTGTTCCTAATAAGCATGGTAGTCAAGTATGAGTGCTACTGAGATATGAAAATACTAAAAATTCAGAATAAAACTATCAAAATGAAGTAATATTTTAATGAAATGTGCATATAGATGGAAACAGAATAGAGCATATACATGCTAAGAACTCAAAATGTATTCACTTCTCCCATTTTGCCTATTGTTTTGGAAAGTCCAATGTAAATAAACATGAATGGGGGGAAAAAGAACAAATATTTCATTTAAAAAATGATGGAAGAGGAAAAAGGAATCAATTTCAGTAGATGAATACACACACACACACTAAGACATAAAGGAAAGGAAAACTGGATCTTCATATACTCCTGAATAAAAAGTAATTTAATCAACATAAAAGATAACACTATAATTAGAAATTCATAATTCCCAAATAGATAGGACAACTCAGAACAGTATGTCATGATATCTGCTAGAACTCAGGAAAGAGATGAAGGAACAAGACAAAACTGTTTCCAAAATGAGTCCTAACTTACATGGTGTCCAATAGAGAAGAGACTTATGAGTGAAATTAAAGAATATACAAAATAGAACTGAAGTACAGTACTATTTATTTCACTCTAATAGTCCTCTCCAATAAGGCTATGCCCAACAAAACAGCTTTTTTTTTTCCAAGAGCATCAGTAACATGCTCACTGGTAAATCCTTTGGGTGGTCTTTATGCCCTATTAGAAATCAGCATCATTTCACACAAGTGGTCTCTTGCTTTTTTTTCTTTTTTGAGACTATTTACATTTTTATTTGGCTTTAAGGACACTGCACTTTGTAAGTTTTCCTGTGACTGCTTCTTCTCTAGCTCACTGCTGTTTCCTTCATTTCTCCTTGACATGTAACCCTTAATTTGCCACAGAGCTCAGTCCTTGGATATCATATGCTATTTACACTCAGTTCATTTATTGATCTCATACAGTCTGTGACTTTCAATAACTTTTATTTTCTGACAAATATCAAATGTATATAGGTCAAAGCTCAGATTTTCCCCTGAATTAGGTACTTTTATTAAAAGCTTCTTCTAACAACATTAAAAATTTTATATCTCTTTCAGTCCCAGAAACTTAGTATATCTACTGTCATGGTTTTATCTTTTTTTAAACTTTATTTTTATTGGTGACACTATTACAGATGTCTTCCTTACCCCCATTTTCCTACCTCCACCCAGGCACCACTCCCCTTCCTTCTGGCTATCACCACCTTGTTGTCTGTGTCCATGGGCTATGCATATATATACTCTTTGGCTAATCCCTTCACATTCTTTCCTCCACTTCCCCCTCCCCCCTTTCCCTTATGAGAGTTGTCAGTCTGTTTCAGCTATCCATTCCTCTGTTTTTATTAGTCAGTTTATTTTGTTTATTAGCTTCCACATATCAGTGAGATCATATGGTATTTGTCTTTTTCTGACTGGTTTATTTCACTGAACATAATCTCCAGGTCAATCCATGATGTCATGAAAACTATGGCCACATAGTTTTCCATTGTGTAAATATACCACAGATTTTTACCCACTCATCTACTGATGGGAACGTGGGTTGTTTCCAGATCTTGGCTATTGTAAATAACGCTTTTATGAATGTAGGGGTGCATATATTCTTTCAAATTGGTGTTTCAGAATTCTTAGGATATATTCCCAGAATATATATTGTGTGTGTATGTGTGTGTGTGTGTATGGTGTGTGTGTGGGGGGGGTTTCTGCATCAAAAGGCAGTTCCATTATTAATTTTTTGAGGAAACTCTATACTTTTTTCCACAATGGTTGCACCAGTCTGCATTCCAATCAGCACTGTACTAGGGTTCCCCTTTCTCCATACTTACTTGTTGATTTATTGATGTAACCATTATGACAGGTGTGAGGTGATATCTCATGTGATTTTTATTTGAATCAGTGACATTGAGCACTTTTTCATGTGTCTATTGGCCATCTGTATGTCCTTTGGAGAAGTGGCTATTTAGATCTTTTGCTCATTTTTTAATTGGATTGTTTGTCTTCCTGGTGTTGAGTTTTATAATTTCTTTACATACTTTAAAAAAATTAACCCCTAATTAGATGTCTCATTGGCAAATATGTTCTCCCATGAAGGATAGATATAGCCCATTACTTTTAAAAATAATCTTCCCAATTACCATTTTTTAAGGCATAAGTTTAGCTTTTACTATTATTTTTGTGTGCTTTGTTTTATCAGTGAGAACTTTTAGTGCCTTCGGTAAATTCATGAAGAGCTCCCTTGATATATTGTGTTATATTTCAAAGAGAAGTATGTGTATATGTGTGTGTGTGTGTGTGTGTGTGTGTGTGTGTGTAAGCAACATTAAAAATATAAGCTATTCCTAAATTCATCAGCTCATTAATTAAACAGAGATTGGAAATCTTTGTAGATGCTATCACGGCTCTCCTCACATCCTTTTAATTGCTAGTATGCTTCAGTATACAAAGGTACACTTCAAAATACCAGCACCAGCAGTTCTCTGCTGATGGGCTTTGTTTAGCCACCAGAGCCTGCAGTCCAGGCGGGCAGTAAACTATTGCCTTCAAATTAATCCCTCAACAGGTAATTGGTAAAAGTTTGTGTACAAAATGTTGAGCTTCTTCATCACCTTGGTGGGGAGTAGAAAATACAAAGCTATGTATCCTTTCTATACTGTTCCCAGATTTATCAGATAGAATCAAGCACCATATACACTGAGTGGCCAGATTATTATGATCTCTGAACGCATAATAATCTGGCCATTCAGTGTGTGTGTGTGTGTGTGTGTGTGTGTGTGTGTATTAGAGGCCCAGTGCATGAATTTGTGCATGGGTGGGGTCCGATCAGCCTGGCCAAGGGAAGGGGACATGGGTGGTTGGCTGGCCTGCTTGCTGGCCGAACTCCTGGTCAAGGGGACAATTTGCATATTAGCCTTTCATTTTATAGGATATACACTGAGTGGCCAGGTTATTATGGGTTCAGAGATCTCTGGACTTATAATAATCTGGCCACTCAATATGTGTGTGTGTGTGTGTATAATTCAGTTGATCATACTGATTTTTTCTTTTTTCCTACCTCTTTTCCCACTCACTGTACTATCTGGAATCACCCTCTATGTTAGTTTCTTATTACTGCTGTAACAAAATATCACAAATATAGTGTCTTAACACAACGCATGTTTATTATCTTATTTTTCAAGGAGGCAGAAATCCAAAAGTTTTATAGAATTAAATTCAAGGTGTTAACAGGAGACCCTAGGGGAGAATGTTTCCTTGGGTCTTCCAATATCTAGGGGTTACCTTCATTTCTTGACTCATGAAACACTGCCTCACATCACTGCATCTTGTTGATTTTGGTGTCATATATCCTTCTTCTGACTCTGATCTTCCTGCCTCCCACTTGTAATGACCCTTGTGATTGTATCTGGCCCACCAAGATAACCCAGGATAGTCTCCACATTTTCATGCTCCTTTATCTATTGGAGCCTGCATGTCTCTTTTACCAGGTAAGGTTACAGTCCCACATTCCAGGAGTAAGTCTTACACATTTTTGAGGAGCCTACCACACATTGCAAATAAATTATAAAGACCAGAGAGCTTGACTTAGGTTCTTCTTGATAGCTATTCTTGCTCTAGAGTGGTCTGTGAAGATGGCTCAGGAATTTATCTAAATTTGCAAATTTATAAACAGAAAGTATCTTCAGGTTTCAACTAGTGTATGCTAAAACTCTTTGATTTTATCATAGTAATTCTGATAAATTATAGTATATAATGGGCATGGAAAAACAAAGTTTTCCTCATACTGTTCTAATATTTGAAGAATAGTGTAAGGAAGGGATTGTTGTCTTAACATTTGTTCTATCAAAACTTCAGAGGTTGTTTACTTATTAATCTTAATTAGTTTTCCGAATCAAACACTAAAATGTAATCCCTATAAGAATATTTTTAAAATAAAATAATGATATTAATAGAAGTAAAATATTAACAATAAGAGCCAATATTTTTAAAGTAGTTACTCTATGCAAACCAAAGTGCTTGTGCTTGGTATGCATTGTAACATTTACTATCTTTAACAATATTTGGGTTAAATATATTGTTAATGAGGAAATGGCAGCTATATGGCTTGGAAAAAGAATCCTAGGTGTACTGGTTAAAAAGGGCAGATTTTGTAATCAAAGAAAACAGGATAATTTCAAGAGAGACATCAAAAGTGCTTTATTCAAAGCAGTGTCCATCGCTAGCTACACATTTCCCTCATCTTTCAGGTAATTTATGGATACCGTCCCAATAGATCTTTTCTTGTTTTGAGGCAAACCATTCAGATACCCAATTTTCCACTTCTTTGAACGTTTTGAAGTGCTGCTCAGAAAGTGCGTGTGCCATCGATCAGAACAAGTGGTAATCTGAAGGAACAAGGTCTGGTGAATACAGCAGGTGGGTTAATACTTCCCAGGCAAGATCTTTTAAAGTGTCTTTAACTTGTTTTGAAGTGTGTGATGGTGCATCATCATGAAGCAAAATTACTTTGCCGTGTCTTCTGGAACATTCTGATCATTTCATGATCAAAGCGTGGTTCAAATTGATTATTTGTTGTCAGTAATGATCAGTAATAATGGTTTCACCTGGTTTTAGAAGCTCATAATACACCACAACTTCATCATCCCACCAAACACAGAGCATTGTCTTCTTTCTGAAGTGATTTGGCCTTGCATTTTATGTTGATGGTTGATCTGGATCAACCCATGATTTTGTGCATTTGGGATTCTCAAAATAAATCCACTTTTCATCACTAGTCACAATTCTATATGCAAAAAAGACTTTCTTTTGTGCCATTGAAGCAAAATTTTACTGATGACTTTTCAGTTTTCCATTTGTCTTTCATTCAGTTTATGTGGCACCCATTTTCCTTCCTTTGAAATCTTTCCCATGGCTTTTAAATGATCGGAAATTGTTTGCTGAGTAATGTTTAATCTTTCTGCAAGTTGTTTTTGAGTTTGGCATGCATCTTCATCTAATAATGCTTGTAATTATTGATCTTCAAACTTTTTCGGTTGACCTGGACATTCTTTGTCTTTCACATCAAAATCATCACTTTTAAAGTGTTTCAGGCAGCGTTCACAAGTATCTTGAGGTGGAGCATGTTCACTATATAAGCTTCCTGAAGTATACAACTTTTTCTTCAAAATAATGAATTAAAACTTTCCGCCAATGCTCTTTTTTTGGCACAAAATTCGACATTTTTAAGCATAAAAATATCTATGGTGTTAACACCTTTAGCAGATTTGACATATAAAGTTTTGAAGCTTGCTGTCAATACAACAAAATAGCATACATATCAAATCGCATATATATCAACATATGTGTAACTCCATCTATTGAAAAAAATCTGCATTATTAACTGGTACACCTAGTATATACCTAGATAGCTAAACCCTCCAGGGCAGGTTCTCTGTTAACATATATGGTATATTTATCAAAAATTAGAAAAAAAATATTAGAATTGGAAAAAAAAACAAAAACAAAACTACCCAATCTGGTAGACTAATTGGAAAATATGTCCCTGCTTGCTGAGAAAATTGATTAGTTAAAATGTCAGTTTTTTTTTTCCCCTGACAAAATGACAATACATTCTGGACAGGATTTTAGTCCTCTTGGCCAGAGACCCTTGTTCTGGACACAGTTTGCACAAATATATATATAGGGAAAAATATTTCAAAATAAGTAAGTAGTTTATTCAACTTAATGTAACCAGTGTCCCAGTTTTGCATATTGTGTCTACTGTTAGATTATGATGTATACTGGTAGGTGGAATTTCAGAAATATATTTACCTAAGAGAATGAATAACTTCTTCGGGCAGGGGGGGGGATATCCAAAGGATTGAAAGACTGAGTTATGCAAAGTGTACCCCAGTCACTGTTTAACAAATATTTAGTGATATTAGAAAATGGAAGTGTTTTGCACTCCCCATTTTTATATTTATTGAGGTAATAATAATTGTGGGCTAGTAATAGTTAATCTTAGTTTGGCTCTTAATAATTGTTTGCCTATATATATATATATTGCCAAACAATTATATATATATATATATATATATATATATATATATATATTTACCTTTCTCAATCTCAGTTTGCTCATTTGTGAAATTAAATTACATTCCTACCTAACTCATAGAATTTTCATGAAGATTAGATTATTATACCTAAAGTGTAATAATTAGCATGTTAAAAATTTTAATGAAAAATAAAAATGAAATATGCCAGGTAATATATTATGCACTATACTTAAGTGACATTTTCTACTTGCTTTGTCTGACAGAGAAAGAACACATCTCAGAAAGTGATTGTAATTAGTGTGAAAAGTGATTAGTCAGGAGTAAGTGCAACCTGAAAAAGTAGCATAAAGAGGCAAAACTAACCTAGAGTTTACAAATAAAATGATGTTTTAGATAAGACCTGAAAGAAAAATGTATTCTTTCAATAAAAATGTAGATGGAAAGTATTCTTGGAATTCATATGTTGAGGGAAATACATTCCATAAAAAGCAAGATTATATGCTAAGGACCAGAGTTGAGAGAGGAAATCTGTGTCACCCAGGGAAGTGAACGAAGTTCAGTGCGAGAACAACACACCATGGGGAAGGGACATAGGTAATTAAGAAGGATGAAGTTTTAAACTGAAGCAGAGCACAGATTCTAATCTAAATGGTCCTTTACATTATGCTACATGGGGAATATGGTGTTATTATAATAATTTAATCAGAGCATGTAATAATAAGATGTGGATGTTTAAGATAACTCTTTGTAGAATTGAAAATGGCTTATAGTGGGAAAAACCTAACAATTCTCTAGTCAAGAGATAATAGCTACAGGGAAAGATAGCAGTAGTTAATATGGAGGAATACACAGAGTAGAGTCACAAGATAATTAAACATGTAGAATTGACAGTTTTCACTGATTGACTGTTAGAGTAAATGATTCATGATATGGTACATTAAGATAGGAAACATGGAGAAAGGAGCAGAGGTTTGTGAGAGAATATGATTAATTAGTGTAGCATTATTTTAGATGCCTCAATACATTTATGTGGAAAGTGTGGTATTGGACCTCAGGAGAGAGGCCTGGGCTGGAGAAATAAATTCAGAAGCATTTGTACCTGGTGCCAATTCAGTATAGGAGTGAAAGAGATATCCATGGAGAGAATGAGGAGTGACCAATGTAAGAGAGGTTAGGACAGACTTTGAAAGGCTTAAATACTAATAGTCTAGGGTAGGAAGCTTCCTCTGACTGGTATGAGAGTGAGGTAGAAGGAAACCCAAGAGAATTTATGGGTTAGAAGTTGTGAAAAGAAAAAAAAAAGTGTTCCAAGTAAGTACCATGAAGTTCAGAGCAAATAGTGGGAGTGGAGGTTTAAGTGGGATGAGGAAATAGAGAAAGCAATCCTATATAATAAAAGGGTAATAGGCAAATTGACCCTAATGGCGGAACTACCAGAACAACCAGTCGCTATGACATGCACTAACCACCAGGGGGCAATGCTCAGCACAGGAGCTGTCCCCTGGTGGTCAGTGCACTTCCACAGGGGAAACACCACTCAGCCAGAAGCCGGCTCATGGCTAGCCAGCACAGCAGCGGTGGTGGAAGCCTCTCCCACCTCTGTTGCAGTGCTAAGGATGTCCAACTAACGGCTTAGGCCTGCTTCCCATGGGGTGCAGGCCTTAGCCGTTAGTTGGACATCCCCTGAGGGCTTCTGGACTGCAGAGGCAATCTGGGGGATTGGGCCTAAGCTGTTAGTTGGACATCCCCCGAGGGGTCCCGGACTGTGACAGGGTGGAGGCTGGCCTGAGGGACCCCCACAAGTGCACAAATTTTCGTGTACTGGGCTTCTAGTTGTTGATATTTATCTGTATCCATTTTTCTTTTGTTCACTTGTGTGATGGACAAGATTCAAACTTGTGGCCAGGATGCAAGAATGGAGTGTATGTGGGAAATAATCTTGAAAAAGTGTCTATGAGACTTCCTGGGTTCTGTCTGTGTGTGGTGTCACAGAGGGACAAAAGTGTTTTGTTTTTTTCTTTTTCTTCTCCAATGCATAAGAACAGGGAAACTATAGTTTAAGAATGGTTAGCTAGTTTCAAGAATTCTTACAATATACATTGCCATTCATTTTGAACACCAACTATTTTCTTAAATAGAGCTAAGCACTGATGTTATGGGGATATTAAGTTGAATCATATAGCATTGTTATTTTAGTAGGTAAAACTAGTTGAAAATTGACAATTATACAATTTTACATGATAAAACTTATAATTCCTTATATCAAGGATCTCACAATCTAGAGTAAAATTCAGAAAAGAAAACAGAAGTATAAAATATAGTGTGACACATATTGTACATATTAAAGGCTTTTAGAATGATTTTATTCTCACATAAAATACATTATAAAATGCAGACTGCATTGACTCAATGGGAATTAGTTTCATGATATAAAGCATGGACATGTTAAATGCTTAACTTCAAATGACTGATTTCTCATACTGATGCAGTAATTAAAAAATAAAAAAATATTGAGGATCTCTATAAAAACTATAGTTTTTAAGAAAAAGTATAATAATTTCTAATAAGAAAATAAATTTCTTATTAGAAATTTGAATAATATTACAATATATTAATATGATTCAATATTTGAATCATCTTACAATATATAAATCTATACCTTAATTTACACAATGTGAAATGGCAAATAAATTTCAAGAAAAAATAGTTGGTTATCACTTGCCCTGACTATGCTTTAAAAGAGAGAAATCCAAACAGTATAAACATATAGAAATAAATATATGTATTTAAATAAATCTAAGTAATATTGACTTAAAGAGAGGTAGTGTTTGTACATAATAAATTTCATAGAAAAGGGATCAGTTTTAGGCCATTGGGCATTTAGGAGTCAAACATGAGTATAGAAACATCCTTTGCCAATAAAGTACAGTTGACACTAGAAAAACACAAGGGTTTGAAGTGCAGGAGTCCACTTATCCCTGGATTTTTTCCAATTTATCCATGCAGTTCAGCTGAACTAGGCTCTTCAATTGACATGAGGTATTCAAACCCGCATTGTTCAATGGTCAGTCCCATGGATGTGAAGATCCAGCTTAGTTATATGCAGATATTTGACTATGCAGGTGGTTGGTGCCCCAACCCCTGCATTATTCAAGGCTCAACTGTGTCTTTTCTACCGTGTTTGTGTCTTCTTTTTCTCCATTACTCCACTGTTGCTTCTTTTTAGCAAATGAACTAATATGGATTTATATCTGTTCAGAAAGGAGCAGACTCAAGTAGACAAGACAACTGCTATTCCACTTTACACATAATAGTTCTTATCCTGTAAGCATAAAACAGAGTAAAAGGAAGAGCCTAATCAATTAGAGTCAGAAGTTAGAAAATAAATATCAAAAACCAAAGTGGAATCAGGGAAATTATGTTCCTTGGTGTCATTTGGTATCCTCAAATATATTTCTATATGGCAGAAAAATTATGCTAGAAAAATATTTTTCTCCCTTGTTTATTTTTTAATATGTATTCCATAAACTGTCTTCACTCCCCAGAAGAGCTGTCTTCTGGATTGTTTGCACCCTTCTCTTTTATGATAAAGGAAGCAATTTTACAGATGAGTAAAGAAACTTTTCATCTTATGAATTTCTGATTTTGAATATATTCCCTCTTCAAATTAATTACTTCATTTCACCAGAGGATAAACTTCATAAATAGAAGTTAGGGAAGAATAACTGATGTAGCAAAACTCAAAAACAAAATTGTATATAAATGAAAGCTTTATTTTAAAAAGTTTATTTTCTTGAAGACAAAACAATTTCCTGCCTTTGGAAATAGGATAATAAGGATGGATTTTTTTTTCCTCTCTTAAAACATCAAACCAAAATGGATTTCCTATAGCAAATTTATTAATGATGTTTACAGTGAGAACAGTGACTATCATAGTTTATAAATATTGATTTCTAAACTTCCTCCAATTAATTATGCATATACTATCTTACTTTTGATATATATATTCAGATATTAACATCAAATATGATTAATATTCAAAGATGAATAAATTATAATTGCAAGACTAAATTCTGTCATTAGTGAGATTTAATATTGAGCATCTTGCTACACTTGATTTCACAGTGTCCTGATATTTTAGAACATTGTAACAAACAATACAATGAACATGTACTAAGATTCATATGGTTCATATTAACAAAGTGAATCCACAGGTTATTTATTTTTTTGAAGTTATTTGTTGCAGAATGAATAATCACATGCAGGAAGTACTGTGAGATCAAAACTCCTTGTAATTGTTTATAACATACAAATGTGATTAATTTATTTGTGCCATGAATACTTGCGACTCTTTTATGAATAAACAAAACATGCTTTGCCCTAACTGGTTTGGCTCAGTGGATAGAGTGTCAGCCTGTGGACTGAGAGGTCCCAAGTTTGATTCCCGTTAAGGGCATGCACCTTGGTTGCAGGCACATCCCCAGTAGGGGGTGTGCAAGAGGCAGCTGATCAATGTTTCTCTCTCATCAATGTTTTTAACTCTCTATCCCTCTCCCTCTCTGTAAAAAAAATCAATAAAAATATATTTAAAAAACAAACAAAACATGCTTTGATAATGATACTAATACTGTGGTAAGTCATTGTTTGGTAAAGGATAACAGAAACATACCCCAATAACTCAAGGCCAAGAATAAGGTGGGGATGGGGAGGTGGGGGGTGGTTACAGAGGTCTTTTTAGAGAAAAAAAAAACATGAAAAATTTTGTAGAGGTGTTTTTTTTTGTTTTGTTTTTTTAAATAGACTTTGAAGAAATAGGGGAAAAGGCAATGTAATGAGAAAATAATGAGCAAGGATATAAGAAAGTGTCAAATGTATAGAAAATAGTACTGTATTTTTGTTGGACATAAGAGGGAGAAAATTATGAGGAAAAAACAACACATCTTGAAACTAGATTTTCGGGGAATGTTTAAAGTTATTATAAATTAGTGGGAGTATGTATTTCAATTAAATATAGACAAAATTATGTTTTTTAGAGGAAATATTTTATACCCTACATTTTTTTAAATTTCTTTATTAAGGTGTTGCATATGTGTCCTTGTCCCCCCATTACCCTCCCATCTCCCCCACTCATGCCCTCACTCCCTTGTTGTCTGTGTTCATTGGTTTGGCTTATATGCATGCATACAAGGCCTTTCGTTGATCTCTTCCCCTTACCCCCCCAGCTTCCCTCAAAGGTTTGACATTTTAACATTTATTTTGACCATTGAAATTTATGCTAACTTCTTTTATTATGTAAGTTGACTTAAACTACAATAGTATAGGTAGCGTTTGAAATTCTCTCATATGGTAGTTTTATGTGTTGATCTTGAAAATGAAAATAATTTGTTAATCTTCTATTAAAGATAAGGAATTCTGTATCAGTATTAAATATAAATGCCATAAGAGGCAATCTCGAAAATGAAGTAATAAATGGAATAGGTAATGAGTAATTAAATAAATAAAAGAGTAATAAAATGAGATGTTGATTATTGTTATTACCACAAGAATGTCATTTAGATGATTAGATGGAGTTGTCACAGCTCAAATAAAAATATGCCCAAAGCAGCAGTTTCCTATAAGTGATGTTTCAGTGTCAACTAGCTCTGACTATCTGATGTTGTAACATCACTTCAGGCAATCTTTCAGGAAGGACTGTAATAACATGGCAGCTTTGTGTAGTCTTAAATCCCCTTAGGAGAGTCATGTGTCAGGATGATATGCATATAAGTAGGAAGTCAGATTACTCTCATGTCCAAGCTTACCAGTACTGGAAAAGGCTGTGCTAAAAATTCTGGGCAAAACTACAAAAGGAATAAGAAGCACCTTAGGATAATGTAATTTGACAGTCACTTTTCTTAAAGACTGATCCCAAATCATTTCATGTGTAACTATATTACATTATAAGAGCCAAACAACATGTAAAGAATTATTTAATTCTACAAAGTAGCTATTAATTTACCTAATGAAAAAGAAAATGCTTATAATCTCTGCCAAAATGCTTTAGGGAAAAGTCATCTGGTCCCCACTGGGTATATGAATGTAAATTTCTATAGAGTGCCCCTGAAAGGATTCATTCATTTAAACAAGAATAAAAATTACCTAACAAAAATTGCTCAGTGGTTGAAAATAAATAAGTACTGACCCAAATTCCAAGGAATGGAAACAAATATACAAGCAAACCTAAATCATTGTGTGTGTTTTTTTAAGAACAGAGCCAGGCATTTAGATTTGCTTAGCCAAGCCACTTGAGACTTAATTCTTTCTGTCATTTCATTTTTCTCATTATTCTGCCTGCCGTGGGCTTTTTTTTCCCTCCTGTGTTTACAAAAAGTAGGAAGAAATATAAGATTTCACTTCCCATATATAAAGACAAATCTACATGTACATAGTTCTTTCTTTCTAACTGCTGTCTTCTAATATTCTGCCTTCCCCTCATTTATGTTATATTGTGCCATACTATTTGATCAGCATGCATTTTTAAAATTTTACTTTTCCTCCAGAACACTTGTCGTCAGATCTCTACTGATAACCACCTTCAGCTCATGATGATATACAAAATGCTAGTGTTGCCTTCACAATGCATGCATGTGCTATAATATCTCCTCTCCACAATTTGTTGCACATGCCTACAGACTGCTTTTTAGCTCTCCGATTCTAGCTCATGGTTGTCTGCAATTGTCATTCTGGAAATTGATCTGTAACATCACCACCAATCCAGTGATGCCAATAATTTCCTCCAGGTTGTTTTAGAATATCAAACTGAACTAAAGAGACGTCTTCTTTTGCCATCTAGTCTGCTTCTCCTTTGTGTTGTCCTTGTCTTAGGACTTGTTTTCTTTTACAGATCATCTCCATCTTATCTAATAAAAGGGTAATATACAAATTAACCATCACTCTATCACAAAGATGGTGGGCCCATAGCCACAAGATGGCAGTGCCCAGTCCTCTCAGCTCCACAGGAGTCCCCCAGTCCCAGAGGGGAGGGGGGGAGCCACTGAGAGCAGGCAGTGTGAGCAGCCTGGTGGAATGCTTGCTTTGTCACTGTGGTGATGAGGCAAGTGTTCTGGGCCTGGCTGTAGATGGGCCTCTGGGCTGCAGAGAGTCTCTGGGCAGCAAACACGGAATGAACAGGCCCTGCAGAGAGCTACTAGCACACAGATTTGTGCACAGGGCTACTAGTGATTATATAAGCATATTTACTTTGCTGGTGTTGGTAATTTGAGTTAGTTGCTTTGGAAAGATTTTCAAAACAACAACTTCTATGTGTATTTAAATAGTATCTCAATGTGCCTAAAGTTATTTTATAATGCTACTCAGTGAGAGAGCTTCCTGAATACAGTGATGAAAAGCCCAAAAGCATAAGTGGTATTTTGTATTGTTGGAGTTAGTGCTTTTAATGTCTGCAGGCAAAAATTTCTCCAAACCTCTCTTGGATGAAAGTACCTGAAAGGTTGAAAATGTTCAAGGATCACTTTCTGCATGCTAGAAAAGATTTGCAGGTTTCTTAACACTAAGAAAAGCCTAAAATATGTTCTGAAATTTTTATTTCTTCTTTTCAGATAAATTCTTCTCTAAATGCTCAGTGATTTTTATTGTACAGATGTTTTTGTTTCTTTTAAAGGTATGCAACTATATTAACTTCAATAACAGATACTTGTAAAATTTTGCATTTATATAGAATAGCTAGTTATTTATACATACTTTCTAGTGGAAGTTCTTCTCCAAATAATAGGAAATTAATATTCACTTGATTTTTTAATCTGTAAAATAGGCTATAGCTAAATAGCAAAAATAAAAATAAATGTAATGAATTTTGCACCGCAGCTAAGATGCCTTGATGCACACACACACACACCACATATACAAACACACACATTCACATTAGTCTGAGTAATGGCCCTAAAGAGGCCCATGTACTAATCCCCATAACCTATAAATATATATTAACTTACATGGCAAAAGTACTTCAGAGATATAACTAAATTAAGGATCTTAATTATCCTGGACATATGGGTTATCTGGATGGGCCCATTGTAATCACAGGGGTCCTTACAAAGGACTGCAGGAGTGTATGGTAATGGCAGCAGAGCCAGACAAAGTTTGAAGATGCTATGCTGCTGGCTTTGAATATGGAAAAGGGAACCACAAGTCAATGAATATAGGCAGCCTTTAGAAGCAAGAAAATACAAGGAAATGGATTTTCTCCTAAATCTTTGAGGGGGAACCCAGCCATTAATATTTTATTTTATTTTTATTTTTAAAAATATTCTTAATTGATTTCAGGGAGAAAGAGAGAGGGAGAGAGAGATAGGAACATCAATAATGAGAGAGAATCATTGATTGGCTGTCTCCTGCACAGCCCCTACTGGGGATGATGCCTGCAACCCCGCATGTGCCCTTGACCTGAATCAAACCCAGATCCCTTCAGTACGCAGACCAACGTGGTATCCACTGAGCCAAACTAGCTAGGGCTGAATACTCATTTCAGATTTCGGTGCTCAAAAATTGTAAGATGATCAAACAAGAAAAACAAACAAAAACACATAGACACAAACAACACTATGGTGGTTACCAGAGGGAAGGAGGTGGTGTGTAGTAAAGGATAAAGGAGATCAAATATCTGATGATGGAAGAGGATTTGACTTTGGGTGGTGAGCACACAATAGAATATACAAATGATGTGTCATAGAATTGTACACTTGAAACCTATGTAATTTTATTAACCAATGTCAGCCCTATACATTTAATATTTCAGAAAAGAATTGTAAGATAACACATTTGTTTTAAGCCACTGTATTTATAGTAATTTGTTACAGAGGCAATAGGTACATGTATATGTATGTGTATATGTGTGTGTATATATATAGTTGTTTGTGTGTTTGTTTATCTACAGAGAAGGGTTCAGAGGCAAAGAAGTTAAAATAGAACTTACATGGCTTAGCATTCTGGCTCCCCGTCATTTGGACTTTACCTTATCTGTATGGCCCAAGCAATCTCAAGCATGAAATTTGGTTTAAGGGGCAAAGACTGGCAGCAACATATTGCACCAAAAAGAATGGAATGATACTATTATGTGAAGGAAGAAGTTACTAAAATGAGCCTTTAATTACTCAAAGATATATGCTTTTTACCTCATGTACAAAGTC
Source organism: Corynorhinus townsendii (assembly GCA_026230045.1). NCBI lineage: Eukaryota > Metazoa > Chordata > Mammalia > Chiroptera > Vespertilionidae > Corynorhinus > Corynorhinus townsendii. Next base: position 125,535,769 of record JAPDVU010000006.1, read on the forward strand.
CAACAAAGACAGTGATGATCTGGGTCAGGAACATAAGTAAATGCTACCCATAAATAAGTGCCATCAGAGAACCAAGTGATAACAAAAATAAACCACTTTTAACTTTGAAAATCATTTTGACATTGACAATTTTGATATTCACAATGTTTTTTCAGTGAAAAATGAAACATTGTTTCAATCTTCCACGTGTCTTTTCCCCCAATCCCTAAGTTTTCCATTCTTCAAATATTTCATTAGATTAAACTTTCAATCTATTTTCTTCAATATATAGTTTGTATTTTTTAGGTAACATATTTAAATCAGGTAATTTCTGAACTCAAGCATTAGCAAAAACAACTTTGAGATATTTTTCAATATGAATAACATTGTTGACTCAGAATTCTATACAAATATTTTTTCCTCCTCTAGAACTGGTATTGTTTTATAGTATTTTATTATTTGTACTGGAAAAGGGAAAATTTGATGTTTTGCATTACCTTTTGTTAGGGATTCTGCTTTTCCTCTGCAGTTTACCTAGGACAGTGGTCGGCAAACTGTGGCTCACGAGCCACATGCGGCTCTTTACCCCTCGAGTGTGGCTCTTCCACAAAATACCATGGCCTGGGCGAGTCTATTTTGAAGAAGTGGCGTTAGAAGAAGTTTAAGTTTAAAAAATTGGGCTCTCAAAAGAAATTTCAATTGTTGTACTGTTGATATTTGGCTCTGTTGACTAATGAGTTTGCCGACCACTGACATAGGGTACTATTTTATCTTTCATTGACATAAAAAAACTCAAGATAGGATTATATATTTTGAAATGGAACACAGATTGTGTTTATATATGAAATACATAAGCCCGCCATCATATTTGTCAGCCTTTGTTCTAATATTGCGTCTTCAAGGAGATCTTCCCAGACCATATTATTTAAAAGTATGACAACCAACCTTTCCCCTTCCAGTAATTTTTACATGTTTATTTTTCTCCTTAGCATTTATTATCTTCTAATATAAAATTTACTAATACATCATGTCTACCTTTACTAGGATTAGGGTAGGAACTCTGATCACTTTCTTTCACCTGGCATATTTTCAACATCTAGGATATTTGGGAATGAATGGCTATGTGAATGGATTTTTAAAATTTATTTTTATATTTGTCTTGTATTGCTTGAACTCTATTGATCTAGAGACTTAGACATTTCTCAGGTCTTGAAAGCATTCTTCTATATATATATATATATATATATATATATATATATATACACACATACATATACACACACACACACACACACACACACACACACACACACCTTGAGACTTCAGAGTGGCCTTTTTTTTTTTTTTGCGTAGAGTTGGTAAATTTTCTCTGTCTATATAAGGATTCAATATGAGGATTTGGAATACATACCAAGATTTTCGCAACCCCATTCCAGTACTTCATATTAATCAGAGAGACTGAAATAATGTTTACATTTACTGGGTTATACTTTGTTAATCCAGCTATTCATAACCTGTGGATGATCAAAGGATGACTCAGTGAGTGCCTGATTTTTAACATATTTGTTACTCCTTTGTCATGGATCTACCAATTTGGTAAAGCAGTGATCCAATTATTTGCCTGGCTCAGTTTTCCTAGAGCACAATGTGGTATAGTTCTGTTCTTGTGTAGCTGCTCAAGTGAACAATAACCGTGAACTAAATTTCCCATGGCTTCATCACCCTGCATTATTTTTTGGGTTCTGTTGAGGTTTATCAGCATCATACTGCAATTCATATATTACTTAAACCTACTTTATACCTGTTTAATTGATTTCCAAATAAGGATCTTGCTCTTAATTTTGGACTAATTTTTCTCTCAAACATAGCTTTAACTATAATTTAAAAAACACACACACAATAAATGTCTCAAAATCTGTGGCTCGTGGTTTTTCGGTATTTTCTATTTAGCATGAAAATTTTTCTTGTTTGTTTTTCAAACCCTAATCATAATCACAATAGACACCCTGTAGCTGCATGTGATCATGTCAGAACTAATGAGAAGCAAATGAGAATCATTTCATCAAGCATGCAAGTGTATGAAATTGTCTAGTTCAGCTTAAGTGCTTTAAAGACACAATTTCATTCTGGAAAGTTATGTCAAATTATGTCTACATAAGATAGCCCTTGCGAATAGTTGGTTTTTATGGCAATTTTGTAATAGAGCTTCAAACTTGTTTTTATTGACTTTCCAAACCATGTTCATTTTTTTTTCATCCTGGTATACTTAACCACTTTCTCCATTTTATGAAATATTTTAATTTTCTTTCCAAATTCTTGAGAATGACAACCAAATAGTTTCATATTTACTTTCATCTGTAGATGTAAGAACATTCTATTTATATACATTTTCTTAAATTTGTTAAATATGATATTCTAAATTCTAACTATGGCTAATATTTTTCTATTCCTATTAGAGACTCAATTGTAACAATTTTTCATCAGAAATAACATTAAATGTTTAATTAATAGTCTTCATTCTATCTGTGTGATTTCACATACCCGACTTAATCTATGAACTTCAGTTTTCTTATGTATGAAATATATAGATTCAACAAGATAATATATCAAAGCTTCATTTAAACACTAAAACTCATGACTTTTCTGTCACCCATGAGTTTGTTTCTTGTTAGATGGAATTAAGCTAAAATAAAAATTATTTTACATTGTAACTCACGGGTATGTAAGTTTTAAAAATTAATACCCCGTGGCAACATTAATGCAAATATGAGAGAAAAGAAAAAGAGTTTTTCAGTGAGCATGGATTTTTTAAATGAGCTTTACAAAAGGGAAGATTCATAAACATGAAGAAATTTTTAAAAATATCCAAAATATATGTGAACGCCTGAGAATAATGGTAGGAAGAAAGAGGCTTAGAATTTACTGGGGTTTGTAAAAAATGCCAACAAACAGGGATAGTTGTTTTGTTATTTGGTTTATCAGTGGTCGGCAAACTCATTAGTCAACAGAGCCAAATATCAACAGTACAATGATTGAAATTTCTTTTGAGAGCCCAATTTTTTAAACTTAAACTTCTTCTAACACCACTTCTTCAAAATAGACTCGCCCAGGCTGTGGTATTTTGTGAAAGAGCCACACTCAAGGGGCCAAAGCGCTGCATGTGGCTCGCGAGCCGCAGTTTGCCGACCACTGGTTTAGTTAATGATTGGAGAAGGAACGTGGTTTTTCTAGATATTGTTTGGTTGAGATGAATTACAAAGCAAATATTTATGATTTTTCATTCCAGTAAGAAAAATAATCTTCAAGAAGGACAGTTAAGTCTTAAGGGGGATTGATCTTCAACATATTGTGCTACACACACACACACACACACACACACACGTGCCCACACACATCACACAAAACTAAAACAATTATAAGAACAACCAGGTACTGTAATAACCTGGCTATCATCATGCCTCAATAGGGTTTCAATCTTGCAGCTGAAATAAAAGCATGATAAAACAAACAAACAAAAAAAGAAAAACAAAACAACAAAAACCTATTGTCTTAGGACAAAAATAAAAATTAAAGCAATGAAACAAAACAGAACAAAACACTACCACCTGCTAACTTGGCCTTTAGACCAAACTCTGAAATCAATCCATTTACTAGGATTTTAATTGCCCCAGGCTAACAGCCTGCTGCTTCCGTGGAAAGGCAGCCTTGTGATTGTTTTCATTCTAATCTTTTTTTCCTCAAAATCATGTGCTGTGAAAAGGCTGCTATGTTAGAATTATCTGTGGAGTCAGCAAGCACTTACTTGATGTGAATAAAAGCCATTAAACTAAAAATCATATTTTCTCACCTCAAAAAAAACCCCAAAGAAAACTAAACTCATTTATAGAAACTTCTATTTTTTCCTAACTATTAATTTATATGAAAAAGGGATAAAATGGATATCAAAATAGTATTTGGTATGCCGTAATTGGCACCCTTGAACTATATTTCTCTACTGGGTAATTACTGCTATATAGTCACACTGCAACTTTAAGCACAATGTTTTGCCCCGCTCAAAACTTAGATTCACAGTGCTAGTCACTTGCACCCACTTTAATGCTTATTTATTAGATTTTGTTCTCAATGACTTATTTAAATAAACATTAGAATTCTCCAGTTAGATTTTTCTCTGTTCACACAAAATATTCAGCATCATTCATAGAAAAACAGAGACTGATTCCTTTCTAGTCATTCTTTTTTTTCTTTATTGATCAAGGTATTACAAATGTGTCCTTATTTCCCCATTGTCCCTCCCCCCTCCAGTCCTGCCCTCACCCTCACCCCCTGTTGTCTGTGTCCATCACTTATGGCTTATGCTTATATGCATGCATACAAGTCTTTTGGTTGATCTCTGCCCCTTACCCCCACCCTCCCCTATCTTCCCTCTGAGGTTTGAGCATCTGATCGATGCTTCTCTGTCTCTAGATCTGTTTTTGTTCATCGGTTTATGTTGTTCATTATAATCCACAAATGAGTGAGATCATGTGATATTTATCTTTTCTCTGACTGACTAGTCATACTTACTAGGATCTGTCTATCTGCGGACTCTTGGAAAAATATGGATGTTATTTCTTTCATTTTTTCCCATTTAGTTAAATTTATTAGGTAGTATCCAAGAAAGCTGTACATTTTATAAAATATACAGAAATATAAGGAATATATAGATTCTTTAATTTCATAATTTTTCTTAATTTCTTTTTTTTAGGACTTCAAAATATTTCTCTTAATTTCTTAAGATAAAGGCTAAGATTAAAATCAACTAAAGTGTTTGAAATGTTGTTTTATATGTATAATTAAAATAAAAAAGATGATACCCTAAGTAACATCTCTGCAAATTTTTGAATTTAGAAACCTATTGGATAACTAAAGGAGCAAGCCTATAGATTTGACTCACACATTTTGATACAGAAATTGTGAAGTGTGCTCATGTTCCTTTAAAACTGCCTTTCAGAATTTAGTAATGTGTCACATTGCTCTTGAATCTGACTGATTGGGCAAATGTTTTGTTTTTAGGAACTTTCTCTTTAAAGAACTTGAAAGCTGGAGAAAGGTTCAGTCCTGCCATATAAATTGAGGGTTTGGACCTGTGGGACTTAAAGTTTCTGTGACTAAGATTCTGTGCTGTTAATTTTTCACAGCAGTGGCCAGTGGTGAAATTAAAATGAAAATAAAAAGGTATGGGATGTTAAAAGCACTTCTAATGAGGGAAAAGGAAACTTAGGAAACTTTAAAAAGGCATAAAGTAAGTAGTATATCTTTTCTTTTTTTTCTCTTTTTTTTGTATAAGGCCTTAACAGCCTTTTGTTTGACTTTCTTCAAATCTATATATATAAAAGGCTAATATGCAAAGTGTCCTCTCAGGAGTTTGACCCAGAGACCAGGAGTTTGCGCGCTCGCTATGATGTGCGCTGAACAGGGGCCAGAGCAGAATGAAGAAAGGCCCTGGATGGCAGCTGGCAGCCAGGGAAAGAAGGCCCTGGTCAGTAGCCAGAAGGCCCTAATGGGCCCTGATTGCTGGCCAGGCCTAGGAACCCTACTCATGCACGAATTTTGTGCACTGGGCCTCTGGTCTATATATAATTAGATTATAAATTCATTGAGTGCATTGTCTATAAACGTTGTTATTTCCTTTCTGCACTGTAATCACTTAAGATATTTAATACATTTTAAAAAAATAAGTTGAACTCTATTAAACAATTCAGTCAGGCTTTACTTTGAGAGATGGATATTTAGAAATATTTCTTACAATATCATTAACCACTTGACATTTTTTCTTTACAAAATAAAATTTTCCTAGTGTCTTAACAAAATAATTTTCACTTTGAATGGCATATCCTTTTCTCCAAAATACTTTATAAAACTTGGAGCCCATAGTAGAGATATATGTATTATTTACCAGCAGTTATTTTTACTCCCCTGTAGTCAAGTACTACATCTGTTTGGAACATAAATGCCAATGCTCATTCAAAATAATATTTTAGCAATGTATGAGTGAAAGGAAACAAAGGTTGCCTGGTGTGGTAGGTACATGTGTTTACCTAGTCTGAAACTTTAATAGCATTTTTGCCTTTTAATTTTAAATGGAAAAGATGAATATCAAAACTTCCCCCACTATAATGAAGGGAATAGGAGGTTATATATCTGATGTCAGACTATATTCACTTTCATATTTTTTAAAAATACTTAATAGACTTTTTCTGGTGTCCTCCAAAATTCTTGCATATAGTAGCTGTTAACTACATCTGCTGAATAAAACTAAATGATATATTCCATTTGAGTAACTCTGATAATGTACAAGATTTGATTTCATATACTAGAAATGTTATATGAGCATCCTCCTTCCATGTAAATATTTCAAGTGCAATTAATGCCATTCTTTGGCATCCTGGTGCAGTTTTATATCAGTGTAGTTCCAGGAACTCATTGCTCAGTGTGCCCGTTAATGTCAGGTAAATCATAGTATTTCTGAGAAAATAGCTTAGATTTTTAAAAGCCACAACATTCAAGTCAATTAATTCATAAACATCAATAGCCAGTGATGATAAGTGTCTAATTTTTTTTTTAATGTGACAGTTGAAGCAAAAGGATGCTGGTTTAGACAGTTATACATGTGGAACATGCACTGAAAGAAACACAGATTTTGACTGAAGCACTAATTTTGGAATACTTTAAAATTCCTTTTAGCAGTATTAGAAAGATAAATGAACAAAGGAAAATAAATGGAAGGGAAGTATAAATTAAGAAAAAATATCTGATAAAGTAAAAGAATTAAACTTCACGGTGGAAATGTTTTCAGATTCTTTTTTACTAGTGTGAGTACTAGAGTAGACAAGAAGTTGTATTATTCATCAAAGTGTAAGGGATTGAAATAAAATTAATGTCATAATACTCCTTATTGGGTTCATACTTTAGAAGTGTAATGAAGTAGCAATTGAATGGCCATTTTCTATAAATAGAAGATAGTTTATTACTTAAACCCATATATTAAGGGACACTTTAATTCTAACAATTCTCAACTCTGCATTAAAGGAAGAAAGTTTAACACACAGCTTGTATTACCTTACTGATTTCTCATGTACTAACAATATGGTCTCTCATTTGAAATACAAATGCAAATACTGCCAGTTTTCATTTAGGTGTTTCATCTTTAAAGTAAGGATAAATAGTATCATATGAGCATTTTCATCTAAAACTAAATTATATGTAATATCAAAATACCTCTAGTATTTATAATAATATCTTCTGGGTTATATTGCAGTTAAATTATAAAAGTTAGAAATTTTGAACCCATAGGATCAAATGGGAGAAAGAAAGGTAATTTGTCACTTAGGATATTGGTCCATGTTAGTTGAACAAGAGACTTTAGGAATATGGTGTTTATATATGACTAACAGGAGAGGAGGGAAAGCAAGTGTAACCTTGTCAAAGTTCCCAGCAGGCCAGTATAAAGAGACTTTGGTAAAGTTCCAGATTGAGCATTCTGTAATTGGTAATGTTGAAACCCATTAGAAAAGAGTATTAGAGCTAGTTGATATAAGGAGGCCTGAGGGCATATGGTTAGGCTCTTAGGCTGACTTCAGAATACAGAACTTCAGTTTCTAGCTTCAGCCACTTACTAGCACTGTGACTGTGCACAAAATAATCACTTCCCCTGAGGCTTCTGTGAAGATACAATGAAATAATATATGTGAAGTCCTAGTAGTTAATCTATATATATGAAAAGGCAGTGATCATGATGACTGAAACAACCAGTCGACCGAACAGCAGGCAGTGTGGGGCGACCAGGATGGCAGGGGGGGATCACCAAATGACCAAACAGCAGGCTGCATGGGGCAACCAGACTGGCAGGGCAGGCAGTGAGGGGCGACCAGGCTGGTGGTGGGAGGGCAGTTGGGAGCGACCAGGCCCATCGGTGCAGTGCAGTTGGGAGTGACCAGGCTGGTGGAAGGGGCAGTGGGAGATGACAAGGCTGGTAGGGGAAACCTTGAGGGGCGACCAGGCCGGCAGGGAGGGCAGTAAGCGGTGACCAGGCTGGCAGGGGGTGCATTGAGGGGCGAACAGGCTGGCAGGGGGGCAGTTGGGGTGACCAGGTCAGCAGGAGGGGCAGTGAGAGGCGACCAGGCTGGCAGGGGGTCCAGTTAGGGGCAACCAGGCTGGCAGGGGGGCAGTTAGGAGTGATCAGGCCAGCAGGCAGAGGTGGTTAGGGGTGATCAGGCAGGCAGGCAGGTGAGCAGTTAGGAGCTAGCGGTCCAGGATTGTGAGAGTAATGTCTGACTGCCAGTTAGGCCTGACCCACAGATTGGAGAGGGTGTAGGCTAGGCTGAGGGGAACGCCCCCCACCCCCTCCCCACAAATTTCAGGCACCGGGCCTCTAGTAAATAATAAAGGTTGACTTTATTATCATTGTCATTATCACTATTGTTGCCATTATCATCAGAATGTCTTGCAGGAGATTTGGATTTGACAGTAATTCTCCTCACAATGAAAATGCTTATTCTGGTAGCATCTCAAATGGAGTAGAAATCTGCAAGGTAGGAGCACACCATATCAACATTTAAAGTAACACAGAGGCAAAGATGATGTAGAGTTTGATATTTAACCTAACTATTTATGTTTTCTACACCCTTCCCAAGTTTCTCTAAAACTTTTTGGGAAGGAATTTTGTCAGTGACTACATGGAGATCTCAGAGAAAAATAAATCAGTATGAGGATATTAAACAGGATTATTTGTGATGATGACACACCATGGATATGGTTCACATACTTCCATTTTTAAATACTAATGCCATGTCTATCTCCCTCTAAAGGCTAGAATATAGTAGCTTTTCATGTCATTGGAATTCATGACTGAGAGGAATTGAATATATGTAGCTAGTAAAAACAAAATTACTTGACTACTTTATCTAACACTGGTATTCTTCCAGGTTCAAGTTGTGCATTAATATTTTCCAGTATTCCTAAATGCATCCCTGGTTTCACAAACACGGGTCCTAGTTAGAGAGAATGGTGGTGTTTCAGGAAAGCTTTATATTTAACATGATATTAAATATGTTAAAGCTTTTAGAAATCTGTTTAAACAGTCTGCATATAATTCTCTGAGGAAAATCATTAAGTTCCATTTGGACCATCCTTAATTTAAAACTTGAATACCAGATCCCCCGTTCTATATCTTTATTTCTTTTGCCTTAAGGAAAATTAGACTTTCAGAAACAAGCTGGAACAGAGATTATTCTCTTACGTTTGTGTGTTAGCACTGCATCCCCCTTTGATGGCCCCTTTAATAGGAAAGGCTCTTTCCTAAGTCTAATTGTTCACACATAAAATAAAGGGCCTTTTACCTCTTTTCAAATAGTTTATTAATATAACTTGTAGTTATTTAATAATAGCTTCGAGGTTCTTAGCATTTCCCTTTTCTCTATTTTATTGGCCTAATCAATAAAGTAACTTTTTAAAGACATTATGCACTATATTTTTCTGGAACATAAAGAGGTTTTAAACCTCCTAAACAATACATTATTCATATCCCTACTATTGTTATTTCTGAGTTTGAAGTAAGATAGGAATTAAGTAATCTCAATTCAGTGACACCATAGTATTTAAACCAATAATTAAAACCAACTCTAATATTTGAAACTTCATTGACCATGTAGTAGGAACTAGCAAACTTAAATGCGCCAGCTCAACTAATGGAATCTCATTACTTACCAAAAAATATGTAATTTTACCCAGGAAACTTTTTTTTACATTTTAAAATATTCACAGTTTGATAGTCAGTGGATTTTGAATATTATCTCTTGCCTCTGTCTTGTACAACACTTTTTTTTAAGAACCTTTACCACAGTGCAAATGTGGGGTGTATGGTGAAATCAGGTTTCTGTCTTGATTCTCATCTCCACTTTTTCTTTGCATGGACCATTATTTGCTGCACAGTTTGAGTGATGGGGGTGGGAGGATGGCAATGAAAGTATCTGCCTAGATAAGAAAAACACACAACTTTTGAAGGTTTGGGGCTCCTCTCATTTTGGTATAAATTTTTTTTCTTGAATTTCTTTGCGGTATGTTTCCAGAATGCTTTGTATCCAAATGCTGTCTGTCCCATGGGGTGCATTTGTTGATTTTTCAGGCTGTGCCACAACACTGCCCCACATACAGTTCTCAGATTTTGATACTTCTATCAAGATGGAAATGTTCTTTTTACCATCATCTCATTTATTTAGTTAGTTATTAATAACTTTTTTTTTAATTTTTCAATTATAGTTGACCTATGACATTATATTAGTTTCAGGTGCACAACCCAGTGATGAGACATTTATGTAACCTACAGAGTGATCAATCACCCTGATAAATGTAGTACCCATCTGACACGGTAGGTAGTTATTCCAGTATTTTTACTATATTTCCTAAAATACCCCCAAGACTATTCTATAATTGCCAATTTGTACTTTTTTGCCACGTTCTTACAACTTTTCTTCATCTCATACCCACTTGCTGCAGGCGCTCTGTGCTTTTGCACCTCCTGTTCCCTCAGAGAAGCACCTATACACTTGCGACACTAAGAAATGGGAGTCACAGCTGCTGTGCACTTAGCTTTACTAGGTCCTCTTCCTTTTACATGCCACGTTGCAACAGAGCCATCAGCAAGTGTGAAGGCTCATCAAAATTCTGTATTTTTTTTCAAATTAGGAGTGAAAAAAATAGAGAGGTAGCATTTGATTCTCCCCTTTCTTTATAGGAAAGGAGTAGGAAAAGAATTAATACCTCATGAAGAATTCTTCTCAAGATGATGATTCTCTTCTCTTCCTTCCTGCAAAAGCCCAAAGAAATATGGTTTAGTAGGAAAGTTGATGTGGAGTATATGGGTCTAGCACCAACAACAGGACCATATGGAGCAGCATGTCTTTCTTTGCAATTTTGAATTATTTTTTAACAATGGAACTGTACTGTCTGCATATTCCTCTAACAGGAATAGTGTCAGGGGAATCTCAGTCACATTTCCACAAATATCCCTATGACTAGAGTGACAACATTTGGCAAGAAGGTGAATTTGAAATGATAGCATTGTGGAGGTTATGGAAGTAATCTAGGGGAGAAACAAGGGTAGCTTCAAAGAGAATCAAGTATTGAAAATAGAGAGAAGTAAATGAATGAGAGAGAGAGAGAGAGAGAGAGAGAGAGAGAGAGAGAGAGAGAGAGAGAGAGAGGAGAGAGAATCTACAAGTGTGATTTATTTTTACCCAAGAGTGAGTGAGGGAAAGGATTGAAACTGTCCAGTATTTTTGATGAACTGGGTGAGTGAATGAACAGATGCTAATTAGATTTTAAAGTAGTATAAAATCTGAAGTTAGGACGATGTATATTTGGAAATGTACATTAAGAAAAAGAAACATGGAGGTGATGAGTATGAACTGCCCTTCAGGAATTTCACATGAGGAGTATTAGAGGTTCACAGTGCATGAAGTAGGTCTTAGATTTGGAGCGAACTGAAGAGAATGTATAGACAACAGAGAGGAATAGTCGATGGTAAGAAGAGCAAGAAAACCCTGACCGGTTTGGCTCAGTGAATAGAGCGTCAGCCTGCAGACTGAAAGGTCCCAGGTTCAATTCCGGTCAAGGGCATGTACCTTGGTTATGGGCACATCCCCACTAGGGGGGTGCTGGAGGCAGCTGATCGATGTTTCTCTCTCATCAATGTTTCTAACTCTCTATTCCTCTTCCTTTCTCTCTGTAAAAAGTCAATAAAAATATATAGAAAAAAGAAAAAGAAGAGCAAGACAATACTGAATGGTCAATTCTCAGTTTATTGGAATAGGTGAAGGAATTGGTCTAGAATAGGTTTTCATATTAAAACCAAATAATTGATAATAGATTTCTTTTAGATATATTTGCACGCCTGTAGATGGAAAAGAGGAAAGCAAAATAGGAAAGATGCTAATCTGGACCTAATTATCTGTATGCAGTAGGAAGCAGTAGCTAAGTAGCAGTTACTTGTCTTTTAGCCAATTGCTCATTTATTCATTTATTTACTGGGCAGCATCTATGGCAATCTAACATGCTGGGAACTATGTTAGCAAAAAGGGACACACATTTAATAAGATAGGACAGGCCTCTGATCTCAAGCAACATGTAACTGATTGTAGTTTTGAAAAGCCATGTTTTGTAAGTAGCTATAGTCTAGCATTTAGGGACATAAGATTTGGAGTGGAGCACCTGTTTTTGAACCAGAGCTCTATTACTTAGAAAGTTTGTTGCCTTGAGAATTTACACATTTTTTTGCTGTGCTTCATAGTTTATTTTCTTTCATATAATAAATAGGTGTCTTTCAAAATGCTTAACACTTGAGTTTAAGTGATTAACTAAAATTACTGCTATTAAGAAAAGCCATTATTATTATTAGAGTATAAACTTCATAGGATCAGGATCATTTTTAAAATAGACTTCTATGTTTCTTCTCCCTGGAATAAAGCCTGACACAGTTATTTTTTAAAATATTGGTTCAATAAGTAAATATTGTTTATAAATCAATAAAACTATCTTTCAATAAAGATACAAAACTTTGAGTTGAACAAGATTAAATTAGTGTCACAACTACCATATTTTATAGAGCCTCTAAATGCCAATCTGTATTACACAATTCAAAGATAATCCTCACACTTCATCATACAACCTGTGTTGTATCTCTTGACATGGCAGTTTTCATAAATATTGACTTTATTATTTTTGTTGTTGTTGTTAATTCTCACCCCAAGATATTTTTCCATTGATTTTTAGAGAGAGTGGAAGATAGTAGGAAAGACAGAGAGAAACATCCATGTGATGGAAACACATTGATTGGTTGCCTCCTGCATGTCCCCTGACCAGGCCCCCAGGCCACAGTACATGCCCTTGATCAGAATGGGACCCCAGACCTTTGGTCCACAGGCCGACGCTCTAACCACTGAGCCAAATCAGTTAGGGCAAATGATGAGTTTATAATCAATGGTCAATTATGTCATACGTAAAATATTTAGTGAAAAAATAAATGTTTTTTTTTGTTGTTTGGGACTACAAAAGAAATATAGAAAAGAAAAATACATTATAAATATTATAAATAATATGTAAGTATGTACTTGTATTTATGGAAGTTCTTTTTATAAAATTTCATAAATTTCATAAATATTAGAATGAAATCTTACCTTTTGTGACAGCATGAATGGACCAAGAATGTATTATGCTAAGTGAAATATGTCAAACAGAAAAATACAAATATTATATGATTTCACTTATATGTGAAATATAAAGGTTTAAATAAATAAACAAAACAGAAACAGATTCGTAGGTACAAAGAACAGATTGAAGGCTGACAGAGGGGAGTGGGTGTGGGGGACTGGGTGAAAGGTGAAGGGATTAAGAAGTACAAGTTGTTAGTTACAAAACAGTCACAGAGATGTAAATTACAGCACAGGGAATATAGTCAATAATACCTTAATAACTCTGTATGGGGCCAGATTGGTACTTGAAATACCGGGTGAACCACTCTGTAATGTACATGATTGTCTAACCAAAATGTTGTGCCAGGTGTGCCGGTTAATAATGCGGATTTTGTAATCAAAGAAAACAGGATAATTTCAAGAGAAACATCAAAAGTGCTTTATTCAAAGCAGTGTCCATTACTAGCTAGACATTTCCCCCATCTTTCAGGTAATTTGTGGATACTGTCCCAATAGAACTTTTTGTTTTGAGGCAAGCCATTCAGAGATCCAGTTTTCCACTTCATCGAACGTTTTGAAGTACTGCTCAGAAAGTGCGTGTGCCATCGATCAGAACAAGTGGTAATCTGAAGGAGCAAGGTCTGGTGAATACAGCAGGTGGGTTAATACTTCCCAGGCAAGATCTTTTAAAGTGTCTTTAACTGGTTTTGAAGTGTGTGATGGTGCATTATCACGAAGCAAAATTACTGTGCTGTGTCTTTTGGCCCATTCTGGTTGTTTCACCATCAAAGCATGGTTCAAATTGATTATTTGTCAGTAGCGATAAGTATTAATGGTTTCACCTGGTTTTAGAAGCTCATAATATACCACAACTTCATCATCCCACCAAACACAGAGCATTGTCTTGTTTCTGAAGTGATTTGGCCTTGCATTTTATGTTGATGGTTGATCTGGATCAACCCATGATTTTGTGCATTTGGGATTCTCAAAATAAATCCATTTTTCATCACCAGTCACAGTTCAATGCAAAAAAGACTTTCTTTCATGCCATTGAAGCAACATTTTACTGATGACTTTTCAGTTTTCCATTTGTCTTTCGTTCAGTTGATGTGGCACCCATTTTCCTTCCTTTGAAATCTTTCCCATTGCTTGTAAACCATCAGAAATTGTTTGCTGAGCAACGTTTAATCTTTCTGCAAGTTGTTTTTGTGTTTGACACCCATCTTCATCCAATAATGCTTGTAATTGTTGGTCTTCAAACTTTTTCGGTTGACCTGGACATTCTTTGTCTTTCACATCGAAATCATCACTTTTAAAGCATTTAAACCAGCATTCACAAGTATCTTGAGATGGAGCATGTTCACCATAAGCTTCCCAAAGTATAGAATAACTTTCAGCAGCACTTACCTTCAAAATAAAGTAATGAATTACAACTTCCCAAAATGCACTTTTTTGGGGACACGAAATTTGATATTTTTAAGTGTAAAAATATCTATGATGTTAACACCTTCAGCAAATTTGACATATGAAGTTTTGAAGCTTGTTGTCAATACAACAAAATAGCATACATATCAAATTGCATATATATCAACATATGTGTAACTCCATCTATTGAAAAAAGTCTGCATTATTAACTGGTACAGCTGGTACATCTGAAATTAATACAGAATAATATTGTATGTAAACTGTAATTTAGAAAAAGAATATGAGAATATGTTTGACAAAATTATGTACTTCAAGGATATATTTTATTGAGGACAACATAAAGAAGCAAAATATATTTATCAATGCAGCAGAATGGAAGTAAGAATACTTTAAAACGTTTATAATAATATAAGTAGAGGAACATTTTTAATATTCTACTTTAACCAGAAGAAGTATGAATGTGATTTATTTTAAAATGTGAAGTAAATGTGAGTTAAATGAGCTTAACATTTTGAAGAGCTAAATTCTTGGATCTGGAATACTGAGAAGAATAGAAATCTGAGAAATGTCCTAAGAGCTAAATATATTTTAAAATAAAAATGGAAAGGGAGGTAAGGTTGGGGTAGGAGGCAGGCAGAAAGAAAAAGACAATTTTAATGTTGACTGGCTTTATATACCCAAAATATAGGAACTACATTAGGCTGTCAGAGCTATTAGAAAAATTGGACTGGGGCACAGGCGTTGGAAATTATATTCCAGCATGTGTACATGCAGTAGTTTTCCCCTTATAATGATATAAAGAAGATAAATGGGTGGGGATAGCAGGGGTTATAGTTTAATTTAGAAAGCTTTGTGAGAGGAATTTTTAGGAGACTTAAAACCAGTTATCTTATTTCATGAGAAAGAAACTCATATATTAGACATTAAGTATTCTTGCTTGATGAGGGGAGCTTTAATGTTTTCATAATTAGCTTTATCTTCTAAAACAGAGGTTTATTCCATAATTTGGTACGAGTTGATATTTTGAAGTGTAAAAATAACATGGCAGGCATTGGCCGTGGCGGGATTGTGGAGCAGGTGAGCAGGGGCGCCAGACCAAAGCGGGGCTCCAGTCGCTGTCATTGGGGCAAGCCTCTGGTGGTTGCTAAAAATTCTTTGCTCCCGCATGCTGCTGTCCCGCCTGGCACTCGCACCCGCTGCTGGTGCCAGCCCCGCTCACACCTGACTTAATAATGAATGAATATTGAAGGCTGTAAAACTCATTGTTTTAAGAAGACAAATATACTTCCACACACAAACAAATAATTTTCTGAATTTGAAATATCTCATGCAGCATAGAACATCATTTAATCATTCACCCAAGTTAGTACACTGAATGGAGAACAAGTTTATTTAAACCATATACTTATTAAAATCTCAGGAAAGGACCAAAGCAAGGACATGCCCACTCTTCTGTTTGCTCTGTGATTACTCAACATCTGCTCAGATCTACCACATCTTCCCTCTTCTGGATAATTCTCTCCTGTTGTGGGTAGGAAACTCCAAAAAACAAAGAAAAGAACTATCTTCTTTTCCATTTGTTTAAAAGAAATGAGGGATTTGCCGGCAAAAATCAGAAATGGTTGCATTTGTTTCATTTTAACCAAAATTTGAATAAATTAATTATAACTAGAAACCATATGATATTTTATTTAATAAATTGACAAACCTAGTAACTATGCTAAGAAAACTAAATACTATTGAAAATAAACTAATAACTAAGTATTTGCTAGATACTAACTAGGTTACTTATATCTCTTAAATAACCTCATTTAATTCTCACAACAATCATCTGATGAACATTGTAGTAAGGCTAATTTGCAATGAGAAAACTAATACTTGAAGAAATGAAGAAAGATATTCAAGGTCACACAGCTGGAAATAAGAACAACTTGGGAGAAGTCAGACCTGAAGATTTTATTCTTAAAATAAACATGATACTATAAAAAGCAGACAATTCCAACACTTTTATTTTTTAAAAAAAGAAAGAAAAATGCAGTGTAACTCATACATATATTAAGTAGTTTGCTTTTTTCTTTTGTTGTTTGATTCCAAGAAATGAAGAAAATTATTTAGACAAATTTTTTTAAAAATCTATTCCTAAATAAAACACATTTTCTCACTCTAAATCTCTTAACATGCTCAAGATCTAGTCTTTATTTCTTGTTTTTAAAACCCAAGGCCACAGCTCTGTCTCATTTCTAGTATCTTCTTTCCTGAGATATTGCTTGCTATTTTTAAAAATATATTGTATTGATTTCAGAGAGGGAGGGAGAGGGAGAGAGAAATAGAAACATCCTATATTATAAAAGGCTAATATGCAAATAGACCGAACAGTGGAACATCTGGAACAACTGAAAACCAGTCGCTATGACATGCGCTGACCACCAGGGGGTGTGTGTGGAACATGGCGGGCATTGGCCACAGCGGGATTGTGGAGCAGGTGAGCAGGGGAGCCAGACCAAAGCTGGGCACCAATCGCTGTCATTGGGGCAAGCCTCTGGTGGTTGCTAAAAATTCTTTGCTCCGGCATGCTGCAGTCCCACCTGGCACTGGCACCTGCTGCTGGCTCCAGAGCCGCCACTCGCACCCACTGTCATTGCCAGCCCTGCTCACACCTGACGCCAGCACCAGAGCCACTGTTTGCACCTGCTGCCAGTGCCGGGCAACAGTACTGATCACTCAGTGCCATCATCTGGTGCAAGTGGCGGCTGTAGGCCCCAATCGCCCCTGAGGACTTCTCCACCTCCCCCTGCTCTAGAGGGGTGATCGGGGCAGCAGCGCCGCTCACACCTGCTGAAAGCACTGGCCTCACACTCACTACCGGTACTGGCACCAATCACTCCGTGCTGTCAGCAGGTGTGAATGGAGCTGGCTGTCAGTGTGTGGGAGCAGCAGCAGCAGGAGCAAGACTGCTGGCAGACAGGGGACCAGGGGCTGCAGTGGGCGGGGCCAGGTGGGGACTCGGAGGATGGGCCGAGACCCACCCCTGTGTCCTCTGCAGCCTCACGGCCCACAGTTCCTTTTAAGGTGTGTGAATTCGTGCACTGGGCCCGTAGTCAGTGATAACAGAGAATCATTGATCAGCTGCTTGATGCAGGCCCCACACTGGGGATAGAACTCACAACCCAGGCATGTACCCTGACCAGGAATTGAACCATGACCTCCTGGTTCATAGGTAAATCATTGAGCCACCGTTGCCAGGCCTAAGATGTTGCTTTCATTCTGTTAGCTCAAGTGTCTCTGACTAAGAATTCTCACCCATGATCGCCAGTAACTTCTGACTCCCCAAATTCCACCAGTTCTGCTAAGATGAGGTGATCCAGGTGGAAGAAGCATGAATTGGGGACAGTACTTTTTAAATATACATGTCCTTTTATCCTTTAGTCCCTTGGCAAAATCACCTTTCCCACATCCCATCCAGGGTTGTCAGAACAACAAAGGAAATTACAATTAATTTACTTAAAATATGTACTCATAAATAAAATAATTTAACCTTGGACACCCTTTTCCTTCATGGAAAAATGAATGGTCTTTTCTGTTACTTTTAAATTACCTTTAACTTCCACAGAATATATTCATAGTCTAGTTACTTGATATTGATCATGGCTGAGTGGACAATCTTTTTCTCATTGTATCTTTTAATTTATGTCAGATAGGGCAGTGTCTGTGTGGCACCCACACATACATGTTTAGACCAGTTTAGCAATAATGCTATCATTAATGAGGACACATAGCTTCACACCATAAAGCACTAAAATGAACTAATGACTAAATTCACTTAATATCACCAGACTCAGTAACATCATAATAAAGAAAACCTCACTTCTGTGGTTCTTCTGCCAAAAATTAATAACTTCAATCTAATCAGAAAACATCAGAAAAGAAATTGAGGTGTACTACATAATAACTGGACTGAACTATTAAATAATGTCAAGGTCATGAAGGACAAAGACAGACTTGAGAAGCTGAATGGAATCAAGCAGGATAAAGAAGCATGGAATTAAATGAAACTTGTGAACTCCAGTTGGGTGCTACACTAGAAAAAAATGTTTCTCTTATGCTATGAAAGACATCAGTCTGACAGTTGGTGAAATTTGAGTAAACAGTGTAGATTGAATTATTGTATTGTATCAATGCTAATTTCCTAATTTTATAATCATACTGTGTTAATATAAAAGAATGTCCTTGTTTTTAAGAAAAGTTATTTATAGGTAAAGAGCATTATGTATTCAACTCACTCTCAAATGGTTTGTGGAAAAAAAAAATTATGGGAAAGAGAATGTGAATGAGAAAAACAAATGTGGTAAGACTGGGTTAAGGATATAAGAAAAATATTCCTGTTTTTGCAACTTTTCTGTATGTCAAAATTTATTTCAAAATTAAAAAATTATTTTTTAAAGGAAATCCCCTTGTTTACTGATTATAACTTATTAAAAATTATTTTTTGACCAGAACTTTACATTAAAAAAGAGGTCTAAAATTCCAAACAGCATAACCAAATCATATAGCAAATCAAATAGACATGTATCTCATTTATTGTTCACTGCTGAAATTCAGTGAGGGTGCTTCTGAAACTTAGATAAGGGAAGTTTAAATCACAAAGCAGAAAAATATGTTCCATATTTTTCGGGCCTTAGTTTTTAATGTATAAAATGACACATCTGCAGATATTTGTTTCATTTGCTGGCCTGAAAACCAGATGTATTATTAAGTGCAGGTAATATACACAGGAAATAACTGGTTAAAGTTTTTATCTTAGTAGTTGTATTTGGTTTATGTATTTTTCTGTTTTGATCATATGTCATGAGCTTTAATAAATGAAATAGGTTATAGGTGCAGTTTCTAGCAATTTGTATAAACTGCTGAGCATATGTACTGTTAGATTTGACCAGTTCAGTGAATTAGCAATCTCTGTCACCTGCTTAAGCATGAGTAAAGTCTTCATCTTGTTTTAAAAGTTCAGGTAACCACAGAAAAATGGTGACAGAAGTAGTCAAAAGCAGAGATCAAAAGGTAACATGTTTCATATGCATCCTCTTTGCTTTGATGATGCTAAAGCCTTTCTGAAGTTTTTACAGGACTGCAAAAAGGCAGAGATGATATTCTGCAGAAAGGCCAATGGTGATGTAAATATAGCCCAGTGTCAGACAGGAATGTATTTTAGTTTATGTTTTTCTGGGAAAGTACCTATGGCACATACCAATCAACTCTATCAGAAATCCCACAAAAATATTCTTTAGATCAATGACTTTTATTAAGATTAGTTCACCAATATTTGCTCACACATTTAAAACATGATATCCTTTAGGCTATTTAATTTTAGAATCCTACTACTAGATTATTTGCTAAAGGAATTTAGAAGGATCAGGTTGCCAGAAAATAAATAGGTTATTTTTTATAAGGAACTCAATCTTTTCTGTTTACTTAACTCAAGCTTTAAAATGCTAGGTTCAATGTGAAAATTGCTTTTCCTTGTTTTTCACGTAGGACTTTTCTATATGCATCTTAGTTGTTAATACTAAATGTTTATTCTTTTTCCTTGTGTACTTCCATGCCATGTTTTATAGTGGGGTTTTAACAGAATCACTTGCCTAGGCTTAGACCTCTAAAAGGAAGAAGTAAGTGTAAAGCATTTTAGAACTTATTACTAAGAATGGTATAAAAGGCAAAGGGATAAATAAAAAAAAGAGGTAAATACTTTCTTTAGAGAAGATATTGCACTGAGTAAGTTAGTAACTCCTTTCAACTAAAGAACAAATTTGTGGAGGATAATGGGCTAGGAATGGTATCCCATCAAGTCTACCTTTAAGGAATGATTTATTTCTACAGCTTTTAGGAGTATTGTCAGTAAACAAAACAAAACAAAAACATCAACTCTCAGCCTTTTCCTAAATTGCCTTGGCTATAAAGAATAATGTTACCACCTGGCCAGCATGGCTCCGTGGTTGAGAATAGACCTATGAACCAGGAGGTCACGGTTCGATTCCTGGTCAGGGCACAAGCTCAGGTTGCAGCTCCATTCCCAGTGTGGGTCATGCTTGAGGCAGTGGATCAATGATTTGCTCCTGTTGACTAGAGGCCCAGTGCACAAATTTGTGCATGGGGGGGAGAGGGGTGGGACCACGGGAGGTTGACTGTGGGCCCCGAGGAGGAAGCTGGTCCTCAGCTTCCCTGGGAAAGGGACTGTGTCTGCCGCCACTCACCCCCGGTTCCCTGTCCCAGCCCTGGGCCTAAAGGCTACCTGCCTGCACCTCTTCTCCTTCCCTCACCACTGCACCTCCACTGTGGTGGGCAGGCAGACCCTGGGGAAGGGAGAGGACCGGAATGAGACAAACCTTGGTGTTGAGGTCTGACTTTCAATAGATCGCAGCGAGGGAGCTGCTCTGCTACATATGAAAACCCCACCCAGAAGCAGGTAGTCTATGAATAGTTTAGCACCAGGGGCCAGTGGGGACTGCTGGGGGGAGGGGCCATGGGAGGTTGGCTGTGGGAGTGCACTGACCATCAGGGGGCAACTCTTGTGTTGATCATCTGCCCCCTGGTGGTCAGTGCATGTCATAGCAACTGGTTGACAGGTCATTTCAGTCATTTGGTCATAATGGTCGCTTAGGCTTTTAGTTAGATAGATAGATAGATAGATAGATAGATAGATAGATAGATAGATAGATAGATTAGATAGATAGATAGATATAGATATATAGGTAGATATATAGATAGATAAACAGATATAAATGTTTCTATCTCCTTTTCCCTCCCGCTCTGAAATCAATAAAAATATGTTGAAAAAAAGAATAATGTCGCCATGGTCAACCTGTATCTGGCAGAACCCCTATATAATTAATCAATAAGGTGGGGCTCTGCCCAGCATGACACAAATATTGTAGGCCATGTTAGCCTTGGATTTTCCTGTGGCATGAGTTAAGGCAAGTGTTGAGCTTGTATTGCCACCAAGCATCCTCTTCTGCCCCACTCTCTTCACCCCCCACCACATTTTCTTTCTCTGGTGTTGGTCTTAAGGTAGCTACCTTGAAAGCTAAACTTCCCTGAAGACTACTTCCTAGTCAAGAAACCTGCAAAAAGTATTGTTCATTTCTTTCTAATATTACAAAATAAAACATGTAAAAAATGTCTGTATTATAGTTAGTTGCTATTTTAGGGATTTTTAGGGGAAATATCCCTATTAAGCATTCATATTTCCAAATCTGATAATATTATTCAACTCTTTTAAGTCCTTGAGATGCTTCTCTAACTTTCCACAGCAGTATTTTGTAGTGTGCTCTCCTCTGTTCATTAGTCCTGTGAGCTGTGTCAGAAACAAAGAATATATAGTCAGATGTCTGTGTGTGTGTGTGTGTGTGTGTGTGTGTGTGTGTGTGTGTGAGAGAGAGAGAGAGAGAGAGAGAGAGAGAGAGAGAGAGAGAGAAAGAGAGAGAGAGAGAGACAAGATAGTCTGTATTGGGGTTATAAATACTAATATAGTAGAATACTACTCCATCATATATATTACATTTCAGAAATCTCTTTTATCCTAGTAACAGCTATTATAATACTACAGAATTGCCATTTAGACACCAATTTTTTGGTGGAGAATAGGTGGGGTGGAATGAGAGGCAGAGGTATGAGCTAAACGCCAAACACATAAGCAAGTCATGCAAAGGTAATCATCATCTGGCTTTCAACTATTAGTTAAGTCTGATATATTTTAAACTATCTCTGAGCCATCTGCATCCTGCTTCACATTTCTGTAATTTTTCATGAGCTTTTCCCTTATCTGCAAGATCTTAGTTCATTTAGTGTGCTCCTATGCATCCTTCTAGTCTCAGGATAAGAGTCATTTCCTCCAGGAAATCTACTGTGTCCTGCAGAAAAATGAGACAGTCCCTCCTGTTTCCCAGGGCACATTTTATATGTTTACCTCAACACTGATAACACTTACTGTGTGTTTTTCTTTTTGGCATACCTCCCATAACTAAGTTTCTTCAGAGAAATAGTTTCAGTTATTCATCTCTATGTCAATATGACCCAGAGGTGCGCATGATATAAAAATTACGTAATACAATGTTTGTTGGCAGTTCAAAAGGTCAAATTCACTCATTTAAAAGGAATGGGCTTAAAATTAACTAAATATAGAAAATTCTAATTTGGTAACACTATGTGAATAAGAGGTTACAAAATAGAGTCCCTGTCCTCAAGTTATTTATTGCTGTGAATGAAGAATAAGAAAAGTATAACAACTCTTAACACAAAAATGTATAACTACAAAATAATTTAAAGTAATAGAATACTAGAATTATATTCATATTTATATCAACTTAATGTATAGTGTTCAATGTTAAAGCTGTACGAAGCTCATACTATTCAACAAAGTCCTGATGAATGGAAATGTCAAAATTGCACAACATAGTGCCTAATGATTGCAGGAATGTCATAGAAAACACAGAAGAAATATTAACCATGATCTTTGATGAGTATATACTTAGTAAAGTATGACCTACAACTAAGTAAATCACTGTCTTTAGTCTTAGATATTTGCTGTTATTATTTTTATAAAAATTCTGAGGGCTAAAAAGGCGGATTTATGATAAAGAGTTATATTATTTGTGCTGTTATCAAGTGAATTTTTATTTTGACTTTAACACCTGATGATGTATCTATGTATCTAGCAAATATCTAGTACACCTGAATTAGGATTTCATCAATATAATATTTATAAAAATTATATATATATATATATATATATATATATATATATATGAAGGCCAAATCTGAGAAACAACCAGTGAATGCAAAATAAATATTTATATTTGATTAATAATTTATATATTTTTTTATGTTTTACTTAGTTGATAAACATATGTTAAAACATATGATTATATTAAATTGTAGTTACATAAAAATATGATCTAGATTTTTACCAATTTTACCCCAAATATTGTTTTCTCTTTTCCTCTGGGATTCATTGGTTTATTTTGATTGCTTTAAAAGGTCTATATTCATGATTATTAACATTTTATTTTCTCTACTAGAGGCCCGGTGCATGAAATTCGTGCACGGGGGGTGTGTCCCTCAGCCCAGCCTGCATCCTCTACAACAGGGGTCCTCAAACTACGACCCGCCGAGGACATTTATCTAGCCCACCGAGTGCCGCTGCCTGTCCTGCTTAGCAGCCGACTCATCCCGGGCCCGCAGTATGCATATGAATTTGTTCATAGTTGTTTTTTTTAAACTATAGTCTGGCCCTTCAACGGTCTGAGGGAAAGTGAACTGGCCCCCTGTTTAAAAAGTTTGAGGACCCCTGCTCTACAATCTGGGACATCCCTCTCACAATCCAGGACTGCTGGCTCCCAACTGCTTGCCTGCCTCTGCCTGATTGCCCCTAACCACTTCTGCCTGCCTGATTGATGCCTAACTGCTCCCCTGCAAGCCTGGTCACCTCTAACTGCCCTCCCTTGCAGGTCTGGTCATCCCTAACTGCCCTCTCCTGCAGGCCTGGGTCCCCCCCCAACTGCCCTCCCCTGCTGGCCATCTTGTGGTGGCCATCTTGTGGTGGCCATCTTGTGTCCACATGGAGACAGCCATCTTTGACCACATGTGGGCAGCCATCTTGTGTGTTGGCTTGTGGGTCAATTTGCATATTGCTCTTTTATTACATAGGATCATTTATAGCTTAAAGGGCATTTTTTTACATGATTATAACAAGATCATAGAATCATCTATGTTTGGCTTATGCATAAGCTTGTATTTCTTATTAAATTTTTTTCTAAATATTGGATGATTTGAATTAACCTTTGCTACAATTGCTGAAGTTATAGATGATAGTCCACTGTAATAAAGTACAAGTCACAAAAAGCCATATATAATTTTTTTTTATTATGAAGCTGTTTCTTGTATAAAGTAGGCACACATAAAAAGTGTATTGACACAATATTCTGGGTAAGTACCAGATTAAATCTGTCTGTTGTGTCACACTGGCATAGTATATATTATTTGGGTACCTTTGAATATCAGATTTTTTAAAAATTTACAATTGACAAAATTTTGAGTATTTTATTCCCCAAGTAAAAAGAAAGGAAATAATAAAGAAAATAAGATTCAGAGACAGAGAAACATTGATCAGACCATCAAACCTCAGAGGGAAGATAGAGGAGGGTAGGCGGAAGGAGGAGAGATCAATCAAAGGACTTGTATGCATGCATATAAGCCTAACCAATGGACACAGACAACAGGGGGTGAGGGAATGAGTTGGGGGGATAAGGGGTGTAATGGGAGAATAAGGACACATATGTAACACCTTAATCAATAAAGAAATTAAAAAAATAAAATAAGAAGGAAAGATGGCATAACTATTTGTATTTTACCAGAAAATGTGGACTTACTAGTAATCTTTTATTGCTTTGACATTCCATCACTATGAAGTATCTCAACACATTTCTTGCACCTATTTGAATATAAGGTATCCAGTTTCAATTCAAGGCATCTGTCTTCAATTTATAACATCTTAGTTCATTGAGGTTTGTCTTTTCATCAAGAGACAAGCTCATAATTTGGATTTGTACAAAGGCAAGTATGTCCAAGGGTCCAGTGTTATTTTCCCCAAGACACTTATTCCACACTTGATTTTGATGTTACACACAATAAGCCTTTTTAAGTAAAAAAAGACATGTAATAATCAAAAGCTGCTGCATTAAAGAATTCCCTAGCAAGCTGTCAGTTATAGACCGATTATGGAACTTCAGGCTGAGAACATATAGAAGACATTGAACAGATAGAAAAAAATAGTGAGTGAACATAGAAGGCTGCTACAAATGAAATCTGAAAAGAGCAGTGATCCCAAGCCAATATTATGTCAGTTTGGGGATGTTACCCTCACACTCTTCTGCCTTTTTAAGCTATTCTCTACTCTGGCTCTTTAGGATTCAGTCAATCTTATGAAATAAAAGTCTTAAATTTTTGTATCTTTTCTCTCATCCTATGCTCTTAATCAGCCTTTAATTACAAGGTAGAAACATTTGAGAGATAAAATAAGATCTATAATGTAACATATCAGGAAGAGAAAAGGGACTATCTCTGGAATTCTCTATTTTTGTTTTGCATATTTGATGCACAATATTTCAGTTTCTCTCTGCTATCTTTAACTGTATTTGCTTTCACATATTTCTATTTACCTAATTTTCTCCTGTTTCAATTGGATATATATATACCTTATTTTGTTCAAGGCTTTTTCTTCTGGATTATCACTTAGAAATCTTTGTTTTATCACTTACCAGTTTTCTCTATTTCAACTTTTCCTTCAATTGTTCCTTCCTTTTACTCCTATAAACATGCCATTGCCCTTTGGGAAATCTCATGACTGTCTTATTTTCAAAACCAAACTTTTTCAACAAGTAGTATGCTTCACCATCTCTCCCTCAGAACAGCTCATTCTCTGTGCATCCCATTGCAACCTGCTTTCTTTCCTCAACACTCTGCTGAAACTGTTCTTCCTTATGTTGCCCCAAACCAGGAATCTTGCCAATCCCTTTGGGTACTTTTTTTAAATATTAGTTTAATGATCTCTCTGTGGTATTTGACATTGTTCATGAGTTCATTCCTTCTAACATTTTACTCATTTTTGGCTTCTATGTTATTCCAAAATTCTACTTAACTTCCTCCATCTCTGGTGGTTATGTTTCTTTTATAGTAGGGTTTTCTCTATTTACCATTTAAATAGATTTCTGTTCATATGCTTTCTTCCTACATTTTCCTCTTACCCAAGGAAATTCCAAATTTATATAGCTTCAAATATTTTTGTATTTTTATAAAAACATCCATCTTTGGAAAAAATTTACTTCTTGTGATCAAATATAATCCTTCACATATTTTTGTATTTTTGAGTGTATGTGTGTATTTATTCATACTGTTGGTGTAATTTTTCTGTTTCTGTTCCCTCTAAAACAACACATTGTGCAAATGCTTTGGTAATTATTTTGAGAACCCTTTTACTGTAAATAGTCATGAAAACAAAAATTTGTAATTCAGTTCTATGTTTTACAAAGTTAGATTTTTACATCAAGAATTCAAATATCAGAAAAACAGCAGAGGAACAAATTCTACTAAAAAAATTGAAATTTCTAGAACTACCTCCAAGAATATTCATGGCACCAACTCTTTACCTTAACCTTCTGATAAATGTTGATGGAAGTGATTGTCCTCTTCATTTCAAGTTAATCAGCGAGTAACACAATTCACTTAGTCAGCACTGAGAGCTGACATGCCATTGATGGAATATAGTGCTCTATGCAAATACACCTCCATTACTCAGTCATAGTTTGTAGAAGGTGACAGTAAAGATTGATGGGTATCCAGTGTGCACCTTTTTTATTATTTAATTCCTGGCTTGGGGATGAAGGCCGGATCCTACTATTTATATAAGTTCAAATGGGAGATTACTTCTCTCTCAGTCTCTTTCTCAGTTCTTTACTTTTCTTTATTTTTCTCCACCCCTATACATATAATGTCTTAATTCATGAGAAAACTCATGAACAGGATAAAAAAATGGGCAACAGAATATTTATGATGATTATTTTAAATAAAAAAGCTATGAATCCTTTCAATATAGATCTTTTATAAATATAGAACTAGGTTTAATAATTATTCATCTCTTTTAGGTACTAAGCACAACACTAGCATTTCATATTTATTTAATTCTCTAGATAAGTATTTTCAAGTACGTGAATGGGGCTAAGATGGTGAACTTAGAAATCAGATCCCTGAGTTCAGTCTCTTCTATAGCACTTGCCATATGATTTTCAATAAGAAATTGATAGTAGATTAATTGATAGTAATTAATTGATTAGCAGCTTAATGTTCCATATTTTTCATCAGTTAAAAATGGCAAAACTGTGTCTAGGTCTTATATTGTTTTCAGTTTTAATGAGAAAAGTTTATAAAATTATGATAACTCAAAAAAATAAACACACATAGTAATCATTATTATTGTCTATACTAGAGGCCCGTTCCACGATATTCATGCAAGAATAGGCCTTCCTTCCCCTGGCTTCACTCCCAGCTGCCCGGGAGCTGGCGAGTCTCCTGTCCCAGCCTGCCCAAGAGCTGGCATGTCCCTGCTCCTGGGCCACCTGGGAGCCGTCAAGTCCTGGCTTCTGTCTGGAGCACCGCTCCTGAAGCTCCCTCTACCATCCTCCCTCCCCCTCATAACAGACATCCCGCCCCTCCTGGCTGCTCTGTGCCTGCATATGCAAATTAACCCACCATCTCTGTTGTGTTAATTTGCATACTCACTCTGATTGGCTGTGGGCATAGCAGAGATATGACCAATTTACATGTTTGTCTATTATTAGGTAAGATTCCACAGTTAACTAAATGGAACTTCAGAGATGTTACAAAATTTGCCAAAGTTACAAAAGTATTTTAGACTGTATTTCAAGCTAGTTTTTTTTCAAAGTCTACATTATTTCTTTCCAGAATATTCTTGACTTTTTTCTTGAAAGAAACAATAAAGGGAACATTACTCTATTTTAGGTAAAGATAATAAATTATATTGAACTCCAAAAATATACTACTGTCTTTTTTATCTTTTCTTATTTCTTTCACAAAAGTCTGAACTTTTTAGATGATGTTTGTTATATAAATAAAGTTCAATGCAGAATTTTGCTTTGAGTAGTAAATTGCCATTGGTACACTTTACCTCCAAGGTACACCCTTTTGGAGAGATTTATATCTCCATATTACATGTTTGCTCCCAGCTAAAAAATGTCCTACAAGTTCTTAGCACAATAATTATTTGATTTTTCTTCCTAACATTTTTCCTTGAATGAAAACATTTATTATGGTTAATATGTAGGAAATTCTATAGTACAGTCTTTTATATTTCTTAATCACTATCTCCTTCAGGCACCTCTGGTTTTGCAGGGTATTTTTTGGAATTGTATTCCTTTTACTGATACCTCCAAGGCAACATTACTGTAAAGTAATAATGTGCATGTATGATCACTTAGTTGGAACTCGACTTTTGTAACAGTGAAATGTTATTCTTTTATCTATACCATGCCACCTGTGGGCTTAACATTTATACTGTAACATGAAAAGCAGATATTAAACAATAAGTCTGTAGAATAAAACAGTACATAATTTAAGTGAGCTTGCTCGACAATAGCTAACATGGAATAATAGTGGGAATATTTTCATCATAGAAATTGGCAAACACTACAAATCAGGGCTTGTCTTTTAGACAGCCAGATGTTAAATCATTTTCTAATACCAATTTACAGAAATGAGTAAAACTCTTACTAGCCCTGGACAAGGAAAAGAAGTGCACACTTTCCTTAGTGACCCTCTAGCAGTGATACTACCCACTGTTTCCTACTTACCTGAGCTGTGTAGGCATGTCCTTGTGCCTCAATTACACCTTCCTCTTTTTGGTCTATCAGATAAGAATACGTACCAATGGAACAAAAGCATGTTAACATATGAGAGTGTTATAGCAATTAATCTGGGTAAATGTATAGTTTTCCAAAAAGAATGCAAACAATAATGCCATCGAAAAAGTTCAAGAATTTCTATGGACAACCAGAAGAATGTTAGTGGGGCATGCAGGGATTTAGAGTCCTTCATAGGTTTACAAGTCAAATTTAAAATTCTCAGTTCCCTAGAAAATGGAAAAAATATGAATATAAGTATTGTTTGTTTAATAAAACTTAATATTTGGCAAGAAAGTAAATGTGTTGGCATAAGCATTTTATCTAAATGACTTTTCTGATATATATTTCAATGTCAATATTGACATTTAAATTTTTGACTAGCACAGTAAATCTGCAGAATTGATAAATTAATTAGTTATCCAAACACTTTTATTTTAACTTTCAGTGAAAAGATGACAAAATAATTTGGAGAAATACATAATGTTTAATTCATGTATGAATTTCTTATAGTGCCAAAAGTAACAATCTTATTACTCTCTTAAGAATAGACTAGAAGGAAGTTTTTCAAAATGTAGGACAAAATATTTTTTCTTCTTAGTTCACTTTGGATAAAGATGGAACCTTATATATTAAATACTGAAACATATAGTTTCATTAATTCAGTAAGCATTTGTTAAGCCCATACTATGCATTATACATTACACTAGGCTCTGGAGCTGCAGAAGTGAAATACACAAACTCTAACCTCAATCATTTAAATTCTATTGATTACCTATTCCAATTCTACCAAGTCATAAGTGAGAAAAATTTAGACTCAGAGTAAAGGCAAAGCTTAGGTTCCCATCTCCATCATGCCTGAAGACTATTTTAATTTTTCTTCAGTTTTTTTCTTTAAAAGTTGAATAGTAGATAATTTTCATATTGCTAGATTTTCATATTTCAAAATGTTAACATCTTTTAAATTCTCACTTAAATTTTCTAAACTTTGTCAGAACCTAAGAATTGATGATTATAGTCTGATTTCCTAAAATCTGAGGATAATTATTAATGCTAACTTTTTATTATATCTTCTGAACTTACCTTTCATTGACAATTTTATTTCACTCTTTTCAAGTTAAGAAACATCTGTAAGATATATTCCATGGTATCACTGGATCAAAAGGCCTTTCCATTTTTAATTTTTTGAGGAAACTTCACAGTGGCTATACCAGTCTTCATTCCCAATAAAAGTAAAGAAAAAAAATGCTTTCAGTTGCATTTATCAGAAAATCCAAAAAAGAAAAAAGGAAGAGCCTTCTTTTACATACAAAAGTAAAGCAAAAATGAAGTAAACAAATAAAAATAAAAACATTATTTATTTATATAAAAACATCCATTTATATCCAGAAGGTTTAAAATAGTTTTACTACATGCACAACCAGCTAACAGATTTATGTTTTCCAGATATAAACCCTCCAAACTAGCTGCCACAATTCCCTGGATCTCAAAAACTATTTAAAATCTACTGAATCAAATTCCCTTTAAGAGGTGTCCACAAAACTATAACCTTTTGTATTTAAGTTCAGTTTAAATGCAATACTAGAGGCCCAGTGCATGAAAATTCATATACTGGAGAGTGGGTCCCTCAGCCTGGCCTGCCCCCTCTCACAGTCCGGGAGCCTCAGGGGCTGGAGACGACACAGCGATCAGGGGGAGGCAATGCCCCATCACACCTCTGCGGCTGCCACTGACAGCTGTGCAAGCCTAGGCCGGCCCTGGTTACCTGAGCCTCAGGAGGCCCTGGATGGCTGGGCAGCCACCATCCAAGGCTTGCCTGCATCTTGGGCTGGCCATGGGCAGATGGGTGGCTGAGAGGACTGGGGGACTGAGAGGCAGGCTCCCCGGCGGGGCTGAGGGGACTGGGCACCGCCATCTTGTGGCTGTGGGCACCACCATCTTTGAGGGAGTGGCAGTCAATTAACATATTCCTTCCTTATTGGCTGTGGGTGCTGCCATCTTTGAGGGTGGGGCAGTCAATTAGCATATTCCCTCCTTATTAGATAGGATTTTATTGGTTATATTAGTTTCAGTTGTACAATATAGTGATTTAATATTTTTATACCTTACAATATATAGTTCCACTTATTCTAGTAATCATCTACCACTGTGTAAACTTACCATATTATTATTGACTACTAGAGGCCTGGTGCATGAATTCATGCACGGGTGGGGTCTGGCCGCCTGCCCTGATAGGGGCGGATTGGGGGTGGGCCAGCAGGGGGGAGGGGATGTGGGAGGTTGGCTGCCAGCCCTGCCCTTTATCAGGGTTGGGGGGGACCTTATCAGGGGTGTGGCTGGCCTGGGGAGGCACTATGGGAAGTTGGCCGTCTGGCCCCGCTCCCAATCGGGGGTGGGGGGGGGACAGTTTGGGGCTGGGCCAGCTGGGGGAAGGGGCTGCAGGAGGTTGGGGGGCTGATCGGGGCCCCTATGGGGCCAGTTGGCCACCACAGTGCTCATCATAATGACCAGTCATTCTAGTCATTCCATCATTCCATCTTTCTAGTCCCTTGACTTTTATATGTATAGATAGTCCCCCTCCCCTTTTAACCTTCTCCTTTCTAGCAACCATTCATTTGGTCTCTGTTTCTATGACTGTTTTTGTTTTTTTGTTGTTTGGTTATTTTGTTTGTGTGTTTGTCTGTTTGTTTTAAATCACCCTAGCATATTTTCCCATTGATTTTAGAGAGAGTGGAAGAGAGAGGGAAAGACAGAGAGAAATATAGATGTGAGAGAAACACATCAATTGGTTGCCTCTTGCATGCACCCTGACTAGGGCTCAGTCCGGGGAAGAGCCTGCAACCAAGGTACATGCCCTTACTGGAATTGAACCCCAGAACCTTTTGGTTTACAGGGCGACACTCTATCCACTGACCCAAAGTGGCTAGGGCTGTTTTTTTTTTTTGTTGTTGTTGTTGTTTTAAGGTTCTACATATATGTTAAACTGTACTGCATTTCAACACTAGAATTTAACTCTTGATCCACATATTAAAATACATGAAATCACCCATACCCTTCCTGAACTCAAAATTAATTATTTCCATTACTGCCTATTTCTTGATCAGACTATTATTAAAATCAAAAGGGTATGGTTTGGTTTATTGGTCTCATTATCTGTGTATTATTTCTGATTTTCTAAACCATGTTGTGTAACACTAAATGTTTAAAACTGCTTTTATTTTTCCTTTGGTCTCCTTAATTAAAATATCTCACTATTAATGTGTTCTTACCAGGTGGTAACTAAGTTCATTTGGGGGAAAAATGCTAATAAGACTATGGTTTTATGGAGAAATTTTAAGAAAATATCAATTTTATGTCTGATAAATTCATAGTAAGAATTGAATAAACAACTCACTTTGGAGAAAAAAATGTAAATTTAAAATATCTAGTCTTTACCTAAATTGTTCAGACTGTCTATTTTAATGTATTAGATTAGGGACAGTGGGAGAATTTATATTGTCAACACTTTCCATGTACATTGCAATCAATGCTACAGATTTATGTTCATTGTGTTAGCAGTTATATGTGATCTATTTGTTTGTATTTGAAAATACTGTTAATGTATCTGTGTCCTTTCCTTGACTGTTACTGTTTATGTCTTCCAGAAGAATTAACTACTTAGTTGTCCTTTCATCTCCACTTTTTCTTTTTCCATTCTAAATTCCCTGCTTCCTTTCTCATTGTGAGTTTCTTTGTAATAAAATTCTGAATCATGTTAGAGAAGACTGTGGCCTATGCTTAGTTATGAATCTGTCATATGTTTCTAAAATATATTTTAATATAATTTATCATAAATAGCATGCTTTCTTATAGAAAGTGGACTTAATGGTCAGACTTTTTGAAAGTATATTTATGTTGGTAATATAGTTAGTACCAAGACCAGCTAAAAATATTTTTCTAAAGGTATCATATTTTACTAGAGGACTGGTACACAAAATTCGTACACGGGGGTGTCTGTCCCTCAGCCCAGCCTGCACCCTCTCCAATCTGGGACCCCTTGAGGGATATCTGACTGCCAGTTTAGGCCCAATCCTGGACATCCCTCTCACAATCCAGGACTGCTGGCTTCCAACTGCTCACCTGCCTGCCTTCCTGATTGCCCCTACTGCTTCTGCCTGCCAGCCTGATTACCCCCTAACCACTCCCCTGCCAGCCTGATTGATGCCTAACTGCTCCCCTTCCATCCTGATTGCCCCTAACTGCCCTCCCCTGCAGGCCTGGGTTCCCCCGCAACTGCCCTTTCCTGCAGGCCTAGTTGCCCCCAACTTCCCTCCTCTACCTGCCTGGTCACCCCTAATTGCCCTCCCCTGCTGTCCTGATTGTCCACAACTGCCCTCCCTTGCGAGTCTGGTCCCTCCCAACTGCCCTCCCCTGCTGGCCATCTTGTGGCAGCCACCTTGTGTCCACATGGGGGCAGCCATCTTGTGTGTTGGAGTGATGGTCAATTTGTATATTACTCTTTTATTAGATAGTTTAGAGGCCTGGTGCATGGGTGGGGGCCAGCTGATTTGCCCTGAAGGGTGTCCCGGATCAGGGTGGGGGTTTCCTTGGGGCATGGGACAGCCTGGGCGAGGGGCCTGTGGTGGTTTGCAGGCTGGCCACGCCCCTCCCCCCCTCCCCATGACCCAAGTAGAGGCCCTGGTATCTGGGATTTATTTATCTTCTATAATTGAAACTTTGTAGCTTAGAGTGGAAGCCAGGGCCAGCCAGAGTGGGTGGGAAGCTTGGCTTCCTCCATTGTCAGGGAAACCCAAGCCTCCTGCTCGCTCCATGGCTGCAGCCATCTTGGTTGGGTTAATTTGCATACTCGTTCCTGATTGGCTGGTGGGCATAGTGGAGGTACAGTCAGTTTGCATGTTTCTCTTTTATTAGTGTAGATGTTTCAACATAAGATGGCATAATGGTTGCAGTTTGTTTTTTGGGCAAACTAATGGAGATGCCACATTGCTTTAGGCCAGTGGTCGGCAAACTCCTTAGTCAACAGAGGGGCAAACCGCAGCTTATGAGCTGCTTATGGCTCGTGAGCCGCACTTTGCCGACCACTGCTTTAGGCAATGGTAAGTAGGTTCAGTAGTGTACTTATAGCACCTAACATTGATTGGGTAAAAGTTCATATTTAGATTACATCAATATATCTATTCAGATACTGACCTTAAGCATAGTTAAGGAAACAGGAGATCTTATGCTTACGTACTTTGTTATGTTGTTTTCAGAATGTATCTGCATAAGTGAAGAGAGTGAGTCATCTTTATTTGTCAGTGTTTCAGATGGTCTAGCCGGTGTAAAACAGCGATAGGAGAGGAAAATGAGTCAGGAAGATGTTAAGTAACATTCATAAAGTAACACAGAACAAGGGAAAAATCTGGGATTAAAAATCCAAATGTGTATTATATTTTGTATGTAATACCATCATATTTAATAAATACTGAGTACTGATTCAAATTTGTATAAATGGATAACAAATTAATACTTAATATATTTCTATTTTTGACAAAACATAAATGTTTCAATTACATTCTAATAGAACATGTAATTTGATATATGAACCTTGAACAACTATTCTGTTTGCAATTACTTTTGATATCAAGACTTTGTATGCATTGAATATTCTTTTTAATTTAAAACATTTGTTTTCTGAAATTGACCTTTAGAAATCAATCAATTTTTTAATGTCAATCAATGAGGAACACAAATAAACATTAAAAATAAACTTTTAGCATCTTCAGAATAGTTGGTTTGATTAGGGTTACTTCTGAATGAGTAATTGCACATTATAATGATTATGGCTATATTTTTATATGTGGCCTTTAAGGGTTTGGTTTTATGAGATCTACATGTAGTAAAAAC
This sequence comes from Corynorhinus townsendii, assembly GCA_026230045.1. Lineage (NCBI taxonomy): Eukaryota > Metazoa > Chordata > Mammalia > Chiroptera > Vespertilionidae > Corynorhinus > Corynorhinus townsendii. The sequence goes on from JAPDVU010000006.1 coordinate 125,570,744, forward strand.
AGAGCATTCTTAATCAGAAACAAAGCAAATTTAGTTTTCAATTTTCTTTTTTAAATATGAAAAGCATAGTGAAAACAGGATTGACACATGTGATTACATTATTCTAATAAGTATTTTTGCTATTGCTCCTTATATATATGCAAAAACTTTCTATTCATGTAGCTAGAGCAAAGATAACTTGTTGTAACTATTGCCAAACAAATGTTCAGAAAGAAACTTTCTGAAAACAGGATTTCATTCTCAATGCTGGTAACGGAGCACAAAAAATAAGGTGTACAGTATGGTGTCAGCAGGAGAACTGGAACCAGTCTTCACTGGATGTCTTCCTAAATTCCTACATGAGAAGAAGCAGACTTTAAAGGTTCCACAGAGTTTGAAAGCAGATGTGAAGTACTGTGAGTTTTTAGAGACTGTGTGTGTGCCTATGTGTTTGTGTGGGTAAACTGATGCCTGTGTTTTTGATAAATGTTGCATGATTAGTAGAATAACTGAGTAAGTGGATGACAGGAAATGTTTTGCTCAACACAAAGATTTTATTTAGCCATGCTGAACTAAAGACAGCATAGCTGAAAGAATCTTTGAAAGATTTTCTTTGTGGTTATTCACATTCTGTTTCTTGTTGAATTTGGGCAAGTTATCAAAGCAAAACACAAATTGATGCATCATTCAGGTTAAAACTTGATTGTTAACTAAAGACACTTCAAACTTTATTTCTCTTGGTAAGCCATCCAGAACTATTAACTTTAAAATACTTTCCATTGTGAATAAATGCTAGAATTTGAGAGGTATTTTAAAGTATATTTAAAACTCTATCACCAGGATTCTTAGCTAAACAATTTATTTCCATTATATTTGGATCACACTTGAAGACAGATGCAAAACACATTTGCTCAACACATTTTGAAAGAACCAAGAATTGGACTGAACTTGCATATTTTGTATAAATAACACAAAGCAAAACAGTCTTACCTGATTAAGCATATGTGGATATAATTTGGATTACTTGAACAAACATTAGCTTTATAAAATGAGTTTTGAATTGCAGATAAATTAAGATTATTACTTACATAGCCCAAAATTTATTTAAACCAACATTTGGTCATAAAAACCTCAATTTGAACTAAATTAAAGAAGCACAGCTGAGAACAGACCTGTGTTTATGATAGGAGAAAAGATACTATGTATGCAAGCCTAGGTAATACAATAGCAGGGAAAGTTTAGCACAAAGAGTATTAGACAACAGCAAATACCTCTCCATTCATTCATTTAGAAAGTCTTGCTGCTTTGATCATTCTTTGCAAAATATTTAGTGTATTTTCTCAAGTTCTCAATTTGAGCATTTAGAAAAATATTTTCTATGTTCAACTACTTTGGAAAATATGCTATTATAACCTAGTCTTATTACATTTATGTTTATAAGTATTGCTATTAATATCAAATTTTCTTTTCTTAGCACATCTTCATTTAAATAAAAAGAACAGTTTACTTTATTCAATTATTTAAATATTTATATAGTGCCAAAACATAAAATTTTAAAACTTTTAAATTGATGTAGGCTGCTTCCAAGTAAAAAGTAAGCACATGAAGGGCAATGCAATTTATTCTTAGTTGAGAGAATTTATGTGGAAGAGATGTGGGAAATACTATTTTGTTCAGATATGTATAAGCAATCTGACCACATAACAACCAGCATTCATCACTGCTGTACACAGTGATCTGTGTCAGCTCTTGATAAGGACACACATTTTGGTAGTCTTAAAACGGATATCTTGAAGAGGTATTCAAAAAATATTTCCATTTCTAGAAGCTGTCCTTACTTCAGGAATACATCAGTATTCTGCCAATTTGACGTGTTTTTTTTTTTTTTTCCTATTGCTGATTTTGTTTTCAGCTAAAGCACCTGCCTAAGGGAATTAGATACATCAGGAAGCAAGCTACTTCTCCTACAATATTAGGATAGACTTTTTACAAGACAAATATCTTGCCCTATAAGTTTCTATAAGGTGGGGATTCAGGATAGGAATAGAGAAATAACTATGGTATGAAGGGATTTAAAGTATGCATATAAAATGGCATCATTTTCTCAAATGAACAAGGAAACAGTAATTAAATGACATGAATTGGAATGATGATGACAGCTATCATCACATAAAGTATTTAAGCTACATCATCTGCAGCTTTGTTTTAGTGTTTTAACTTTTTTTATGTGATGTGATTGCTTTCACCTGTGGGAATTCCATAGTCAGCTCAAGATTATTTAATTACATACATTCTCAAACTTACTTCAGAGTTAATAATAAACCAGAATTGCATGCTCTATGTGTACCAAAATTTTTAGGAAGTCCCAACTGAAAAAAAAAAATACTTTAATCAGCTTAGTTGACTTCAACGTTATTTTTTTTTAAGGCAAAAGGCCAAGAGAATCTCATGAAACTGTTATGCATCCATTTCAAAATGTTTCAGAAACTCACTGCTCATATATATAAAGACACTTTGGCTGCACTTTCAAACCAAGGCATTATAATGTACTGCTTGTATGGCTTTTGTTTAATGGGCTATCAACTGTCCAGCCAGCTGCAGTACAAAGCAAGGCATGTCTTTAATCTTCAAAGAAAAAAAATAAAGAGAATAAATTCAACTAATAGCTTGGAGGAAAACAAATGAAAGGAGAAGGTGAAAGCAAACACTATTAGAGTTACTTCATTTTCTTTATAAAAATGTGAAATTATCAATGTATGGTTAATATATATATATATTTGTTTATATATGTACTTATAATTTCATTTTCTATAAATGAATTCCATAATAAAGTAAGTTATTAACAATATAACAACATTATAATTCAGAACGTTTAACTAAAATATTTATTTTGGGCATATTTAGATTAGTCAAGGTTTGATTGTTGATTTTACCTTGAAAAAAATATTATGACCTCTATAACTTGCAGAAATTTTACATAAGTTTAATACAGCCATAAAACTTTTAATGATTATATCAAACATTACTTCTGGCATCATTGTGAAGATTATTGTTTTTGATTTAAATTTAATTTTATTAAAGAAATATCTATATATCTTTATATATCTATATCTATATCTATAGCTATATCTATATCTATATCTATATCATCTATCTATACACACTGAGTGGCCAGATTATTATGATCTCTGAATGCATAATAATCTGGCCACTCAGTGTATATCCTATATAATTAAAGGCTAATATACAAACTGTCCCCTCGACCAGGAGTTCAACCAGCAGGCAGGCTTGCCAACCACCCATGTCCCTTCCACCTGGCCAGGCTGACCGGACCCCACCCATGTACGAATTCATGCAGCAGGCCTTATATACACACATACACATACACACACTAGTGGCCCAGTATACGAAATTTGTGCACATTAAAAGGAGAATAATTAGAGAAAATAATTTAATATTGCTATTTGCCTTTTCTCTATAATAGAAGTGTCAGAGATGAAAGAAGATTAGTAAAATGTATATGAAAACCTTCCTCCTGTCAGAGTCTGGGGCGCACCATGGGACCCAGAGTCAAGTCCCCGCCCACCCACATACGCCTCAAAATCATGTGAGACCTAGATTTGGCCGGCTCCCACCCACATTGGACTAGACCTAGACCTGGCCAGTCCCACCCTTGTCAAGCCCCACCAGGCAGGGGACATAGCCTCAGGTCCCCTGGCCCGGCACCAGAACTGGGGGCGTGGCCTGAGGTCCCCCAGCCCAGACTGGGGCAGAGGGCATGCTTTGAGGTTTTCTGTCAAGCTCCACCAGGTGGGGGACATGGCCTGAGGTCCCCTGTCAAGCCCCACCTGGTGGGGGGCATGGCCTGAGGTCCCCCAGCCTGGCGCTGGGGCGGGGGGGGGAGCAGCCTGAGGTCCCCTAGCCCAGCACCAGGACGGGAAGTGCACCATGAGGTCCCCCGTCAAGCTCTGCCAGGCAGGGGGCGTGGCCTGAGGTCCCCTGTCAAGCCCCACCTGGTGAGGGGCATGGCCTGAGGTCCCCCAGCCTGGCGCTGGGGCAGGGGGAGCAGCCTGAGGTCCCCTAGCCCAGCACCAGGATGGGAAGTGCACCATGAGGTCCCCCGTCAAGCTCTGCCAGGCAGGGGGCGTGGCCTGAGGTCCCCTGTCAAGCCCTATGGCGGCAGTGGAGGGCATAGCCTCAGGTCCCTGCTGATTGCTTGTTAAGGCTCCTTATGGGAACTTGGCTTCAGCTGTGGGTGCAGCCATCTTTGTGATGGGGTGATGGGCAATTAGCATATTCCCTCTTTAGTAGATAGGATACACACACACACACACACACACACACTGAGTGGCCAGATTATTATGCGTTCAGAGATCATAATAATCTGGTCACTCAGTGTATAACTTTGCCACCAAAATTCACAGGACGACTCTATTCCCCATACAGGTTTTTACAGTGTGGAGAACTAATTTATCAGTTACCATTTCATGCAGAGTCTTGTCCTATCTAATAAAAGAGTAATATGAAAATTTACCATCACACAAGATGGCCACCCCCATGTGGTCAAAGATGGCTGCCCCCAGGTGGACACAAGATGGTCGCCACAAGATGGCAATTGTGGGCAATCAGATCAGCAGGGGACGGCAGTTGGACAGAACCAGGCCTGCAGGGGAGGGCAGCTGGGGGAACCATGGCAGCAGGGGGGAGCAGGTTGGGGTAACCAGGCCAGCAGGGAAAGGTAGTTAGGGGCGACCAGGCTGGCAAGGGAGGGCAGTTAGGTGTGACTGGGCCAGCAGGGGAGGACAGTTAGGGGTGACAAGGCCAGCAGGGGAGGGCAGTTGGGGGCAATCAGGCCTGCAGGGGAGGGCAGTTGGGGGCAACCAGGCCTGTAGGGGAGGGCACCTGGGGGAACCATGGCAGCAGGGGGGAGCAGGTAGGGGTAACCAGGCCAGCAGGGAAAGGTAGTTAGGGGTGACCAGGCTGGCAAGGGAGGACAGTTAGGTGTGACTGGGCCAGCAGGGGAGGGCCGTTAGTGGCAGTTGGGCCGGCAGGAGAGTGGTTTTGGGGTGATCAGGCTGGCAGGCAGAAGTGGTTAGGGGCAATCAGGTAGGCCGGCAGGCGAGCGGTTGGGAGCCAGCAGTCCTGGATTGTGAGAGGGATCCCAGAATGGAGAGTGTGCAGGCTGGGCTGAGGTACAACCCCCCCCCCCCACCCCAGTGCACAAATTTCATGCACTGGGCCTCTAGTAGTATGATAAAATATTTGTTTTTCTCTTAATAACACTGAGATCAATTTAATGTTATTACAGTGAGATGACATGCTCAGATTGTCATCTTGAAGGATAACTCTGGCTATAATATATGACAGGTTAAAAAGGATAAAAGTAAGCATATGGATGTAGGAGGATTTAGCATTAGTATAAGAAAAATGATATCTAAAACCAACATATTGTTATATGTCAGTTATATTTCAATAAAATTTAACTTTTTAAAAAAAGCAAGACGAGGCCCTTGCATTTGGAAATGTAAATCAGCATCTGTTGAGAATTATGCCCTGTGTTCTTTTTGGTCTCCTTTTCTGTGTTGCTCAGTTTCTCTAAATACCTGTAGGCATTTATAATGCCAACAAAGTACACCTTCAATAGATGTTTTAAACTGAAATCTATTATGGGTTTGACAAAAATTAGATGATTTGAACAACTCAAGGAGAATAGACTCTCTAACACTCCACAGTATTCCTGAAAATAGCCAAATCCAGCTCTCAGTCAACATTGGAGTCCATTGCATACCAGGCTCCACTGTTGACACTGGGATATATTAGTGAGCCAAAGTACAATTTATGCACATGTGGCTTAATTTCTAGCATTATCTTACCTAATAATACACAAACATATAAATTCACCGTACCTCTGCTACGCCCACAGCCAAACAGAGTGAGTATGCAAATTAACCCAACAAAGATGGCAGTTAATTTGCATATGTACCTGGGTCACTCTGAGCCGGCCATCGAGGGGCAGGGCCCCCAGCCTAAGCCTAAAGCCTCTGGCCAAGCCTGAGATCAGAGGGGCAGGGGCCGAGACAACCATCAGAGCGGCGGGGGTACCCCTGCTCAAACCTAAAGCCTCGGGCCAAGGCTTTAGGCTTGGGCAGGGGCCGAGCTGGCCATTGGAGGGGCGGGGTGGCCTGCTGCCCAAGCCTAAAGCTATCACACCTAAAGGAATAATACACGTGCTTGAAGACTTATGCAGTGGATATGTGGATATTGTCTCAAAATCCATGCACCAGGCCCAGACCACATCCAAAATGTTTATTCGGAACAGTTTTTACAACCATAGGATAAGTCCTTGGCTTAGATATTGGGGCATTTTTTAAGGCTGTCATCTCTTTTCATAGTCTAAAACAGAGTTTTTAGTACAAGAACCTTAAAGGCAGATTACATGGTGTAGGGAAGTGGGAGAGAGAAATATTTGGTTGATGCCTAACCAGCTCAGTAGTTGAGCCTCGACCTATGAGCCAGGCAATCACGGTTCGATTCCCAGGCAGGGCACATAACCAGGGTTTCGGGTCCAATCCCCAGGGTGGGGCATGCAGGAGGAAGCCAATCCATAATTCTCTCTTATCATTGATGTTTCTATCTCTCAATCCCTCTCCTTTCCTTCTGAAATCAATGAAAATATTTTTGAAAAAAGATCATTTTGATTGTATACATTCTCAGGTTGATCCTGAGACTTGTGGAAAGCCAAAGGTGAAGGGAAATCCTAAAAAAAATAAAAAATAAAAAATAAAAAAAACGAATTTACAGTGTCAATAAAATATAGCATAATTCTCTGTGCTTTTGTTATGTTTTATGTTTTAGAGAAAAATGTTTAAAGACATAAATTTATGTGAACTGGTGAGTTTTTATGACAGTTTTTATACCTTTTGCCTTGCAAGTGTAAACAAAGTAAAATAAATATTAAGCTTGTATTCCTGTAGCATGGTCAGGGATGGGTCTTAATGTATGTTACTTTGTTGTTGGTCAGTGGAAGAAAATGGATCAAATTCAACTTTAAAATTATGCAAACTAAAGAAGCTACTGTCCCCATCTGATTATTCTTTCAGTTAATTATAAAAGCATTATAGTAACCTAATTTATATGATGAGGATAAGCAAATTAAGTCATATACTAATCACTTACTGAATGCCTATTACATGGTTGCATCACTTGGTAGTCATCAAGACTGCCATCTAAGATATCTGTAATAGATGGACATTTGAGTTAAGATATTATAGTAGATGCTATTGGTGCCTCACCATTTTTGGTAAATAGCAAAGATTTATAACAAAATGGAAAAGACTCATAACAAAATATCTATCATTTATCTCTTTCTTGGAGTATTATAAATAATATGGGAACACAGAATTAAAACAAATATTTTTGAGAGAAATATTTATAGTAATGTTTATTGGATACTTAAAAAGTGACTAGGAACCAAGATGGTCTAGGGGGAGGTGCGTTTTGGTATATTTAGAGCCCTGCCAGCAGGCATAGAATATTGTGGGGAAAATGTGATATATAGAAGCCCCACATGAATATGGGAGAAACTTAGATTTCATATGTAGTGACAAAAATTGATATGGAATAGATGACGGAGGGCGGGAAGAGAGAGAGAGAGAGAGAGAGAGAGAGGAGTCTAGATCATGAATGTCCTCTAATGTCCATAATGCCTTGTCACTTTTGAAGCACTGATTTAATTCAAATAATTACTTAGCAGCTGCCATGTCTTAAATGCAGTTTTTCTGCTTGTGTTCTCTGCATTTGGCACAAAGCCTCATGCTTAGTGAGCCCCTTTCAACATTTATTGAATGAATGAAATAATGGCTCTAGATATGTTTTCTTCATATATGGGAACTACATCATTTATATTTTGTTGGTATCACAAAATAGAGATGTTAAATCCTGACCCCTTTTAGCACCTCCCAAAGCTTTTCTGAAAGTATCTTTATCTCTGTGATTACACAACGGTATAATGTGACTCACATGCTAAATAAGGTGAGTCAAGTTACCCTAAAACTAAACCACATATGAATATAAAATATATATGAAGATTATGGAATGTATATTCCTCAATTCAATGACCAAGTGAATGCAAGCATTAAATAGATGTTTATGTTACTTGTTTCTAAATCAGAATTATATGTATCACAGCAGCATTTTTCTAAGGGCTTTAAAAATAAGGCTCTTTCCAGATTTTTTTCAATCCCACAAAATATGTGTGGTAACACTTTATTAATCTTATAAAAATCACATTTTAAAAATCCTGGATTCTGTCAGCCAAGAATAAAATTTAAATGTGCTATCTAGTCAGATGCAGCTGTTCCCTGGCTCCATGTTCCATCTAACGATGGTTTGATCTGAATCAATAACTTCTGCTGATGATAAAACTGCAGTGGATAGTCATACAATGCTGAGGACCCTAGAGGGCAGCTGCTTGGCAACAGGGCACTTGTTTCACCTGCATAGCCTGGGAAGCCTGCAAAGCCTCCTCAGGCAGCTGGGAAGGCTAATTTGAGCAATCGATCTGTCTTTCTCTCTGTGTGTTTCTATGACACCTATTAGCATAGTTTTTCATGTGTTTCTATGACATTTATTAACATAGTATGGGGATATACAGGCAAAAGCCCTTTTAAAACAAGAGAGACATCTCACTTGCTCTTATCCATTGGTAATGTATGAGTTGAAAGAAAATGTTGATCAAAGATTAGTATATGCTCTTTGATTCTGTTGCTGGTGGGAAAAGATGTCCTAAGTAGGCCTCACAATTTGATAGTGGAATTAAGTTAATTAAATTAGAATTTCTAAGAGAGATTTATAAGCTTGGCTAACCATTTCAAAAGTGACTCATATTATGTCTCATAATAACTACAGAGTCATAAGGATTTGATGTTCTATAGTTAGAATGTATGACAATCTTGAATTAGGTTAAAGCTGATAGGTCTTCAAATAACTAGCAACAAACAATTTCCTATGAGCTCAATATATTTTGCTTATTCATCACACCTTAGTGTTTTCAAAATTATATGCTCTTCAGATATATCGTATTTTTCTAAGGGTAATCTTAATATCTGTCAACATAATTTAGAATAAACATCATACTGAGGATGAGATAATGGATGTTAAGTACTTGGCCCAGTGCTTATCATAAAGTAAATGTATAAATATAATATGCTTCTATTTCATAACTGTGCCAAATAATATATTGGGTGAATGATATATGTTTCCCTTATTAATCACCATTGTATCCTTATATGGTAGGAGATTTGAAATATATTTTACAGATATGGGAATTAGAAATTGGAAAGTCCAATCAGGTTAAATCCCAGCACAGACTGAGATTGGTACTTAGGATCTCCGAAATTAGAAACTCTTGTTCCTTTCCCAGGATTATACTCTTCTTAGATTTAAAAAAATGAGCAAATACCATGAATCTGTTTGGAAATATGCTAGAGTAAAATAGGCTATTTATTTAGCAACTCATATCTGCCAGACTTTTCTTAAAATTTAATCACCGCTAGAACCAAATGAGGTAAAATTGATATTCTCTGATTTAAATATTATTAAATTTAGGCTCAAGAGATTGTCACTTCATAAACTAATACAACTAATTTTAACAACTGTCTCCAACAACACAGTTTAATCCCATTTCTCAATTTTATTCTTTTATTATGGGTGATTCATTTATTTGTTTATTTTTCTATAAGGTCAAATGTTTTCTCATTGTGTCCTAACTCTTTCCAAGTATTTTATATTGCTCTTTTGGTAACACTATAACAAATAGTTTAAACCAAATACCCGTTGTTTTACACATAACAGAAATTAATTAAAATATATAAATATGTGTTTATATGCATAAATATATTAATTTTGTGTGCTTAAATGGAATACCAACTACAGAGATGTGTATGGCAATCATTTGTAAATGGAATGAATAACCTAATAGTTTACTCAAGCATTGTTTAGAATTCCATAAAGAAAGACAGGTTATTTGCATTGATGGATATGAAATGTGCCAAGATGAAGAAACACCAGATGTAATTATTAAGTGGAGAGGCAGGAAATAGATAAAAACTCCAGAATGTTTTCTTGATTTAAGTGGAAAAAAACCCCAGACATATTCATCTAAACAAAATACAGATGAATATCTGTTACATTTTTTAATTTTAGTAAGCTTATGTCAACATATTTCAACACTAGATGTCAATATTTTAAATTCACAGACCAGTGTTTGCTAAGATACTTTTATGATATTTTTATAACATCTGCTAGAAAATATACTGAAACATGTAGTGTTAGTGAAAGATAATTATGAAAATGTTACTAGTGGTTTTTAATATTATGTAATTAGTATGTGTTTGATGGACATTTGACCACTCACATTAAACATAATGATCATTCCAGAATCATCATGTTTGAAAGGTGGCAATATTACTTATATCATTGTCCAGCCCAATATTATTTCCTTATCAAACACAGGAGCCTAGTCTCTGAGAAGCTTTTTGGTAGGCAAGGCTGCTCATTTCACATTTTTCTCTTTTGACCAATTTGGGAAAAGGAGCATGTGCTTTTAGCTGCTCCCTTCACCCCAAACTTTGCACCAGTCGTGTGGGTAGGGCTTCCCACCTGGCTTTGCTTTTTGCTCCTTAACAATTCCTTCCCCACCAAGAAAAAAAAAAAAGAAGATGGACAAAATTTTCCTTGCTTTGCAATTTTGTGCTATATCTGCTATACACTTTATAACCATGTGACTTATGTATATGAATAACTGGAAGAAAATTGTAAGTTTATTTATTGTGTTCATGTTCCTGTGTCTAGCAGATAAATTTCACATTAAAGTGATTTTCTAGTAAAAAGGGATATCTCTGGAGACACATTTCAAACAGACCTTTCTTATAGCCTTCAACATAATGAACAGAAATAGAAAGCTAATGAAATTAATTGGCAAACTAACAACTTAAATCCTGATGTGTATAAACAAAGCTACTGCTGAAACAGGGAAGTAGCAGTTTATTCCTCATTGTGATTCCTAGTTGAAAACAAAATTTCTATTGTAGCTTGGCAATTTTTGGCACATAAAATCATCTTTCAGTGTTCCTATAAAATTATTATTTATCATTATTTTCCAGTTTAAATTTTATAAGAAATTTGCAGGGACTCTGTTTATTAACAGTAGTTTTATTTCAGGATGAGAGAATATGTCATATCTGGATTCTCATCTGCTGGGGAAGATAGTCCTGGGTCCTCTCAAGTCCTCTACTGCATTAAAAGAAGAAACAAACTAACAAAACAAATGGTGTTTATTGAGCATTTTAAAGAAACGGTTTTATACAGAGCCTGCTTTGAAATAGTTCATCTAGGTTGTTTCAACAAGCTGACAACTATTTCCAATAGTAAGGAAAGGAAGTAAGAGACAGAAATGCCAGAGGAAGAAGCGGCCCCCACACCATTCAAATATACTGATGCAGACTGTGGATTTCAATGAATAGTTTGTTCTCTGAAAGTTTTAGTCCTGAAATTTTGCCCTCAGGAACATCTTACTCTCTGAAATACCTGCCCTTATTATATTTCCCAAAGTATCTAGATTTATGAAAATTTACAACAATGAGAATCTATACCTGCAAATGCCACATACAGATACATATATTAAACAAACCAAAAATTACCTGTTGTGCTTAAGCAGAGATATAACCAAAGTAGAATGAAATGTCTCATGTACCCATCTACCTCCTTAGAGCCATGTATGAGTATTATAATACAATTTTCTGGGCCTCTTTTGCCACATTGATTTATTGTTATTTTCAATGAAATATTATAGTTACATGATAACCATGATTTTTGTGTGACTGTCCATATTCCCAAATTCAACTTTCCCCAATCAGCCATGTGCATATCTTGGGAAATCATGTTAAAGGTTGAGAGTTGTTTGGGAGTCCTTTATTGAGCACTTGCTTTGCCAGACATTCTCTAAATACAGATGACTCACTGATTATTAGGAACTGATTGCTTGCCCTCACCAGTTTGGCTCAGTGAATAGAGCATCGGCCTCCTGACCAAAGGGTCCCAGGTTTGATTCTGATCAAGGGCATGTACCTCGATTGCAGAATCCTCCCCAGCCTGGGTCCTGGTCAGGGCATGTGCAGGAGGCAACCAATCTATGTATTTCTCTCACATCGATGTTTCTCTTAATGGAAAAATATCCTCGGGTGAGGATTAAAAAAACAACAACAAAGAACTGATTGCCTTCATGTTTCTTATAGTGTTGCAAGAAAGCAATTGCAGAACATCATTCAAATGTGATAAGTATAAGGATGTGGGGTAGAAAGCTTGGTCTAGCTTCAGTTGACTGTGGTACATAAGGAGAGGCTTCTAGAACAGGAGCCTTAGCTGTGTTGTATTAACTGATTACCAAAATTGGCATCAACAATCCCAGCCGTATTGGGATATGCCACTCCTTCCATAGGACAGGGAGTCAGTCTCCCTTTGCCTTGAACGTGGGCTGATTGCTAGACTTGCCTTAATCAGCAAAAAGCGGTGGAAGTAATACTGTGTGACTTTTTAGGATTTAGCAAGCCTAGCAGATTCTGTTGCTTCTCTTAGAAGGCGGTCTGGATACTGTTAAGAAGAATTAGCACAACAAAAGAAACCATCAACAAAACAACAAGAAAGCCCACTGCATGGGAGACCATATTTGCCAACGATATATCCGATAAGGATAAAATTTAATCTCTAAAATTTATAGGGAACTCATACAACTTAACAAAAGGAAGATAAACATTTGAATCAAAAAATGGGCAAAGGACCTAAATAGACACTTTTTGAAAGAGAACACACAGAATGCCAAGAGACATATGAAAACACTAGAGGCCCAATGCATGAAATTTGTGTAAGGGGCTTAGCCCCTGCCGCCATGGTGGCTGCCTCTGCCTTGGCCCCCACTGCCTCAGCTTCATCTGGAAGGTCGTCCGGTCTAATTAGCATATTACACTTTTATTATTATAGATGCTCAAAGTCACTAATCATCCAAGAGATGCAAATCAAAACAACAATGAGGTACCATCTCACACCTGTCAGAATGGCTATCATCAGCAGATCAACAAATGCCAAGTGCTGGTGGGGATGCAGAGAAAAAGGAACCCTCTTGCACTGCTGGTAGAAATGCAGACTGGTGCAGCCACTGTGGAGAACAGTATGGAGTTTCCTCAAAAAGTTAAAAATGGAACTCCCATTTGACCCAGTGATCCCACTTCAAGGAATATATCCCAAGAAACTAGAAACACGAATCAGAAAAGATATGCACCCCTATGTTCATAGCAGCACAATTCACCATAGCTAAGATTTGGAAACAGCCTAAGTGCCCATCAGTAGATGAGTGGATTAGAAAACTGTGGTATATCTACACAATGGAATACTATGCTACTGTAACAGAGAAGGAATTCTTACAATTTGCAACAGCATGGATGGAACTGGAGAGCATTATGCTAAGTGAAATAAACCAGTCACAGAAAGACAAATATCAGAGTATCTCACTCATTTGTGGAATATAATGAACAACATAAACTGCTGAACAAGAATAGAACCAGAGTCATAGAAGCATCAAACAGACTCTCCAACCTATATGGGAAGCCAGGGGGATGAGGGGGTAAGAGATCAACCAAAGGACTTGTATGCATGCACATGAGCATAACCAATGGACACAGACTGGGAGGGGGGTGAGGGCATGTGCTTGGGAAGTGGGGTGGCCAGGGAGCAGTCAATGGGGAAAAAGACTTATGTAATACTTTAAACAATAAAGAATTTAAATTAAAAAAATAGAATAATTAGTCCTTGGAAATGGAGAAGCCCTGAATGATTACTGACTTAAATTGGAGAGAGAGAAGATCAGCCATCCTCAACCATCCTATACAATAAAAGCCTAGGTGGCATCGTGTGATGTCGTCACAAGATGGCTTCCACAAGATGGCCACCGTAAACATGGCTGCCACAAGATGGCCTCCACAAGATGGCCACATGCACAGTGGAGGAGGGGACTGGCAGCCGCTCCACACAGTGAGGCCTGGGGGTACTGCAGCTCTGTGCCGTATGGAGGAGGCTAGTCCTGGTGTCTCCGCCACCTTGCATGGTGGAGGAGGTGGGTCCCAGAGGAGGAGGCGGATCATGGCAGGGAGGGCAGTTGGGGGCAATCAAGCCAGCAGGGGAGCAGTTAGGTGTCAATCAGGCTGGCAGAGGAGTGGTTAGGGGGCAATCAGGCTGGCAGGCAAAAGCAGTTAGGAGCAATCAGGCAGGCAGGCAGGCGAGTGGTTAGGAGCCAGCGGTCTCGGATTGTGAGAGGGATGTCTGACTGCCGGTTTAGGACATCCCTGAACCGGCAGTTGGACATCCCCCAAAGGGTCCCAGATTGGAGAGGGTGCATTCTGGGTTGAGGGACAACCCCCGCCCCCCACCGCATGAATTTCATGCACCTGGCCTCTAGTTTCTAAGATTGTCAGTGACACTATTTTGGATGCTCCAGCTTCAAGTGATGTCTGCTATGAAATTAGTTAAATGCATGATCTATGCTTGTCTTTCCAAGGTACTGAGTCATGAGGAAATAAATTTTTGTCATGTTAAGCATGTTAATTATGGTGATCTGTTATGCAACTTAGATACAAATAATGAAAAAATGTGGAATTGGGGGTGGAGGTAGGCAATTATGATATAAGATACAAGGATATTCCAAACAGTGCCTTTTTGGTAAATATGGCTATGTTTTTCTCCAGACATCCATTCTTTCTTCACACTATAGATGATTTCCCTCCAAGACACATCTTTCCAGGTACTAAGAATTTCTAGGTGCTCAGGTGAGATGGGTTGGAGGAAATGAAGTAACATGGATTTGCATTCTAAAATGTTATCTTGATAACTAATAAATCTAACCTTTCCAGGCGGATATATGGAGGTAAAGGTACTAATTGATCATGTTGGCACTAAGGTGTTCTTCATTCTGCAAAGGCCATGTTAATTCAAATTGATGTGATTCAAATTAACCTTAATCAGCTTCTACACAGACTGTGATTCCATTACAGGATATGTTGCAATTAGACTTCTGCTGTCTTTGCCTGCCCCGTGGCCTTATGAAAGGGTTCACATTTTTAATTTTGGCTCCTTGGATGAAAGAGAATTCATAATATCCATTAATTTACACATATCCTGTTTTCATCACAGGCTTCAAGATAATCTTTTTGAATATTTACTTTTTGGTTTCATTTTCTCTAGAAATAATACCTGCATTAATGTAACCTACATTAAACATTTTTCTTTGCTGGAGTAATAGGGTGCTGTAAAGGAAGATGAGCAGGCAGTAATGTGTACTTACTCTCATTTTTGGTTAGTAATCCAAATGCAGTATATTTAGGAAGTCAGGTAATTAAGACATGTATAATTTTAAACATAAATTATAATATGTGATAAATATGCCTTTGAAAACAAGTGGTTAAGAGCCTTGAGAAGAATGGCTATTTCTATTTTAATTCTATAAAGGAGACCATTTTTTTTCTTCCTATTTTGTGCTTATAAGAATGCTCTTGGAGTAATTTTGGAAGTCAGTACTTTCCTTAAGGATGTTAACCTCTTTCATATGATATATCTCAAAGATTTTACCTTCAATTTATTTTGAAACAAAGAAGCAAGGAAATAAAGTACTCTTTTGTCACCTTCCATGATCAGAACTCTGATCAGGTATTCAGTAAATTCTGCTGAGAGCTATGAGGCCTTGACATGGGACTGGCTGCATTTGAATACAACCTCACCAAAGCAGAGAGACCCTAAGGAAATTACTGAGCCTCTGTGCCTCCATCTATAAATAGGTACTGTGCTACCCACATCATAGAATTCTTGTGAAAATGAACCAAGTGAAAGCATGTATGTCCATTTCCTAGCTAAGCAATGACTTGCCATAAATTATAAAGCTGTTTATCAATTGAGTTAGAATCTGGTACTTCATTCAGATTTTTAACTGTGTATATTTAATTTTTATATCCTTCAAATCAAAATAATAACTGTGGTATACAACAAAAGGTAATTTTATGTATGTGAGTTGATTTCTATGAGAAGTCATCCTATATAATAAAAGCGTAATATGCAAATCAACCAAACAGCGGAACTACTGGTCTCCATGACATGCACTGACCACCAAGGGGCACACACTCAACGCAGGAGCTGCCCCCTGGTGGTCAGTGCACTCCCACAGGGGGAGTGCTGCTCAGCCAGAAGCTGGGCTCATGGCTGGTAAGCCTAGTGGCGGTGACTGGAGCCTCTCCCGCCTCTGTCTGCTGTAGGTGGGCAGTAAGGAGCAAGGCCTCCTGGACTGCGAGAGCCCCATACTGCAAGAGGGATATCTGACTGTCTGCTTAGGCCCAGTCCTGGGGGGATGGGCCTTAGGTGGCAGGCAGACATCACCCAAGGGGTCCTGGACTGCGAGAGGGCACAGGTCAGGCTGAGGACCCCCCTCCCCCACACACATACACCCCAGTGCAGAAATCTCATGGACCGGGCCTCTAGTAACAAGATAAGTAATTTAAGATACATTAGTTCGAATTTGACAAACCCCTTTATTACATAGAATGCACTGTGATAAAACAGAGCCTTATGTGAATTTTATAACCTACATATTCTTAATATGTTTCCCACACATGTGTAACATTTAAAAGATGGATAGTAGAAATTTGCTGAATTTCTTCCTTGTAAAAATACAGTTTTTAATATCATAAATATTTCCTATCATGTTTTTAGGTTCATAGGATAATAAACCGATCTTGATATTTTATTATTTTTTTCATATTTTTTATTGATTTCAGAGAGGAAGGGAAAGGGAGAGAGTGATAGAAACATCAATGATGAGATAGAATCATAGATCAGCTGCCTCCTGCATGCCCCCCACTGGGAATTGAGCCTGTAACCTCAGCATGTGCCCTTGACCAAATGGGACCTGGGACCCTTCAGTCCACAGGCCGACACTCTATCCACTGAACCAAACCAGCCAGAGCTTGATGTTTTATTCTTAATTTGTTCAATGAATACCACTGAGAGAGATAGAAGGAGAAGTCTGGGGAAAATTTGTAACTTTAGAAATAGACTAATTTTGATGCTGAAAGTTTCTAGGTGAAATAGATGAGGTCTTTGGAAAAACAGAGTTCCATAAGAGAAAGAAATCGCATGGACAGTGTAGTTAGAATAAGTGGGGGACTGTGGCAGAAGGAACTACTGTCAATTATGTGCTATCTCACCGGTGAAAGCAAGAGGAGTGCCTGAGGGGCCAGGGGAACTTTAGTCAGCTGTCCCAAGCATCCTTTGCTCTGAGGGATACCTGAAACTCTCTGTGTTCATGGGAAAATCAAGTTTTTTAAGATGAAGTCTGAGAATCTAGAGGCTTGAGTTAACCACAAAATGGGGGCCCAAAATAGAGTAGGAGGGATTAAGTGAGATAATATGTATGTATTATCTGGCAGCATAAATGCTTTGAGTTCATAGGTGTTGATACCCTTCCCAGTTCTACAACAATGTTCTTGTCAACTATCCACCAGCTACATCCAGGCCTGGGCACGTAGCAAGACTCTCATTGTGCAGCAGGAACCCAGAATCGGAGACCAGTGTGCAGTAATTGACCATGCTTTCAAATGTTTGCCTCTATTTAATTCTATTGTAACTCAGCAAATCTTAATCTGCTTGAAATTGCTCCAAGGAAATTACTATTGTAATGACTTTGTGTTGCTTTGATTTTCTCATTGCTTTTTTATTTTCCAGCTTTACATTCATCTGATGTGGTAACATATATAGTATGTGCTAAGTAAATGGTTAAAGGGTGAGTGCTTGAATAAATAACATGTCATGATAATTTTCATAAACTAAAGCACAAGATAAATAGTAGATGGCATTAATCTTTCCACTTTTTCCACACTATGTGCACTTTCTTGAAGTTAGTTAATTTACACTCTTTTTTTTTTTTTTTTAGTATTTTCCTTTTTCACTATGCCAATCTTCATCATATCAATGAGTTAGAATTTTAATTAAAGGAAAAATAGCACATCAGGTCAAATCTTCTACAATTAATTGCATGTGGCAAACTGCTCAAAGGTGTACATAATACATCCAGCAAACAAACATGAAAATTAATTATGAAAACAATTGCAATCAAATCCAATTACATTATAGTCCACTTAAGTTCTGGAGTCAAAACTATAATAGGTATTTATAAATCAACAAATATAAATCTATATTAACTGCATGAAAATAACCTAGACAACATAGAGACAAGGAAAATAATTATATTTGACATAAATTAAGGGAGGTATTATCTATCAAATGTGTATAAAATAAAAGAGGAATCCATTTGGGATCCAGTTTTACTTTTTAAAAGCCTCCTTAAAGCAATTTTGTGTTCTTATTTTCTTACAGTAAATAGTTTACAGTTTGTAACAAAAAATGTTAATGGTATGTTGGGGTGAAGAAGACTGTTTAAAAAGAAACAAATGAATTAAAGCAACACACTGATTGAGATAAACTCTTACATGAAAAAAATTAAATGCCTTTAAGAGGTCTAGATCATTTTTTAAGCTAGAGCTCTAGGGATTTCTTGCTCTATACTAGTCCTCAGTTTGTTGGTAAGTAGAAGAATACACTTTTATATGTATAACTAGAGGCCCGGTGCAGAAAATTCATGTATTCCAGGTGATCCCTCAGCATGGCCTGCACCCTCTCGCAGTCTGGAGAGCGGGCCTAAGCTGGCAGACGGACAGGCTTAGCACAGCCACAGGGCTTCTTGCTGAGCAGTGCTCCTCCTATGGGAGTGCACTGACCATCAGGAGGCAGCTCCTGCGTTGAGCGTCTGCCCCCAGGTGGTCAGTGCACATCATAGCGACCAGTCATTCTGCCGTTCAGTCAATTTGCATATTAGCCTTTTATTATATAGGATGTTTTAAATCATAAGAATATTATACAAACACACACACACACACACACACACACACACACACACACACACACACTAGAGGCCTGATGCACAAAATTCGTGCAAGAACAGGCCTTCCTTCCCCCGGCTACCAGCACCGGCTTCCCTCTGGCCACTGGCAGGCACCTTGAACCCGGACTTCCCTCGCTGCCCCAGCTTTTTCCAGAATACGCCTGGAAGGATCTCCGGTCTAATTAGCATATTATGCTTTTATTATTATAGATCAGCTCAGTCAAATAGAACTTTCTGAAATGATGGAAATACTCTATACCTGCATAGTTCAAGACAGTAGTCATTAACCACATGTGAGTACTGATCACTTAAAAGGTAGCTAGTTGGACTTGACCATCATGGCTCAGTGGTTGAGCCTTGACCTATGAACCAAGAGGTCATGGTTCCATTCCCAGTCAGTGCACATTGCAGGGTTGTCAGCTCGATCCCCAGAAGCGGTATGCAGGAGGCAGCAATCGATGATGTTTCTCTCTCATTGATGTTCTATCTCTATCCCTCTGCCTTCCTCTCTCTCTAAAATCAATAAATACATTTTTTAAATGGTGGCTAGTTGGATGAGGAATTAAATTTTTAATTATAATTAATTTAAATTTAAATAACAAAATATAGCAAATGAAGAGCACATAATTTACATATATATGTATAAAAATATACATTTTAACTAAAGGCTGAGTACTGGCTCTTCGAGTATTAAGTAAAGTATATCATGGAAGGAAAATTTGAGAATCATGAAGAAAATTTCACAAAGCCTGGGATTAAAAATTTGAAATATTGAAACTCTCTATTATCTAATCTCTTTAGCTTAATCTCTCTGGGATTAAATTTGTAAATTTGTGTTTTAAGCAAGTAAACAAATAAAAAGAAGGTTGTGCCAAGCAATTCTATGCTGTTTCTTTATTCTGAAGTTCATTACAAGCAACACCTAACAGCTCCTCATTTTGAAATCACATATTTTTGTCTAAGACAAACATGGACACATATGAATAAGAATTTCTACATCAAAATTAATATTTATTTTAAAATTCATTTTGAAATATAATATTTAACATTAACAAAATTGGTAGAATTACCAAGGCATTTCTATTTCTACTTGTAGAATTAACAAGTAAAGAACATTTTTGAAGTATTTCTAAGGTAGAATCCTAAATGTGATAGAGATATGACCATTGGGATGACATTCAAATAAGTGATTTATGACTCTTGTCTCAATTTGTTAGAATAACTTGCAAACAACCATTTAATATTAAGGTCAATGACAAATAAGTCTGTTTGTATTACTGTTAAGATATTGTTGAATTTCTTTGTTAGTACAGTCATATATATTGATTTAAAGTAGACAACAATACTTAAAATGTAAACAAACACAGCATAATATAATCTGCAACATTAAAGTGTGGTTTGACTTGCATTTTTGAATAGTCTTCCAAAGCCATATATACAAACCCAAATTTAAGAATTATTCAGATGAGTATAAAGTGCTATTTTTTTCCTACAAACAGATGATATTTAAGAAACACAACAGGATGTGAATTATGATATAATAATTCATAGCCTTTGCATTGTTAGATATAAGACTGCACTGAACTCCACTTAATGCACAAGGTGTGACTTATTACCCCATAATTCATACCATGAAATGGTTTATTGTGCTTATAAATAAGTCCCCATACAATTTTTTTATTGAAAAGAATAAAATGTCCCAATGTATTACGTTTCTAAAAGGAAATGTGAGGAAACAATCAGAATGGGAATTAAAATAACATCAAATGTTTTCAGTTTTAAACACAGCTTTTTTAAACCAAAGATCAATTTATTTTTATGAGTTTTTTTTGGTTTTGTTGTGTTGTAGGGTCCTTCCTTCCTTCCTTCCTTCCTTCCTTCCTTCCTTCCTTCCTTCCTTCCTTCCATCCATCCATATTCCTTCCTTCCCCTTCCCCTTCCTTCCCCATCCCCTCCCTCCCTTCTTTTCTTCCTTCCTTCCCTCCTTCCTTCCTTCCTTCCTTCCTTCCTTCCTTCCTTCCTTCCTTCCTTCCTTCCTTCCTTCCCTCCCTCCTTCTCCTCCTTCCCTCCCTCTCCTCCCTCCTCCCTTCTTCTCTTCCCTCCCTCCCTTCCTCCCTCTCCTCCCTTCCTTCCTTTTTCCCAGGAGTTATTTTAGCAACTAAGTCAGTTTAACTGCCTTATAGTTATCAGTGATCCCCTTGGAATGAACTGCTTTTTTTCAGTCCACTTCCTTTGCCAGGGAACCACATAGCCCTTTGAAGTTTCACTGGTACTTTTTAAAGCCTTCCAGTTTAGTTCTTGGGCTCTGCCTGGTCCTACATGGCATAATGGCATGGAGCTGAAGCAGGTGTTTACCTTTCGGAGTGGGACTCTTGTAAATGTTCTTGATTATGGATGGTTACCTCCACTGGAAAACAAGTTCTTCCCAACTCCTATTTCAGCATTTCCCCACCCATCACAAAGTAGTTGTCAAAAAATTAGATTAGAAGTGCAGTTTGCTGACTTCCTTGAAATATGAGTTTGCATTACATATAAAACAAATGGGTAAATACCACTTTTTATATATGAAGATCAGTGAGGCTGCTTTGGGATAATAAGCATAGGTTAAACATAAACATTTTGGAGCAAAGACTTAAAAGTAATTGCTCAGGGAATTCTAGAAAACTTCCCTAGAATTCCTGAGAGAGAGAGCCCATCTGGAGCCACTGCTATGCATAAAGTATGCCTTAGCCTTCCTCTACTCTTGGGCCATGGATTGAAAGAGATGAAGATGGCAGGCAAAGATAGAAGCAATGAATGGGAGCATGGATGATTAAGGTCAGTGATATACCCAGCACTTTTGAGGGCCAAAATCAGCCAGAAATGAATGGAAGTATGCAGGTAAAGAGATGAATGACAGTAAAGTTTATTGGTTTGTGCAACACTTAGCAGACAAGTCTAAGAATCTTTCTTTTTCTGTTTGGCTTTATATTAAGGGGGATAAATTATATACAACATAACATTTGTCCTTTTAATTATTTTAAACTGTATAATCAGTGGTGTTAAGTACATTTGCTGTGTCATAATACAACTATTACCACTATTCATTTACAGAACTTTTTCTTTCATCCTTTCAAACAGGAGCTCTGTGTCCATTAAACAGTTACTCCCATTCCCCTTCCTCAAAGCCCTTGGCAAGTTCTCTCTTACTTTCTGTCTCTATGAATTCTTTTGGTTTTTAATTGGACCATGGGACTATATATTTTAGTGGGGGTACTAAAACTGTAATCTTCCTTGACTATTGATGGCTAAGCCCCAAACTTCTTTTTGAGGAACATGACTCAATTTCTAAAAAGAAAAATGTATTTATAAAACATAGACTTAATGAAATGTTAATAGATCCATGTAATTTACACTTTGACTTTTTAGGGGGAATATTTTTTTTTAATTTTTGGTGGGCCTTGTCATGATGAAGATGGAACAGAGAATATTCTATTGATTTCAATTATCTGAGGGATTACTATACAGATTTTTCTTCATAGGGATCTGGGACTGTATTGAGAGGAATATGATTTGTACAAGGAATAATTAGTACAAAGGTTAACTCTTCCTTGTTAACTAAAATCAGTGTCACTCTTCTCAGAGTTATTTTGCTAGGATCTTCAAAAATTTTAGAGGGACAGACCCATTTGGAGATATTTTCTAATAGCCATATCACTTATAAGACTGGATTTTTAAGGTATATAGTTTGGATTCTTCCTATTTTTATATAAGCACCATTTTACTAACATTTTAATATAAGATATGTAGGCATTGTTAAGTGTTATGAAGAATAATCTCAAAATATGGGAAAATACAGTTATCAATTTTATATCAGGCTTTAATATTCTACTTTAGTTGATTAAAATTCTACCTTGTGTTGATTCTAAGTTACCTCATATAAGATATTCCATGATACTGAAAAAACATTAGCTGCTACATTACTTCCAGCAAAAAATAAAGTTTCAGGGATATTAGCCGAGCACATTGGTTGACATCAGCAAAAGGAATTGCTGAGGAGGTCTGCAGAGAACTATTGAGGAAGCACAGATACTAGTAGCTTATGCTTTTATGATTTTGTTTTTTCATATTAAGGAGAAATGGCTCATAAGTGCCTTTATTTTGATTCAAGAAAGATTTTGAAACTCTCCTGAAAATTCTGTTTCTAACTGAAATATTTTGGTATTTTTTATGTAGCCTGGAGGAATTTCATTGTATAATGTTGCCCTATTCCCTTCTTTAAATGTAATAAAAATGTGATGAAACACAGGGTAGCTGATTAGACATCAATGCCTTAGAAATTAGAATAAATGTATTTATTAGGATTTTAGTTATATATCCTGAACCACTAATTCAAAAAGACCTTTTTTATTTATTAGATACAAATTTAATTTTTAAAAAAATCTCAATCAAGGGTAAGTAAAAATTTCAAAAGCACATATTCAAAGATGATAGTGAATACCATGATTAGATTGTATCTGCTTGCTTTATTCCTGTGTATAGAATTACTTGGCACAAGATATGAAACATCATAAACTGTAGTATATGATTTATATTTCTAAGTATATTGAATATAGCAGAATTTTCAAATGAGTCAAATTATTTCTTACCGTCAAACAATGTGAAACTGATTAGAATTGGTTGATGTTTTTAGAACTTAGCTCTATCCAAATTTACATATATACACACACACACACACACACACACACACACACACACACACACATATATATATATATAGAGAGAGAGAGAGAGAGAGGAGCTCGGTGCACGAAATTTGTGAATGGGTGGTGTCCCTAGGCCTGGCCGGCAATCAGGGACCATGGGAGCCTTGTGGTTGCCAGCCAGGGCCTTCCTTCTGGCTGCCAGCTGGGGTCTTCCTTCCTGCCACCTGCTGGCCAGGGCCTGCCAAACAGGGAGAGGGACTGCGGGAAGTTAGCCAGCTCTGGGGAGGGACCAGGTGCGGGAGGTTGGCTGTGGGAGCGCACTGACCACCAGGGGCCAGCTCCTGCATTGAGTGTCTGCCGTCTGCCCCCTGGTGGTGAGTGTGCATCATAGGGACCGATTGTTCTGGTCATTCTGGTCTTTCTGGCATTCCGGCCGGTCACTTAGGCTTTTATAGATATAGATATATATGTAGATGTAGATGTAGATATAGATATAGATATAGATATAGATATAGATATAGATATAGATATAGATATATGCCATGTAATTGCTTTATTGGGGAAAAGAAATATAAATCTTCTTAAAATCCTTGCTATGTGCTCAGTTTTGTGCAGATCCTTTCCATTTACAATTTACTGAACCCTCACATATTACCATGTGTTGTTGTCTCCAATTCAGAGTTTGCTGTTAATGGGAAGGAACTTACCTTGCCTAATGTCAATTGCTGGGAAACAAAGGAATTTGAATTCAGATTCAGATGTACTGGTTTAAATCTCCATTCTTTTCACTGTAATATATTGTTAAGATTAAAACTACTTGTCAACAAGAAAGATATTTGATGATTATTTAGTATATATTTGATGACTAAATAATTAGTCCTCCACATCCTTCTACCTTCCTCTATTTGGTTTGGGCCCAAGGTGGCTGTCCTGTATAGACTACATCCCTATAGACTTTTAAGAAGTTTTGCCAATGAGAGTATTCAGAAGGATATAAGAATATAAGAGGAGGAGAGCCGTGGGGTCAAGTCATATATTCTCTCTTTCCCATCAATTCAGGATGTTATTGGTTGGCTTTATCCAAGGTTATAGCACCTCTTGAACATCCATTGCATGTATCTCTGGTTTCCAGTAATGTCTTCCCCATCTTGCTCTTCCATGCATAGCACTTGTTACAGCTCTCCTCATTCTCCTGGCTAGTGTGATAACACTGTAAAACATCCTAGGTGATTTTCCTAAGTGCTACCCCTATATTGTATTTATCACTTTATTTAAGTGTCCTCAGTTCGACAGTTGCTTGTCCAGTTATTTTCTTTTGGTACTATTAATACTATAATTAATTTTAGTATATTGCACTGTCTTTGATATTTTAATACATTAAATATATTTATTATCCTTCTGTATATTTCTTAAGATGTCATATGCATGTGGATAATATCATAGTACATATTTTGTATAGTACATTTTATTTCTTCCCAGGTAAATGACAAAAGAGGTTTGAACTTTTATATGGCCAAATAAAGTTATAGTTGCAACTGTATTTATAACTAATTTTTCTAGAATTTTGTTTAGATAGAAACATATTATGTATTTGGAATAACTTTACAACAAATATTATTTCTATTTTGTAAGTGAGAAATTTGAAGTTAGAGAATTTAGGCAATCTTAAGATCACTGGATAAAGTGGATGTAAATCTGTATAATCACTCCCTTCTCATTTATGTACTTTCTGTTTGAAGTTTTTTATAGTCTTTGATATTTTCAGAATCTTTCAAAAATAGTATTTAGTAATCCTCCTATTTTTTTTCAAAATGTTCTTGTAATTTGTTTTTATAATTTCTGGAATCATCCTAGACCTATAATTTGAGTGAGTGCTTACTTTTTCATTGCTGACTTGCAACAGCAGTGAGCTTAATAAAGGACCCCTCTTCATTCATTTCTCTGTTAAAGGTATACTTCAGAATTAATGTAATAAAGTCTGTATGCACAATCCTTCATTGAATTGACACTTCCATTTTCCTCCAAGTTCCTCTTATTCTATATTAATGTGCTAAAATAATGCTTATCTTTGATTTCAATGTTCAGTGATCTGTTCCCATAAAAATTATGCTGTCACTTGTTACTAAGACATCGCCGATGTTGACTTTTAAAAATCTTTTAGTACCAAATCAATCAGCTCAAAAATACTGCCTGAGCTTAGAATTTTTTAAACATTAGAATGTTAAACTGTGATTGAAGTAACATATGTTGTATAAATGTTCATTTACTTTAAATCTTTATATTTAATATATCAGAAATGATAATTGCTCCATCTCCCATAATTGAGAAATTCTCATGTAAATTTTCTTTAAAATAAATCCATCATATGAATATCTTATGTGAAATTATATATATATTAACCTAAGCATGTTTGCATTTTATATATATATATATATATATACACACACACACATATATATACACACACACACACACATATATATATATAATCCATTCAAGAGAAAGATAAATGAATGGATACAATTTTTATTGAAGTTTCTTCTAATGTAATGAGCATTTATGTTGAAAAATATTAACACATTATTGCTCATAATACACAAAATTAAATTTGGAGATTAAAATCACAATAATAACAAAATTACATTGATTTATTTTAATTTCTAAAAATATTTACCTTTTGTCTACTGTTTAACACACTTTAATGGTTAGTTAGTAACATTTTTCTAAGTCAATATATCTGTGTTTGTTATCAAAGAAAGTTTTATTGATGTTCAGTTCTTAATTCCTTATGGCTAATGTATTGTTACTTTATATATATATATATATATATATATATATATATATATCTGATAATTTAATGTTTTGAACTGATTCAGAATGAATGTCATAAATGAGACTAAGAAAATAAATTGCAGAGATCTTTTGTTTCTACCTTAAACAAAAATAGCACTTTTGAGGCAATAATCATCTTATTTTTAATATAAATCATATATTAGTTTTGTATGGTTATATTTTTAAAATACAATTATTCTATCTAATAAAGAGGGAAAAGGGGTGGGGGATAGTAGGGTAATATCATGTAAGGAAAAATATCCTATAAGTAAATTACATCTAGAAAATTTTTACTTTATAAAATTAATTTTCATTTGTAATGCTAACAGCAAGACAGCCATGAAAAACACACATAGTTTCTAAATAAGACAAAGGAAAATTGTTTGGGCAAGAATAAAAAGGATCCCAAATCAATTATATAGAAAAGATTCCTTTATTAACTTGTGGTCAAGAATATGTTTGTATATTTTCAGAAAACAACTCCAAGACCATGTGGATTCCTGCAGCAGAGAGGAACTGACAGGTCTGGAACCGTCCAGAGATGGAAGACGCTGACAACGCCTTGCCATGTGAGCAGTCAGCAGCTGTGCACCGCTGCAGGTTGCCTAGGACCAAACCAGAGAAGGTTGGACCTGCATTGCCACCATGTGCCCACCATCCAGATATCATTGCTGACATGCACACATAAGGAACTGTTAGACATTGAAACGGGGATTCAGAACTATTGGACATTGAAATTGGGACTCAAACATATTTTTTTTGTTGTTGTTTTGTTATTATATGTTTATTTCTAGTCTGCAGAGGCAAGATTTTTTAAAGGAAAGAAATGGTGGGAAAAAGATACAGAGGCAAAGAAGCATTGAACAGACTGTCAAACTACATCAGGAAGACAGGGGAGGTTGGGCAAGGGGGCTGTAAGAGACCAACTGAAGTACTTGTACGTATGCATATAAGCATAACCAATGGATACAAGACACTGGGCGGGCATTTTGATGATTATTGCCTCAAAAGTGCGGGCGGGTGAAGGCATGTACTGGGGGGTAAGGGAGGCTTGGGGGAGGTCAATGGGGAAAAAAAAAAGGAGACATATGTACTACTATTTGTAATACTTAAAACAATAAAAAAAAAAGAAAAAATAAAGATTAAAAAAAGTCATAAAAAAAAAAGGGAAGATGCTATTTGATCATCACGCCATCACAAAGATGTCGGAGCCCACAGCCAATAAGGAGAGAATATGCTAATAGACCGCCATGCCTCAAAGATGGCAGTGCCCATAGCCACAAGATGGTGGCGTCCAGTCCCTTTAGGCCCCCAGCCACCCAGAGCCAGCCCAAGGGAGCACCCTGAGGTGCAGACAAGCCTCAGATGTCTACTGCATAGCCACCCAGGGCCGGCCCAAGAGAGAACCAAACAACTGAACAAGCAGGCTGTGTGGGGCGACCAGGCCAGCAGGGGGGTTAGTGAGGGATGACCAGGCTGGGGGGGGAAGGCAGTTAGGTGTGATCAGGCTGGCATGCAGAGGCAGTGAGGCACTATCAGGCCAGCAGGGGGGGCAGTTAGGGGCGACCAGATGGTGAGTGATTAGGAGCCAACGGTCCAGGATTGTGAGAGGGATCTCAGATTGGAGAGGGAGCAGGCTGGGCTGAAGGGATCCCCCATGCACGAATTTTGTGCACCGGGCCTCTAGTTGGATTATAATTTTACTTTTATTTCTAATTTTAGAATAAAATAAAATTGAACATAAAATGTAAAAATACTTACTATTTGTGCTATTTTAGTGTTTAAACATATTCAGTAGGGATTTGACTTCCATTATAAAGTGAGTTTTTTTAATTTTGTATGTTTAGGTGTTCCTACTTTAAAATACCTGTATTAATGTGGGTCAATATGTGGAATGAGTGATGCTACCAAAAGGTACAAATACATTATTTGTGAACTTAAATCAGTGAATATAAGTCTATACTCTTAAATTCTATTGGTGACAGGCTTAGGTTAATATATTTATACTAACCAAGAATCTCTGTGGTTTCATCTCTCTTTGAACACATTTATCTGCATTAAAATTCTAACTTTGAAGTTTTAGGAAAACAACATATAGTAAAACATTTCTCATCAGTTTCCAGATGGAAAATGATTCATGTCATTAATGATTCCTTTATTAAGTTTTCTATTATGGGATGAGGTGCAATGGAACTTCTGGTCTGGATTATAAATAAAATTCATTAATCAGAATATTATTATGATTTCATTGTAATTTCTGTTGTGATTATCATTTCTTTAGGCAAAAATCTCCACTTACAGAACCCATTTTCTGCTTACGTTAAGTGTTGTGTTTTGGTTTGGTTTTGAGCATCAATTGTATCTCATATACTTAGCCAGGGAAATCAAGAATAAAGGTACTCCTATTTTCCTATTGCTTTGGTCTAATAACAAAAAAAGTTGTATATAACACCGAGTAGAATATTTTGTGACATATTTAATAATAGAAATATGTTATGTAGATGTAGTACTTAAAGCAAATCATTAATTATGATCAGGGTGATAGAGATTAAGTTGTAGAAATAGAGAGATTTTGAGAGGTATTGATGGAACCACCGTTTTTTCTTTCTTTATTTTTATTTATTTATTTATTTATTTATTTATGGTGTGTATTCTTTTTTAATCCTCACCAGAGGATATTTTTCCATTGATTTTTAGAGAGAGTGGAAGGGAGTGGAAGAGACACAGAGAGAGAAACATTAATGTGAGATACATACTAGTAGATTGGTTGCCTCCTGCACCCTTCCTGACCAGGCCTGGGGATTGAGCCTGCAACTGCGGTACATGCCCCTGACCTGAATAGAACCTGGGACTCTTCAGTCTGGGGGCCGAAGCTCTATCCACTGAGCCAAACGGGCTAGGGCAGCACAGTATTTTCAAAGAGAAACCCTTTTAAGGAGAGCTCATGCCTGGCGATGAAAAATTAGAAGATCCTCTTCAGGGAAGTTAAAAGGATTCATCATTGTTTCATTGTTAGAATGCAAATCTCAAGAGGAAATGTCAGGAGAAGAGGCAGGAAAGAATGATAGAGGCCAGAAAAAAACCCATTGTCTTGAATGCCAAGCTAAGTAGCATGCTCTTTATCCTGCGGTAAAGGAGCACATTTTGAGGACGTTTAACAGAGGCGGCACCATCAGCGTACTGTTTTGCAAAGACTATTCAGATGGCAGCATTAGGAATACAATTGGTGGGAAGTCACAGTAGATATAGACACCTTAGTATAATAAACATGGTGATGATGAGTGACAGAGAAATAGACTAGAGAAGAAAGTAGACATAAATATTGGCTAGCTGGGATAAGGTTAAAAAAAAATAGTTCAGGGTGGTGTCCTGATTTCCTTTCTGGGTAACTGGATGCATGGTGGTGCTATCAAAGAAGAGAATGAGTAAACGCAGGGTCTTGTCTGGGGCCTTGGGAAATGAGTCTAGTTTTGTGCACATTGAAGTACCAGTTGAATTCCAAGTAAATATCATGAGCCAGCCTTCTCAAGATAATCTACATTTTTAGTATAAGGAAAAGGGTTAGACCACAAAAACAAATGTATCATGGCTAACATATGAAGGTGTGCCAATAAGTATTGAAAATCTTTAAAGCTGTCTGGTGTGTTCCCAGCAACCACATAGGAGAAGAAAGCTTTGTGAGGGGCTCTTCTTCACTTGACTTTAACCTCAACATTGCTGCAAGATACATGTTTCCAATGCAAGCTCTGTTCATGTTGTACCTTGCCTTCAAAACCTCTTTTAATTTTTCTGTGCCATAGGAAATACAAACTTTTTGACACTCCAGGCTACATCATGGCTTTCAAAGCTTATCTCCCTCTAATTTTTTTCTACATACAATATGCTACAGCACAAATGAAAAATAGGCTGTTGCCTGAATAGCCAGTTAATCTCCTCTGCCTGATCGCCTGCCTGTGATTTGGAATGCTGTCTCTATAAATCAAACAGTAAAATTCTCCATTCTGATCTTCTTGCAGATTCCTCATTTTTTTCCCCAGTTGCACTTGTTTCCTCCATGCTTTAATACCACATGGGTATTGCTGTTTCTACTTCATCCTATATAATAAAACTCTAAAATGCAAATCGACTGAATGGCTGAGTGGCTGCTCGCTATTATGTGCACTGACCACCAGGGGGCATACGCTCAATGCAGGAGCTGCCCCCTGGTGGTCAGTGTGCTCCCACAGGGGGAGTGCTGCTCAGCCAGAAACTGGGCTCACAGCTGGGGAGTGCAGCAGCAGTGGTGGGAGCCTCT
This sequence comes from Corynorhinus townsendii, assembly GCA_026230045.1. NCBI lineage: Eukaryota > Metazoa > Chordata > Mammalia > Chiroptera > Vespertilionidae > Corynorhinus > Corynorhinus townsendii. Next base: position 125,601,564 of record JAPDVU010000006.1, read on the forward strand.
CCCGCCGCCTCCGTGGCAGAGCTAAGGACCCCTTGGGGGACGTCCAACTGCTGGCTTAGGGGGAGTGAGCATAAGCCTGCAGTCGGACATCCCCTGAAAGGTCCCAGATTGTGATAGGATGCAGGCCAGTTCAGGAATGTCATGCACCAGTCCTCTAGTTATTTATAATAATATGTATGCTGTAGTTATTTTTTGTGCACTTTATTTCTTTACTACTGGATTAAAGTTCTTTTAGAGAAAAATACTCATTTTGGCTTTTCCTCCAAAGCTTTGTTTATAGTAAATTTATTCTCAATAAATATTTGAAGTAGTGGATGGAATATAACACAGGTTCTATTTAATTTAAAACAATTAAATAGAAAAATATGCTTTGATTTAAATACATAATAAATATTATATCATTTAAATAATGACAGATATTTAACTGGAAATGTTCATTTTATTACTAAAAATGTGAGAACTATTATTTACACAATTATTTTGCCAGCTACTATATCATATCAGTTTAAATAAGTGTTGTTGTTTCTATTTAATATGAGTTATTCACATTTGGAAATTCAGAATGAAGTTGGTTTCATAGTGAGTATGAACAACTAAAAATTAGGATTTTTATCATTATAAAATTTAAGTATAAGACAACACACCAGTTTAAAGCTAAGGCACATCAAATTATGCTTATACATAGAATGTATGTTTTATGAAGTAGTAAAGTTAAAATAAATGAATAATTTATTATGGAGAATAAATTATAAAGACTTGATGCAATGTAAAAAGCATCATAATCAAGGAGAATAAAATTAGATTCCCTGAATTAGGAGACTGAGCATAAGTTGTTGTTGTTGTAGTTTTTATTATTTCTTTGAATGTCTCTCCCCTTCCTCCAATTCAGATCTATTTGGAACAGATACAGGAAAGGCTACTACAGGTGTATTCCGCACTCTTAATCAGAAATTAGCTCAGTCTAAGAAAAATCATAAAACAATCACAGGAAGAAAGCAAGCATCTTTCACTGAGGCCCAAGTAAAATCTGTTGGACAGAATAAGTTAGTTATTCATCTGCTCTTTAACCAGGTTCATCCCAATTTGATGCTTCTGTCTTTGGTTCTAAAGATTCTGCTCTAGGTTTCTACAGTCAGTTAGCTCTGACTGTATTTTGGTAACTGAATACCGAATCTTTTTCCTTTGGCAATTGACTTCCCCATTGATCTGTCTTTGATATTTTGATTATGTTGCTCTTGTACTTTTAATATGTCTCAATAAAGGAAAGTGTTATTTTCTATTATGCATCCAATTATCATCTTAATCCTCATGCTATAATCAACATTGGCCTTTAATGTTTGAGTAGATTTGTTATGTGAGTTCTGTGACATTTGCAAGAAGAAAGAAAATGCACATGGAATGGAGGAGAAAGTTAGAGCTCAATGTAGTGGTTTTAGTTTAATCCATTTATTCATAATCAAGATACTGTGTTTCAGATAGGATAGATTATTTGCTGGAGGTTATATTATTATTGAGTTGCAGAACAAGGGCTGAAACCAGGTCTCTCAACTCAATGGTTAATACCTTTCTCCTATTCCATGCTAGCCTCTCTACTAGTAAGTTTTCTTCCAAGGACAGTTGAAAAAATAAAATTGCATTTTCAAAGTCTATCCTCAAAAGGCTACAAAGCCCTGGATTAAAAGAGTAGTCATGGAAATATAGATAGTATTTCTAATAGCATGTTCTCTGAATTTACAAAGTAGAGCAGAGGAAATTTCACATTCTATCCACATTTGTAACATCATGTATGAGTTAAGTCATCATTTTAAACTGAGGTATAATTGACATAATATTGTATAAATTTAAGGTATAGAATGTGTTGGTTTGATACATTTATATGTTGCAATATGATTACCACTGTGGCATTAGCTAACACCTCTATCATGTCATATAATTAACATTTCATATAATTAACATTTCTTTTTTTTTGTTGAGAACAATTAAGATCTAGTCTCTTAGCAACTTCAAAGTTTATAATACAGTATTATTGACTGTAATTGCTATGATGTGCATTTGGACGCCAGGACTTATCTACTAGTGTCAAGTTTATGCCCTTAAACGACACCTCCCCAAATTTTTAATGTAGTATCAGTGAAGGGGATAGGATAGATGGTACCTGTTTATGAGAATAGCATCATAATCATTTAAGTTACAAAAAGAAACAGTGGTATAAGAAATACCTCTATGGCTGTTTATGGAAATATTTATTCTCAATAAAGGTGATAGGATGGAGACATTTATTCAATTTCATGTTTTAAATATTATATTGTAAATCAATTTAGCTCTTAGAATCAGGAGGTTTGTAAATTGTCTTTGAACTTTTCTGTCTTTTTATTATCCTATATAATAAAAGCTTAATATGCAAATCAACCGAACAGCAGAATGACCGGTCACTATGATGCACACTGACCACCAGGGGGCAGACGCTCGATGCAGGAGCTGCCTCCTGCTGGTTAGTGCACTCCGACAGGGGGAGCGCCACTCAGCCAGAAGCCGGGCTCACAGCTGACCAGTGCAGCAGTGGTGGTGGGAGCCTCTCCTGCCTCTGTGGCAGCACTAAGGATCCCTCAGGAGATGTCTGGCTAAGGGAGTGGGCCTAAGCTAGCAGTCGGACATCCCCTGAGGGGTTCCAGACTGCAAAAGGGTGTAGGCTGGGCTGAGGGACCCCCCCCATTTCCAGTGCACGAATGTCTTGCACCAGGTTTCTAGTGTAATACATATAATTTAAAATATAAGAAAAGCAATCTAAGTCATTTTCCATATACTTTGTAGTCCCCTTTACAAGCCAAAGAATTATTGATCTCAATTCCATTATTCAGCCCTTTTGTTATACAATGGCTATTTATGGCTACTAGGTCTGAAGTTTTGAATTGGGACACTGTTTTGCTTGATATTTTGATCATGCTTAACTACACAAGGGGCCATAATCAAGTTAGCTTCATAGTAGCCATAGAAGAAATTCATCTAATCCAATTGGTCACAAGGCAGCTATCACCAAAACCAATTTCTTTATAATTTATAATTAAAAGGTGCTCTCAGGCACTATAAAATCTTGGAAGTTGCCCATGGGTTTTAGGGAAGATGGGAATTATTTTTTCATAGCAACCACATTGAAGCAATTTCTGAAACAAACTAATGAACTTTGCTTTTGAATTTACATTAAAGAGCTCAATAGTTGCTCCCTGTGAGAACAGCTCACACTTCTAAACAGACTCATATCCTGTAGAGATTAAGGACAGAAGGCTCTAGAAGATTAGCATGTCACTTGGTCTAAGTGACACACAATCCATTTTATTGACATGAATTCCATCCTGCAAAACAAGCATCTTCTGATGGAAACATAATAAAAATTTGGTGTGCCTTTATAGACCAGCATACTATATAGGTTTTTGCATATTAGTGCTACCTAATAAAGGCAGTGTCTGTAAATGAAACCAGCCGTCCTCATTATGTATGGTATGCAGGCACATGCCTCAGAATAGCAATTTAGTGGAACATACCCGAGGAACTTTACATATCTTTTTAATTTTACCCAAGTCTTACTATGGTCCAAAGTTATTAAACCGTATTCATTGAATTCCGCAGGCTATTACTTTGCATTGTTACTATTCCTGTTGCATCGCAGCATTCAATTGTGGAGCCAAATAGGCTTTGATTTGATTTCTAATTGTTTGTTTTCAGCAGCCTGAACCTGGGTTTGTGGCTGCTGTGTAGAGTACAAAGAACATCAGTAAATAGGTGAAGAGTGCTCTCATTTACTTTTAATGCCATTGTAACACAAAATGTGATATGGATTCCACTTTTGTTAGTATAGAGCTGCACTGCATAACAGAAGTGTGAAACATTACTGAATTTATACTGTGCAACTACATTGGGAGCTGACATTTTATTACGTTTCTGCCAGGTATCTGGACTCCACTATTATGAGGAAATAAGCCTGAGCTAATGCCTTGGAAAATATTCTACCATGCTTTCATTTTCGTTTCTGATCTGTACCATAAAGACACTGCATGTCTGAGGTTGAAACAGACCAGAAGGTTGGCCTACCATGGCATTATGGGAAGATTTCATTAGGGAAAACATACACAACCTGTAAACCATCATTTCCACAAATTATATCAACTATTTTTAAAATTTTGGAAATACTTTTATAGAGACAAAGGGTAAGAAAATAAATAAGTTGTACTACACAGTTAATCACTTTAAGTTAAATCACTGTAAGTTAAAATTTTAATTGCAATAATGCATTATTAAAACTTAGTCATACATCTGAATTGTGTAAGATTTTTGAAGCACCCATTATTTTTATAATTCAAAAATTATTTTCTTTTGTTATTTCCCATAATGGAATATAGGTTTTGTTATTTGTTCAACTAAAATAAGCCCTTTATAGTTGACTAGAGGCCCAGTGCATGAATTCATGCATGGACGGGGTCCCTCTGGGTGTCCTGCAGGGATCAGGCCGAAACCCGCAGACCAATGCGTCCTGCAGCTCCTACCTGCCGCTCCCACTCATCCTGGCCCCACTGTGCTTGCCATGGGTTTGTGCCCAATCAGTCCCGATTGGGAGAGGCTCTCGCTTCCACAGCAGCGCTCACCAGCCATGAGCCCTGTGTCTGGAGCCCTCCCAAGGGGAGTGGCCTGCAAGACCAAGCTGAAACCGGCTCTCTGACATCCCTGAGGGGTCCTGGATTGCGAGAGGGTGCAGGCCAGACTGAGGGACCCCACTGGTGCACAATTGGTCTGGGATGGGGCTGCGGGAGGGCTGTAGGGCATATCCAGCCCATCTTGTTCAGTTCCAACAGGTCGGATCCCAGCAGCAAGCTAACCTACTGGTCGGAGCATCTTCCTCTGGTGGTCAGTGCACATCATAGTGAGTGGTTGAGCAGCCTTAGCATATCATGAGCATATTATGTTTTGATTGGTTGTTCGGTTGTTCTACTGTTCAGTCTATTTGCATATTACCCTTTTATTATATAGGATAAGCCTTTTAGTTTAATACCTGGGCAAAAAATTGTAGAGATCCTGGATGGCTACCAGTCTTGGTCTTCTTAGTATTTATCCAGATTAAGCTCTATCGTTAACTGTTGTTTGCTACATCCCACCATTTCATGGAATTTATCCTGTGAAACACCTGGTCATTTATGGATGCACTAGTTTACTAGCACAGTGAAGTCAGAGGAATCTGAGTGTTGCCATAAATTATATCTGTTATAGGAAAAATGCTGCTTAACACACCTGAGACTCTTTCAATGTATATAAAATTAACAGACTTCATTATATGCCCACTTTCTTGTAAAAAAATCCCATCATTAACCTTCACTTCCTGTCTCAAATGAAATCAGAAGTATTCTTGAATAAGTTAATATAGGTCAGTTTCTTGGATGTCTCAAGATGAGAACCCTTTAAATTTATCTATTTAGTTCACTCTAATAAGCTCATCAACCATGGATTAGTCATTTAGTAGGATGGGAGACCGCACAGTGCAACAACCTCAGGCATGTTTAGGTCTGAATTTTAGAGGATATTTTATCTTGTCTTTTGGGGAAAGAAGATATACTGTAGCAGAAGAGGCTCAAAGAGAAACTTTAGAGAAATTGCTTAAACTCTCTAAGCCTCAGTCTCCCACCTGCAGTAATTTGGATGTACATATATCTAGCTTTATCATAGGGTATTTTAAAATTTGGTAAACAGCAGAACTCAATTTGTTTATTCCTTCATCTATTTTTTTTTACTCTTACTATCCAAATATTTTCTTTTCAATTAGCGGGGAATAGGAGGATATAGTCTGGGATTCAAAAGTTGAATTGCTGGCCTTTCTGGAGAGGTAAGAGTAGGATGTTCTGAGGCAGTGGTCGGCAAACTTATTAGTCAACAGAGCCAAATATCATCAGTACAACGATTGAACTTTCTTTTGAGAGCCAAATTTTTTAAACTTAAACTTCTTCTAATGCCACGTCTTCAAAATAGACTCACCCAGGCCGTGGTATTTTGTAGAAGAGCCACACTCAAGGGGCCAAACAGCCGCATGTGGCTCGCGAGCCGCAGTTGGATTTTCAGAAAAATAATCAGAAATTGCTCTATTTCTCTCTTCATAGTTAGCAGTTACATCTGTAGATACTGTTTGTTGTTGTGTTTGGAAAAAAACATTCTGATCCAGCGGCAATATCTTCCTCATATGGTCATCCCTTAATTGTCTCCACTACACACCCCGGAAAAAAATCTCTCCAGGTGTTTATAGTATTTAGCCAAATAATGAGACACTAAAATGGAGAGAGCAGGGGTGGGGAAATAGTCTGGATGGTGGCAAACTTTTGTTTCATTAAATGATGTAGTAGTCTGTACCTGTTAAAAACAGATTATAAATGTTGATAGAAATACAATGTTCCAGGCAAATATTTGAAGGAAACCTTTGCAAAATGCTTTTGATATACACTAAAATTGTATACAACAATCCTAAATAAGAAATTGTTAACATAACTAAACTCTGGATAGTAATAATGTGGTAGAGATAAAGAGGCTTAAGAAGAAAGCATTGAATTTTCACTTTTGAATCACTATAGATATATGTTAGAAGTTTAAGAGTATCATTTTTATAATTGCTGCCACGTAGAGCAGTTTTTAACAAGAAAGATAATTTCTCTTAACCTTTTCTTCATTGGTGGGGGCGGGGCAGTGGTAGGGGTGCTCTTGAAGTGATTGGAGGTAGAATGCAAACTTGGCTCCAGATAACTTCTTCTCCACCCAAGATCTGGGCATGAGCAATTGGGGGATGTTGCTGTATGCGGCAAGAGGAGCAATTTTGTTCTTAACTCTTTCTACAGAGCATAAACTCAAGGAAGAGAAATAGTAGCAGAATCTGTAAAGACCCAGTTAGATAGAAAAAGGCTTTGTGAATTTAGAGGAATGATTAAACCTGACAAACTAGGATAGCCAACAGATAATTGAGAAAAATAAGTTTGAGTTGCTACAATACAAACCCTTTTCTGTCATCTCTAAATTTTTATTTAAAATTAAGTTGCTCAATGGCTGTATGTAGCAGTTCACACCAGTGAAAGGGATGAAATTTTTTTCTCTGGGATGACTTGACAAAAGATAAAACAATATATATGATTAAGAGGCTCAAGGGCATAGTGTACCATGGGAGCATAATTTCCTATAAATCCAAAGAAATCTAGGAAATTCAGAGAAATTCTCCAAAAGAGGCAGTTTTAGTCAGATCTATATAGGTTTTGCAGGGTAGTGAGGACAAGTGTTATGTTAGTCACATTAAAAAGCTACTAAAATTTAAGTTTACTTTAAAAAAAATAGAAATCTTGGATATAATTACCATGAAAATGAAAAACAAATTGAACAATGATAAAATATATAAATCTATTAACAAAGAGGAAATCATGCACTCTGGGATCAAAAGGTGGAAAAAACAAGTTCTCTGCTTCTACCCTTTCTCCTGAGTAAAGAAAAAAAGTATGGGGATCAGAGAGCATGGTAAGGAGAATGGAATAAACGTGCAAACTCTTCACTATGGATTTTGGTACTGGGGGAAACTGAAGTTATGTTGGCCTTTTGGCTTCTAAAGCTTTAGTCAGTCATTTGATTATCTCCCCAGTTTTAGGGAGTAACTTGATTTCCTCTGATAGAACAAATTTCTATTTTGTTTGAGAGGCAACATTAGTTTTTGAAAATGCAAATATGGAGAGGTATGGGCTCTGCCTATATAAATTCTAATCTGAAATCATGGAAGAGAAGAAAATAGTGCTTTAAGTTTCCTTAAATGTGTATTAACTCACAATGTGCTTTCTTCAAAAAAAAAAATGAGTAAACTCACTTAGATACGTAAGGATAATTTTTATATTAAATATATATACTTAACACTTTTTTCAATTCTTAGTTCAAATACAATTGGGATATAGACTAAGGAGTTGAGTAATGCAGATAAAAACAAGATCTTTATTGCTGACAGTTCTTTCAATGTGGACTCAGCATCCAGTGAGTCATGAGTTTTTACTAAAGTCATATGACAATTAAAAAGATAGAATAGAAATTTTAAAACGAATAGTTTCTCTTGTTGAAAATGTATATTTTATTTCTATGTTTGATTCTACTGTTCCTATCATTGCTATAATTCTTGAGTAACACTTATTTTTAAATCCACTTAGCTAATATTTATCTAGGTTTTAGAATGCTATATGTGGTGTCCTATGTACTAATATATATTCATTAAATTTATATAAGAAGGCTATGATTTAGGTGCTACTATTATCTACACTTTATAGAAGATGAGATAAAGTCACAGGAAGGATATATACCTTGGTCAAGGACATCCAGCTGCTACATGGCAGAGGTGGAATTTGCTCAGAGATGTCTCCAACCTCTGGATATTTAATTATGAAGCTACTAGCAGTGGTTCTCAACCTTTCTAATGCCTCAAAACTTTAATATCGTTCCTCATGTTGTGGTGACCCCAACCATAACATTATTTTCATTGCTACTTCATAACTGTAATTTTGCTACTGTTATGAACCGTAATGTAAATATCTGTGTTTTCCAATGGTCTTAGGCTCTACAGCAGTGGTCGTGACCCACAGGTTGAGAACCGCTAGCAGGGTCACCAGAAAACACAGATATTTACATTACGATTCATAACAGTAGCAAAATTATAGTTATGAAGTAGCAATGAAAATAATGTTATGGTTGGGGGTCACCACAACATGAGGAACTGTATTAAAGGGTCTCAGCATTAAAAAGGTTGAGAACCACAGTACTAGAGGCCCAGTGCATGGAATTTGTGCACTGGGGGGGTTGTCCCTCAGCCCAGCCTGCCCACTCTCACAGTCCAGGAGCCCTCAGAGAATGTTCTACTGACGGTTTAGGCCTGCTCCCCATGGGCAGCGTGCCTAAGATGCAGTCTGGCCTCCCTCTGCAGGAGGCAACATGACTGATCAGGGGAAGGCACCATCCCCATCACCTCGCTGTTGCTGATACTGCCAGCTGCTGCAACCACTAAGGTGTTTTCATCAACACGGACTCCCTTCCCTTCACCATGAAAACATGACAACTTTCTTTAGGCATTTCAAGATGTCTCTTTCATAGGATATGACATTCTTTCTATTTTATCTTCACCTGAGGATATTTTCCCATTGATTTTTAGAGACTGTGGAAGAAAGAGGGAAAGACAGAGAGAAACATCAATGTGAGAGGCACACTTTCATTGATTGCCTCCTGCATAAGCCCTGAATTGGTCCCCAGCCAGGGAGGAGCCTGCAACCTAGGTACATGCCCTTGATCAGAATCAAACCTGACCCCCACCCGCAGCTGCAGGGCTGAGGCTGGGGGCCGGTCCCCCTGTGTGTTTTTCTGTCTGGCTCCAGGGATGGGCAGGCACGGGCCTCCCTGTCTGTTGTTCTCTTAGGCTCGGGGCCCATTCCAGGCCCCTCCTCCTGAGCTGGTTGTGACTGTTACGGCATCCTGGCCCAATTTGCATATTACCTCTCTCTCTCTATATATATATATATACACACACACACACACACCCCTAGGGTACATTTTATATATTTTATCATTGGTGACAACTTTTTTTTTGAGGATGCTTTTCTACATGGAAAGAGCCAAATGTAATTTAAAATTACATCTGGTGAAAAACATGGATATTCATGCTTGGCAATAACTTAGCCTTTTAAAAACTCAATTTTGAGGAATGAGATGAATTTTTATACAGCCTGTAAATGGCTCTTAAAGAATTCTAAAAGAATCAAACTCCAAAATAGTATTTAAGTATGGCCATTATACAAAAAATTATTTTATAGCATCATATCACAAAGAAACTATTGCTAAAGTTAAAACTCTTATATTGATTTGTAGTTGAAGTTCATTCTTTGTATACTTCTAACTATCACAGTGCCTAACCATTTTTAGTTTGAATGCTTAATTGTTTAATAAATTACTTGTATGTGTCTTGCTAAGAACATTTCCTTGGCAAATTGTATTGTGAGAAAATATATAACTTGAAAATCTTTACTTAATTTCAGCTTATAAAAAGTAATACGAATTAATTTTCCATATTTGAATATTATAGTAATAAAAATGTTTAGATAGCTAACCAAGTTATTCTTTGTAAAAATTATCTTTGAATAAGAATAAGGAATAGTGAAATTATTTCAGTTAAGGTTCCCCCGTAATAAAAAAAAATGACACAATCAAATAGAGCAATTTAGGATATTTAATATCCTAAGAAGAAGACCATTTAGCGAGAGATACAACCTTAGTTATGAATATAGACCCTTATAATTTGAGGCCTAGAAGGAGATGCTAAGCTGGGGGAATAACTTAATTCCTCTTCCTCCTCTCACCCTTATTTCCTATTAGTGTTTTCCATTGGCTAAGCTCAATTTCATGAGGTCAGAGAGTATGGGATACAGTACAGAGATATTTACATACTAAGATACAGACCAAGTTGGAAAAGGGTCGAAACTGGCAAGACAGGTCCCCGAAATTGGGATAAATGTAAACTGTTTCTGTGGTATAAATGGGTTGCCTTTGACTTTCAGTCAATCCATGTTTTATCTTGGGATACTATAAATACAATGCCATACTCATTCCTATAAAACAGGATTACCAGTATTTCTGTGTTATCCTATGGGAGAATAACTTGATAAAAAAAAACCAACAGTCTATGTTTTTCATCTTTGATATAAAGGCAAAACAGGAAACATTTTGTTATTGTTGTTTTTAATCTTCCTCCAAATGGGAGTATTTCTTCCCCATTGACTTTTAGAGAGAATGGAAGGGAAGGGGAGAACCAGAGAGAGGAGAAACTTCAATTGGTTGCCTCCCAAACATGTCCTGACCAGGGCCAGGGATTGAGGTGCAACTGAGGTGCACGCCCTTGGTCGCAATCGAACCCACAACCCTTCAATCTGCAGCCTGATGCTCTAACCTCTATGCAAAACCTGCTGGGGCAAAACATGAAACATTTTATAAGTAATATCACAGTCTAACTTTTCAATTCTTTACAATTGAATAATTGAGAAAAGTGAATAACAATATGTACATAAAAAGGGAGTTTCTGGCTCACACTAGCAGCCTTATTACATACAACTACTCAACTCTTAAATGGTCACATTGAAGTCAAAGATATTATATAAAGAAGAAGTAGGTACACGAATTAATAAAACTTGGAAGCATAGAAAAATAAGAAAATAAAAAAGTTTGGAAAAATTCCCTGAAGAAAGCAGATGGTAGTTGATCCAATTACATTAATTAGTTTTTATAATGAATAATGTTTAGATAATCATGAAATTGTAAATGCTGTTTATCGTAATTTAATTTTTAGAGGTAACATGTAAAAAATCCTGGGAGCTCCCTATGCTATTCTTTAGGGACATCCTTGCCAGTTCCTACCCTTTTCCAACTTGGTCTGTATCTTAGTATGTGAATCTCTGCATACTGCATCCCTTAAGTCTCTGACTTCATGAAATGGAGTTTAGCCAATGGGAAACACCACAGGAAACTTAATTAGCTAGGAAGAAAAATGTAAATGTTGTGACCTAAATTTAAAAGGTAAAGAAACAATAACTAATAACATGTAAAGGGAAAGAATATTAATTATCCAAATGCCCTTCTATTATATATTTGAAGATCAATATACTCTTTAACATTTTTATAAATCAAAACATTGATGTAAAAAACATTAAAAGAAACAAGAATTAAAAAAAGTGTGCCAAAGTAAAAATGTTAGGAGAAGCAATAATACTCTGATAAATAAAATGAAAAACTAAAGTATCGTAATAATTGTCATTTAAGTAAGAGGATGTGTGTAACCTGGAACAATTTGTCATCTCTTCTTTGTCTTCTTGACCTTGATGTGTTTGAGGGATACAGCAGATTATTAAGAAAAAGGCCTCTCATTTGGGTTTGTTTGATGTATCTGCATATTTATATTTAGGTTGCTTCTTTGGCAGGATTTTTGAGAAATGGTATTGCTATCATTTCAGGGAACCCATAAGTCAAATTTGTGCACAATTTTATTGCAATATTAGTGATGTTAATTTTAATTACTTATTTAGGGTGGTTCATGTCCAGTTTCTCCACTGTTAAGTCATTCTTTCCCCATTATAATTAATTAGTAATTTGTGGGAGACACTTTGAGAATTATGGACTATAGATTAGATGATAATACTAGAGGCCCGGTGCATGAAATTCATGCACAGGTAGCATCCCTAGGCCTGTCCAGCAATCAGGGCCAACTGGGGCCTTCTGGCTGCCAGCTGGGGCCTTCCTTCATTCTGTGCCACACCCTGCTTGTCAGCATGTGTCATAGCAAGCTGTCGAACTCCCAGTAGGTTGAATTCCCTAGGGGACAATTTGCATATTAGCCTTTTATTATATAGGATTATTTCAATGGTAAATTTATGGATATTGATAATTGTGTAGTATCTATATATGAGAATATGCTTGCTCTTAGAAATTACACATGAAGTATTGAGGAGTACAATATACCAAACTTAATCCCAAATCCTTCAGAAAAAATATATATGTTCAAATATATATGCAGAGACAAGACAAAAGTAATATTACCCAGTTGAAAACTAGTGAATCTGGGTGAAGGGTATATATCTGGGAGCTCCTTTTGATATTCTTGTATTTTCTTTGAAATAAAAAAAAATATAGTTTCTTTTAATAAAAGGGAATTATTTACTTTGAGGCTTAGATTACACATTGAGGATGGGAACAGGAAATTTGACCTTTTACTTTAATATACTAGTATGTGTTAATTCTTTTACATAAGCAAAATCTATTTAACAATAAAAATTATTAACATTTAGCACAGTTCTTAGCACTGTGAAGACTTAATGAGTAGTCTGAGTAGGGTGGTCATCATTAACAGGCAAACAAGAGGGAACACTTGTTCTCCAGGTTTGCAAATGGAGACTCTAGGTTGGGATTTTTTGCAGCAGTGGTTGGATTGCCCTGGAGAGAGCTGTTGCAAACCTTGTAGCTGATGTCATGCTGCAGGGTTGCAATTCAGGAACCTGAAGACACAGGCTTAATCATATTATAGTGACTTATGGAGAAGTTAAAAGAGGTGCCCAGAAAGGTCCAAATCATTTGATAAAGTGATGAAATAAAATCAACTCCTCTAAGTGTCTTTCAGGTAATTGAAGATGACATGCCAAAGAATTTTTGCACTCATTTATTCTTTGATGTGTGCTTGGTGGATAAAGTTTGGGAAACATTTTACTTTTTAAATATAAAAAATGTTTATTTTTCTTATTTCAATTACAGGTTGTTGGGAGCTCATATTTAATAAGGGTAATAGATAAAAGGTTTCGATTAAGATGTTTGTAAAATTACCCAGCCAGTGTGACTCAGTGATTGAGCATAGACCTATGAACCAGGAGGTCACAGTGTTATTCCCAGTCAGGGCACATGCATGAGTTGTGGGCTCGATCCCCAGTGTGGGGGTGTGCAGGAAGCAGCTGATCAGTGAGTGATTCTTTCTCATCATTTATGTTTCTATCTCTCTCACTCTTCCTTCCTATCTGAACTCAATAAAGATATATTTTTAAATGTTTATAAAATTATTCAAAGAGCAATATTTAATGATGCTTTTTTCAAAATGTTTATATTTGGAGATTTTTTCAAACATTAATTTTTCAGTGACAATATTTAATTGACAGTATTATCTAAATATTTTGAGAGAAATTGGCTTCAAATAAGGTATTAATCAGTTTAAAGACTTTAAAACCAGTTACTAAACTTTCCATTGAAGATTGCATAGACACAAATACTTCCGTCATGAAGAAAAAACTCAAATATCAAATTAAGTTGTTAATTTTTTAAGTGATGTTGACAACACATTGTACTTTGAACTTCATTTCATAGTTAACCTTAAAGTTTCATAACTAACAGGTGGGATTTACTATGGCACAAAAACAAAACAATGCACAGGCATCCTGGGGTCTATTTTTTATTGTAGTTCTATAAAAATCTCATTAAGTTATGTGATATAAGCTATAAAAATCTGTGGGTTCAATTTTTTTATTATAATTTTGTTTTGTTTTAAGTTAAATAAAAATAGTAAGTTGAAGATAATCTCCATGGCCCCTTCCAGTTTCAGTACTTGGGTTGACATATGTATCTTGATCATTTTTATTATAAAAAGACAGTACTTGTTTATGTCTTAATTTTTCCCAAGAATTAAGAAATGTAAAAAATAAAACTGCCTTCTTTTTCTACACCACCATTCTCAGAATTATATAAATAGGTTTATACCAACTCTCCCACACCTGGTATTACATTGGAGCACTTTTTTTCACTTAAAAGATGCATTTCTCCTTGTCTACCCTATATAATAAAAGACTAATATGCAAATTGTCCCCACAGGCAGGTGTTCTACCAACCGGGAGTTAGACATGCACTGACCACTTGGGGCAGCACAGAACATGGCAGGTGTTGGCAATGCAGTGCTAGCAGGGGACGGCAGTGGAGGCATTGCCCGACCCCAATGGGCCCTGATGAGAGCGGGACCATGGTGAGATGGTGCAGCAGGTGAGCAGGCAGCACCAGGCCAAGGTGGGTGTGAAGTGAGGCTCCCGCCAGCAGTTGGCAGCTGCTAGGGACCCTACTCATGCACAAATTTTGTGCACTGGGCCTCTAATTATAAGTATAATATAAAATACATAGCATCATGCATTTAGGCATCCTTTAATTTATAGGCTAGAGGCCCAGTGCACGAAATTCATGCATGGGTGAGATTGGGGGTCCCTCAGCCCAGCCTACACTCTCTTGCAATCCAGGACCCATCAGGGGATGTCCAACTGCCAGTTTAGGTCCAATCCTGCAGGATCAGGCCTAAACTGGCAGTCAGACATCCCTCTCACAACCAGGGACCACTGGCTTCTAACCCCTGGCCTGCCTGCCTGCCTGATCGCCCCTAACCACTTTGCCTGCCTGCCTGGTAGCCCCCAACCACTTCTGCCTGCCTGCCTGATCACCCCTAACCACTTTGCCTGCCTGCCTGATCGTCCCTACCTGCCTCTACCTCAGCCCCCGCTGCTGCGGCTTTGTCTGGAAGGACATCTGGAATGGCATCTGGAAGGTCGTTTGACTATCCGGTCTAATTAGCATATTATGCTTTCATTATTATAGATATCTTAGTTATTTTCAATTGTTTAATGTTACAAATTAAGTAGAAATGGACATTCTTAAAGTTTTTGCTAGATTTTTAAGAAATTATTCTTCTAGGAAATTTATAACCCAACCATTAACAGAACTACTCAGTTGTCATACTCTTACCACTACTGGGCAAGATCAGATTTTTCAAAGCTGTGCATATCTCCTGAGGAGAAATAAAGTGTTATAGTGCAGTTATCAATGTACCCAAGGGGGATTTGTTCCAGGATGCCTCATAGATACCAAAATCTGCAGATGCGCAAAACACTTATATAAAATGGCAGAGTATTTGTATATAGCCTATATCCACATTTGTGCATATTTTAAATCACCTATTGATTGCTATAAGGTAAATGTCATGAAAATATTTGTTACACTGTATTGTTTAAAGAATAATAATTTAAAAATGCTTGTACATGTTTAGTATAGACACAGCTATAGTGACCTACTACATAGAACATGTCATCAACGGCATAACATTAAAAAAAATATCTTTGGCCCTAGCCAGTTTGGCTCAGTGGATAGAGTGTCGGCCTGGGGACTGAAGGGTCCCGGGTTTGATTCCGGTCAAGGGCATGTACCTTGGTTGCAGGCACATCCCCATTAGGGAGTGTGCAGGAGGCAGCTGATTGATGTTTCTCTCTTATCGATGTCTCTAATTCTCTATCCCTCTCCCTTCCTCTCTATAAAAAAATCAATAAAATATATTTAAAAAATAAAAAAAATATATCTTTGATAGGTAGTTGACTGAATCTGTGAATTTGGAACCCATAGACGTGGAAGGTCAACTGTAGCTTGTTCTTCACTTTTTATTGGGAAATAGTTTAAATATATATAAAAGTAATTAAGTGCTACAACGAACATCCATATAACCATCACCTAAATTTAAGAGTTACTTTGCCTTATTTTTTTCAAACCATTTGAAAGGTATTATTAAACATGAAATTTCGTCCACAAATACTTCAATATGTGTCTCTTAATAAACAGGGAATTTACTTACCTGATCAAGATATAATTATATAAGAATATGAATAATCCATAACATCATTAATATGAAATCTATAATCAAATCTCTATTGTCTTCAAAATTATGTTTTATAGCTATATAACTCTAATGATCTGATCAAGGTTCACATAGCATATTCAGATGTATGTCTCCTTTCTTTTAATGTGGGAAGATCCTATTTCTTCTTTTTTAATGACAATAACTCTTAAAACACCAGGCCACCAATTTTCTTATAAAATGCTCCACACAGAGGATTTATCTAAGTGTTCTCTTGTGGTATCACAAGATGATCTTCTAAACCTTTATTACTATAAACTAAAAGTTAAGTCTCAAGGCTTTATTGGATCAGGTTAAACATTTTGTACATGAATATTTCATGGGTGATGATCTCTCTCCATTTTGGAGCACCACCTGAGAAACATATGTCATCTGTTGTCCCCTATCAGTGTTGTGAGGATTAATCGTGCTAACCTTCAGAACTCTCCAACATAAAGTGTTTCATTTGGAATTTAGTAAGCCATCGTGAGGTCATACTTTAACACTGAGCACATATTGCTTCCTAACAACTTGACCTAATCATTTTAGCATTAATTACTAATCTTTCTCTGAATAGGTCGTTTAAAAGCATGTATTTTTTTATATTTAGTAACTCCTTTTTCTGTAACGGAGTTTTCCCACATCAGTGAAGATAATTTAGTTTCTAAAAGAAAATGTCTGATAACTTTTCTTTAACTGCCAAACTTAAAAAATAATTATAATTTCTACTTGTTGCAAGTGAATTACATTTGTTTTTCTGATTTGTTTGTTTATATATTGTGGTGGATTTTACTTCTGTTAAGTTTATTTCCTGTCCCTGATGGACGATTATTCCCAGCCTGCAGAACTCATATGGAGTTATATTACTTGCTTTGGTCAATGGAGTATGAGCAATGTGCCATATTTTCCCTCAGCAGAAGTAATTGGCAATTGTCAATGGAGAGCCTACTCTGTAAGGCTGGCCTGAGAATAAAGATAACGTGAGACAGATTATTTACAATAGATATTTTGGGTCATTTCTTACTGCAGAATAATATGGTTTATTCTAAATTATGTAAATATGGAGTCATGGAATTTAATTGTTTTAGTTTCACTTTTAATTTTATTTAATATAGGTTTACCATTTCATACTAAATAAATAAATTATTGAATGCTTTGTATATGCCAAGCATATTGTATAAGTTAGAAACTGCAGTAATTCAACTTACTAATTAAAAAAAGTAAGTCTCCCAGCAGGCGTGGTTCAGTGGTTGAGTGTGTCAGCCTATGAACCAGGAGGTCACAGTTCAATTCCAGGTCAGGGGTGGATCCACAGTGTGGGTTATGCAGAAGACAGCCAATCAATGATTGAGTCTCTCTAATCATTGTTGTTTCTGTCTCTCTCTTCTTCTGCCTTCCTCTCTGAAATCAATAAAATATATATATATTTTTAAAAGTGAGTCTCATAGAAGTAGTGGCCTGCCTGTGGTTACACAGCTACTAAGGTGAGTTCCAGTCTAAGGTCTCATGGAGCTCCAAGACCCTTGTCTTCTGAAATTAACTACAGAAATACAATGTGTAGCTTTTCTAATCCTACCAGAAAAATTTACTTATTGTCACAAAACTATGTTTCAAATAATGAATTGATTTAGTTTTTCTTTCTGATAAGAGATGAAAAATTAAATTAGTTGCCATATGGGAGTCAGCAGTTTGAGAAAAAATGGAATTAATCTACCCATTCTTGGTATTCCATGGATATTTTCATGCCTGTCTTTTAGAACCAACCCTTTGTCATTTAGGAAGAAAACATTTTAATTAAGTTGTTTGGGAAGTCACAGATTTTAATTGCCACAGTTTCATCATCCCTCAGATAATTTTTAACTTTTTATATTTTAATCAGTCTTTGAGATCTTTTCACTAAATAAATATCAGATGGTAAAGAAAAGATCATTTCAGCAGCGTGGGTTGGGAAGGGTACTGGAGAATAATAAATTTCCATGGCAGTAGAAAAAAAATGATACTTGGGATTTATTGTTTTTTTCTCAGCCAATGTTAAGTTCTGTAAGTCAATAAGCCAAATGCATTTATATATCTTAGCTACAGGTAAGACACTTTCACTTCTTATTCTATGTAAAATAAACTATTCATAATTCCTTTCAACAAATAAAATTCTATGGTTTATGGGACTAATTTAGTATTTCAGAGCAAATATTCTTACATGGGAAATCTAAGTATCATACTTCACAAACCTGTTCTTTCCAACATATTTGTTGTATATTAACCAATCAAAACTATGTCCTGATTTACTTTGATTAACTGATACTGTTTATGAGCTTTGCTGCATACAAAGATATTGATTGCATCAGTAAGTTGAGTTAGCTGTTCATTTTGTCAACGATATTTTTGAGACAATTACTTTACCAAGATCACTCAATTGAGCACTGGGTGTTATTGCAATAGATGAAAACAAGTGGAAGTATCTACTACTATTTAGAAATGGTAAAAAATACTACTAATAATAAATATATTAATGTTTTATTGTAACTCATTTGTTTTAGATATTTAAGTTTTCTTCTTTCTACTAGGCTGTGGGCACTTGTAGGTAAGAACTGTATCTCTTATCACTTTCCCCCCAGCATTTGGTACAATGCGTGGCAAGTACAAAAAATGTTTGTAGAAAGCATGTCGGAGCTGATTAAAACCTCTTTACATATGTATTAAATAGCACATCCTCAAATAAAGGAGGGTTTGACATTCAAGTACACTTGTACATTTACTATTTTTTTCTCTTTAGTATAAAACAATATACAAACATATAGCTATTACAGCACATAAACATTTGTGCTTAAAAATATATGCATATACATTTGTAAATAATTTTACTCTTGTAAACCCTGTGTCTATACTTGAGAGCAAAATTATAGTAATTGTCCTTGCTAAAATCAAGAATATTTACTCAAGTAATCTGAAGCTATTTAAGTGAAAGTTCTGAAAATCATAGATTTTGGCATTCCTCCCTCGTAAATGTAAAAGCGAAGAAAACTGTAAATATAATCTGTTGCCATATTTTAATTTTAATGATAGGTATTAATGCTATCGCTTTTTATCAGTATTCAAATAAGATATTCCTACAAATATGCATCTGTAGTTCATTTTTACAGAAAGAACTAAAAACATATTATGGAATTAACAACAAACAATATGTACTGATTACCTAGCACTCTGTTAAAAATATCTTTCTACTGTAACTGTTCCAAGCACCCAATATAAATAAAACATTTGGTATATACTTTAGTTAAATTTTTATATACTTGGAGCACTGATTCTAATATTTTTATGTCTTGGGTTCATAAAATTATAAAATATACCACAAATAATAAAGTAAAAATAAATCCCAAAGACCATCTATTTTAGCCTCCATAAAGAAATTCCTCTCATCATTCTTCTCCTGTATTTTTGTACAGCTTCTCCTTGAATACATGTTACCACTAAACAACCAATTTTTTTTAAACTCCTCTAACTTTTAGCGATTCCTCAAATTATGCTAAGCTTCTCCCATGTTTTTACTACTCCTGTCCTTTAAGACAAAGAGATTAAGTTAAAACTCACCCTCACAAAACAGTTACAATATTCCTATTTTACAAGCTAAAATTCCTTGTTCCTCCAAATATGTGTCTTATGAGAAGTTCTGTTTTTAGCTTATTCTAAAATAGGTTAGTAAATATTTTTAAGCAAAATAAACACAATTTTATCTCTATTTAACGCTAAAGAAAGAGCAAATATCAACTACAATAAGGAGACTGTGATTTTCAAAATGATGCTTTTCTGCAGCATTTGTGAGCTTTATGAGTCATATGAGTTGTTATTCCAGAAAACAATATTACTTAGATAAGACATAAAATATGCTTCACAGACAGAGGAAGGAGAGGCAATGTTAAGATTATTAGTAAAAGAGATCTATGATGGGAGCCACTGGAGAATTTGTCTTTGGGAGTTAAATTATTGAAAAAAATTTCCATCTTAACCACAAATAGAACTGCAACACACTTAATGAGGTAAGTCTATGATCAAGAAACGCATTGTGTGTGTGTGTGTGTGTGTGTGTGTGTGTGTGTGTGTGTGTATTTGTGTGTGTATCTGAAGTGAATGGAAATTAAAGCTATCGAAATGAATACTCTAATGGCCATAAGAGAATTAAATTATCAACAGAACACAAAGTACCAACTAATAATCAATAGAGGAAGAGAAGATAAATTATGGTTCACTAAAGAAAAAGTAAGAGGTAGAAGTGTTTTTAAAAACAAATTATACTGATAAAAGAATAAATGGAGGGTTGTTGGGGACTTTTTAAAATGCACATGACATTTAAAAAATCAATAAAAAACTCCAGTTCAATAAAAGGTTGTTACAGCTTAAAATGTCTGCCAACAGAAGTTGTGTATATAAATCTTCTAGCTATCCAGTGATCCTGTAATCTAAGAGGGGCTGAATGTCTTCCCTGGCCTAATTTGCATTTTATATATGGGGTTGGGGTAAAGATTATGTTGGTAAAGTTAAAACTAAGGACTTGGTGAGCAAAGTATATTGGGCTAGAGAGAGTGAAATGGGCAGCAGGTGGAGGGGTAAGAAGGACTCTGGTGCCTTCAGGGCAAGAAGAAGTCTTCAATGGCTCACCAGTGTTTGGAGAAGACCCGATTCAAGCAATGGGTGCCAGAGGATTAAAGAACCACAGAGAGGTAAACTTGGTGGATGTCTGAGTCAGAGCTTGTTCATTAATACTGGCTCTAATGTGCAGGAGAGCTGCCAGGGAAAGCCAGCAATAGAGAGGACACCATCACCACTACCTTTCCAAAAACAACTTTCAGAATGTCCATTCAGCATTGTCTGAAGTGAATGGCTTACTCCTACAACATTTCTCACCAATGAATAAAGGATAAAACAGAGTCAGGCTGTCTAGAGTTGTATCCATATGACCTTCAGCAAGTTACGCACACACTTTGTGCCTCACCTCTTCAGCTGTGATTTAAGTTTAAAATTTTATCTACCACAGACTGTTTTATACAAATTAAATGAGGTAATTCTTGTAATGTGCTTGTAATAGAATGGTGGCTCATAGTAAGCTGTCTGCAATTGTTGGTTTTCATTACTATCTATAGATATAAAAGCCCAGTGACCGAATGGCGGAACGACCAGAATGACCGGTCGACCAGTCGCTATGATGTGCACTGACCACCAGGGGGCAGATGCTCAACGCAGGTGCTGCCCCCCTGGTGGTCAGTGTGCTACCGCAGTGGGAGCAGCCTCTCAGTTGACCAGGATGAGCAGCGCTCCCACAGAGGGCCGATTCCCACAGGCCATGGCCCTACCAGTGCACCAATCCGTGCACCGAGCCTCTGGTATCAGATAATTTTGTATTTATACATGTGTCACAGTTTCCCCTTCACAAATGGAAAAGTTAATCCCAGGAAATTTTTGAAAGGTGATTCCCCTTACATCACCAAGAAACAGCCTTTTTCCGCAAGTTGATCTAACATGATTCCAGGTCCATTTGTTATATTTCTGGTATATCACCTTTTGCTGTTGTTTTTTGTTTGTTTGTTTGGTTGGTTGGTTGGTTTTTGGCAAAATCATCCATCACTCTCATTGTTTTTCCTTCTGGACCATCTCTTATAGAATTTTCCTGAGTAGAAGCGTTTTTGTGGTTCATCTACAATTGGCCTATATATTTTCTGGGAACAGAACAGCTGGAGAAGATTTCAACAGTGTCAATGTAAAACTTCCAGGGGGTCAAGGAGGTCCCTGAGGGCTTTAGCTCAAAGTCCCTGTCCATCACAGTGGCACAAATTCCCAGAATCACCCATACTGCCATCATGACCTGTTGAAACATTTGTCTCCAGTGTCACCTTGATAACTGTCTATTAGGAATGCACACAAATTTTAAGGGTAAGATGAATTAGAGAAAAACTAGGAGTAAAGGCACAAAGAGTGAAGATAGGATATTGTAAATGGCTACAGAATTGAATCAACAAGTTGGAATACAAATTTGAGTCACGGCAAGTTGAAAATTTCTTGAAGCTTTTTTATTAGCTATTGTGGTCAAAATGTCTGCTAGGGTAGATTTTTGTTTAAAAAAAAATAGAGATGCACAGCATAGAGATTATAGTCAATAATGTGTACTATATGAAAAACTTCAAAGTTGCTAAGAGACTAGATCTTATTTTTACCACAGAAGAGAAAAATGATAATTATGTGACTTGCTAGAAGTGTTAGCTAACTCTATAGCAGTAATAATATTACAATATATAAATGTATAGTATCAATATATTATTTACCTTAAATTTACACAATGGTATATGTCAATTATGTCCCAATTTTAAAAATTAGAAACAATCACTTCACACTTAAAGAGACATAAAATTATATTTAAAGTTAATGCAGTATATTAGTAGAGTACATTAGGAAAATAAATTCATTACATACCACGTTTACCTCCTGCATTTATAACACTTGTAAACTATTTTAACCCCCAATGCCACTATGGCAATTTAGGTCCTCCTCAATAATCATCCAATGACTGTTCTCGCTCAGCTTCTCTGTTTCATTAGGTCCTTGTTCCTCCCCTCCTCACCTCTGGTGGATCAGGGTCTTTAAAAATGAAAACACATTAAGTTACTTGAAAAAAATATGACATCAAGAAGTAACCAATATCAACATGAAAAAAAGTGTTTTGTTTTACATGTGCTCTTCTTGGAAGAATATTAAGATCCAATGTTAACAGGTTTTGCTGGCCTTGACAACAAGAAGTGATACAGGATAAATCAAATTCAGAGGAAATAGAGCTAAATATGGAATATGAAAACCATATTGTCTTGGTCAGTCTGGCTCAGTTGGTTGGGCATTATCCAATGCACGGAAAGGTTGCCAGTTCAATTCTTGATCAGGGCACGTGCCTGTGTTTTTGGGTAAATTGCCCGGAGGGAGCATACAGAAGGCAGCTGATCATGTTTCAACTTCACTTCGATGTTTCTCTCTCCCTTCCTCTCTCTCTAAAAATCAATTAAAATTTAAAAAAAGAAAAAGATATCAGTGAAAAAGGACTTGTGGTTTGTCATTTGAGACTGACTCAGTGTGTTTGAACGTGATTATGGCTGGCTGTAGACAAAGCTGAGTTCTTCCTGGAGAATGCACTGAGATTACACACAGTTCTAGGCTTTATATAGGACGTAATGGCAGGCTTGCATTGGTGGGATCTCTTTCTCCATATTGTTGAAATCTGTAATTGATTACCTTGAATCAAATTACTGTTGTTAGAAACCATTAGAAGAGTGGTGCATAGGATTAGTTGTAGATACAGCCTGAGAAGTTATGGTCCTCTTTGGGAAAGAAGAATCCAAAGGAGACACATATCTTATCACTAAGACAGCTATAGGAGTGTAGTTTTTAAAAAGAGATTTTCTAACAAGAAAACCAGCCAAGTCTATGCTTTTTTATGTAAGTTGATTGAAATGATTCATACAGAGAATTTTCTGCATGAAATATTAGGAAGTCCATGGTGAGTAATGGTAAGACTCCAGACATTAAAGATAATTGGATGATTCATTTCTAAAGAAAGATATAAGTGGCATGCAGGCCATGGTAGAGTCAATTGAAGGATCCTAGTCAATTCTGAGATCTACCCTGCCCACCATGGGACCATGGGCTTTCAGTCAGAAAGAAAATAGTACAAGCAACCCAAACTCTCTTCAATATCCTCAGGTTGCAAAAGTCCAGGATGTTTGTAGGGCACATGCAGGAGGTGCTTGGCTTCAGAGACCAAAATGAAATATTCTAGAGACTGAAGTATAAGATAATGGAGACACTAGAAGCTTTCTCACAGATTGTGGTAGATGGCCTAAAAGTTCTCTAAAGTAAGTGTTTGATGGAGTAGAAAATGCCAAAAATGTGCTGTAAACCCAAGTTGTTTTCGTTTTTGAATGAGGCTAATGTTAATTTTGCTAAGAGCATTTGGAACAAATGGGGCTAAGGAAACCCAGTAAAGCTTGCAAAATAAAGAATTTACAAAAGGAAAAGAGACTAACAGCTGCACACTAAGCAGATTTCCATCTAACTGATGGCACTTAAGGCCAGTGGAGATGGAGAAGTAATGCTGAGTACAGTATGAAGATGCAGAGATATACCAGTAATAGAGACAAAAAAATAGAGGGGGGAAATGTCAGTGAGGAAAGTGTGATCTTCCTCCAGCTCTGCTCCATCCATGACAGAGCTTATCCATACTCATTCATATTATCATTTTTGTTATTGTTAATCCTCACCCAAGGATATTTTTCTATTGACTTTTAGAGAGAATGGAAGGGAGAGGGAGAGAGAGAGAAATATTGATGTGAGAGAGACACATGGATTGGTTCATCCTGCACGCGTCACAAACCAGGGCCAGGGATCGAGCCTGCAAATGAGGTATGTGCCCTTGAACCTGGAAGTCTTTTGTTCGAGGGCTGATGCTCTATCCACTGAGCCAAACCAGCTAGGCCATAATTCACTCATTTGTTCAATGGCAAGGGCTGTAAAGGCTTTTATATTTTTCCCTACTTGCAAGATACCTAATACCAAGTTAACATCTCAGTTTCATAGATACTGGCAGAAGACAAAGAACTTTATCACTCATAGCAATAGCAGCATCCAGAGTATAAATTTTTTCATTGGTCAGCTCCCTAAGCACAAAGTCCAAAGGGTCATATAAAGATGTCATGTAAGGCCTGAGTTTTAAGTAAGCTGAAAAGAAGAAGAAAACTTGAGCTTATGGAACGAAGATCTTTTTATATGGGATAGTAAGATACTTTCTTTTTGCTTTGCATAGAGACACTATCACTGTCTTCCAAGCCGTTCACCATGTAAACATCCTAGAAAAGAGTCTGGAAAAAAAATGGCCGGCAGTGCCTTTCCTCATAATTCCTACAGAATTAGAGCTGTTTCCTATCAATATTCACCTCTTAGTTCTATACCATCTCGTCTTCAGCAAACTTAACCCATGTGTATGCCATTTTGTTAGCCATTGTAACCAACAGAGGCTGGGAACAGATTCACTCAATGTGTGCCATGTTCATTGTTGATATTAGGGCTACTACCAACAGGCATTCAAATAACAGGTAGATATAAACATAGAGTATTACTCTCAACCACATCAGGGTTTTAGGCCAAGTCAACTGAACAACAACTATAAACTATCTTGTTCTACCTTAGATAGAAAAGGACTTTCTTCTTATTTTTCTTTATTTACCTTCCCACCTGACTTGAGGTAGTTAATCTAGGTATGGTAGGTTATATTGGTGATTGTACAGAAACTGCCTTGGTTTGCAAGGGCAAAGTCTGGGTCATTCTATTATCAAACTTGGACACTGAGTTGGAACTGACCTGAACGTCTTCCAGGACCAAGGTAATGTTATTGATTACGTTAGTTAAGTCAGAAACTAGTTTTGTACCATCTTTTCTAATGGATGATTCACAGTATAGGGATAACTGCCCACAGGCTGAACATAAATAACAACTCAGTTTCCTCTCTCATCCATGAGTTGCCTCATTTTGGAGAAATCTCCAGTCATTTGACAGCTACATGACACACTGGCGGTATTTCCTTAAACATTTGAAGGTCTCTTATGGCCATTCCTAAGGTTCAAGTTACCATGATTTTAGGTGCCAGGAAAGTTAATGCTTGGCTTCTAAACAAAAGCACATCCTACAGACCCACATAGTACCCCTAGAAAGGAAGTGTAATTACAGTTTTTGTACCCCATATGGAAACTGCCTTAGTTAGGGCCACAGGTTGATAGTGCCTTTGATGTGTCCTCCTATCTTGTTGGTACATTTTAGTATTCCTGGTTCACATTCCGAGTTCAGTTTAAATAAGATTGTTTTCTGAGGAACAACCTGATAAAGATCAGTCAAACTTATATTTTTCATCTGTTCCAACAGCTGGGTGGCATTCATCTACTGCCTGGAATGCCTGACTAACAACTATAGGAAAGGGATTGTGGGGAAAATATCTGAGGTGCTGACAGTTGTGTTGCATGGAAAGTACCGGAGCCAAGACTATCACCTGCTGTTTTCAGTAGACAGTGAGTTTAAAGAAAATGGTATTTGAATCATGGTCAGAGCCATGTGGTGGAGAATGGAAGACAAAAGAGTCAGTTAAATTTAAAATGCTCTCTACAGTTTGGGAGCAACACACCAGGGTGTTTTTCTTAACAAGCAAGGCCCTGCAAAAATTCTGAAAAATATTATCAATGTTTCTTCACCATACCTCCTAGACTCTGAGACATTCCTTAGCTACTATGTTGTTACTCTCCCTTTTTGCCACAAAATGGCTGTGTCCCATTTCAGGAGTTATAACTTCACCCTTTTCCTAATTATCTCCTGCTCACACCCAGACCTTTCATCCATAAGTGCCAGGTACATAAAAGACA
Organism: Corynorhinus townsendii; assembly: GCA_026230045.1. Taxonomy (NCBI): domain Eukaryota; kingdom Metazoa; phylum Chordata; class Mammalia; order Chiroptera; family Vespertilionidae; genus Corynorhinus; species Corynorhinus townsendii. The sequence goes on from JAPDVU010000006.1 coordinate 125,628,255, forward strand.
AGGACATTTTTTATTAAACTTGCAGTATCCATATTACCCCACTTTAATTGGCATGGACCAAAAGAGAGGAACTTGGCAATAGTGTACTACTTAAAACTAATAATATTAGCAGTGTATTACTGACAAATGGTCATTTTTCTTATATCCAGAAACATATTTAGATCATAAGATTATCTGGGTGGCTGAATTAGAATAGAGTTTTAGTCCCTGGGCCCCCTTTGGCCAGGCTACTACTTGGAGGATATATTAACCAGTCCAGTATAGTTATGATGTTGGGAGAAAGAAAAAGCAGTATGGTCAAAAATGAACAGAATAGAATACTACCTATTCATAGCTCCCTCCCTCGATCATCTTGATCATTATCCAGGAAGCAAATGAGATGAGCACTTGCTGGGGATAGCCACCTGCAGTGATTAAAATCTCTGACTAACGGTGGACCAGGAGGATCATTTTGAGTTCTGATTCTCTGTTATACCAGATGTCTGTGGATAACACAGAATATGGAAAATCCATTGAACACCTTGATTATCAGCCCATTGTTGAGTGACTTTTGTGACAAATGGTATTGCATTTCATACTATAAATATTCCTGGCAGAAAAAATAAAAACTCTGACAGTTTATCTTCAAAGGCTACAATGGTTCAGTCACAGTGGTGCTGACTGAACTTGACAGAGCAACACTATAACCGGACCATGTGTCAATAGTGGTTAGGCTGGACTGATTGCTCCAAGATGGGTTAACTCCAGCAGAGGTTGCCAGGAATGGGCAGGACTCAATGCAAGATGACCTTTCTCTCCTCAGAAACATAGTCATGAAATGTAAAGATATGATGATGGACTTAGCAGCAGTGGTAGTCTGAGTGTTGAAAGTTCAATCATTAACTTCATTACTGTCAATCGCATGAGTGATTGACTCTGAACAATGGAATTTTTATGAGGGACCCAGATGATTTGATAAGGAGCAGCTATGTATGTTCATGTCCCTAAAGAAGGTTGCCTTTAATCTGCCAAATTGCAGGAATGTGCAAGCACCTAACACATAAATTCCTAATATAAATTCAGTTGTGAGATCAACAAAAACAGTATATTGAGTTGGCTCAAAGGACCCTCCCACATGGAGTGTTTAGCTTCGCTTCCCTCCTGTGAACCATGCCCAAACTCCATCAGTTGGATTTGAACACTCCCTCCTTCCAAGGGACCACCAGGTAGGATTGTGACTTGAGCATCAATATCCAACAAAGCCATCAAAACGTGATTCTCGCCCTCCCCTAAAATACCCTCACATGCTGGAATGTGTCCATTTGACATCTGATTTCCCTATGGGAACATGGAAGCCTTGGCCTAATCATTAATTTTCTTTCTCATTAAAGTGACTTAAGTGGAAGTAGTGGTGGAAAAAGGATCAGGAGATGCACAGAAAGAAAGCTGCTTCTTTCCATAAAATAGGCTTCACATTTATTATCAGGTTCAAGTTTGTGATGATAGCTTGGGACTCAACTGAGTTTCCAGTATTTTCAGCCTGCTTAAAGGTCTTCAACAGGTGGTGTGTTCCTAATGACTGACACCATCTCTTTCAGCTCTCAGCTTTGGGGGACACTTACCCAGTGATCAAAGTCAAGCTACTTGCCATCAGGGCTGCTGTGTTCATGTGCCGTAGCCAATTTAAGCTTTAATCAGAGAGCAGTAACATTTTTAACAAGATTCACTTAAATCTGAGGCACTTGCTACTCTATTGTCATAACAATATTGCTTAAGTTTTCATCTTGCTCTAATATAGGGGTTTTCAAGGGTAGTGGGAATTACAAAAATTTCTTTGTCTCTGTAATTTATTCTCCAGTGGCTCACCGTCCTCAAATTTAATCAAGACAGTAAATTGTGAATGCTTGTCAGTTACTCATCTGGAGTTTCCCATGAGAGGTCTTCTGTCTCAGGAAAATCTCCCTAAGTGACCAAAGTTGCTTTTTAGTAAAAATGAACAAACAAAACTCTGGAGAGCCTTTATTCTTGTCTTCAAATGATTCTATGTTTGGTGTGGTAGACTACAGAGCAGCTGTATGATGAGCCCGGAGATGTCACAACTGTTGGCCATTCTTCCTTACCAAGCCTTGTACACTCTATCCCAGCTTCATCTATCATGAGAACCAGCTAGAGGTCTTTTGATTTGTCTTTTAATGCCTTTAGTGGTCATGAATTTCCTTCTTTTCACAATCAGGGTAGGTCCAAGTTTCTGTAAATGTTCTCTGAAAGTGTTAGCATAGTCTGCCAACCCTGTTTTAATCGTGGTATTAGTTGTTTCAGTGGGATGGGCATGAGGCTGACTACTATATTAGGGAGGAAATTGCCGGCCCCAGAGGACAGATAACAATGGCCAGGGCACCATTTGGGCAGCTAACCTTGTATCAATTTCCTCATTCTCAACCTGAAACCATCTCTCCAGTTCCTCCTGATTAATAGGCAGTAAAACTGAAGAGTCATTTTTGCCCCATAGATAATATTATTTGTTAAACAGTTTTTGCTACTGAACCCCATAAACGTCTTTCAAATCTCATTAATCTGCCTATGAGATCTTTAATGTTCTGTTGCAGAAAGCTGTGTCTGTATCAGGATATTGTTCTCCTCAGCAAAACTCTCCAGGCCCATGAAGACTCTCACCGTTTATCTAACTTTCAAGCTAAGTTGTTAGCTTGCCACTGTTTTATGGCAAAATAGACAGTGCTCCTGGGTTATAAACAAGACTTTATTATTCACAATGCCTGGAATAATAGCACTTTTGTGACAGTTCCCCAAGCCCAAATTACCATAGGGTGATGAATGGATGTTCAGGGAATACCTGCACCCAAAGCGGGTTGCATAAGAGGAGAGTAACCCAGTGCTTAGAAAACCTGAATGTTTTATAATGGACAGGAAAGCATACCTGCTCTGTGCCCCCAAGAGAGACAGCATCTCTATCTTGCAAGGCTGTGAGCAAACCTGCACTTTGCTTCAGAGAGAAATGTTATTTCCATCTTCCAAATCTGTTTGCTACATAAACAACATTTAAACCAGGGGTGGGGAACCTTTTTTCTGACAGGGGCCATTTGGATATTTAGAATGTCCCTTGTGGGACAAACAAAATTTTCAAATTAAAAATTAGCCTCTATATTTCATCACACATTTAACTCAACCCTAATGCTTTGGCAGGGCCAGACCAAATAATTTTGTAAGCCTTATAGAGCCCTCAGGCTGGACATTCCGCACCCCTAATTTAAACCATAATCCTGAACAAAGGCATTGAGTGGCTTTATTTATAAGTTGTGCAGAAATGTGATATATCTTTCAATAATTGTCTTCCATACTGTAACATATACTTTTAGAAACTACTGTATGATAATTCTTATTCTAGGCACTGAGAATATGGCAGTGACTAAATGAGATACAAATTTTGCCTTAATTGAATTTATTTTAGAGATGGTGGTATGGGTGATAGTGTGTGTGTGTGTGTGTGTGTGTGTGTGTGTGTGTGTGTGTGTGTGGTGTGTGTGTGTGTTGGAAGAGTGACTGATAAAAATAGTTATATATATGGTAATGGGATTGTTAGAGAGGCTATCACATACCAAGTAGCTAAATGGAAAGATAGTTCCTAACCCCTAATTGACTACTTGTTCTGGCAGCTTGGCATAATAGCAAGCATCAGAAAATGCAATTACACACCAAGGTCAGATCTCAGCAATGGCTACCTGAAGAAAAGATGTTTGTCTGAAGACTGAAGTAGGCTAACTGCAGGATAGGGACTTTATATCTATATCTAGAAGACCTTTCGTGGTATTTCTTGCAATCAGGAGCAAGAAAAGGTAGAAAAGTTGTTGAATCATAAAACATTTTTACCCAATTATAGAAATGGACCTGATATAGGACAAGGTGGAGGTAATTACCCACTCTGGGCTGGTAACAGTCTGCTTGCATTAGTTAATAAGACTCCCCTTCAGAGAGATACATGAAGGTTCAGGAGAATGAGAAGGAGAAGTCAATGTTACCTAAAAGATAAATTCCCAGTAACCCTGTCAATCTTGTACTACTTTCTCTACTGCACTGACTGCCATAGATCAGTGGTCGGCAAACAGTGGCTCACAAGCCACATGCGGCTCTTTGGCCCCTTGAGTGTGGCTCTTCCACAAAATACCACAGCTTGAGCGAGTCTATTTTGAAGAAGTGGCATTAGAAGAAGTTTAAGTTAAAAAAGGTTGGCTCTCAAAAGAAATTTCAATCGTTGTACTGTTGATATTTGTCTCTGTTGACTAATGAGTTTGCCAACCACTGCCATAGATCTTAATGCAAAGACTTTTGAGGTTACGCCTATGGAACCTGGGATACTGTTTTCTTAGTAGGTATTTGGCTAATTAATGCTAAGGGCTGCAGTGTAGACCAGTAAATATGAAAATGATGAGCAGGAAAAGATCTCTTTGATCAGTAAGTGGTTGGTCAAATCTGAAAATTTGGAACCCATGAATAGGGAGAGCTAACTAGTTTGTTCTTCATTTTTTTTATTGGGGAAAATTTAAACATATATAAAAGTAATAAAATAATTCAGTGAACATCTATATATACTCAACATTTAAGTTTAAGGGTCATTTTGCCTTAGTTTTTATTTTTAGCCCTTTTGAAAAATTTTTGTTTGAAGTAGAAAACATTTCCCCATAGTGGGTGTCAGAAAATCATCCCTGTCTGAATGACTAGTAATGAGATGAATCTCTCTATGGAAGATGCTAGGTCTTCCTTGGTATGAAAAGTAAGATGGTAGTCCTCAATTCCTCTCTCTTCATCAAATTTAGAGCAAATAGGACTCTCTTTTGAGAGAGTGGCACATCAATAAAGAATGCTCTCCAAGAAAGGGATTCTCTGAGACTTTCACTGCTTCTGTTCTTGTGGTGAGGTTGAAGAGATTTTGGCACAATAATACAGTGGATTTGTTAGGCGAACTGATCAACACTGGATAGAGAGAGTCTGATTGCTTTGTAGGAACTAACTCTGAAGAATCTGAGAAGACAGGTTGAACAGTTGACCTGGCTTTGACAATATGGGGCAAACAGTAAGATGAGTCCGAATTCTGAAGCAAGGACAGAGAAGGGTACAAGCCAGGTAGGGAGGGCAAAGAGATAAAATGAAGGTTCTTTGAGCACTCATCTGAGGACAATCAGATTGAATCTCTAAATGTTTCCCACCACCGCTTGTATTTTAGTAACCACTGTAGTCTTTAAAATGTAAGTTAAATTGCCTAGCACAATTTAACAGATAGTTAACTACATCACAGCAATGATTTAAGTAGACTTCAGAAACTACTTTGGTCTAATTAGTACAATAGATTTCTATTTTCAAAAGCATTTCCATACTCAAAGTAACTATTTACTCAATAAATGTCAAGGTAATCAATGACTTTCAGTGACATCAGGATGAGTGAATAGAGTTTTCCAGTCCTTTAAGCAAAACAGCATCTTATTCCCTCTTCCCATGTAACAAACTTTTAAATTGAAAGGCAATTGAACTAAAAAAATGAGGTGGACAAAATTATAACTTATTTCAAAATGAGGCAAAATAATGGCGATTAAATTGAAATGTTTTTGAATACTTTAAGAATTAAGAAGACATGCAAGTCAGCAATATACATAGCTATAACAATTTAAGTTAAGGATTATCAAAGCCTTGAACTCAACACAAAATTAGCTACAGGCTTCCCCATTGGCAAAAGCCAAAACTGCATAAAGTGAAGAGCAGTTACTTTAGGACAAATCTTGCTAGTGGATGATGTACCAAATAAGTGGGGATAGAGCACAGATGCTCACACACACAGTCTAGAGCTGTGGGGCTTGATGCTGACATGCTGCAGTTCCTGGGGAAAGAGTGTGGTGCTGCCCTGGTAACATCTCACTGCAAATCAAAGCTAATGGCTATTTCCACTTTTCGCCATTTATTCCATAAAAGCAAATATCCTCTTGGGATTTCTTTGGGTTAATGAAAACAGGTACTAATGTAGGTCTTTCCCAAGAGCTATATGGCATAAAGTGAACTTTTGAAAAGTTAGGAAATACCTGTACATAGGAATATGTTAAATAGTTTCATCAAAGGAAAAGTTAGTGTGTCAGGATTGCTGAGAGAGAAAATAAATATTGGAGAAAATGGGGCTGAAGGGTGATAGAATTTGATAATAGGGAAATTATATTTTTAAAAAGAAATAATTACATGTACACACTTAGAACAAATGACAGATTAGTTTGACAGAAGATATATATAGTTAGGATAGGATTGATTTTGCAAAAATTTGAAAGTTATTTGTTATTTTTAAATCAAATACTATGAATGAAATGTTAGTAAAATTATTCAGGTAGCAAAATGCAAGAGGGTCTGGCATGTAGATAAAGAAGATGAATAAATAAAAGTCATGTGGTAATACAAAGGAAATTAGGCTAAGGCAGTGGTATAAGAATGGGGGGAAAGGCAAATGTAAAAGATATCCCACATTAAGAAATTATTGAATGAATACAAATGACAAAAAGATGAGATTTAGAGATTTAAAGAGAGGGGAGAACCATGGATGTTTAAAAATGCTTACATTGTTAAAATATAAAAACGAAGACCGTATACTGAGTAAAGAGGAGCACAGCATGAGTGGTGGTCGTTTAACAAATCCAGGTTTATACCTGCTGCACATAAACTGATTAGAGAATATAGGACTAAATTCTGAATTTGGAAACTCACCTTTCACAAAATGTTGAGTGAATATCACACTAAAGTAAAATGAAAAGCCTCTTTAAATATGTTTGTACCTGGCGCTGGCTGAAGTATTGTACAAAGAACTACTGTGCTCTTAGGCGTTTTTCTTAGAAATCAAGTCTTGAGGTAAAGTTCTCAGGAAATATACTCTTAGGAACTTTATTTTGTTTTTAAATTGTATACAATATTGACTATGGTGATTACTTTTATGTATTTTAAATAATGCCAAATGGTGTCTGAATTTTTTAAGTATGTGTTGGAATGTTGCCAATATGCATCATGTCAGTGGTCCTTCTTCATTTTAAAAATTGTAGCCCAGAAGACATGGTTGAAGAAAAGATTACTCAATTTATTTATTTGAACAAATGATCCTACAAAGCAACAGATATCAGAATAAATTTCACAAACATGAAACAATTATGATTAATTTGGGAAGAATCATAGACCCATTATTCCATTTTAGATAGGTTGAAAGCAATTTGGATTTTGTAGGGAAAATTAGGCATGTTTAGTGGGATTTTGCTTGGTGTATTACTAAGAATGAATTTTGCTAGAGTATCCTTATCTTCTCAAAGAGAAATATTTATTTTTTTCTAGCCTTACATTAGAAAAGATGCCACTGTGAGGAGCTCACTCATTTAGCTTTGAGGTCTTGCTAAATGACTTGGGCTCAGGGAAGTTCAGAAAACAAGAGAATTTGTTCTTAGGAGCTTTTTAGAAATGTAGAATTTCCAATATACTGAATCAGAATCTGTTTTCAAACAAGATTCCCAGATAATTCCTATGTTGAATGAAAATTGAAAAACACTAAATCAGCCTTATGGAAACCAATAAGCTTATGGAAACCAATCCTCCCAATTCAGTTTTGCAGGTAACATTTTTAAGATGCATTACCATTATAAATTTAAGGTTTTGTGTGAATGATGTTAAGGAAGTTATTTAATGCTAAAGGAAATGAAACCCATGTTACTATGTCCCAAATATTGTGTTAAACATTTCCAAATCTATTAACTCATTTAACCCTTATAATACTCTCTGAGATGAGGCACACTGTCTCCATGCCTCTGGGCATGAAAACCAGCCTCAGATTAAATACCTCATCTATTTCACATAGTCCATGCATTCAATAAATGTTGAGCATCCCATTGCTAAAAGTCCCTGGTTAGGCCTGTAAATAAAATGAGCATGGTCCCTACTGTCACAGAAGGTACAGTAGACTAGATTGTAATTAGACAAACGCTACGGTGGTATATGTTTCTAAGAGGGAAGCCTAAACTTTCAGAAGTTTTTTAGGGAAAACTGATATTTGGAAAAAGGATCCAAATGATTTCAGAGGAACACAGTTTTGCTGTGTTGGCTATGGAAAAAAGAAAAAAAAAAAGGTGAATGTGTCATGGAGTTCAGTAAGGGGAACCCAGCAGCAGTTGAGGCTGGAACCTGACAGCAACCCTGCAGAATTTTGTAGAACAAGGTGCAAATGTTGGAATTTAGCCCTTAAAGGAAGGAAGCCATTGGAAGGTTTTCAGCTTGTAAGTGACAGGCCCTGCTCCACGTTTGGAAAAGCTCTGCAGTCAGACCCTGCGCAGCCAGCCCTGCGGGCGGGTGGGTGATGAGGGCCCCTCCTCTGGCTGCCTCTCTCCACCCATGTCACCGCCTCCTGCTTCTCAGCCTGTCTGATGGGGGTGGGAAATGAGTGAGAGGGCGGGCAAGAAGAAAAACACTCGCAAAATATATTAAAAAAGAAAACACCCCCTTTGGCAGCGAGTGCGCGGGAAGTTCAGCGCGCGAGTTCCGGGTTTCCCGCCCGCCCCGCCGGCCACACACGGGTGAGCCCCCCGACCCTGTTCCGCTGCCTGCAGGGCCGCGTCTGTCCCTGCGTCAGGCTTTCTGTCCGCCTCCCCACTCCTCGTCCGCCCTTGCGGGGGGGCCGCGCGGGGTCTGCGGATCTGAGACTGCCGGCCCGCGTATTCCCTGCCGCAGCGCGGCCGCGGCGCCTGCAGAACCTGGTCCCGGCGGCTTGGGCTCTGGCCTGGCCCCGCGCCGCGCGTCCGGACCGCGGCCTCCTAGGCCACTTGTGGAGCTCCTCTCCCCGGGGCTGTAACTCTAAACCAGCCTGAGCGAGGCCTATTTTTATTCAGAAACCAGCCACCGGAGTGTCTGTGCAGAACGCAGGAACTGGGGCCAGCCCGCCACCTGAAGCTTTTGCGCACATTGGCTGGGAAGGAACATCTCTCCTGCCAGCCTTCTCTGAGATTTGAAAGTTCTGTCGCAGCTTGCCACGGAGCGGCCTGGTGGGTTGCCTGGGGCCTTTTGATGAGCCTGCTGCCTTAGCCCCATCAGGAAAGCGGTCCCTGAACCCCATCTCTCCAGCTCTAAGTGGCAATCCAGAGGCCACCACAGGTGAGCCCAGCCCAGCTGTAGCCTAGCCACCCTCCGGCAGGAATCTCTGTGAGAGCTCCTAGGAACCAGCGCTCTCCATCAGGGTCCAGCAACATGGATGTAGACGCCAAGTACCGCCAGGCCTCCCTCTATGTGGGTGACCTCCCTCCAGATGTCACCGAGAACATGCTGTTCATGAAGTTCAGCACCGTGGGAACTGTGCTGTCCATCCGCATCTGCAGGGACCTGGCCACCCGCTGCTCCCTGGGCTATGCATATGTGAACTTCCTGCATGTGGCTGATGCCCAGAAGGCCCTGGACACCATGAACTTCGACGTGATACAAGGCAAACCCATCAGGCTCATGTGGTCTCAACGCGACGCCTACTTAAGGAAATCTGGAGTCGGGAACGTGTTCATCAAGAATCTGGACAAATCCATTGATAACAAAACGCTTTACGAACATTTTTCAGTGTTTGGGAAGATCCTGTCCTCTAAGGTGATGTGTGATGATCAGGGCTCCATGGGCTATGCGTTTGTGCACTTTCAGAACCAGGCTGCGGCAGACAGGGCCATTGAGGAGATGAATGGGATGCTGCTTAAGGACTCGAGGCTCTTCGTTGGCCCATTTAAAAACCGCAAAGATCGGGAAGCCGAGCTCCAAAATAAAGCCAATGAATTCACCAATATTTACATCAAGAACTTTGGAGATGAGATGGATGATGAGAAACTGAAGGAATTTTTCAGCCATTATGGCAAAATCGTGAGTGTTAAGGTGATGACAGATTCCAGTGGGAAATCCAAAGGCTTTGGCTTTGTGAGTTTTGATACCCATGAGGCTGCCAAAAGGGCTGTTGACATAGTGAATGGGAGGGAATTGTTCGGACAGCAGGTATTTGTAGGCCGGGCGCAAAAGAAAGCAGAGCGACAGGCTGAGTTAAAGCAATTGTTTGAGCAGCGGAAACAGGAAAGATTCTGGCGGTTCAGGGGGTTGAAGCTCTATGTTAAGAACCTCGATGAGACCATTGATGAAGAAAAACTACGGAAAGAATTTTCTTCTTTTGGATCAGTTATGAGAGTTAAGGTAATGCAGGAAGAAGGACGAAGCAGAGGGTTTGGCTTGATCTGCTTCTCCTCTCCAGAGGAGGCTGCTAGAGCAATGGCTGAGATGAATGGCCGCATGTTGGGCTCCAAGCCAATTAACATCGCCCTGGCCCAGAGGGCCTAGGAGAGAGAGATTTGTTCCACCTGCCAGTGAATGCAGCAGGTGGGGGCATGATGGTGATCTATGAATTGTCCTCAGTCAGGTTTAATTCCCACGTGATGGCAGCTTAGTAAATTATGTGGTGAAAAGTTCTGTCTACAAAGTTTTGTTTTGTTTTTTTTTTTGCAGAAAAATAAATGAATCTTAGAAGGTTGCTTCATTTTACAGAGGCATACCTTTTCATGACATTATTGTATTTTTTTTCTGATTTTGATGTATTCAGAGCAATGGGTGTAATTAGATAATTTTTATTTTACATTTTGAACCAACTGAAGTGAGGTAATTGAGTATATTGCATATTTTTTCTTATTTTAATAAAATCATTAGCTTTAATTTATTCTAAGAAATATGCTCAAAATAGTTATTTTACCTAAGGATGGCAAAGTAATTTACTTTACAAAGAGAAATTTTCTAATTTCTCATCTAAGGTTTTTTTTTTAAGAAACCAAAATTTTAAAAATTACTAGTACAAATTCAATATCTAATTTCATTGTGAATTAATGTTTTAAGTACTAGTAAGAGCTGAACTTCTTTTAAATTTATATCCTGGTATGTTTTCTTTTCTGATGGCTGAAATTAATGATGGAAGATTTTAGTGTTTCTTACAGAACTACTTTATAGTATATATTGCTATTCTTTCCATTGGTTGGCTAATTCAGTTGCTTGCTAGCTATCAAAATTGTGACTTGAATAGTAAAACCTTAACTCCAACATTCCTTAATTTATAAAGCTGTATCAATGTAGGTGACAAAAATCTGGCCTAGTCTTAATTTTCTTCATACCTATGTAGCTTAATATTATGCCTTCAGTGTTTATCAGATATGCTATATTATAAAAGTCATATATATATATATATGTGTGTGTGTGTGTGTGTGTATACACACACACATACATACGTGTGTGTGTATATATAGAATATATATATGCGTGTGTGTGTATAATAGAAATTATGCTTAACTATGCTTTAGTGTCTGTTTTCTATGGTTTCGTGTAGTGAAGTTGTCTCAGGGTTGAGAAAAGTTAAAGTTGCTTTATTCTCATGAACTCTTGTTTCCCTTTATAAGACCATGAGAGCTATGTGACCCATTCAGGTTCACTTTTAGCCTTGATTGATCAGAAACTCACTAATTGATTTTCTGATAAATTGAAAGTATATCTCAGCCTGTTGTCTAGCATAATTTTTATTTTAGTTCAATTGCCAGACCTTTCCTTCTCTCCCACCTTTCATCTGTATCACTTAGCTCCTGTTATCCTTTTTAAAGGGCTAGTAAAGAAAGGTCCCTGGCCAGCGGCTCAGTTGGTTGGAGCATCGTCCCATATCCCAAAAGAAAGGTTGCAGGTTCTGTTCCCATTGCGGCACATACCTCTAGGTTTCTGGTTCAATCCCTGTTCTGGGAGTGTAAGGAAGGCAACTGATCAATGTTTCTCTCATATTGATTTCTCTCTCTCTCTCAAAATCAATTAAGAAATACATACCCTTGAGTGAGGACTTAAAAAAGGGCTTTAGTCACTTCTTGGCCTTTGGGCTAAGATCAAGTGTAAAAGGGCTTTATTATATTGATTATTACTACTTGTTTGAAATCCATTTTGAAAATAGAGGCAAGAGTTATTTATTTACACATAAATAATTACTTTTAAAATTCTGACTTACTCATACCAAAGGTGTCTAGAAAATAGTTTTATTGTTCTTGTTGCTGTTCTATTTCTTAATCTGCTTAGTTATTCCCTGTAACCCTATAGTCAAATCTTCTGTTTCATATATTAGTGTTACAAAATAAATATATAGAGTATCTTATCTACAAACGATAGTAAATCTTTTAAAAATGTCTTGCTTTTCAATATCTAATAATATGTTTCAGTAAATACTGATCTATTGTAAGAATCTATGTGAAACTCATATGCCAGCTCTAATTCATTGTATTTCTGAATCACTGTGTTGAGAAGTATTTACCTCAAAAACAGAGTTTTTAAGAAAGGGTACCAGGCAACAGAATGGGAAGTGTAGTGGGTGTGTCAAGCCTTGACATCTCTTTCTAGATAATCCAGTCTGTCAAAATGTTCAAATATTTGAACAATATTTCATAAGGCTTGTATATGGATTACCAAAATAATATCAGGGGGCTGTTTTCTCATGTGCACAAACAGTTAATAGGATATAATATAAGATGTCTAGGTGAATTATAACCATAATTTCATGGCACAGTAATCTTTCATGTAGTAGAATTTGCTTATTTTTAATTATTTACCATAGGAAATAATTAAGTCAGCTTACAAAAATACATAATCCTGTGGAATTTCTTGATGGATTTAAATTTTGCTCATTCTAAATTGTGTGTGATAATATCAAGTTATCCTAGTGCATAGTAGAGGTTCATTCTTTCAAGAAAATGTAATCTTGTATGTGTTAGTGCCTTGATTAAATAAGAAGAGTCTTCACTTTTCTGATAAGCATTCTAGTAAAAGCTAATTTACATAGAGATGCCTTGAGCTACTGCTTCTACTCTTGCCTCCCTTCTGCACATGTTGCCAAGTTTGTGTAGATGCCTGTTTGCATGCACAGCCAATTCAATAAATGTGCCTTTTAACATTTTATTTTTCAATGGAAATTTATCGTTGCTAAAAGTAAACTTTATTTAAAGTGGCTTAGAATTGGTATTTTTGTGTTGTTAATATTTTTGTAAGTCCATGTTGAAAAGATCAAATAAAGTCTAATATTTCAGTGGTAAAGACATGTCTGAAAATTATTTCTATTTATTAAATTTTTAAGGTTTATAACTTTTCACAGACCACTTTTCTTTCCGAAAGCATTTTCTTATTATAAAGTCAATGGTTATTAACCTATAGTTCATTTAAAGGAATCTACATAAATGAATCATTTTTAGTCAATGCCTGTTTTTATTTAAATTTATATTCTTGAAAGTGTTACAAATGTCCCCTTTTTCCCCCATTGTCCCCTTCTAGCCCACCCCTACCCTTTTAAATACAGTAACACATATTGCATGTTTTAAAGACCAACTCTCATATGAACGGGCATTTCTTTTCTAAGTTACTCATAGTTATAGAACCATGATTGGGAAGAATCACTAATACAGATCAAGTTTTCAATTTATATTTTAAAGACGTCTGAATTGAATTGTTGAAGTAAAATTGTTAAGAATTTAGAATTAGCTTACTTGTGGTATATGTGGGAAATATGAATTCTAGTATAATTTTTAAAAAGTAGATTAAAAACAATAGTTTGAAAAGAGAGTATTTAAAATTTTAAAAGGTAGAGCAAATTAAATATACTCAGGATATCTTTGGTTTCAAGTGACGGCAATTCCCAACTTACACTAGAAAAGGACATTTTACCTAACAAAATATTCAGACTTTTATCTTAAGGCATAATATATCAGAACTTCAATGCCATTTCTCATGGAGTCTCCTGGCTCTTCCCCCTCCATATCTTAGCTTTGTCCTTAGGCAGATGGCAAGATGGCTACAGGAATTCATCCTTATACTGAGACACAGCCACATTCAGGCATAAATTTCCTAGAAACTATTTAAAAACCTTCCCCCTCAGATTTCATTGTTCATTTTTGGTATACAGGTTCAACAAGCTCTGTCACAAAAGTTGAGGAAGGAGTCAACTTTCCAACTTCGATGCAGAATGGGCTTCTGATAGGAAGAAATGGATAGAAATGAACGTTAAAATATGCATCCATTAAATTCTGGATTTTTTTCATTTTGTATTATATATATATTTTAGTATTTAATATGTTAATTTAGTATTTAACTTTTACTTACAAATAGATTTTAAAATTATATTTCCTCTCTATAAATAATTTTCAACCCCTGAGTCAACCTGGTGATTTTCCTCTATCTCAAGTTATACAAATTGTAGGCAATAAATTATGCAATATCTATACTAATAAAAGGGTAAAATGCTAATTAGACTGGGAGACCTTCCGGGAGACCTTCTGGGAGACCTTCTGGACAAAGCCATGGTGGCGGGGCTGAGGCAGAGGCAGTTAGGGGTGATCAAGCCAGGAAGGGGGGGGTCAGTTGGGGGTGAGCAGGGCCATGCAGGGGGGGCAGTTGGGGGTGAGCAGGCCAGCGAGGGGGACAATTGGGAGTGAGCAGGCCAGCAGGAGGTGGGAAGTTGGGGGCGATCAGGCCGGCAAGGGGGGGCTTTTGGGGGCAAGAAGGCCAGCAGGCAGAGTGGATAGGGATGATCAGGCAGGCAGGCAGGTGAGCAGTTAGGAGCCAGTGGTCCCGGATTGCAATCCTGTGGGATTGGGCCTAAACCGGCAATCAAACACCAGATTGGAGAGGGTGTAGGCTGGGCTGAGGGACACCACCCCCCATGCATGAATTTCGTGCACCGGGCCACTAGTATTTTATATAAAATTCAATTCCTTTTTGTTTGGTAATGGGACTTGTATTTTTACATAAGTATACACTATTAGTTCTAAATTAGGCATTTCCAGAAAATTATACCTGAAAAGGTCAGATTCAATTTCATTACCCAAATGAGATTCCACCAAAAATTATGAACAGATTACAAATGGTCAAGAAGGTTTCAAATATATCCATATATAGTAAAACGTTAAATGCTTACAAAATGGCCCCAAAATATTTAAAAAAGAAAAAAAAAAACAACAACAACCCATAAAGATAAATTAATGGGTATTCATTTTCTTTACAAAATCATTTGTTATTATATCCTTTAATACATTTAAATTATAAGAATTGACAAAACTGGTTTTACCCAAAGCCTTTCAATATATATTTTCTGTACTACACAAATGCGTTATAACTTTCACATATTTTAACCATGTAACATGCATATTTTTTAGGAAAGTATGAGTAAAACACACTAGGATTTGAATTTGTTATATCAGATTATTTGCAGGTTTGCTGAGAGGAAATATTTATAGTTGTGGGTTGGTTTTGTCTCATGCTCATGTCTTTCCTTAGAGTTCACAGGATGCTCAACTGCATTGAAGTTCCCTGGAATGAAACAATTGAATACATCAAGCAAGGGAAGAAAAATGATCCTCTGAGTGGCATTCTTTGCCATAGTAGAGAAAATGCTTAGCTTCTCAGAGATATTGGCAGTCTGTACAATGATATTGCATCAGATTTTGTTAACCATTTATATTTATATCACCTTAAATATTACATATATCCCCAGTTTGAAGTTTTGCCAAATACTGAGCCCATTTGAGTTCATATACACACACACTAGAGGCCCAGTGCACAAAATTCCTGCATGGGTAGGGTCCCTTGGCCTGGCCGGCAATCAGGGCTAATCAGGTTCCCCACCTCCCGTCTCCTCCTTCCCTCACTGCCTGCACAGTGCCACCGCGTGGTTCCCTGTATCCCGGCCTCCCCACCTCCTCCTTCCCTCGCTCTCGCAACACCCCGCCACCACTGCTGGTTGCCCACCATGGTCTGCGCCGCCCCTGGTGGTTAGCATACGTCATAGCAAGCGATCGAACTCCTGGTCTTCCTGTTGAATTCCCAAGGGGACAATTTGCATATTAGTCTTTTATTATATAGGATTAGTGAGCTCAGACAGCCATAACAAAATATCACAAATTTGTGTGACTTAGACAAAGACATGTATTTTTCTCACAGTTCTGGAGGCTAGAATTTGGGGTCAGAGTACCAGCATAGCTTTGTCCCATACACCAGAAAGTGGTGGATCAATTGCCAGTCAGGGCACATGTCTAGGTTGCAGATTTAATATCCAGTCCAGTGAATGCAGGAAACAATGGAACAATGTTTCTCTCTTTCTCCCTTCTTCTCTCTGAGATCAATTAAAATGAATGAATGATAAATAAATAAATAAATAAATAAATAAATAAATAAATAAAGTTCCATAAGTATGGTTTTAACAGGAAAGAAATTAGTGATCGATGAAGTGAAAAACTCATTATAACACATATAAACAGCATGACCCCATTTAAAAATATATATATTTATTGATTTCAGAGGAAGGGAGAGATAGAAACATCAGTGATGAAAAGAATCATTGATTAGCTGCCTTCCATACCCCCCTATTGAGGATCGAGCCCAAAACCTGAATAGGAATCAAATCGTGACCTCCTGGTCCATAGATCAATGCTCAACCACTGAGCCCCACCTGCCGGGCACCATTTTTATCAATACCAGACACATGGGGTACATTGACAATATCTCACTCCTAGACAAAAGCTTGAAATTGCCCAAACCCCTTTGCAGCAAGGTTTCTGGATATGAACTCATTTCTGCCGATTGGATGTGCTTGCACAATATTTTGGAGGCAGAAGTGGAGCAGAGGCATCTTGCCCCAGTTTGGGCTGCTTGCTGCTGGTGATCATGTTTGCAGAGATGTGGAGGTTTTCTGCAGCAGAATCCAGGTTGTGCACAGGCAGTTGTGGCAGAGACATGCCCAGTGACCTGTTTTGTGGGAGCTGGAGGGCACTGCAGGGGTAGCAGTTTCCATATCCCTGGGTCACAGCTGTGCCAGAGTGTCCTAGAATTCAATGTGGCTGAGGGGGCAGCTCCTCCTGCTGGCCAGGGAGTCTTTCCTGGGGGCCCAGCCTAATATCCTCTCCCCCAGCTTTCTGATGATTTCCCAAGCACCAATTCCCTGAGTTAAATTCTTGCCTGCCTAAAATATCAAATATCTAAAAACATTTTGGATCCTCTACTTTCCACAAAAACAATGCTGCACAGGGTCAGGTATGAGAAGTGGGTGTGGTGTTGCAGAAGGCTCCCTTCTTTGAGTCTCAGCTTTCTCTTCTGTAGAATCAAGACCAAAGATTATTATCTGCTCATAGTTACTGAATACCATGGCAGCTGTGTTTCCCAAAGATGGTCACAACATTTCCCATCCCTCCTATGGCCTTGCCACTTTCCACCACATCCTCTCTCTTGAAGTGGGGCTGACCTCTGATGCGCTGGTAGCCAGTACACTGGTCACCCATGGAATTCTAAGGCCAAGGCCAAAAAGGCATGGGTCTGCAGCCCTGCGCACTCCACCAGGGTTTACAGCTCCTGCCCTGCCAACCCCACACGAGCTCTGGGCTCCATTGGGTAGGTGGGCATGGCCTATGAGGGTGCATGCATTCCGCCCTGCCCATGCCACTTGGGGCTCCAGCTCGCATGGGGCCTCACCCTCCCGGTTCGCTTCCCCTCCAGTCAATTGTGCGATCCCAGCACTTCACCATGCACCATGACCTACCTGCTGATGCTGCTGGGCTCAGCGAGCAGGGTAAGTGCCCAGGTCAGGTCTTGCACCTCCTGCTTCCTGGGTGTCTCCGCCCCCTGAACCCCAACACCCCATTCCCCCCTGCTTCTCCGACCAGTGCCAGACACCTGGCTGCTGTGCATGGCCCACGGGGACTGTGGTAGCTAGCAGGTAAGCCTCTCCATCCCATCCCTGACTCCGGTGCCCTGATCCTGGGTCCACTTCTGCCACAGGAGAGCACTGCTTATGCAGCTGCCCGAGACTGAGCACCTCCAAGGTCTTCAGACCCCAAATTTCTGCCAGCCAAGGTAGTTGGCCAGCTGGCCCCACCCCCTATCGGGGTGGGGTCGGTGATTAGGGCCCTGATCAGGCCAGTTGGCTGCCACAGTGCATGTCATAGCCACCAGTCATTCCAGTCATTCTGGTCGTTCCACTGTTCTGGTTACTGGGCTTTTATGTAAATACACATACACACACACACACACACACACACACACACACACACACACACACTAGAGGCCCAGTGCATGGATACATACTAGTGGGTCCCTTGGCCTGGCTTGCAGGGATTGGGCTGAAACTGGCTCTCCAACATCCCCTGAGGGGTCCCAGATTGCAAAGGCACAGGCCAGGCTGAGGAACCCCCACTGGTGCACAATCAGGGCCCAGGAGGGACCACAGGAAGGCTCCAGGGTGTGTCTAGCTCTTCTCGCCCAATTGGCCAGACCCCAGCAGCAAGCTAACCTATCAGTCAGAGCGTCTGCCCCCTGGTGGTCAGTGCATGTCATAGCTACCAGTCAAATGGTCACATAGGCTTTTATATATATATATAGATATACTAGAGGCCCAGTGCAGGAAATTCGTACACTCTGGAGGAGGGGGCGGGTCCCCCAGCCCAGCCTGTGTCCTCTCGCAGTCTGGGAGCCCTCAGGAGATGTCCGACTGCCATGGAGGCAGGATAGGCTCCTGCCACCGCCACCGCCACCAATGCTGCACTCGCCAGCCGTGAGCCCGGCTTGTGGCTAAGCGGCGCTCCCCCTGCCACCAGGGGTCAGCTCCTGCATTGAGCGTCTGCTCCCTGGTGGTCAGTGCACATCATAGCGACTGGTCATTCCACCCTTTTATCGATTAGCATATTAGCCATTTATTATATAGGATTTGCATAGTGTGAATATTGGTCATGACTCATTGTATTGTGTGTGTGTTTTTAAATTGGTATTTCCAATGAGATTTGCTTATCTCAGGAAACCATATCTGACAGTCTGTAGTGAATCACAATTTTGATTTACATTCTATTTTATCTTTGTAAACATGCCAGTGACGTACCAGTGCACCACGGTTTTGACATATTGCCAATCCTAGTTCCTTGAAATTAAAGTCAGCCCTTATAAAAGTAATTCCAGTAAATCTTTGTTAATCAAAAAGTTCCTCATTTTGAATGCAAGACAGATAATGGAAATTTAATTACATTATTTTACTGAGTTACCAAAGGAGGTTCTAATACTGATAATTTAGTAGTATTCACCATTCTATTCACTAATATTTAATAAGTAGTACTTATGCAAGTGACATTTATATTGTATAGGTTATAATTGGTAAAAACCGATTGGTGCTGAGGTTATATGGTGATCTTATTTTTTGTTTACCCAAAGTAATTTTGGGAAATTATTTTGTGGCCTTCCTTTGCTCTTAAAGTCAAGTAGTTAGATGTAAATCTTTACCATGACCTATGGGACTTTGAATTTTTTGGTTCCTGTATATCTTTTCATTTTTTTCTTATGCTACTATTTCCCTTGCTCAACATGTGTAAATAAACTGTTCTTATTTCAGCTCCTTTTCATCAGATATGTTGTGTGTCACAAAGAGTAAAAAAATATGCCAATTGGTTTATGAAAAAGAAGGGGGGCATTTATTACTTGATCAAAGTAAGAAATCTTTTCATAATGGAAGGGCTTTTTTTATTTTTTGTTATTTTTGTTTTGTTTTTTGTTTTGTGTGTTTTTTTTTTTTGGTTTGTTTTTGTTTTCTCCTCACAAGTGTCAGAAAGGTTCCCTATAGGATGTTCCTCTACAGAGGCAGCAGTGCTTTTGTTTGTTTGGGTTTTAGTTTTTATGTGTTTTTTTATTAGATCACATGGCATAGTGTTGTAAAAATGCAAGTGTTTTGAAAAGGTCAGAGAGGCTCACCTTCAAATATTTAGAATGCAATTTTTAAATATTTCATTATTATTATTTTAAGTAATGACTCTTTCTTCTTCCTACTTATGCTTTTTCATATCTTAGGATGCAGTATGGACATACTACTTTTTGGAGATCTGATCTTATTCTAACAGAACATGCTGAACACTGTGCTGCCACTGTAAGAGAAAATGTAAAGCTATTCCTAAATCATTTCTCTATGGGGTAGAGAAAGAACATTCACAGCAAATCATTGCATTTTACCAAATCTGTCATTGGATATCCGGTTGGGAATGCACACATAGCCCCAGCATAGATCTAAGAAAGTATGGAGAAAACATTTGGGGGAAATCTACATATTGATGAGAGGTATTTAATTACTTAATTTTTTATTTAAAATTATTTTATTAATTAAATATATTATACACATAGAAAAACATAAACATATTAAAGCATATAACTAGCAATACAAAAATAAGTGTATTTATAAAAACAAAATTGAATACATCTCTCTTGATTAAAGCAAGGCAAATCAAATGAGCAAACAGTTTTGTAGCCATTGAAGTAACAGATTTTTCTTCAATAATTTAGACCTTATATATTAAAATCTTAACCCAGACAAAGATACTACAATTTTTAAGTTAACAGACAATGTTCATGAAAATTGACCATTTTCATGTCACAAAGATAATCTTAATATATTTAAAAAATAAACCTAAAACAAAGGGCATTTTCTGAACTCTTTTGAATATAACTAGAAATTTATAACAAAATTTAAAAATATAAGAGAAACAAAAAGTTCTATTTAGAAATAAAACACACAGTGCTAATTCTTGGATAAAACTGGAAATATCCATTAAACTGCAAAATATCTCAAAATTTTAACAGGACATACCAGATCTGAGATACAATTTAACTAATTATCAGAGGAAATTTGATTGCATTAAACATAGATCCATATCAATTACAAAAATAATATAAAATAATTAAATATCAAATTTTTAAAGTTAGTGAAAATCAACAATAAATTAAACTAAAATAAGACAGAAAGAATAACTTGAATGAATTGCCACATCAATTAAAGTGGCACTAAAGCTGTTGAACAGAATTCCTACCCTCATGGAGCTTTCTTATGATTTAGATAAAAATGATCAATTTAAGGAGGCAAATTATTTCTCCCCCTCCCCTCCAAAGCTGCAGCATTAAGGTAACAATTATTAACACAGCTAGAGGCCTGGTGCATGAATTAGTGTGCCAGTAGGGTCCCTTGGCCTTGCTTGCGGGATCTGGCTGAAACCAGCTCTCCGACATTCCCCCAGGGGTCCTAGATTGCGAGAGGGTGCAGGGCAAGCCGAGGGACCCCACTGTGCATGATTAGGGCTGGGAAGAGACGTGGGAGGTTGGCCAGCTGGGGAGGGGACCATAGGAGGGCTCCAGGGTATGCCAAGCCCGTCTCGCTCAGTCCCGATTGGCCAGACCCCAGCAGCAAGCTAACCTACAAGTTGGAGCATCTGCCTCCTGGTGGTCAGTGCACATCATAGCTACTAGTCAGCCAGTTGACTGTCTACCTCCTGATGGTCAGTGCATGTCATAGTGAGTGGTTGAGCAGCCTTAGCATATCATTAGCGTATTACGCTTTGATTTGTTGAATGGCCAACAGGATGACTGGACACTTAGCATATTAGGCTTTTATTATATAGGATATGGACACTATTTGACTATACAGATACAAATATTTTATATTGAAATATTTAAGATTGTCAATGGACATAGTGCTTATGAATAACCACAAAATAAATCAGCCATTCTTACATAATTTTTATATTGATAATTTACAGTATATTTACAGGCATACCTCAAAGATTTTTGTGGGTTCAGTTCCAGACCACTGCAATAAAATGAGTCATAATCATTTTGCTGGTGGAGCTCTTGTCTCCAATTTGTAAAAAATGCAGTATTTGTGAGGTGCAATAAAGTAAAGTGTAATAAAATGAGGTATGCTTGTATAGTCTATTTAAGGAGAGTGTTTTTCTTTCCAGAACATATTGAAATATTATTGTTTTCCTGTGCATACACATTTGTAAGAACATTTTGATGGATATGATGGTTTCTGTTTGATCAATATTAATTTAAAGAGTCTGGATATCCTTGGAGAGCTAATCAAGAAGGTAGAAAATTTTCCACATTAATGTTGTCAAGTGACAGTAGATTTAAGAGGTAATGAACATTATTTGCTTAAAAAGAAAATGTTTTCCCTTATGCAATTACTGTTAGAAGAATCATTAGCCACAACAAAAGCTCTATGAGTCACTTAAACATATGTCTCATTCTATAATTTATACTTCTTAACAGTCTGTGATCACTTGGGTCAAGATTACTTTAGAAATACAAAGAGAACCCTAAAACTAAATAATTTCATTTATAAAATGAACATGTAAATTATCTGTTAAATTACTTGTACTTAATTAGTAATTTTGCATAATGACACACATTCTCTTTGGGTCTCTTCAAGCTCTGACAGATAACACTTTACAAATGTTACTTAAGTTCCAATTATACACAAACCTTGTAGAAATGCACTATTAGTCTAAATATGCAAACATGAGCAATTCTGGTATCTCTTAGGCAAAACTGGAATTCAACATTTCTGCTAAAGGGTTCCTTGTCTCATTCTGAATGTGGTGTTTCTTACATGAGACACTAAAATGACAATTTTTTGAAGTTTGTAAGTGGATAACACATTGTACAATTACTAGAATCAGTTCACTTCACTTTTAGTTTAGAAATTCAAATTACAAAAATATATATCTTCTGGTTGAAAAGCTGTCTTTTTTTTTTGGTAGTTAACATCAAAATAATGGTAAAACACAACTACTACTAATCACACTAGGGCAGTGTTTCACCTGACTTGTTTTAATCTTGTCATAGTTATTTTGCTTCTTAAGCTATGATGGGGACCAGAGTTTGCCACCCCAAAATATGCCTTTTGAGATACTAAATTTGAGCTAGTTATTTTTAAGAAACAAAAGACTCAGAAAGAATTTCTGACCCTTTACCTGTCTAAAGGAATTTAGGTACAAAATTCTACTTTGGAAGGGAAACTTAGTATGTTTACCTTAGCACATTTACCTTGATATACATGAATTAAGTGTGGCAGACAGGGATGATCAAAGTGAGTCTGTTTGTTAGATTCCCCTCAGTGTCCTCTTTTTTCTGGGTGGCCAAACAAAAATTTGTGTACCAAATGTTTGCTCTTTCTCATCTCCCTGTGAATTGCTTATTTTCCCTCTTGTTTTCCTTTGTCCAGAGTGACATATAAGCCTCAACTGCCCAATGTGTCCTGGGGTCTCATATTCTTCTGAAGTCCCTGTATACACATAGATAATAAATTTCATTTTCTCCTATTAATCTCCTATTAAATCATCTACATTAATCTACATTAATTTGATTATTAGCCCAGCCAGAAGAAATTAGAATGTGGAAGGAAAACTAATTTTTTTACCCCCATACCACTAAAATATATAAAATCAACAAAACCAAAAGTTGGTTCTTTGAAATTATATATGATTAATACAGCCTTGATAAGACTTATCAAGAAAGAAAACACAGACTGAAAATATCGAGAATAAGAAAAGGGGACATCACATAGGTCTTACAGTATAGAATAAGCAAACGATAGATATTAGAGCACTTGGCTGATATTCTGAAGTCGTCTTGCCAGTTCTCATGCTAGCAACAAGGTGGCTGTGCAGGAGATTGTATTCCTTCCCGTTGGTGCAGTAAACTTCAGGGAGGCCATGTGCATTGTAAAGGAGATTTCTCACAATCTGAAAATTGTCATCCAGAAGAAATACCTGGAAGATGCCACCAATGTGGGAGATGAAGGCAGATTTGTTCCTGGAGAATGAAGAAGCCCTGGAGCTGCTGAAAAATGTGATGGGACTAGCTAGCTACATGGAAAACATTGCCCCTGGCATGTCTGTGCCTGCCTAGGACTTCTTCAGTTGGGGAAAGTCTGACCTAAACTTCAAGTCACCCGATGACTCCAGCAGATACATCACCTCACAAGCTAGCTGATATTTTCAGGGCCAAGGGAGAGCAATTGTTTAACTGCTTCCCCCTCAATATGAACCACACTGGCTCCGTGACCAAGTCTCTCCAGTTGTATAAGCTGGCCTTGTCCAGTGGGTGGGGCATCATGGTGTCTCATTCATCATTCTGGGGAGACTGGTGCTCTTCCCTGGTCAGATCCACACTGGTGCACCTTGATAATCTGAGCATTGGCCAATGAAACCAGCTCCTCAGAATTGAATAGGAACTGCACAGAAAGCCGAAGTTTGTCGACAGGTACTTTAGAAATCCCATAGTCAAGTAAGCTAAGGTCAGGTGAGCCCTGAGTCACCTCTGCTTCTGATGTTCACCAGGACAGTTGAAGGTCCAGTTGATATTAGAAGGGACTTGTGGTAGTTAACACCTCTCACTCATCCCTGTGATGTTCTCTCACTGCTTTCTTAAAGCTGCCACCGAAGCCAGCGTTGACCATCCAGAGCCCTGTTGGACACCCTAGTTCTGTAATCCTTGGATTGACCCAAATCATTTTTTGTCTCACTTGGCTAGTCACCAAGTGTCTGCAGCTAAATGTATCCACATTGTAACCTCCCAGGTGTCCTCAGGTAATAACTCCAGTGTTTTTGTGTGTAAAATAAAAAGGCCTTAGTGACCAGGAAAAATTTTGATTGTCAGAAAAATATATTTAATTAATAGAAGTTAATAGCAGAAGACATTTTCTACATTTGTTTATTTTATCCTTATTATAATATGTTCTTATTTCCTGAACAACAACAAAAAATTCAAGTGAAACAACTTTTACGAAGTACTGGGCAAAGTCTAAGCATGTTTTGGGAATAATCATTTCTATACACAACTGTGAGATCTTAGATTTTTATTATTTTTTATTTTTATTGTGAGTCATACTACACATTAAAGTATATAGAACACCACTGTACAGCTTCATGATTTTCACATAAGTGCCTTTGTAATCACAAACAGGTCACGGATAGAACTTTGTCAGCATTTTAGAGTCCCTTGCCTGTCCCTTCCAATCTCAGCCCCTCTTGCTTTCCCCAAAGTAAACACTATCCTGAATTTCAACATAATATGGTAGTTTGGGCTGTTTTTTATTTATCTAAATGGAACCAAATGGTATGTGTTTATTTGAGTCTGACTTCAGTTATTTAACATGATGCTTGTGTATCCATCCCCATTTTCATGGCTAATAATGTCTCATTTATTAATATACTAAAATTTATCACTTCAGCTGCTTATGGACATTTGGGTTATTTTTTCAGTTTAGACTATTATGAAGAATGTTACAAAACATCAAAAAAAATTCTTGAATGTGAATCTTCATTCATGTGCAGATATTGCTGTTGTGTTAGGATTTAATTAATTAATTAAACCCCACTGCTATCTCTAACAGAAATCCCAGGAGTCCACAGATTCCAAGGGTCAGAAGGTTCTGTACACTTGGTTGGAACTTGGAAGATCTATGGGCCAGGAGTCAAAGTAAACAGGGAAAAAAAAAAAGATGACCATCAGTAGGACTGTAGCTAGCCCAACTTTGAAGCATCCCTGAAATTAGATTAATTATATTAATTGATCAAAATTATCTACAAAATATCAGTACAAGCATAATTGACTACACAGCTCAAGAAAAATTAATCCTACAGATAGGCCTGCATAAGTGAACAGTGATATAGTACATGTTTATCAATTGTAGCACGCTAAAATACTAAATAATAAAATAAAATGGAAAACAGCAATTATATTCTGTCCTTTGCCTCCAGAATGCTTACACTTTGTCCAAATAAAAAGAATAGCCATACTAACAGGCTTGATAATAGGCCTGGGCCCAGCAATTTGGACTCCCCCTCACTGAGCCTGTAGTAGATATTGCTAATGCTAAATGCTCAACCAAATAAGTAGTAGAGACTAAAGTTAAGTTATTGGCATGGCTCTATCTTTTGAGGAGTTCAGCTAGCCACCATGTGATCGATGACTCACACTGCGTTCTTTTCACCCTTGAATGATAAATAATGCATCCATAAGGGATTTCTACATTCTGGGTGACTACGATGACCTTAAAGATCCCCTTAGCTACAGTAAACTTTAGACAAGTTTCTTCCTGACTATAGGTTTCTGATCTGCCTTTTCTTAGAGCATTTACCTCAGAAAATTTTCAATTGTAAATTCTTTTTCCATCACTTTGAAATGTATGTAAATCTTCTCAGAACCTATTGCCAGTTTTATAATTCAGGGAATGTCTTTCTCAAGGACCTGAAAGCCATCTCTTTGAAATGTAGACATCAAATGAAATAACACCCTCTGAGAAAGGGAGGGAACTTCACTTCAATGGGCAAGAATTAACAAATTACCTAATTACTTAGAAAAAAGATTGCAAACTCAGAAATAACTCAGTGTACTAGACACATACTAGTAACAATAATCAACCTCACTTTTGTAGTCCTCTAATATTTTTCCACTAGCTCACTCCAGTGCTTAAAATCTCTCCCACCTTTTGTTTAAGTGGAGTCGAATTCAATTTGCTTCCCTACTGCAATAATCTTAAATAATGTATTTCTTGCCTTTTAACTTTGGTGCAATTTTTGCTTTGACATGGGTGTGGCTCTGGTTTTCTTTCTCTGTCTGCAGTGTCTGGGCTACCAAGTCTACCCAAGGGCTAAGAAATTGGCTGATTTATTATAATGGGATCATGACCAGTGCCTTAGAAAAGTAATCCACAATGTGGCAAAGTTGGTGAAACATTGTTAGGTAGGAAGTTAGACATGAGAGGCTGGGGTGGAGCCTGCCCTGGGTACTGAACAGGGGTTGGACCAACATTGCTTTCAGACCTCTCTCTGTGGGGAGCCCAGCAGCCAGCAGACTGCCAGGGGCAGTGGGCAGGTTCAGAACCAGCTCATTCTTGGCACAAGGTCAGAAGAAAATGACATGACCTCGATGTGACCTTACTAGGGTCCTGCATTAATTATAATAACATTTGGGTTGCAGTTTTGACCTCCACCCCTCTAACAGGTTTTTCTGTTTGAATTATGCGTATTGGCATTTACAGAAAAAAATATAGTTATGTATTGCTTTTCTGTCAGCCATCCCTGAATGCAAATGAAAATCTCCACCCAGAAAATCCTTCATTTAAACCATATAACCCAGGAGTTCTGGGCCATTGTCTCTCCTGCCTGGCCCACCCCTAGCTTGGAGTGTATCTTCAGTAAATCCCACTTTGCTTTACTTTCATTTTCATTGACCTTAAAATCTTTTCTGTGACTATGAGAAGAACCGATGTTTCAGGTGGTAACCCCAATTGGTAACAACATGATTACAATGTTCATGGAATCCTTTGACCCTAATACCTGTAATATTTTCAGTAGATAGAATATCTTTTTCTTAGTACCTTCTCACCATTGTTCCCAGTGACCCATCTGAGTAATTTTTGCCTCAGTGTGCAACTTTTGGCCTTCTGAACTAGAAGTCCTGGTTCTGAGGGGAGGGACATGTTTACGCGAAACCATATTAAGGAGCCCACTCAATTTAACATTATTGACTTAACTTAGGTATTTTGAGGCCCCCACCCCTCATTCCAGTAAAACAATAATCAAAAAGGAGTTACTATACTGGCAAAAATAGATGACCATGATTATCATGGGGAGGTAGGATTACTGTTGTGCACTGGGGGCAGGGAAAAGTATGCTTGGAACTGAAGAGCTTCCTTAGGGTACTTCCTAGTGCTGCCAGTGGCTATACGGCGCTTTCATGGAGACATAAGGACAGCATTTTGGGGACCCATTCATAGGAGGATGAGATGTATAGCTAAGATGTGTTGCAGAGGTGGCCCAGCTCAAGTCCAGCCTTGTCTTTAACCAAGCCCAGAAGAAGGGCCAGGGTTCAGAGATGTCCTGCCGTTACCTGGAATCCACAGGGCATCTGAAGCTGCATCATTCAGTTTAGTCCAGGCCAAAGCTCAGTCTCTGTCCCCGTCCAGCTAGCTTAGTCTCTGTTCCTGGCTGCGTTTGGGCAGTGCTTGGTGACCAAACACACACAAGTGCTCCTGAGACATGCCTATGTTAAGCTTCAATTACATTAGCTCAGGCTTGGGAGGGGGTACGCTTTCTTTCAAACGAACCAATGTCTTTCCTGGATTTCCATGGGTTTGTTGTGCTCCATCCTTTCCTAGATCTTCCAGGGTTCCATGCCCTCATCCAATCTGATCCTTTTCCCAGGCTAGCTACCTCCCCTTTATGGTCACTATCATGGCTCCAACTCTACATGCCTCATAGTGGAAAGACCTTCCCCTAAACCAGTGGTCGGCAAACTGCGGCTCACGAGCCGCAGTTTGCCGCTCTGTTGACTAATCTGAGTTTGCCGACCACTGACCTAGACTCTGGATTCCAATAATTACAGGCTGTTGTTGTTCCTTGTGATTAAGCCCCTAAACCATCTTGGCTCCTACTGCACATGTGTCAAAGTTCTGTTTCCTCATCTGGTTTCTACTGCACAGCTGCTTACCTCCCCCACTGTGCCATCTTAGCTTCTACTGCACACACGCCCAGCCAAGGAATTTCCCCTTTACTGTTTATCGCTCCCCAACATAGTCCAGGTGAGTGAATTAGTTGTATACCAGGGGAGAGTGGAAAGCTGGTTCTTCCTCCCTAACAGGGGGATGGAGGGGTATTAATCCTTTGGTGGGGAATTCAACTATCCTCTGGGGTGTCTGAAGCTGTGACTTTCAAATTTAAGTCTGATTAAATCAGTCCCAGCTAGTCTAGCTCCCTTCTCTTTTGTTAACATCTAGCTGCCTATGCTAACATTAGTGCTTTTTTAAGAAGAAATCTTTTTTTTTTTTTTAATCCTCACCTGAGGATATTTTTTCATTGTTTTTAGGGAGAGTGGAAGAGAAAGGGAGAGACATAGAGAAACATTGATGCAAGAGAAACACATCCAATCGGTTGCCAGCTACATGTGCAACTTTAACCAAGCCCAGAAGAAGGACTTGGTTAAAGTTGCACATGCACCCAGACCAGGGCCTAGGCTGGAGAGAAGCCTGTAACTGAGGTACCTGCCTTTGACCGGAATCGAACCGAGGACCTTTCGGTCTGCAGGCGGACACTCTATCTACTGAGCCAAACCAGCTAGGGCAAGACAAAATCTTAAGTACCAATTGCAGGAAACGCAATCTGATTAAGACATCAAAACCAAAGGACTGGAACCCTCAGGCATGAAGGTCTGATTTATCACACTGAGCAAGTACTCTTTGTTGGCTGAAGTGCTGATTCAAGTAGAGGAAAATCTGATATGAACAGAAGGGAAATATAAGGAATATCAGCTTTGGCTAGTTTCTGGACCATTTAACTGCAGCAGCAGGCATGCTTATGAAGCATCATTTTGTAATTTCTTGGTTTTTGTTAATATATATATATATATTCCCCCCAAAAAATGTATACACACTTTAACAGCAGGTAGCTCAATTAATGTTTCTTTCGTTTCAGATTTAACCCATTGGAATGAATAGATATTCAAACTGTGTATACCTTTCTTTGGGACATCGTGTGTGTGTGTGTGTGTGTGTGTGTGTGTGTGTGTGTGTATAAATTGTGACCAGACTTTAAGAAGCAGTAACATTAAGGGACATTCATACCACTCTGGGAGTTGATGAAAAAATATGCAGCTCTCTTGCCTCTCAAGTGAGGGAATTTTGAGGTGTGATTTTTCACCATTTTCTAGTGCTTCTCCAGTAGATTAAATTCTAGTTGCCCACTCTGATAGCTGATTGTAATGCACCCTTTACTGCCTTTTCTTCCCTATTGTTTTCTTACATCTCCTCCAGTGACATTTGTACTCCAAAATAGTTATTTGCACTCATATATATCTCAGAATCCACCCCTACCACACACACACACATTATGATCTCTGAACACTGGGTGCCATAGAAGGGGATAATTTCTAAATGCCCATGTTATATACAGTGGTGATCATCTGTATAAATTTTTAAGATTATGAAGATCATGATAGAATGTTCAAATTTCTAGGTCAAAATTGAATTACCTTGTCTCTTAGTTTATGATTATGTATACAATGAATGTATTTTTTACATAAATCTATACAAATATTATTACCAATATAATATAACAAACTTTTGTGATAAGATAAGGTTATCTTGATTACTTACCTGGCCTTAGTTTTCCAGATAAACTTGTCATATTTCATTTCTGAAAAATAAATATTAATGAAATAGTTAAATACTGGGTAAATTGTGTAGATTCAGAAGTATGTTTTGGGATGAAGTTAAAAGAAATTTAATTGAACACCTGGTATATTTGGGATGGACATTGCCTTTACTTTAACTATAAACTAGGAATCATTCTCAAACAAGAATATTTACTACTTATTTCATATTATTTTTAAAATTAAACTGAAAAAATATGTTCAAATATTTAGATTGGGTCAGCATGTGATTAAAAATATGGAGTTATGACTTGTTTTCTGTCTGACACAATCTGGGATTTGTAATTTAAATGAATGAAATAAATAGCTTAATTGTTTATGTGAGAAATACTGATGAGTGGAATAAAACTGTATTATTTTATAATGATAATGTTTTTGTTGTGCTCATTATCAAGGTGAAATGAGAAGTATAGCATACTTCACTTCTTTGATTATTAAGTTCCTGAGTTTCACTTATTTTTTATAACACATTTCTTATATAGAAGAAATATGCTCATTTGTTCTTTTAATTGTATTGCATTTTAATTGAAATTATATATATAATTTTACATGAGTAATGTTATGGTCATTAGACATGAGAATGTCTTAACCAGCATTAAAATGCATTTACCCTGATTATATTATCTATGCAGTTAATCTGCTTTAATGATTCAGTAATCTCAAAAGAATTCATCAGCTATTTTTTATTTAGTAATTTGTGTTTTCTGAATATAACCTTTGGAGTGTTATAGTTGTTGTCAAATTAAGAAGCCAAGATAAACCCAAAATAAAAACTATCAGAATTTTGACTGACATAATTGAATAAAATGTGTCTATCTCTATGTACATTTTACTAAGTTTGTTATCCAAATAAAAGCATTTCCCAATACAATATAAATCCATAACTATATTATGTCTTAGAAAGTTTTAGATATTGGATATGTAAAAATCCCATAATTACTGCCATATTCAACACATTGTGAAATGGTTGTTATTTTAGAACCACCTTTCTAATTTCTTCACTTGAGTTTAAATTTTCAAACTAAATGTTTGCAAATGTCTAATAATAGGAATATGCCTGTTTGATATAATGGACATATGAATACTTATTATAGGACTAAAGAATTATACTGTTTGTGAAATGCTATTCTAGAAAAACATGTTAATCACTGCATAGAAAAAGACATTTTAAAAAGTACTAACAATCTGTTTTGCTTAATCTATCTTACTAATAAAAGCCTAGGTGGTCCTCACGGTGTCGTCATCACAAGATGGTTGCATGCACAGCGAAGGTGGGGCCCAGCAACTGCTCCGTGCAGCTTCTGCCGGGTTCCCGCAGCACCACGCCTGCTGGGGAGGCGGGACCCCCGGCTCCGGCCTCCCTCTTTGGGACAATCCATTGAGGAGCCCTGGATGGGTGGGCGGGGCCTACCTCTTTGGGGAGATCGATTGCGGGGCTCCTGCACTGTGAGAGGGTACAGGCCAGGCTTGGGGGACCCCTCGCCCCCGAGTGCATGAATTTTGTACACCGGGCCTCTAGTATATATATAAAAACCTAAGCGACTGGACAACTGGCCAGTAGCTATGACATGCACTCACAACCAGGAGGCAGATGCTCAACACAGGAGCTGCCTCCTAGTGGTGAGTGCATTCCCACAGCGGGATGGCTGTCTACAGCAAGGTTAGTTTATATGACAAAAAAGTTGATTTAGAAGTTTATCTGAGGCTGATGGCTGGCGAGTGCAGTTGCGGGGATGCAAATCTCTCCCGTGGACACTCCTCCTGTACGCCCCAGGGCCAGCCCTGGCAGGTGCAGTAGGGGCTGGGATAAGCGGGAACAGCATGACACCCGGCTCCTCTCCAGCGGCCTGTCACTTCCCACAGTACTTTGTGCTGTGTGGGATTGACATGGACAGCAGGCTGGAGCCTGACGAGCTAGAGCTAGTAGGTAAGGCTGGGTTGTGGCAGCATGGAGTTCCACCGACCCCTGCAGACCAGGCCAAGGAACCCCACCGGTGCATTAATCTGTGCACTGGGCCTCTAGTTTTAGTATAATGTCTGTCAGGTCTCAGGAATAAAATGGATAACTCTATGTTGAACCTTATGTACTTCTTTTCCTCAGGACCTTCAGAGACCTCTTTATTTATTAGCCTAACATTTTTATCACCTCTTAGGTCTCCATTTATGCTTCAACAGACTCATTTACATTTGGCTTACTCATTCAGCAATACTGCAGAGCTTCTAAGGCAGAAACAAGCAATACATGGACAGGAAAATTAAGCAATAGCTCTACATTTACAACTTTAAATGTCTATTTTCATTTCCATAAACTTCCTTTGGGACTTAGTTATTTTTCTTTTTTCATTGTTTATGTTAGCCTGCATTTCTTCTGTTATTTTTATTCCTTTTTAATTTTTAAATAGAAATAATGTCTGTAATTTGTTTTAAAAGAAAGAAGGTTCCTTTCTTTTAAAGTCCTTTGTTCCATCTAAACAATACTTATTTATAGATAGCTTATCTTTGGAATTATTTTGCCAACATTGTAGAATGGCTGTGTGTCGGATAGGCTCATCAACACACCAGAGTATAATATAACTGAATACTAATTATACTTGGGAAAGATCATGCAATTTGTGTACCTGGTCTGCAAAAACTTGAGGATGCAATGAAAAGTTAGAGCATTGATGTTCAAATCTTTTCAAATAACTTAAGACGGGCTCCTGGCAGTGAGTTTATGTTTCGCCCTTCACAGAAGTTTTAATTAGATAGATTAAAGATGGTTCTCAAATCATAAACAAGAAATAAAAAAATACAGGAAAAGTTTATAAAAATAAATGCAGAATTATTCAGATAAGAAGGGGGAAATAGAAGGAAAGATACAGTTTAAATTAAAAATAATTTAATGTAATTGAATTGAAATATGCAAATATAATTTGAAAACTGTGTGATGAAAGTGCATCGAAAAGCACATCCTGAATCACCATAGCGTCCTTAGTATAACAGAGCGCAGTTAATGAGAAAAACAATTGTAACTGTTAATCCACACTTTACAGTGGATCTAAGGAAGTATTTCTTTCATGTAAACAAGGCTAAACTGCTTTTTTAAGCTGGTGGGCAATGGCTTAGAGAAGGCTCTATAAGCTATTTCTTTTTTCTGTGTCCCTGCCTTAGTTAGATCACAATTTAATCATTAATACAATGATTTAGAAAATCAACAGATAAATATTAAAAGTAAATTTGCATCTTTAAAGTGCAGTTTGTATAACCAATTGGATAGATCGTGATAAATACACAGAAACTAATAGATGTTTCTACCTATGGGAAATTCAAGTAAGGGCTGCAATTTGATGTGCTAGAAAACAGGGAAGTGTAGGGATAATGATAAGGAAGTTACTATTTTGCCTACAACAGTTGTTCAATCTAACCCAATTCTCTTCACTTTTTTTTTTTTTTTATGAAGTTGTTGCTAACCCACTTGAAATTAATTCTGATGGTCAAATATAAATACTTGCAGGGGAATTTCACAATGATTTTGAATACCACGAAGACAATGAAAACATAACATTTTTAAAAAAATGTATTGGATTCCTATACAACATGGAATCCCAATCTTTATTACTTTGGCCTTTGACTAAGAGATTAGGTTACATTAGGGATTAAACCATGATATTTTCAAATAAAATCAGCTGCTCTCAGAAGACCTATTTTGCATATTTTGTTTTGAATATTTCAGTTGCCATGAGCAAAATAAGCAGGTACAATATAAAAATATTAAAACTGGAGACACTAAGTACTCAGACCTTTATATTTGTATAGGAATAGAAAATATGAATCACTATTGAAAAGAAATTTTAGACATGTCTGCAAAATTCCAGAAAAGCAATGAAAGACACTTTTGAAAAAAAAAGTTTTACATATTTAATTATTATGATATAATATTAAAAACACCTATAATCCCCCTTGTATTTACTTGATTGATACATCTTTGTAGTTTACTTATGAACTCTGATTGATTCAAGAGTGCCTTGTAATGCTGGTTTATTTTCTTATAGTTTATTTTATTTGTCTTATATTGTTTTATCTCACTTGAAATAATAGAGGATAAAGCAACAATGAAATTATGACAGTACATGTACATTTTTTGAAACAAAACATAATACATTCTTCTTTTCATTTTTCGACAGGATGATAAATTTATTATGAAAAATAGACGTAAAAAGGAATTAAGGGTAATATTTTCAAAAGCAGCTTTCCCTAGGATATCTCAGTAAAAATAAAATCTTGATGTGTGTGCCTCCTGACTTTAATTACCAAGCACTACTGATAGTATTTTGTATTAGAACATAAATCAGGGAATAACTATTTTTCATCATTAGAAATGTATTGATATTGAGAAGCCCTAATCAATTGAAAATGAACATAAAATGAAGGGAAAGAAAAGTATTCCTTTTGCTACAACTACATATTTTCACTTAAAATCAAATTAATGGGACATTTAAGTACCATATCCTAGTGAACACTTCTTCTGACCCATTTCTCCCACTTCTCCAATGAGCATCAAATTACTTTTATATACCAGTAGAATAGGGCCATTTTATTTTTATTTTTTTAATATATTTTATTGATTTTTTACAGAGAGGAAGAGAGAGGGATAGAAAGCTAGAAACATCGATGAGAGAGAGACATCGATCAGCTGCTTCCTGCACGCCCTCCACGGGGGATGTGCCCACAACCCAGGTACGTGCCCTTGACCGGAATTGAACCTGGGACCTTTCAGTCCGCAGGCTGATGCTCTATGCACTGAGCCAAACCAGTCAGGGCAGGGCCATTTTAATTATAGTTTTTTTAAAGTATGGTTGAAATATTTCAGAACTTTTTTTGTACCTGTTAAATTTAATATAAATTATTTTTCACTGTGGTAGGGAATTGATAATCCATGCCTTAGAGTTGTAGTGTTTTTTAGTAGCTCAATGGAGTTTGATTTTATTATAAATTTAATTTTTTTCCCTTGGAAATTTTAAAGCACCAAGTCAGCCAGAGTTGGGTCCCATATATGTGTAAGTAATGTGTTCTGTGACTTACTGGGTATACCAAATACTTTTTATTCTTTAAAAGGAATAGCATAACCTCTCACCCTGGTCGGTGTGGTACAGTGGTTAGAGTGTTGGCCCACACACCTGGCCAAGGACTCCAACCTAGGTTGCACATTCCATGTTTTTCTCTCTCCCCTTCCTTCATTTTCTTCCACTCTCTCTAAAAATCAATGGGAAAAAATATCCTCAGGCATAGCCTGCATTTTTATCTTTTGAAGAGCAATGATTTTCTTTGAAGGCAGGTAGGTATTATGATAAACTTCTAAATCAACTTTTTTGTCATATAAACTAACCTTGCTGTAGACAGTGAATTTTCAGTATCAAATTTCTATCATTAAATACAAACTGACCATTATTAGATAACTATGGAAGAAAAAAAGTTTTAATAAGAAAATAAATTTTACTGAAAAGTCAATGTATGGCAAACAATATGGTAGCCATTTTACATTTGCAATCTCATTTGATCCTTAAAAAGAAATAAAACACCCTGTAGTCACATTGTATTCCTACTTCATAGATGTGTCTGCAGAAGCTCGCAGAGCCTATTAGAAAGTAATGCAGCTACTACATGGTGGAGCGAGTATCACAGCTGAGCTCTGAAGGGCCCCAAAGTACATATATCTCCATGACTCACTCCCACATTCTATGGCATAAACAAGCCTCCATCCACCCACTAGACAGTTATCAGTCATAGATGTACAGGGATTTTGCTGCACACTAGAGTTTAGCAGGAGCACACAAGGAAAGTACAAAACGCAAAGACAAAATCATTCTTTTTAGAATAAGCTGCATCCATTTAAAAAGGTTATGCCGCTTCCAAATTCAGAGCTCTGAAAGTATGACTAATTGTTCCTTACATTTACACCAGTGCCAGTCACTTGACCTTGAAGTGATATTTACTGTATCCCAGATAAACTGAGTCCCATAATGGGTGGTTCATGATAACAGGATTTCCAAGCAGCTGCTTTATGGTCGGTGGAAGAAATCAAATAAATGTATAGTGATTCATGACATGAAGCAATGAAGCATTGCTGTTGAATGCTAGAAATTGACAGCAATCAATCAGTTTGACATGCAGCAATTAAAAACAAGGTAGCTGTAATTGAGCAAATGTGTCAACCAGCTTGTAAGTGAAAGGGCAGACAGAGGCACAAATGCTAACAAGATCTAAAAACCGTGGATCTTTCATTCATCAAAGGGCAAACTTCATAACTATACTCAGTAATGAGCTTTCGAGGTAATGTCTTTTTTTATCTTTCAAGTATCATCTCAGTAAAAATAGTATGGATATAGTAGAGTCATACATAAATAGATAGCAAAACTATGCTTTATAAGTAACATTTTGTGGACTTAACCTTTATTATTTTTAATACAATACTAAACACATGGGTGTTATGGTGTGAAAAGACTCAAACAATTTTCTACAGCATTTATGCAGCATAAAAACTGGATCTCTCAAAAATGCAGGATGCTTCTTGTAAGACAAAGTTCATTTTCAATCAGAGTAATATGACAATTGTGAACTGTGTATGGTGATGCATTTACACACAAAGCATATAACTTGTTTTTACACTGTCTATTTTATTCTTTAGTTTATAGGAGGCCAAAAAAGAGGTAAGGGTAATTTCAGCATCACAAGTAATTATAGATTATGTTAGTGCTTTTTTTCTGAATTTTAAATAACTTTTGGAGACTGAAATCCAAGGTGAAATTAAAATATTCATAATGATCAGTTTTTAGTGGCATTTCTCTTTAACCATTAGTAAAACAAGATGGGGTGAAGCACACTACAATGTCTTCAGCCTCACTGACTTGACTGTTTTTACTACTGTATTGCATAATGATGAGGGGCAGAGTTAATGTTCATCAGTTGTCAATTAGTTGCTTCATAAAAGAGCAGATACATGTAGGAAATTTAATCAAGTAGAATATTATCAAACCCTGATTTATGTTGCTGGTATATAATTTAGAGCATAAACACACTAACAATATTTATGTGCTTTCATTTATTTGCAAAGATAATTATACACTGGTTTGATATGCAGATGTTTGGAGTAGTTTGCTTGTATTGAACACAGTTTTAGACAATAGAATGCACTTGAAAGCTGATTGAATGGTATCAGTCCCTTATCTGTGGCTATCAATCATTAGAAGTAAATAAGTTTTTAGAAAGAATTAGGTTAAGATGTGACCCAGATTTTATGAATCTATCTAGAGTTTTCTCTGCTTCATTGTATAATAATTGTTTCCATCATAAATATTAAAAGAAAAAAATTTATGTAGTAAGACAGATAAGCATAGAT
Organism: Corynorhinus townsendii; assembly: GCA_026230045.1. Lineage (NCBI taxonomy): Eukaryota > Metazoa > Chordata > Mammalia > Chiroptera > Vespertilionidae > Corynorhinus > Corynorhinus townsendii. Next base: position 125,665,708 of record JAPDVU010000006.1, read on the forward strand.
TTGAAATTAGGATGTGTGTATTTTATTTTTAAGAAGAGTGTGAGAATGAAGGATTAATTTCATCCTTCATGGAAGCAGGAAATGAGCCAATGGAAAACCACATTGTACCATTAGGGCCAAGTAACCCTTTGAATTACATAATTTTCCTGAAAAAGGGACATAATTGAAACCACTCAAAATATAGATGGTCCAAGACAAGCAGCCTCAAAAGAATAAGTACCCCTAAGTCATGAACAGATGATACAAACTGTTCCCTCTGGCTTTTTTTGAAGTATGGTGGGTTGAAATAGAGCTGGTAACCAAAGTCATTCCCAGTAATAAAACTACCAAAATTTAAGAGGTTAAACCAAGAGGAAAAGTTAAAAATAAGAATAAAAAGCCCTATGTTACCCCTTCCCCCACCCATTTATCCTAATGATCAATAGTAAGTTTCCAGGATGAGAAAATTATTATTTCCTACTTGGCACTCTTACCATAAGGGAAAATATTTGAAAAATAATTATTTTACTAATCAAGTAAAAGGCAGTGATATTAAATTTTATCATACATATAATTTTATCATATATATATAATTTTATCATATATATATAATTTTATCATATATATATATATACACACCATGTGTATAGTCAAAAGCTTAAATAACTGGTGAATTTAGAGCTGCATGATTCAAGCAATTATTGTTAAATTTTTTACAAGTTGTATAATCACTATTGAGACTCTGACTAAAAACATGTAAGCCTTATTGACTAATGTTATATTTCTCTTTCCTAAATTCACTGTACAAATGCTTGACTTTCACTTTTATTTCTCTCATGTTTACATAATTTTATAAATACCAGACCTTAGGGTGATGGAATGGTTGAGAGCTCTTCCTTTAAACCACATAAAGGCAATGTCAAAAGGTCATTAGAGATGATAAATACAGGCACATTCTGAAATATTGAACACTGTACTGCTAACCTGCTCTGAAAGACACATTAGAAAATATCTCATAAATGCAAATGGCATTCCAGAACAAAAGACTGTCACTTCTTTCTTTGAAATATAGCTGTCTAACTTATCTGTCTCTCCTCACCCTTACAACTGCCTTCATAAAAGGAGAAGATACACAATGTGGATTAAAAGGCACATTTCATATTTCTGCAGAAGAAAAACTGAATTTATGAAAATGAATATAGTGAGGTAAATGAGTAGAACTATATCCCTTTATGCAACAGGAAACTCTCAGATACATTAAGCGATCTAAATAGTCCCAAGTTTTCCAGTCATTTTTAGTTCTTATCCAATAGCAAAAACAGATAATTTATTTTGAAAACACCATGACTTTTTTAAGCAAAACACAAAAGCCAGATTTACTGATTTTTCAAAAAAAAATATATCTTTTGTGTAGTCATCTGTTGAGGTGAAAGTATGAGAACAAAGAAGTCATCAGCATGAGATAATGAAAGGGGATGAAACATTTTTTTCAGGGAAGAAATCGTCTATGCATCAGTGGGGATTATTTTTTAAAATATCAATTATTTGGCAAGATGCTTAATTTTGTGTCAACTTGACTGGGCCAAAGGGTGTCGACATATTTGGTTAAACATTCTGTGGGGAGTGGTTTAGACAAATGTAAGCTTTGAATAGGTACTCTAAGTGAAGTAGATTGCTCTGCCTAATGTGGGTGGGCCTCATCCAATCAGTTAAAGGCCTAAATAGAACCAATGAATGGCCCTACTGTGAGTAATAGGGAACTCCTACTAATTGACTGCCCTGAGTAGGAAGACTGTGTTTTTTTCCTGTCTCAAACTGTAACATCAGCTCTGGGTCTCAAGACAACCAGCTTTTGGACCTGATTCTCCTGAGTTTCCAGCTTACCAACTACTGATTTTGGGCCTTTTCAGCCTCCATAATCGCATGAGCAAATTCCTTATACGATATATAACCTATTGATTCTGTTTCTTTGGAGAACCTCAACTTGGCAATTGTCAAAACTGGCAAATCCAACTGGTGCCATTAAGATTTCTATATAAGAATGGCCCAAATATGTAATTTATATAATTGTCTAACCACTACACTGCACATCTATAACTAATATAAAATAGTATTTAATATCAACTGTAATAGAAAAAAAAAGAATGACCTAACTAAACATTTTCTGGTCATCCTATATAATAAAAGCATAATATGCAAATCAACCGAATGGCAGAACAAATGGTCGGGGGGATGGGGCTGGCAAGCAGGTGGCACTGGGCCAGCCAAGGCACATGCCAGTGGGCAGAGGGAGGGGATGGTGATTGAGGGAGGGGGGAAGGACAGTGGTGACCAGCAGCAGCAGATGGGTGCTAGGGGTGTGGGGCGGCTGCTCGCCTCCCGCAGAGGGAGCCAGACTGTGGCTTAGGTATGCTCCCCACAGGGACCAGGCTTAAGCTGTCAGTTGGATATCCCTGAGGGCTCCCAGACTGTGAGACTCCCAGGCTGAGGGACCCCCCAAATGCATGAATTTTCATGCACTGGGGCTCTAGTGGATTATTTGTAAGACAATCTTTGATACACTGTTTAAAGTAAATAATAATAATAATAGTATTACATGCTCTCTATTGTTAAGAAATTACAATATAATGGAAGATACAGGACATGTACACAACTAACAATAATGTATGCCAAGCAGTCATTGGTATAATTAAGAAATACATAATCTGCTGGTATGGTTTAGGAAAAATGATATAGTCTCACTATTATGTATATTCAAACATACTTCTTACTGCATTATCAAGAATTCCTTCAGCAGGAAGTTTTGATTCAGTTATGAAAAACTTACCAGTGAAGAGACTAATATTTTTTAAATGGCATGTTAGCACAAAGCCTTTGCAATAGCTCTTCCCTTAACATAATTATTTGTAGCTGGTTCAACTTTTCTTATCCCAACGCTGTGGAGCCTTGCGTGTGTGGCATTGTCTAGCCTTGGGTGTGTGGCATTTGCAAATCTAAGATAATTTGTATTGGCACAGCTCACTGAGCTCCTTGCATTGAGTAGGAGTCAGGCTAACCATAAAAGACCACAGAACCCTTAGTCCCTCAAAAACTACTTACATAAATGAATGAGATTCATTAAGTCTGTTTCCTTCCTAAAGACAGAATATAAAACTTCGCAGTTTGTGTGACAAATTCTATTGTACTAAAGCATATATAACAAAGAAATGAGCATAGCCCATTTATTCTTAAATAAATAAACTCCAACTTTATCTACTTAGCTGATGTTTCCACATCCTCTGACCATCCACTCAGGCCATGCTTAGCCCTCAAACTATAGCTCAGAGGGGCAAACAAACTGTCCTCAGATATAGTGGGAGAATGACAAGAATTCACACACAGTCATCAAAGCAAATTTCAGTGTTGGACAGAACTAGACCAGAATAAGTAAGCCTACATACATAATAGCAGATAATGAAGGAAATATCTATGCCAATAACTGAAAAAAAGTTAAAACAAATAAAATATTAAAAATGTGCTATCCCCAAGTCTAAGAAGTCAGTTCAAAAATTTTTCTCTCAATTGTTTTTTGCGATGTAAATTAGCATATTAAGAATATAATTTACTAAAATAAGAGCTCAAACACTAAATGATTAAACATCAGAATGAGATGTAAATGGAATGTCAGACTTAAGAATATTCAAAATCAATACACACCAATTTGGACTTTAAGTTAGAAAGAATGAGAAAGAGAAGATATATGACCAATAATCAAATTGCTGTCATAGTGGAAAGGCTTGAAATCCTAATTATTGCAAAAAATTTAAAAACAAAACACTTAAACAATGGGATATCATAATGTATTTCTAGATAGCAGCAATACAGAATGGAAAACAAAATGCATTTTCTTAAAATGACGAAATAACTGAATACCAAAAAAGGACCTATGTTCTAAAGAATTCAATAAAAATGAGACATATATCAATATAGCAATTATATACCATATGAAAAAAAGAAAAAAAAAGGTAAGCAGGAAAATCAAATTATTACATAGGTGAAAATAATCAGACTGGTCTCAGTTCTCTTTTCTTTTTTTAAAGGTAAACAAATGTAGTGAATGTCAAAGGTAATGTAGGAAGGTCTAGTACAAAATCTGAGGGTGAGAATGCCTTGAAAAAATGTATCGCCAGCATATAGGCCATTCAGGAACAGCAGACAGATTTCTTAAATATTAGCCAATTCAATAAATATAGCCAAACTGTTGAGTTCTTCTTGGGGGTGAAATGGGAAATTGCCTGCTTGACCACTACATTTAATAAATACAAAATGAATTTAAATATTGAACTTGGTAAAGGAGTGCCTGTGTCTCAGAACTGGTGGTAAAGTTTGAATCAATAGAAGTTCTCTGCCTTGATATTCACATAATGTTCCTAATCTGAGTCATGTTTAGAAATGGCAGAGTCTGGATTCAGGTATCTCTTCATGCTTTTTCTGATAATGTTTGAAAGTTTTATAATAATATACCATTTGTATAGAACAAGTAATTTTGCTTAAAAAGAGAAAAACTAGTAGCAACTACACCACGGTATTAGTACAGATTGAATCGCATGGCAGGGAAATAGATATTGTTCTTTGCTTTCCTGTATTTTTATTTTTAAGAACATCTAGAAAGTTTTTAGAAAAATTTGAAAACTTAGTGAAGGATATGTTAAGTTTGATGTATCTTTAAGATAACTTAGGGGAGACACTTATCAGGCATCTTGGAATAAGAACTGAAGGTCAAGTTTTGAGATACAGATTTGATAAGGATTTGACTGGAATGATAAATGAAAACTACAGAGTGGGTATTGTTTTAGAAAATTGCCAACAGAGTATCTGAGGACAAAGACCTGAGGACATGACTGCATTTAAGAAGCAAATGGTAGAATGAAATCAGAAACCTTGCCCACTTAGCCCTTTAAATTGGTGAATAGGCTAAAAATCACTCGTAAAAAAGTGATAAAAAGTGATAGAACCCTGGTTTGTTTTCTGACCTTTGTGTATTTCCCACTTAAAGGAAATGTATTTAAAAAAAATTTTTTTTCTACTGAAATGTATTTCTACTTAGCTAATTCACTGTGTCTTGCCAGTGCTTAGCCTGATCTATTAAGGTCCTACATGTCTACTTCCATTGCTGCAAATTTTATTCAGTAGCTGTATTAATTTTCTAGATCCCATGTCTTTCTGGATGCCATTCCTTGCAAAAAAGCACTCTTGAGAGTATTAAATTTAAGCCACATCTCCTTTTCTTGTCCCCCCGCCTGGGATTCGAGGATCTGTCTTTGAATTTAATACTACCCTGTCATACAGGGTCCTCTGCAAAGTTATCCAGCTGCCAAGGAAGAAACACTTTTTCAGTTTGTTTTCCCAAAAGAAAATGCAATTGCTATTTTTGTTGACTAGATTATTACATATATATTTAGTTCTCTTTCTACAGTGCATTTAAACTTTAGTCAACATCCTTCTGTTTTAGTTATCTACACATTATGACATGCCACAATTTTATTTATGGTTTTAAAAAGAAAACTTAGTACCTTTAAATATTATTTTAGTTTATTCAGGTAAAAAAGTGCCTTATAGATCTAAAATTATATATCATGTATGTTATCCTAGTTTTGAAATAATCTATTTTGTTATTCAAATTCTTATGTAACAGAAAAATGTTTGTAATTGCCCTCTATGTTAGGATCAATTTGTATTAATGTTTTAAAAATCAGACTAATTTATTAAAAATAGTTTTTATAAAAATATAACACAAGGCTACATGCTTCACCTATTAAGAATGAGATTTAAATTCACAGTTCTACTTAGGTAGTTACCATTAAAATCAGATAATTACAAGAAAGAAAAATTAAAAAGCTCTTATTTTAATATAGGAAAAACTAAATTATAATTAGAGTTCTACATTTAAATTTCCAATAGCATTTCTATTGTTAAAATTGTTTATCAATGACATCTGCATAATGGCTCAAATAGGCAACATAGTTGTTTTTTTTCCTTCAGTGTAGCATTTACATTAAAATTTGGGAATAGCATCTTTTTTATATTAAGATCATACTATTTTTTTAAATCTATTTGACAACCTTAATAAAATTACATTTGACAGCTAATAATTACACCAAGAGCTCTGAATTAACAATGGCTTTGTCCCAATCAAAAGAAATTCTAATAGTCTTAAGGGAAAAAAAGTATTGCAAATTGGAATTTTCATATGAAACTAAACAGAAGTAGAATTGATACTGCCTGGAATTCAGTAAAAACAAATGAAGGCATAAAGTAACAAAGTATCGCTCCATTCCTATTTATTTGGCATAGAAACAGCAAGAACCTTGAAGAGGGCAGCATTTCTTGGTATTAGACACAGGTCCTTACTCTAGTAGTAAAGAATCAAGGCATATTTCAAAGGAGTGTGATAGGTGAGAACGCAATGGCAAGACTAGGCCTGCACGTCATTTCATGGTCTGGTCTTATGTTTTCCAGGTTGTTGGGTCATTGTGGCTCAGTGTAGCTCAGTGTAAGTAGCCCCCAAGGGGTTGGGGGAGAGCGCTAAAGAGACTGCTGAAGTCACAGGAGCACTGTGCATGGTCTGCCTTTGTGGTGGTTCCAGATTTGACAAGCATCTCCTATTAAAAGTTAATTACGTCATTCATTGTGGAATCTAATGAACAAAATCAACTGATGAACAAAGTAGATCCAGACATAGATGCATGGACCAGACTGGGTGGGTGGGGAGAGATTGACCAAATAATTTAATAGTATATGCATATATCCATAATCTATGGACACAGACAATAGTGTGGTGAAGGTCAGGAGCAGGGGTCCTCAAACTATGGCCCGCGGGCCACATGCGGCCTGCCGAGGACATTTATCCGGCCCGCCGGGAGTTTTTGCCACCGCTGCCTGTCCTGCTTAGCAGCCGACTCATCCGGGCCCGCAGTGTGCATGTGTGGAATGTTTTTTTTTTTAAACTATAGTCCGGCCTTCCAACGGTCTGAGGTACAGTGAACTGGCCCCCTGTTTAAAAAGTTTGAGGACCCCTGGTCTGGAGGAAGGGGGGGGCAGGGGCAGGGTGGAGGAGATTAATGGGGAAAAAAGGGGGATATCTGTAGTATTTTCAACAATAAAGATACAGTTTTTAAAAAGTCTATGTGGTTTCAAGGTTCTGAGTTGGAGTGCCTCTACCAGCTGATAGATTCCTCTTCACAGAACCTGAAATTGGGACTTGACCAGTGAAGCCCAGTCATCACAGACAATGAATACATTTTGAAGTTCAAGTTGAATTCTCACATGAGGCCTACAGGGCAAATCTGAATTAACCCCAAATATACCAACTTGGCTGTAGAAGGAACTTTTTAGTATTGCTGTAATTAATCTAACTTATCCATGAGAAAATGTTTTGTTCACAGGCACATCGATGGTGAGAAATTCGGGACTGTCATATTCATTCATTTTCTCTCCCCCCACCCCCCCCCCGCCATGTGTCCATGCGTATATATAAAAAAACAACAAAACAACAACACATGATTGTATCAAATTATTTGTACCTGATAATCAGGCCTACATATATCCAATATTTTTAGTATTCAGGGCTCAATATTTAGCAATCTACTGAAATGCCCCTGATCATAGTGACTTGAAAGTTATTTACTGTTTCCTGAGGTAATGGCCCTAAAGTATGTGTTTAATCCAATGTGCACTTGAAAGCAATAATAGCTCTGTGTGTGTGTGATTGTGTGTATGTAAATTAACATTTTAATTAAACAGTTTTTAAAGTATCAAAGGAATGACTATCAATTTAGATGTTACTTTTAAACACCTTTCTTGTTTTTTGAGAGAAAAATATCCAATAATTATTTATTTTATTAATGTACATTTTAAAGACACATTTCAATATGACTAGTAGAATTTAACAATAGTTTTAGATATGTAGTCAATGATTTAAAATTAAGCATCTATGTTTTAATTTTATTAGAACAGCTTGGTTGCTGATATATCAACATAATATTTCTTCATATAATAATGGCCTTCGAAGTTGTTTATTTTTTCACCACAAACTATAGTGTTCATGTGTAGTAACTTCTTAAACCAGGATACCAGTTTAGAGCAAAATGCACATCCAAAGATTTTGAATATAAACTTCTACAAAATGTAGAATTTACACTACATATTTAAGAGGATTATATTGTTAATTTTTGAAGGAAAATATATAGAAGCACCAGAGTCAAGCAGCCACATAAAACTAGAGTGAGTAATAGGTTCAAATATAAAACTCTAGGTTTTTCCATCAAAATTTCCTTTTTTTTATTTAGTATTCTCCATTTGTGCTAGAAATATATGCAAACTGACTGTATCTTTGACTATTTTATGATTGTACAATATTTCTTTCAAAACCCCTGTTTCTGTGCTCAGTAATATACTTTAATACCTTAGGGTTAATACTGGTCATGTTCTTTAATCTTTACACTTCCAACTCCGATATGCACAAAAGACAAATGAACACTAGTACATGGTCAGATGGCCTGTGTGACTTTCAGTAATTTACTATATTATAGTAGAGGTGATGCAGTATGAGTTATTTGGGATGCTTTTAGTACTTTATATCCCTGAGACCAAAAATAAAAAAAAGCATAATAAGAGCGAGCATGCATATGGGTACTTTCTGAGCATTTAATAATATCTCATATATTGATTTGGGTGATGCTTACTGGTTGTGTTTGCAATGTAAAAAAAAATCTATTGATCTGTAAATGTAAGCTTAGTGCACTTTTCTTCTTTATACTTTGACATAAAAAGCGTACATAAAAATAAAATAGTGTAATATTTTTAGTAAGTAACTTATCCTATATATTTTAGTTAATTCTTCAATAAGAAGTAAACATTATTCTCTTCCTTCTTATAATCTTCATCCCCATACTCTAAAGACCATTGTTCTTCTGCTGGTAGTGAAATCACCAGAGATAATTATATGAGACCAATGTATAAAATATGTGCAAGCAGCCCTAGCTGGTTTGGCTCAGTGGATAGAGCACTGACCTGCGGACTGAAGGGTCCCAGGTTAGATTTCAGTGCCTGGGTTGCGGACTCAGTCCCCATTAGGGGAGGTGCAGGAGGCAGCCTATCAGTTATTCTCTCTTATTGAAGTTTCTATCTCTACCTCTCCCTTCCTCTCTAAAATAAATTTTAAAAAATTTAATGTGCAAGCAAAGAAGAGCATTTCAATTTCTACTAAAAATCAATTAAAATTATAAATATGGTAAAAAGTATTGCAATAACTATATATGGTGCCAGGTTGTTCTAGAAATATCAAGAGGGACACTTTGTAAAGCACATGATTGTCTAATCATTATTCTATACACCTGAAACTAACATGAAATAATATTTAATGTAAACTGTAATATGAAAAAATAAACTGTAAAAATTATATTAGTTTCCATTCAGGTCACTGGTGTTTTAAATACAGTTCTTCCTTTAACTTACTCTGTATAATTATGTAGCAATGTTTACGAAACATATGACAAATTTTATAACTAAATATTTGAAAATCCAAGCATATACGTCAAAAAATAGTGTCACCACATCCTATATAATAAAGAGGTAATATGCAAATTAACCCTCACAACATCACAAGATGGCTACACCCACAATGAAGGCAGGGTTCCCATAACACAAGATAGCTGCGCCCACACTGGAGGTGGGATTCCTGTAATGAGCAATCAGCAGGGACCTGAGGCTGCGTGGGGCCAGACTGGGGCAGGGGACCTGAGGCTCCGCCGCCCCCCCCGCCCAATGGGGCTTGATGGGGGATCTCAGGCTGTGCCCCCCACCCTAGTGCCTTGCCAGGGGACCTCAGGCTGTGCCCTTCGCCCCAGGCCTAGAGACCTCAGGCAGTGTCCTTCACCTGCCAGAGCTTGATGGGGGACCTCAGGCTGAGCTCCCCACCCTGATGCCGGGCCAGGGGACCTCAGGCTACACCCTTTGCCCTGGGCCAGGGAACCTCAGGCTGCACCCCCCCACTTGGCGGGGCTTGATAGAAGACCTCAGGCTGTGACCCCCACCCACCTGGCGGGACTTTATGGGGAACCTCAGGCCATACCCCCTGCCCCGGTTCCAGGTTTGGGGGACCTCAGGCCATGCCCCTTGCCCACCCAGCGTGCTCTGGGGGACCTGAGGCTGTACACTCTGCCCAGCAGGGCTTGACAGGGGACCTGAGTCTGTGCCCCCATGTCCAGCGGGGCTTGCCAAGGGTGGGGCTTGCTGGGTCTAGATCTTACCCAGTAGGGGTGGGGCCGGTTGGGTCTGGGTCTCACGCAATTTCAAGGCGTGTGTCGGTGGGTAGGGACTTGACTCTGGGTCCCATGGCGAGCCCCAGACTCTGATAGGAGGAAGATTTTCATATGCCTTTTACTGATTTTTTTTCATCTCTGACACTTCTATTATAGAGAAAGGGCAAACAGCAATATTAAAATATTTCCTCTAACTAATTTTCTTTTAATGTGCACAGATTACATGCACTAGGCCACTAGTGGATCAATAATATACAAAGTAATATTCATCATGGGTAACAATGGTTGTGTCTATACCTAGCACCTTAATTGGGAGAAACTTCAGCCATTTTAAGAAAAGGAGATACTGTAGAACAAGAAACTATCTTCATATTTTTCTTAAGACACAAGTAATTTACTTGATATAATTGTCTTTAACTATTTTCCCCCAGTCTCCATTTTTAAGTTGATGATTCATATTGTGACACACAAGAGAATCACAATTTTTAAAAGTCTGAGGTAATTGGCAGTTAATAATTGAGAGATTTCCAGTCCATTGAGGCAAACTTGGGAATACACTTTTCAAATAGGAGGTAAAAATCAATGAAATAAAGAAAAAAGAGAAAGGCCCTCTGTGAATTCTAGCACCAACAGATAGAATCCAGCTCCAGAGAAACCAGCTTTTAAAAATCAGCAATAAGGTAAAATTGATTTTTTAGCTATCTGACACTCAACAACATGAAATCAAAATTTTAACTACTAATCTAATTGTTGTCCTAGACTATCAATGATTCCAATCATGATCTTCCATTATCATTAAAAATATCATTCTGAAAATGTATATTTTAAAGCAGTTCATTTTAATTTCCCATTAGTCAAGTAGGCAGCCTATGCAACCATGAAAACGGAGTATGCTATCCCACCCTAGACCGTGGAAACTATAAAAGTTAAACTGTGATTACTGCTGAACAGTTTCATAATCTACTTATGAACTAATGAGCCAGACTGTCACTGTCTCTTGGTTGGTGGCAGAAGGCATGACACTGCTGGTTCAGAGACAGAGGACGTATAACTCTCAGCAGAGTAAGCCACATGCACATCATGTTGTCAGTGCTATAAACACAACCCTGGAAAACGGATGCCTGGCATGCTCAGCAAGAATGCTCAAGAATGCTCCGGGCCCACGGCCTCTCTCTGGGCTTCCCAAGCATCATGTGTCTCACTCTGTTGTTCTATTGTTCACACTGTATTGTCATTTTCAATGTATTTAATTTTTTTTCACTAACCTAGGAAATATGGAGAGAAGAGTTCCCTCATTTTTGTGACCTTAGCAGCTATAGACACTGACATAAACTTAGTGTTTCCTCTGCTTCTCTGTTGCTGAGTAATAAATCACCCCATTTAGTAGCTTAAGAAAACAATGCTTTGTTGTGCTGTGCCCACACTCCACAGGGACAGAAGTGCCTTTGTTTGAGACCCCCCCGCCCCGTGTATCTTTTCATCTGGCTGTTGATTTGTATCCCTCAATGACCTTTGTAAGAAAACAGTAATCTAGTAAGTAAACTGGTTTCCTGAGTCATGTGAGTTGCTCTAGCAAATTAATGGAACCCAAGAGGGAGTGGGGTACGAACACCTCTGATTTATGGCCAGTTGGTCAGAAGCACAGATGATAACCTGGCCTGAAACTGTCTTCTGAAGTGGAGGGCAGTCTCGTGGGGCTAAGTCCTGAACCTACTGAATCTGACGCTGTCTCCGTGTAGGTAGCGTCAGAATTAAGTTGAACTGTAGGATACGCAACTGATGTTGGAGAATTGCTTGGTGTAGTGGGAACTGCCCCCACCACACACACACACACACACACACACACACACACATTGAGATAATTGGATACAGAACCTTGAAAAGAAATGGAAAGACAAAAGATAATAGGAAGGAAGGACAATAACAATAACCTAAAGATAATAGAAATACAATGATAGTAATAATGCAAAACTGTAAAATACAGATATTTATATCTGTATATTCTATCTTATTGTGGATACATATAGTTAAACATTTTATTCATATTCTAAGAGTATAGTTATCAAATAAGTTCATATCAAATGAAGTCACTAACCAACTAATAAAATATTGAAAAACATTTAAATATGATCAAAATTTGATTAGATGGTTTACATATAAAAATAAGATATGAATCTCCTAAGTTTAAGATAAGTTAATATATCTTACCATTATTTTCTGTTTTTTTCAACCATTAGCAGCATAGCATTATTTTGTTCATACCTAACACTGATTTACACTAACTAGTTGTTTGAATAAAACAAAAATAGCTTTTATTATGTGCACAAATATAATAAATGAATGAAAATTTGAAAAAATAAATAAATGGATGGGTCCACACAATTTTAAATTTTAGTTCACTTAGACTGGAATGAGTTTTAATGATTCTAGTTGCCTTTATTTCTGAACAAAGGGTTTGTGGATTTTCTAATGCATTTTTGAGTCCTTAAAAAAGACAATAAAAAGCTGTAACTTAAAATAGACACTATGTCTTAAAGCATTGATGGTCAGTGGGCTTTTTATTATTTTCTTTTGACCTCTGCATCATTTCTTCAGACGTTTCTACTGTTGTAGGTTGATAGGCAATTTACTTACTTGCAAGGTGATTCCTCCACTTGCCTCTATAATCCTCAACTTTTCTGAATGCTCCCAGGAGCTTCCTGAGTGGGTGTGAGTGACAGGACTGCTGATAATGGAGGTCATGTGGAGACATCTCTTGCCTTGAAGACCTTGAGGCAGCTTCTGCCTATCAATTGTTTTCTCCGCTGTTATTGCTGAGTGGGGGACCCTCTGTATATGAGGAAATAATGACAGAATCTAGGAGTGTTTATGGCATTAAATTATGCTATGATTATATCTATTTTTCAAGTGTGTTTCTTTCCCTATGTAAGCAATTTCAATCCATTTAATCAGTTTTTCAGTTAGCACATTATCTTTTAAAATCTAATCAGAGAGTGGTATTCTTTTCTAGAAATAATATTTAATTAATTGTATAAAAATACCTTTCTTATTTCTCTTCAAGTCAGTTTCATATCCCCTGTATTCCCAGATGTGATAATTAGAACTATTCTGATTCAGGTGTTCTTTCTCAGACGGAGTTTTGCTTTAAAATGTATCTTGCTATCACTATGCATTTCTTAAGGTGGTATTCTTCCTGTAGTAACAATACTGATTTTGACATTCTCCACAGTCATGACTCTCTCAGTCTTTTTCTCTCCAAGACCTGTTTTTTCATGTAAATGAACTTCTTTATTCCTGTAAAAAATTGTGTTATTCAGCATCAGGACATTAAAGGAGGTCCTTTTCTTATTCTGGAAAATTTTTTATATCCCAGACCCCCCAGTGGCCAGTAGTGCCTAAATAACCTTTCCTCATATGCTAGTTCTCCTAAACATTATTGTCCTGTGAAAACTGACATTCCTAGCAGTGTGCTGTGATCCCATAGAAATTCAATGCCTTTCTCTCTCTTGCTCTCCTCTCTCTCTCTCTCTCTCCCTCTCTCTCTCTCTCTCTCTCTCACACACACACACACACACACACACACATACACACACCCTTTCCATACACCCAGACACACACACACTTCAACACTCCTTTTAAAAAAAAAAGATTTTTACTAATTTCAGAGAGGAAGGGAGAAGGAGAGAGAGGTAGATCCATCAATGATGAGAAAGAATCATTGGTTGGCTGCCTCCTGAACTCCCACACTGGGGATCCCAGGCATATGCCCTGACCAGGAATCAAACAATGACCTTCTGGTTTATAAGCTGGCACTCAACCAGTGAGTAATACCAGCCAGGCTCCATCACTTCTTTAATCGCCTGACTGTAAGCTTCGTGTGAGGACAGAGACCAAGTTAGTCTCATTACCACAGTGCCTGGCCCATTGTCAATACTGAATAAACAATGCATGGTTACATTTGACCTTATCTATACTAATAAAAGGGTAGTATGCTAATTAGGACCTTCTGGACGTCCTTCCTGACAAAGCCACTGGGGCTGCGAGGCCCTGCGAGAGATGGCCTGGCAGCCACCGTAGTTGCGAGACCCAGAGAGAGCCATGGCGAGCTGGAAGTCCCACCTCTGCGTGTGAGCTGCACAGGAAACACCTTTTCTGACAACTCTGACTACGCTTGCAGTATGCCACTCTCTTGGGTAATAAGAATCCAAGAATGTGATCTAGGGTTTTTCCACCTCACTCCTGGAGGAAAAAATGGAGGTCTGCTGCTGGAGGGGCTAAGAAATTTCATATCCTGCCCTCGCTGGTTTGCTTCAGTGGATAGAGCCTCGGCCTACAGACCGCAGGATCCCGGTTTGATTCTGGTCAAGGGCACGTACCTAGGTTGCATGCTCCTCCCTGGCCAGGGCCCAGGTCAGGGCTCATGCAGGAGGCAACCAATCAATGTGTCCCTCTCACATAGATGTTTCGCTCTGCCTTTCCCTCTCTCTTCCATGTTTTCTAAAAATTAATGGAAACATATCTTCAGGTGAGGATAAAAAAAAGAAAGAAATGTCATATCCTATGAAAGGGACATCTTGAAAATGCCTAAAGAAAGTGGTCATTTTTTCGTGGTGAATGGACTGGAGTCCATATTAATGAAAACACCTTGGCGGCTGTGTGGGCCGAGGGGGCAGCCGGCAGTGGCAGCAGCAATGGGGTGATGGGGGCAGCGCCTTCCCCTGATCGTCCAGTTGCCTCTCTTAGAGGGAGGCCAGACTGCCTCCCATGGGAAGCAGACCTAAGCCATTGGTAGGGCTCCCAGACTGTGAGAGGGGGCAGGCTGGGCTTAAAGAACCCCCCCCCGCCCCAGTGCATAAATTTTTGTGCACCGGGCCTCTAGTCTATATAATAAAAGCCTAAGTGACCATTATGGTGGAATGACCAGAATGACCAGTCACTAGATGTGCACTGACCACCAGGAGGCAGACATAGGAGTGGCGGGAGCCTCTCCCATCTCCATGGCAGTGCTAATGAGCAGTGAGCCAAGCACTAAGGAGTAGCGCGCAGGCAGGTGGTATGGAGCGAGGGGTCCAGGACAGTGAGAGAGATATATGACTGCCGGCAAGTGGACATCCCCTGAAGGGTCCCAGTCTGTGAGAGAGCACAGGCCAGGCTAAGGGACCTCCCCTCCCCCCCCCCCCACGCCCCGCCCCCGCCGCAGGTCATGAATTTCGTCCACCGGGTCTCTATTTAATAATAATCCCTATTCATAGCCTGTATCAACATTTTGAAAAAGGCTCTCTGGGAAAGAAGAGAAAGAGAGGAATTAAGGAAATACAAAGATAAAATTGAAAAGTAGAAGTAGAGGGTAGTGTAGGAATGAGAAATGATTAGGGAGAGAGTTAAGATAATCAGTGGTCTGTCCCCAATATTAAAAAATGAACTATAACTGGGGTGACTGAAAGGACTGTTCAGTTTCTCATAATAAGTCTGAGCTTAATGCAATTATTACCAAAGATAATTATAGCTTTTTAATTCTGCAAGGTGCTTTGACACATCCCACCCCATTTGTCCTCACACAAGCAATACGAATGAGTTTCACATTTTTACCTGTATGATAAGTGCAGAAAGAGTCTCCAAAAGTGTCCCCAACCCGTGCTTGTGGAGGGCCACTCCTGCTTATCCCCTGAGTCCGTTCTCTGCCTCCTCACAATGGCTCCCCACTTAGGTCAGCTATTTATCCTATTCTCAGTAAAAGTTTCAAATAGGTTCCACATATTTCTTCACATGCTTTCTTGGCCACTCCATATCCTCCAAAGTGCTTCCAGAGTGTTCTGAAACTTCAAATTTATCATTTCACCTAGCTTTAAATCTTCCTGTGGCTTCCCGTCACACTCAGGAAGAGGTTGGGTATAATTTGTTGCCTGTCTTATTTATATTCCTTTTTCCATTATGCCTCCCTCTGCTCCCTACACTTTTGATTATTTATCGATGCTTGAAAATGACCTTCTCTCTTACTCCTCTGGGCCTTTATACAGGTTTCCACTGTCCAGCATGACTTTCTCCCACATTTTCACTTGGTTAAATGCCACTTATGCTCAAACATGCAGTTCCAGTGTCATCTCAGCTTGGGAGCTTTTTGTAATCCCTTTAACTGGATGACTTACCCCTCTTCTTTAATTTTCTAATATATGCCCATTATATTCTGCATTATAATATTTGGGGCTCCTATTATAAAATGCTAATCTTCTACTACACCCATTTACTGAGGGCACTGACATTTCTCTGATTATATATATATATATATATATATATATATATATATATATATATATTCTGAGTACTTAAATCTGGAACTGGTGTAGTATATGCATTACAGACTATGAACTGAATACTGTAGTTTTAGTCCAGGTTTTCTAGGTTGCAAATGATAGAAATCCATTCCAATTTTACTTAAGAAGTAAATTAAAATATTATAAATAATTCAAGTATAAGTTGAACAAATGGAACCTGGAATGCTACTTTGTTTTTTTTCTGTGTCTCTTTCTTTTTTGTGCCCTTTACCTCTTTACTGCTGGGTTTTTAATGCTTCTGAGGGCATGTGGCAAATGCAAAACTCCCAGTTTACACCCCTTCATTGGTATTGAGAGGAACTTATTTGCTTTTCTGAGTTATATTTTTAAATTCCTATAGAAAAATTTCAGAGAGCTTACCCATGTGTGACTTGGCTGGTGTTCACATAAATCCAAGTAGTAATTACTTGGATGAAATGACCTCTATTTGTAAAAGAGCCCTTTAAATATAAAGAAATTAGTATGAGCTGAGTAGGTAAACTCACACAGGTCACCAGACTTCTCTATATAACCTAATTACAGTAACAACATATGGAGCACAGAAGTGAAAAAGGAGAAAAGTCAGAGAATGGGTACGCTATGTTACTCTTAGAGAAAAGGTGAAACTATTACAAGATAAAATGCAAACCAGTGTTAGCTAGTAAATGAGAGTTTTTTAAACTTTAGCACCTGTTGTAAGACTAATTCACTTTTTCTTTTAAGTATTGATTGTGCTGTGTCATTATTTTACATAAAGTGGAAATTTTCATTGCTTCCTGGATAACTTGATATTTAATTTTCTTTTTAGTCCTCCTTTTCCCATTATATCCAAGCTATTGAGATTTTCTGTTTATCTTTTCTAAATTATCTAAAATACCATAGAAATTTAGATAATAAAATCTTTCAATTAAAAATTTTATCAAAAATTTTTTTGTGGCCAACATATTAGTCAGGGTTCACCAGAGAAAGAGACTAATAAAATGTGTGTATGTATATTATAAAACATATATCTACATACTACTATGTGATACTTTCTCACATATGTATATATGTAAAACATACCAATCATACACACACACAGACACACACACACACACACACACACACACACACACACACTGAGTGGCCAGATCATTATAACCACCTGATGTTTGTAGGCAAATTAGCCGTACACTGCATCATGTGGGATATGGAAGCTGAAGCCTGTTTAAACACCTTTGCTGTCTGCAGTTACCAAGATAAAACGTCTCCAATTCGCACAGGAACACAAGGATTGGACAGTGGAGCATTGGAAAAAAGTCATGTGGTCCAATGAATCACGTTTCCAGTTGCATCATGCAGATGGCAGAGTGAGAATTTCTCGGAAACAGCATGAAAGCATGTACCCCACATGTATGAGTACAACCCTTCAAGCTGGTGGGGACAGTGTTATGGTTTGGGGCATGTTTTCCTGGCATGATTTGGGCCCTTTAATTCATGTGGAACAATGTCTGAATAGCCCAACATACCTAAGTATCACTGCTGATCAAGTTCATCCTATCATGTTGATGGTGTATCCCAATGGAGATGGCTTCTTCTAATCAGACAATGCGCCATGCCACAGTGTTTGTATTGTGCAGCAGTGGTTTCAAGAACATGAGGGAGACTTTACCTTGCTTAGGTGGCCCCCACAATCACCAGATCTCAATCCAAATGAGCATTTGTGGGATTAAATTAAAAGAGCCATCAGGCAGCTGGTTCCACAACCATCAAATCTCACAGAACTGGACAGTGCTATTCATCAGGCGTGGTGTCAGATTCCTCACATCATCTTTCAACATCTCGTGGAGTCAATGCCAAGAAGAATCACTGCAGTATTGAAGGCAAAAGGTGGCCCAACGAAGTACTGATAGGGTGGTCATAATAATCTGGCCACTCAGTGTACATCCTATCTAATAAAGAGGTAATATGCAAATTGACCATCACTCAAACACACAAGATGGCCACCCCATGTGGTCAAAGATGGTTGCCCCCATGTGGACACAAGATGGCTGCCACAAGATGGCCAGGAGGGGAGGGCAGTTGGGAGGGACCAAGCCTGCAAGGAAGGGCAGTGGGGGCAACCAGGCTGGCAAAGGAGGGCAGTTAGGGGGGACCCAGGCTGGCAGGGGAGGGAAGTTGGGAGGGACCAGGCCAGCAGGGAAAGACAGTTGTGGGGGAACCCAGGCCAGCAGGGGAGGGCAGTTGGGAGTGACCAGTCCTGCAGGGGAGGGCAGTTAGGGGGGACCCAGGCTGGCAGGGGAGGGCAGTTGGGGGCAATCAGACCTGCAGGGAAGGATAGTTAGGGGTGACCAGCCTGGCAGGGGAGGGCAGTTAGGGGTGACCAGGATTGCAGGGGAGGGCAGTTAGGTGCAATCAGGCTGGCGGGGGAGCAGTCAGGCATTGATAAGGCTGGTAGGGGAGTGATTAGGGGGTGATCAGGCTGGCAGGCAGAAGCAGGTAGGGACAATCAGGCAGGCAGCCAGGCAGGCGAATTATTGGGAGCCAGCAGTCCTGGATTGTGAGAGGGATGTCTGACTGCCTGTTTAGGCCCAATCTCACTGGGATCCGGTCTAAACAGGCAGTCGGTCATTCCTCAAGGGGTCCCAGATTAGAGAGGGTGCAGGCTGGGCTGAGGCACACACACACCCCTGTGCACGAATTTTGTGTACCAGGCCTTTCGTGTATATATGTACTGGAGGCCTGGTGCACAAATGCATGCATGGGTAGGGTCCGGCTAGCCTCCCCTGATCGGGGACCCTCTCCCTGGCTGGCTTGGCTTGATTGGGATGGGGGCAGTGAATATGGGGCGAGGCTGGCTGGGGGGAGGGGCTGAGGGCAGTTGGCCAGCTGGTCCCTACCCCTGGTCGAACTCCAGGTTTAACTCCTGGTCAAGGGGACAATTTGCATATTAGTCTTTTATTACATGGTATATATATGCTGATTATATTCCTTTGTGTGTTCTCAAAGCTTCCTTGTGGTTCTGTTCCATTTGTTTTATTGGTTTGCTAGATTCCTATCAAGTTTTTCTCTCAGATAGTAGAGTAATCTATTTTCTTTGTTATACAAATTAACTTCTTTTACTTTATGAAATGAGTGACATCATTGCTGCCCATAGGATTCTGAAGAGCAGCTCTTTTCTTCCAGTAGTTGTAAATATTATATGCTGCCTTTGGGTTCCATTGTTGGTAAAGAGAGACTTAATTTACTTATTAAATAGCTTGTTTTTTTCTGACTGGGACTTTTTAGGAATTTCTTTTAATTTTCTTTTTTTTAATTTCTCAAAGTTAGTGTTGTTTTGTCATCAGTCCCACCCAGCATAATGGGACTGATGACAAAACAATTACTCATTATTATCTTAGGGAAGTTATTTTTTTGTTGTTGGAATAATTATTGTCTCACCTCCATTAATTTCTTTTTCTCCTCCTGTTATTTGCATATTTGCATATTAGATTTATCTCTCAGTTTTTTTTCCCCCCCTCTGGGATTCTTATCACCCCCCTCTTTTTTATTTATATTTATTGTTTCTAGTTGATATCCGAAGACTCCCATATAGGCCTCAACTATAATCATTCTTCACTAACTACCAAATTTATTTGTGGGAAGGTCATATTTTTAAATAAATATATGTCTCTCTCTCTCTCTCTCTCTCTCTGTATATATATATATATATATATATATATATATATATATATATATATATATATAAAGGAGGGAGCCATATATATATATATACACACACACACACACACACAGACACAGGAGGGAGCCCAATTCTGGGGTGCATCACCCCAGAAGAGCCGGTTTCGGCCCGATCCCCAAAGACCAGGCTAAGGGACCCCACTGGTGCATGAATCCATGCACCAGGCCTCTAGTGTGTGTGTGCAGAATTGGGCTCCCTCCTGTCTGGTTCCGGGTACATCACCTGAGATCCGCAGCTGCCAAGTCACCATAGCTTGGCAACTCCTGTGTTGAGCATCTGCCCCCTGGGGATCAGCATGCATCATAGCTACTGGTCGGAGTGTCTGCCCCCTGGTGGTCATTACATTTCATAGCTACTGATCATATGGTTAGATGATCAGATAGTTGCTTAGGCTTTTACTAGTATATATATAGAAGATATATAGACACATTTTGCGTATATAAAAATATACTGGTACATATATGAAAATGATAATCTGTGTTTAAACAAAAATTTTATTATATATACTTTTTGCATCTTGCCTTTCGAATGGAAAACACAACTTTACAAGTCAACTTAAGTAGGTGTTTTTGTTGATGGTTGCATAAAACATTTTAATGCAGGTAACCCTCAGTGTATCAAACTGTTTGCCTGGCACAAGTGTTTATTTCTCAACTTTCGTTCACTCCTCTTCATTTCTTTTTTAAAATATATTTTTATTGATTTCAGAGAGGAAGGGAGAGGGCAAAAGAAATAGAAATGTCAATGATGAGAATCATTTATCGGCTGCCTCTTGCACACCCCCTACTAGGGATTGAGCCCAAAACCCGGGCACGTGCTCTTGACCAGAAATTAGCCTAGGAACCTTCAGTCTGCAGGCCTACACTATATCTACTGAGCAAAACCAGCTTGGACTGGCTCATTCCTCTTAAAAGGGAAATGTCAGTGGGGTTAAGTTTTGGAATGGTTTGGAAGTGTGTTAAGGATTTCTGTTGAATATATTGTTAGTGCATTAAAACTTATTTAAACAGTTATTTAAAAATGTCTTCCTCACTGCCTTTATATTTGTCCAAACTGACCATGTCAAAATGGTCTTTTATAGATTGAGTGAAAACACCATTCTCCATTAAGGGTGTGGGGTGGGAGAGTCAGAAATAAAATCAGACTTAAATCAGTTAAATGTTTAGCTCATGGCAAATGAGGCAGCCCAGAAAGTTAACCTCAGAAAAAAAACCAAAGAAATGAACTTCAAAGTTCATACATGGGATTCATGATTAAGATCACAAGCCATTCTCAGTCAAGATCCCACAAGACAAAAGGAAAATTTGTCTGACACCTCAAGTTATTTATTCTGGAAGGGAATTACTAAGTATCTTTCTAGGCATCACTCATGGATTCTGCACTCCTTCTTTCTTATTTTTAAAGTGGTCAGATGTGAGCTATGCTGCAGTCCACTGCAAGTAATAATAGGCCTTAGTATTTAGTTTTCTATTCAGTTTTCATTATTATAGTGTGATTTTTATTAAGCCTGACTAGAGACTTTGGCTAGTGTCAAATGTAAACAAGAGAAAGAAAATTTTAGGCAATATTAAGAGAAGAACCTGCATTAAAATGATAAGTTCCTTCTTTGCAGACAAATTAATTACTGTGTCTCTTTCCTTTAATTGGCAGAAATAGATACAATCTTTGAGAAGGGAAAAATAGTATTAGTGCATTTTATTGTAACACTAGAGGCCCGGTGCATGAAATTCGTGCACAGAGTGTGTGTGTGTGGGGGGGGGGGGGGGGAGGGTCTCTCAGCCCAGCCTGCACCTTCTTCAATCTGGGACCTCACAATCCAGGACTGCTGGCTCCCAACTGCTCACATGCCTGCCAGCCTGATCACCCCCTAACCCCTCCCCTGCCAGCCTGATTGATGCCTAACTGCTCCCCTGCAGGCCTGGGTACCCCCTAACTGTCCTTCCCTGCAGGCCCGGTCACCCCCAACTTCCTTCCTCTGCTGGCCTGGTCACCCCAAGCTGCCCTCCCTTGTAGGCCTGGTCCCTCCCAACTGCCCTCCCCTGCTGGCCATTTTGTGGTGGCCATCCTGTGTCCACATGAATGCAGCCATCTTTGATCACATGGGGGCAGCCATATTGTGTGTTGGAGTGCTGGTCAATCTGCAAAATAATCTTTCATTAGATAGGATAGAGGTCTGGTGCACAAGTAGGGGCCAGCTGGTTTGCCCTGAAGGGTGTCCTGGATATGGGTGGGGGTTCCCTTGGGTCGTGGGACAGCCTGGACAAGGGGCCTGTGGTGGTTTGCAGGCCAGCCATCCCCCCCCAGCAACCCAAGTGAGGCCCTGGTATCTGGGATTTATTTATCTTCTACAATTGAAACTTTGTAGCCTGGAGCAGAGCCAAGCCTTCTGCTCACTCAGTGGCAGCAGCCATTTCTGTTGGGATTTATTTACCTTCTATAATTGAAATTTGTAGCCTGGAGTGGGCCGGCCAGGGTGTACAGAAAGCTTGGCTTCCTCCATCGCCACAGAAACCCAAGCCTCCCTCCTGCTCTCTCTGTGGCTGCAGCCATCTTGGTTGGGTTAATTTGCATACTCACACCTGATTGGCTGGTAGGCATGGCTGGTGGGTGTAGTGGAGTGATGGTTAATTTGCATATTACTCTTTTATTAGATAGGATGAAAAGAATCTTTGCAGGTCATTTTTAGCTTCATTTTCAATTGAGCTAGAAAGTGTCTTTGTAAAGGTAATTTTATGGGTGGAAACATACATTTACACTTTGGATTAAATTCAATGAAAGAGAATCTATATTCCAGTAGTTACCCACCAGGACTGCTTTAATGTATATGCATTAATGTTCTAGATGCCTGTTGTATAAATGGATTAAAGATGGACCCTGCATATTGTCTCTATATTGTTTTCTCAGGATTGCTGTAGCTATCCGGGGTCTTTTTTATTCCAGATGTATTTTTGAAGAGTTCTTTCTAGGTCTGTGAAATATGCCATTGGTATTTTAATGGGGATTGCATTCAATCTATAGATTACTTTGGGTAGTATGGACATTTTAATGATGTTGATTCTACCAATCCATGAACATGGTATGTTCTTCCATCTGTTTACGTCTTCCGCTATCTCTTTTTTCAGTGTCCTAGAGTTTTCCGCGTATAGGTCTTTTACTTTCTTGGTTAAGTTTATTCCTAGGTATCTTAATTTTTTTGGTGCAATGGTAAATGGGATTGCTTTTCAGTCTCTCTGTAAGTTCATTATTGGTGTATAGAAATGCCATAGATTTCTTGGAGTTAATTTTCTATCCTGCTGCACTGCCAAATTCATTTATTAAGTCTGTTAGTTTTTTGATGCAGTCTTTCGGGTTTTTTATGTACAATATCATGTCATCTGCAGATAAGGACAGCTTTACTTCTTCTTTTCCAATTTGGATGCCTTTTATTTCTTCTTCTTGTCTAATTGCAATGGCTAATACTTCCAGTACTATGTCGAACAGGAGTGGTGAGAGTGGGCATCCCTGTCTTGTTCCTGTTCTTAGGGGAAATGGTTTTAGTTTTTGCCCATTGAGTATGATGTTAGCTGTGAGTTTATCATATACAGCTTTTATTACGTTGAGGTATGATCCTTCTATTCCCACATTGTTGAGAGTTTTTATCAAGAAAGGGTGTTGGATTTTGTCAAATGCTTTTTCTGCATCAATTGATATAACTATGTGATTTTTCTCCCTCAATTTGTTTATGTGATGTATCACGTTTATTGATTTGCGGATATTGTACCATCCTTGCATTCCTGGGATAAATCCTACTTGGTCATGGTGTATGATCTTTCTGATGTACTGCTGGATCTGATTTGCTAGAATTTTGTTGAGGATTTTGGCATCTATGTTCATGAGGGATATTGGCCTGTAATTCTCTTTCATTGTGTTGTCTTTATCTGGTTTTGGTATTAGGGTGATGCTGGCTTCATAGAAGGAGCTTGGAAGTGTTCCTTCCTCTTGAATTTTTGGAATAGTTTGAAGAGGATAGGTTTAAATTCTTCCTTGATTGTTTGGTAAAACTCCCCTGTGAAGCCATGTGGCCCTGGGCTTTTGTTTGCTGGAAGCTTTTTGATGACTGCTTCAATTTCTTCCATAGTTAGTGACATATTGAGCTGTTTAGATTCTTCCTGATTGAGTTTTGGAGGGCTATATTTTTCTAGGAATATGTCCATTTCCTCCAGGTTGTCCAGTTTGTTGGAATAGAGTTGTTCATAGTACGTTTTAACAATCCTTTGTATTTCAGTGGGATCTGTTGTTATTTCACCTCTTTCATTTCTGATTTTGTTTATTTGGGTCCTCTCTCTTTGCTTCTTGGTGAGCCTGGCTAGAGGTTCATCAATCTTGTTTATCCTTTCAAAGAACCAGCTCTTGGCTTTGTTGATCTTTTGTATTGTTTATTTGGTCTCAATGTTGTTTATCTCTGCTCTGATCTTTATTATTTCCTTCCTTCTGCTTACGCTGGCATTTTTTTGTTGCTCTTTTTCTAACTCTTTGAGTTGTAGGGTTAGGTAATTTATTACCATTGTTTCTTGTTTTTTCCAGAAGAGCTATGAACTTCCCTCTCAAGACTGCTTTCGCTGTGTTCCATAGATTTTGGATGGTTGTGTTTTCATTGTCATTTGTTGCCATGATGTTTTTTATTTCTTCCTTGTTCTCTCTGGTAACCCAGTCATTGTTTACTAGCATGCTGTTTAGTCTCCATGTGTTTGATTTCTTTGGCTTGTTTTTATTGTAGTTGATTTCCAGTTTTATGCCACTGTGGTCTGAGAAGATGCTTGACATGATTTCTATATTCTTGAATTTGAAGAGACTTTGCCTATGTCCCAGCATATGGTCTGTCTTTGAAAATGACCCATGTGCACTTGAGATTCTAGAATGTATATTCTGTTGCTTTGGGGTGAAATGTTCTGAAGATGTCAATTAATTCCATCTGCTCTAGTGAGTCATTTAGGATTGATGTTTCTTTGTTGATTTTTTGTTTAGAGGATTTGCCCAATGGTGATAGTGGGGTATTAAAGTATAATACTATGATTGTATTGCTGTTAATCTGTCCCTTGATATCCTCCAAGAGTTTTTTTTATGTATTTGGGTGTCCTGTATTGGGTGCATATATGTTTACCAGAGTTATTTCTTCTTGTTGGATTGCTCCCTTTAGTATTATGAAGTGGCCTTCCTTATCTCTTGTTATGACCTTCACTTTGAGATCTAATTTGTCAGATATAAGTATTGCTACCCCATCTTTTTTTTTTTTCATTTCCATTCACCTGGAAAACCTTTTTCCATCCCTTCACCTTCAGTCTGTGTGCGTCTTTTTTTCTGAGGTGGGTTTCTTGTAGACAGCAGATATATGTGTCATGTTTTCTTATCCAGTCAGTTACCCTATGTCTTTTGATTGGGGCATTTAATCCATTTACATTTAAAGTTATTATTGATAGGTCCTTATTTGTTGCCATTTTTATTCTTTACACCTGTGTTCCTTCTTCACTTCCTATTTCTTTTTTTTTTTTCTTCTTTTTTTATAGCAGACCCTTTAGCATTTCTTGCATTGCTGGTTTGGTGGTAATACATTCCCTTAGTCCTTTTTTTGTCTGTGAAGCTCCTGATTTCACCTTCAATTTTGATTGATAGCCTTGCTGGGTACAGTATTCTTGGATTCAGACCCTTCCTTTGCATGACTTAGTATATTTCATTCCATTCCCTTCTGGCCTGATGAGTTTCTGTTGAGAAATCGATGGCTAGTCTGATGGGGATTCCTTTGTATGTAACTTTCTGTATCTTTCTGCCTGCTTTGAAGATTCTTAATTTGTCAATGGTGTTTGCCAATTTAATTATAATGTGTCTTGGCATTGGTCTTTTGCAGTTCATTTTGCTTGGGACTCTGTGAGCTTCTTAGATTTGGATGGCTTTTTTCTTCCCTATATCAGGCAAGTTTTTTGCCATTATTTCTTCAAACAGGTTTTCTATTCCTTGCTCAGTTTCCTTTCCTTCTGGAACCCCTATTATGCGGATGTTGTTTTGTTTCATGTTGTCCCAAAGATCCCTTAGGCTCTCTTCCTGCTTTTTAATTTTTTTTTTTCTAGAAGCTGCTCTACTTGGGTATTTTTTTCCATCTTGTCTTCTAGCTCACCGATGCAGTCCTCTGCTTCTTCTAGTCTACTCTTGATGCTTTCTATTGAGTTCTTTACAGCAGCAATGTCATTTTTCATTTCCTCTTGGTTCTTCTTCATTTCCTCTTGGTTCTTACTCATATTGTCGAATTTGTCTTCCATTCTTTTCAGCCACCTTATGACCATTTCTCTGAATTCTTTCTCTGGCAGGTTGCTAGCCTCTATTTCATTTACTTCCTTTTCTGGTGATGCCTACTTTTCTTTCATATGTGGGCTGTTTCTTCATCTCCCCATGTTCTCTCTTCTCCAGATGTCTGGTTATGTAGTTCTCTCTCTCCTGCATTGACTTTCTGTGGTGGAATGAAGAGCTCCTTTGAATCCAAGAGTTTGCACCAATTGGGGACTGGTGTTCTGGGGCTTGCAGCTGTTCAGGGGTTGCTGCAGTTGTGGATTTTCAGGCTTCAGATAAGCTCCACTTTCCCTATCAAGATCATGACCAATTGCTTTAGATATAGCTGAAAAAGCAGATGTTTAGACATTTAAAGCGTTCCTGCTCTGTATACTCCATAAACTATACCCAGCATCTGTAAGCCATAAATAAGATGGACCTTGTGATTGTAAGACACCTCACCCACACACATACACACTGTTGCCCTTCAGACACCCCCAGAGTTCCCTTGCCTTCTTCCTCTTTTAGTTGGTGGCCCAAGTTGATGCCTGTGAAAGGTCACAGGTTTTCAGGGATTACTCCTCACATACATCCTCTCAAAGTGGCATCAAAGTAAAGCTCATTATGTGCTATTGTCACATCCCACCTTACCTTTTACTTTGATTAGTCCCCACATCCCTTCAACTCACTGCAGCAAAGCTAATAGCACAGACTTTTTAACTTCTTTGGATTAATACAATGTTTAAAAATTCAAATAGTATTTTAATTTACATTTTAATATATGAAACTAAACATAAACCAACAGTCATAGGTCACATATTTCCCCATTTCTGTGGATAGATTTATGTTCAAGTGAAAAGAGGAAACCTTTATTGAAGCAATGGTTTAAGTAAAGAAGCAACAATTTCTCACATAAAGAGAATTTTAAAGATGTAGAGCAATATCCCATAACATAGCTTGTACAATCATCATCCATAACCCTGACTGTCACTAACCCATTTGGTGTACTTGAGGACTATGGAATTGAACAATCCTCTGCTGATAGTATAAGAAAAAGGAGGCAATCTTCTCTCTAAACTCCTAAATAAAGGCTGGATTTTTTGAGTATCAGAATCAGACTGGAAAAAGTCCCATAAATCCATCCTCATTGAAAATTTTCATCATACATGTTATCTCCCTTGGAAATCATCCTAGAAGCACATTCTCGCTCCTTAGTCTTAATTATGTTCCTTTCTGATGTTTCCTATTGATTATAACACATTAAAATTTTTATAATTATCTATTTTCCAGCTTTTCACACTCTCTAATTATTAAATTCAGTAAAATCAATGATTATGTCTTTTATCTCTTTATTTTTATGATCTTCTACATTTCCTTTAATTGTTTCTGGCATAGAGTACTTTATTTTCCTTTTTTAGTGTATGGATTAATGAACTGATATTCTTTACCTTTTCCTTTTCACAATTAAGTTTAATTCATTCACTGGAATTATTCTATTAAAATATTCAATTATCAGGAAATTGGGCAAACACAATGTCCATTATTGCTAGAGTAGATGAGTGGAAATCATATCAGAACATTCTAATTTTTAAAGAGAATTAAATTGAGGTAGAAATTACAAGGCTTGAAGAGTCACAGCTCTCAGTAAAATTTGGGTACCAGGTTATGATTCAATATCAATCATGTCACAATAAGGGCATTGAGTTAATTAAGGGATGTACCTAAAAAGGAACAGGATAGGAATAACATGATTTTGGAGAAGGATTGACTCACCATATAGAAAAATTTATGATCAGGGAAATACAAAGATTATCTACTGGATAATTACAACTGTCTTTTGACAAGTCTTTCTGGATCTGAATTATTTAAAAGCCTCTTCATCTTTTACTCTAAAGTTAACTTTTCAAATCCTAGGACTCATAATTTCCCTTCTCAGTAACCTCATTTGACTTACCATTGATTACATAAAAATTCACAGAAGACTTTCTACATCCCACCTTTTGGATTCTAACTATTAGATCTTGTTAGCGAATAGACAAGTGTTCAAAATTGTCATTTATTTGTACTTCGTTAGTGATGAAACCTAATCATATTTTAGAAGCAAATAACTCACTTATCCTATTTGGTTTTGAAGGTGTGTGTGTGTGTGTGTGAAGAACACAGATATTTACATCTTTTGAAAGTGTAAATTAAATTTTTAATACTAAAAGCTTTCCATTGAAAAATAATGACAATATTTGAGGAAAAGGAAGCATCTTTGGAATCTAGAGTATTTGTTCAGTTGGCCTGTTATAATTAATCAACTACATACATAGAAAATACTTAATTGTAAATGTCCATATTAATAAGCCTTCTATTTTAAATCTCATTCTAGGATATTTTCACTTATTTTTAAGGTAGCCATGCATGTTTCAAATAGTTAAAAATTAATTGTAGGCATTCAAATATTGGGCTATTTTTATTTAAAACAACTTTATTTGTCTTGGAGATATATTTTTTACATTGAAGTGTGTACATCACTGCAAGTTGTAAATGTCTTTTGTAATCTATAAAGAGAAACATTCTGGAATATGAGGATGTTTGCATTTACTTTTTTACTAATGTGCTCATTTTTCATTCCTGCAGGTAAAATATAGTATAATTCTGTCAATGTGATTCATTGATAGAGACATACTTAATCACATGGTTGCATTAATAATTTTTGTTACACTTTATACCTTGGTGATTTTAAGATTTTAAGATTCATCATTTTGTATCTAGTTGGGCAAAAATTCTCTGAGACAAGCAAAAAATTGAATTGATTTTTCAACTTTATTGGAACATAACCACACTGGTTATGTGCAACTGGTCATGCCTGTCTCCCATTTGTATTTACCTCTCAGTATTTTTTTATACAGTAGGCAAAAAAGAAATTTTCTTTTGCTATAGGTATTGACAGGTTGGAAATCATCTGTAGGCTATTCTCAGTGGCTAAGGTTTGAAGATGTCTGCACACACTTTTATGAGAGAAATGATTGAAGGAATCAAAGAAGTTTGAACTGAGAAGAGAATAATTAAAGGAGATCCGACCATTTTTTTTTCAAATGTTTGAGAACGAGAAATTTAGAACAGGTGTCATATTTTGATGTATGGTTACAGAAAATCTGTAGGTACCTAGGGGTTAAACAACAGAATTGGAGGAGATGACTCAAGGAGATGCTAAACTACAAGGAACATAGCAAACCCCTCCTCCTCCCCCCTCCCCCCCCCCCCCGCAAAGGGGAAAGCTTCCAAAACTTAAATGTGCATCTGAATCTCATGGGTATATGCCCAAGTTGTGGGCTCAATCCTTGGTAGGGGGTGTGCAGGAGGCAGCCAATCTATGTTTTGCTCTTACATTGATGTTTCTATCTCCCTTCCTTTCTCAAAAAAAAAGGAGGAGATTAGGACATAGATAACACAAAGGCAAAGGCAAAGGGACAACCAATTGAGGACACAGTGGGAAGGTGGTGGTCATCTGAAAGCCAAGGGGGGAGACCACAGAAGAAATCTAATCCAGCACTTTGACTGGTTTTCTAGTTTCCAAAGCTGTGAGAAAATTTCTGTTTTTGCAGCTGTGGTATTTTGGCAAACCTAGAAAATTAATACAGTATCTATCATTGGGAAAAATTATAAAACTTTCCCATATAATCATAAAAATAAGCAAGGTAGAAATGAAGATGTAAACTTTTAATATATTTCCAAAAATATTTTATGTGCCCTATATCTCATTATGTATCTAGGTATCTATCTACCATATACAGGGTAGGGCAAACGAAGGTTTACAGTTCTTCATATGAAAAGTAATACAATAATTAAAAAATAATAATACAAGAATAAACTGTGTTTCGTGTAATCACTACAGTAATCCTACGTTTGCCTCACACTATATATATATATATATATATATATATATATATATATATATATGTATATATTAGAGGCCTGGTGAATGAAATTCATGCACAGAGGGGTGGGTGTGTGTCCCTCAGCCCAGCCTGCACCTTTCCAATCTGGGACCCCTCAAGGGATGTCTGACCGCCCATTTAGGCTCGATCCCAGTAGGATAGGGCCTAAACGGGTGGTCAGCCATCCCTCTCACAATCCAGGACTGCTGGCTCCCAACTGCTCACCTGCCTGCCTTCCTGATTGCCCCTAACTGCTTCTGTCTGCCAGCCTGATCACCCCCTAACCACTCCCCTGCCAGCCTGGTTGATACCTAACTGCTCCCCTGCAGGCCTGGTTACCCCTAACTGCCCTCCCCTGCAGGCTTGATCACCCCCAACTGCCCTCCCCTGCAGGCCATCTTGTGGCGGCCATCTTGTGTCCACATGGGGGCAGCCATCTTGTGTGTTGGAGTGATGGTCAATTTGCATATTACTCTTTTATTAGATAGAATATATATTCTATCTGATAAAGAGGGAATATGCTAATTGACCCTCACACCATCACAAAGATGGTGGTGCCCATAGCCAATAAGGAGGGAATATGCTAATTGGCTGCCATGCCCTCAAAGGTGGCGGCGCCCACAGCCACATGATGGCAGCACCCAGTCCCCTCAGCCCCACCAGCTTCCCAGAACCGGCCTGAGGCACAGGTAAGCCTTGGATGGCGGCTGCCCAGCCGCCCAGGAC
Source organism: Corynorhinus townsendii (assembly GCA_026230045.1). NCBI lineage: Eukaryota > Metazoa > Chordata > Mammalia > Chiroptera > Vespertilionidae > Corynorhinus > Corynorhinus townsendii. The sequence goes on from JAPDVU010000006.1 coordinate 125,696,969, forward strand.
TGCCCAAGGCTCAGGTAACCAGGGCTGGCCAAGGCTTGTGCCGGCAGTGGCAACAGCAGAGGTGTGATGGGGTGTCACCTTCCCCTGATTGCTGGGTCACCTCCTGCCCCTGAGGGCTCCCAGACTGTGAGAGAGGGCACACTGGGCTGAGGGAACCCCTCCATCGCATGAATTTTCTTGCACCAGGCCTCTAGTATATATACTGTATATTTTATATATATATGATACCATTGTAATAAACCCAGTTATAAATAAATGGAAGGGAGCAAAGGGAAGGCCAAATAGTATTTAAGTAGTTGTGAGAGTCTTTTTTAACTGTAAGGTGATTTTATTTAGAGAACAGTTTGAACTGTAACACTGATCTGACATTATAATAAACAGTATCATATTTGACTTTGTTTTGTAGTAATGGTTTGCCATTAATTGGTCAACCAGATTAAATGAGATCCTTTAGCAAAGTGCCTTACAGATTACATTCCAGAGTGAAATTTGATCTCTGTTTGAAGGTGCATTCAGAAATAGCAAAAAATAAAAATAAAAAACAAACCAAACACAACAAAAAACAGAGTAAGTGTATATACATATAGGCTGCATTATCATATTCATGCATTCAATACAGACACTGAATTATATTCCAAATATGATACTTTAAATGGTGGTTACTAAATGAGTAAAATCAATGTATATTTTTAATATAAGGGATGCTAACAAAATGCAAAGGTTTTGGTTAATCAAATGTCCAATTTATATAAAGTAAATAAAGTGCTATTCAGTTTCTGGATTTTAGTGTTGTGCACTGGACACGTAAACATAAATATATTGCTAAAAATTCAATTTTCAGAGAATGTGCAGCTTCCAGCTTAATTCATTCAGTCAGAATGCATTTGTATTTAAAAGGAAGAGACAGACAATAATTGTAAAGTTGTTTGATGCTCTTAAATCAATTCGTATGCCAATGCTTGGAATTCCAGCTGCGTTATCAAAATGTAATATCTGACTTGAATTTTCCAAGGCAATCAGGGAGATCTCTGAAGGACAACAAAGGAATGGAAAAGTCAAGAGTGTGCTGTTGCTGAAATGAATGCAAATGGCATCTCCTTTCATTTCATTCACAGTAATCTGTCACCTTTTAGTTTCTCTCTCCAGATAGAAACGGAGGATAATACTAGAAATAGTCATGCATACGTGGACAGGGGCTGACCATTAAATGTTTACCATTTCCAGAACGCTGCCTGCAGACGTTACAAAATGGAACCTGGCAAGATGCTAGAACGGCTGCCGGTTTCTATTCATTCGAATGGCAGCAGCCCAGAACTCTGCTTTATGGTTTCGTGTGGAGGGGCAATCGATTGTCTTTTTTCCCTCCTCTGTGGGATCAAAGAGCATTTCTGTGAGGATTACATCCCTGTGGTAAGCAGCAATGGGACCAATACTATGAGGTTTGAATGTCAAGCTGATTTCCAAATTCAACTCTCTTTACAATTGCAGAGTTGACTCAGAAATTGAAATCCCAGTTATGTAATTGATTTTTTAAAGTTTTGAATAGGAAAGTCTTCCTTCAAAATAAGTATCAAAAAGACTCAGAGGAAATGAAAAATAGCAGGAGAGAAAAAAATGTTTTTATATCATTTAGAATTCTTAAAAGATTGTATAGATGCCAAGTAACGGATATTTACATACTGGTTTTGTACAAGTAATTTTGTCAGCAGTTTTTCGTAAATGAGGAAACTGAAGCATAGAAAGGTTAAGTATATTTTTTCTGAGATTCACATACTTGGTTAGCCTGAGGTTATAAAAGTGTTTCTTTGGAGACAACAATCTACCTTGCTTTGAATGTTGCAATTAACATAAAGCCCATAAAATAGTCATATTTGTTTTAGAAAGAAAACGTTTTCTCTAAAATACAAAATGTAATGAGTTCCATAGTAAAAGAAATGTAGAATATTATTCCTGGGCATATTTTATAATATCTTAGAATATTATGCCCAGGAAATAACTCGTACTGAATCTAAGTTGCAGAGGAAAATCAGATTGTGTGTAAATGTCTGTACTGTTCCTCCCCAATCCTTGTTTATTACAACATTCTAAGAAAAGTTGTCTAATATGTGCTGGTTTCTATATATTTTTTTTTTGGTCTTTCTTAATCCCACTTGAATCAGGCTTGTATTCATAAACATATATATCCCCCTTATCTGCATGGAATACCAACCCCCAATGGATGTCTGAAGCAGCTAATAGTACCGAACCCTATATATATATATATATATATATATATATATATATATGTATATATATATATATATATATATACACACTATGTTTTTTCTATACATGTATACTTATGTAAATGTTTAATTTAGAAATTAGGTACAGTAAGAGACTAACAATAAAAACTGATAATAAAATAGAACAATTGAAACAACATACTGTAATCATAGTTATGTGAATGGCTTTGGGGCCATCATTATTAAGTAAAATAAGGGTGACTTGAACACAAGCACTGGGATACCGAGACAATTGATGTGATAGCTGAGCCAGCTATGTGGTGACTAATGGTCTGGGAACTTCTAAGCATGAAGATGCTGAACAAAGCAATGATTCACATCCTGGGTGGCACAGTGTGGGACGGGAGATTTTGTCATATTAGAAAGAAGCACAATTTAAAACTTACGAAATGTTTATTTCTGGAATTTTACATTTAATATTTTTGGACCCCAGGTCATTGAAACCAAGGAAAACAAAACTGACTATAAGAGGTGACTACTGTATATTTGGCAGGGTCATCAGATTTCCACATCGCAAGCTCCAATGATCAGTTTTCAGTTATCTTACTTGACTGAGAAGTATTTGACTCAGTGGGTCACTCTTTCCTTCTGTAAACAGTTCTTCATTTGTCATGTTAGGCCATCACAATCTCCTGGTTCTTTTCTATCACAGAAGGAAATCTTCTTCCTTTCATTCTCAATAAGATAATCTCCCTTCAGTTTTCTAGCCTCTAAACAGTTGAATGATCTGTCTAACATTCCTTTCTATAGTCTCTCCTTAGTAGTCCTTTTACATAAAAGTGCCACCTATGTATTGCTAAGACCTTACTTTTTATCAAAAACCTGGGTATTTGTATTTGGAGGTAATGGGAGATAATTGTCAAACTACCTGCTTGACAATTCCACTTGAGGTTCTAAACAGGTATTGTTACAGGTCCAAAGTATGTATGCTCAATGCTTTGAAAGGCCAAAACTCAAAATGTTAGCATTTGGAGAGGAAAGATTTATTGATTAGGAAGGCAACAACTGAGAATATAAGGGACCTAATCCTTAAATTTACCTTACCAGAGTACAAATCCAGGCTTCTTTTATGCCAAGGGAAGGGAAAATGGGAGGAGCTGGTTTTGTTAAGTCAAGCTGCTGAGTTCCTCTAATGATTAGTATGTCTATGTGCAAGAACACTGCAGGCTTGAATAAGACAGAGTCAGAGAGGCAGGATATTTTACTTTGTTATAGTATCTCAAATGTAACATGCTTAAAAATCCAACCCCAAACTTAATCTCTCCCTCCTCTCCACCAATCTGGATGCTGTCTCCTCCTCATAGTTAATGGCGAATTTTAACTTTTTAGAAATCTACCCCATTACCTTCCTTCTTTCCTCTATAATCCATATGCAAATATACTAGTTTTATGCCTGCCTGTAAATTTTGGTTATAAACAGTACATTACTATTATATAAAGTGGTCCTACTACTATGAGCCCAAGCATATTGGCTTGACACAAGGAAAACGCATTTAAAGTTAAAGGCAAGACCTCTAGCCTCCCCTTCCAAGAAGACTGCTGTTCTTAAACCTTCTTTGTAAATAGTACAGAGCATGTCAGACTGATCTATGTGTTAGGGACCTCAGCATTTAATGAATTCACACACACACACACACACACACACACACACACACACACACATATATACTAGTGGCCCTGTGCATGAAATTAGTTCATGGAGGGGGGGTTCCCTCAGCCCAGCTTGCACCCTCTCCAATCAGATCTCTCTCTCACAATCTGGGGCCACTGTCTCCTAACTGCTCACCTGCCTGCCTGCCTGATCACCCCTAACTGCCTCTGCCTGCCTGCCTGATTGCCCCTGTCTCTAATTGCCTGCCTGATCGCCTCTAACTGTCCTTCCCTGCCAGCCTGATTTTACCTCCAACTGTTCTCCTCTGCTGGCCTGATCTCACCCCCAACTGCCTCTGCCTGCCTGATCACCCCTAACTGCCCTCCCCTGCCGGCAAATTTGGTTCTGATTGGTTGGTTTCTATGCCAGTCAACATCAAAAGCTCTGTCTCCTAAGCAGCCATTGTCTCCTCACAGTTCACCCAGATTTGTTTCTTATTGGTCATTTTCTATGCCTGTCAATATCTCTGGGCCTATCTCTGGGCCTGTTCAGAGAGGCAAGGCCTGATCAACAGCCCTTCCATGGAGGCCCAGAGAGAAGCAAAGGTGCAGCTGCTGGCAAAGCCTGGAGAGAAAGAGAGAGGCAATGGCTGATCAACAGCTGCCACGGAGGCTGCAGATCAGACCCTGCCTCTCTCTTCAGGCCTCTCTCTGGGCCTGATCCACAGTCCCCTTGGCAGTCAGTGCTGGGTTGCCACACCTGCACCTGTGGCAGTCTGTGCTGGATCGCCATGCCAACCCAGCACTGCCTTCTGGTCTGTTGAGCCTTTGGTCATTTTGGATGTTACGGACCTTGGGTTTTTATATATTAGTATAAATTTCCAGGTGTTAGAGAAGAACAAGAAAATGATCAGACCATTTAGATAATTCAATTGATCTCTTAACATTTTACTATCAGCCAAAACTTAAAAGGAAGGTCTAGCCATTATTTTCCTCAAGATTACTGAAGACATAACAAAGATAATAAGTCCAAACTGGTCTCTAGATTAGAAACAGTGATATAAAAAGAAACAGAAAGGTCAAATGAAAATAAATCATGAAAGTGGAATAGTTAAGAGGAAAAAGTAAGATAGAGAACCAGAACTTTTTAGAATGGAAGCTTGGTAAGTGTTTTCTGCCATATCTATAAACCTAAGAAGGGTGCCAAGCTTTTCCCTCCCTCCTTCCCTCCCTCCCTCCCTCCCTCCCTCCCTCCCTTCTCCCTCCCTTCCTCCCTCCCTCCTTCCCTCCATTTCTTCCTTTCCTTTCTTTTGTGATGTATTTGGTGTAAAAAATATTGTGAAAATAATTCCCATTTGGTGTTGTAAGTTATTTCAAAGATATAGCAGCTTGAGAATAAAAATTAATTTTTCTCATTTCTTTCTCAAATCATGTTCATCTGTTTAGTAGATGCAATATGAATTTCTGTTGAGTCTTTGTTCAAGTAATCTTTGAATCTTAAAAAGTATGTCAAGAATCTGGAAGATTCTAATTTTAAACTGTCTCCAAACATCATACACAAACTGAATGTAAGCCTATCTTTGACTAATAGACAGCATTTGTCAAGGTGTATTTTTTTTCCTTGATAACTACTTCTATAGGCTTAGGCAGGTAATCAAATTCTGACAAGCATTTTCTCTTCAACCAAAAATAATAAAACAACTACAATACACTCCACTTGCTTCCAGATTGCTCCCATTGAACAGGATGAGGTAATTTTTCCACCATCTGATGTTTTAAGCATCCATGGATAATTGCTTCATAGTCTTATATTTAAATGATCTTTAGAATATAACACTTTTTAAATCTCCTTCCTAGAATGTTATGCAAGTAGCATTTTTACATAATCTGCATAAGAATATAGAGCTTCACTAAATGTTGCTGGATACCAAATGTGTTATTAAAATGTAAGCTTAATTTTAAAAAATATATTTCATATCTTTCTATTTATTTTGGCATTTATTTCATTAGTTTCTAAAAATCTGTGTTCCTTAAGACTAAAAGGGGCGCTACTTAGAGCCATAGTGAAATATATGAGATGTTTACCAAAAGGTTCCCTAATGATCTCAGGGAAGCATAACAATCAACTTTATAGAGTTGATGGAGATAATACTTTGAAATACAGTATTTTCTCCTCATTCCTTGACTTAATAAACTATTGGAAACATATAATACCCAGAAGAAAATGGCATGAGGTAAACATGTGTAGAAGATATGTGCAGACTTTCATGCAGTATTTTTGGGAACAATTTGTCCTCTATAGTTTGACCCTTAAGTTTGCTATCTTTACTTAATTAGAAATTCCAATTTAAGCTTGTATTGCTATTAAGGAATAAGTGGTTTATTATTATCTATTAAAGTAAAAGCTTTACAAAATAAATTTGATAATTTTCACTTCCATATTAAACTTATATTGTCTCCATACCTAGCATTGTGAGAACCTCACTCCATATATTCATATATTCACCCTTCAATCCAGTTTAATATTCTTACTCTGAATATGCCCCACTTTTTTCAAATGATTTTAATGTATTTGATAGAAAGAAGAGCAACACAACAAATTAAAAAATGAATAAAGTGAATAAATCATCTATTTATTAAAAGATGTATTAAGTCTTTATTTTGCAAAGAAAAACTTTAGGCCCTGCGTCCACAATAATAACCAAAACTAATAAAATCTCTGTCTTCATGAAGCTTACATTCTCATAGGGCCGGCTAATAATAAATATAAAATTTTTAGAATAATGTCAATTAATGATAAATGCATTGAAGAAAAACAAGGAGAGCAGAAGGATAAGGAATGACTAATTAGACAGGATTATTTAGAAGGAGTTTTCTGTGGAGAGGGATGACATTTAAGCAGAGTCCTGATTGAAGTTTAGGAGATGGCTAAGGCTATAAGGCAGGAAAAGAGGGGATTTCCCTTAGAGGAAACAGCAAAAGCAGAAGCCTTGAGATAGAAGTATATCTTACTGTTTAAGTGAAAGCAAGGACACCAATGCTGCTAAAGGAGAGATAGCAATGGGAGATGATAATGAGACAATCATGTAGAGTTTATGGCCCAGGATATGCTAAGGATATGAATGCTGTTCTTAGCTTTGGAGAGGTTCTAGAAGTAAAAGGATATGACCTCAATTTTTAATTTATTGATTAGCTGCTCCCAAAATACATCTGGTTTATTTTTTGTTAAAATATTTCTCAGCTTCTATTAGCGTACCTTTTAAATATTTATTCTCTGTGCATAACACAGAGATTTGTAAGATGATGATGATGATGATGATGATGATGAATATTTCCTGAAAGTCACAAAACAAGATGAGGGATCTAAACTAAACTTAATATTGAAAGGGTGATTCATGAGAACTGAAAAACTACCAGGATGAGAAAAAAAAATACTGACTTGTTTAGAAATTGGTGATGTAGATACCACAATTGTAGTACGCCAAGGATTTGTATATGACCACTATCAACAGGTTTAGAGAATATATGGATTGGAGTTTATTAAAGACTAGAGGCCTGGTGCACAAAATTCGTGTATGGGGGTGTGTGTCCCTCAGCCCAGCCTGCACCCTCTTCAATATGGGACCCCTTGATGGATGTCCGACTGCCCGTTTAGGCCCGATCCAAGAAGGATTGGGCCTAAACGGGCAGTCGGACATCCCTCTCACAATCCAGAACTGCTGGTTCCCAACTGCTTGCCTCCCTGCCTTTCTGATTGCCCCTAACCACTTCTGCCTGCCAGCCTGACCACCCCCTAACTATGCCCCTGCCAGCCTGATTGCCTCTAACTGCTCTCCCCTGCAGGTCTGGTCACCCCTAACTGCCCTCCCCTACAGGCCTGCTCACCCATAACTGCCCTCCCCTACAGGCCTGGTCACCCCTAACTGCCCTCCCTTGCAGGCCTGGTCCCTCCCAATTTCCCTCCCCTGCTGGCCTGATCACCCACAACTGCCCTCCCTTGAAGACCTGGTCCCTCTCAACTGCCCTCCCCTGCTGGTCATCTTGTGGTGGCCATCTTTGACCACATGGGGGCAGCCATCTGTGTGTTGGAGTGATGGTCAATTTACATATTACTCTTAGTTAGGATAGAGACTTAATGCATGGGTGGGAGCCGGCTGCTTTGCCCTGAAGGGTGTCCCAGATCAGGGTGAGGGTACCCTTGGGGCGTGGGGTGGCCTGGGCAAGGGGCCTGTGGTGGTTTGCAGGCCTGCCACGCCCCCCCAGCGACCCAAGCTGAGGCCTTGGTATCTGGGATGTATTTATCTTCTATAATTGAAACTTTGTAGCCTTGAGCAGAGGCCAAGGCAGGCCAGGAAGCTTGGCTTCCTCCATTGCCTGGGAAACCCAAGCCTCCTGCTTGCTCTGTGGCCGCAGCCATTTTTGTTGGGATTTATTGACCTTCTGTAATTGAAACTTTATAGCCTTGAGTGGAAGCCTGAGCCAGCCAGGGTGTGAGGGAAGCTTGTCTTCCTCCATTGCTAGGAAAACCCAAGTCTCCTGCTCGCTCCATGGCCGCAGCCATCTTGGTTGGGTTAATTTGCATACTTGCTCCTGATTGGCTGATGGGCATGGCTTGTGGGTGTAGTGGAGGTACATCCAATTTGCATATTACTCTTTTATTAGATAGGATAACCCCAAGGAATATTAAATATGTTTAAAAATTTGAGCAAAAGTTGATTCTAATTAGGCAGCACCAAAACAATGTGGATAGGAACAAGTCACCCACAGGATCTCAGAGAGACTTTTATAGAGAAAAGACTGAAGCAATGTAACTAAATTATCGATTAACTATAGTTTATAGCTTAAAGCCTGGTTGTCTATATGTGATTGGTTGTTCTTACGTTTTAATTTCTTGAGTTTTACCATTCATAGATTTAGGTTTAGCTTTGTTTACTATGTAGGCTACCATGACATCAAAGCCTTCTTGTTTAATAATTTGACAAGTTTATAGTCTATTTAATGTTCTGTCTACTACCTGAATATCATTGCTTGATTTTCATGTTATTTGGTGTAAAGAGTTTTATATGATCACAGAAATGAGCAGGTATAATTATAAACATGCATTTATTTGTATGCAAATAGCAACACATTATTATGAATATTTTTGAAATTCTTCCAATCTATAGCCATTATATAACACTAGAGTATTTCACTTTATGATTCTGCTCTTGCAGAAGTAACTGAGAAGTGTTAACTCTGTCATACCCTCAGAACAATATCGTCAGATGGATGACATATGGGATATATTATCAAGCTCTATATTATAGACCCCTCTTCAAATCTGAAGGTAATTAGGCAAAGAAGATAAAGAAGTAAAAACATGTTTATTGAAATAAGTTTAACAAGAATATGGATAAAATTGTAAGCACAATCTGTTCTAAAGCAAGTATTACCTTCAAATAAATAACATTTTTTAAATCCTCTCCTGAAGATATTTTTTCATTGATTTTTTTTAAAGAGTGTGGAAGAGAGAGGGAAAGACAGAGAGAAATATCTGCGTGTGATAAACACATTGATGGGTTGCCGCCCGCACATGCCCTGACAGGGACTGGGGTGGGGAGGAGCCTACAACCGTGGTACCTGCCCTTGACCAGAATTGAACTCGGGAACTTTCAGTCTGCAGGCTGACATTCTATCCACTGAGCCAAACCTGCTAGGACCAAATAAAGACCTTTAAGAGTTTATGAATTTTAATGGGCTATTCTTAAATAATGGGGTAGATAATTTTAATGCAAAGTGCTAACTTGTTTTTTTATATATAATCCCCCCAATTGTTTCACCTTGGAGCTTTGTATACAGGTAAGCAATTTTTTCTGTCCAGGAAAACAGAAACCTACAGAAGAAATATTACAATTTTCTCTTTTCTCATAAGCAAATTATGTTTCACATTTTCCTAATGACATTAAAAGAATCATTTACCTTCGTGGATGTTACTTCAGTGCCTGTCACTTTTAATTAACAGGTAACATTATTTAAAATGAAACATGTGACCTTTAATATCATTTCGCTAATAGCAATTTGTTAAATGTCTGCTGTGTACTTTTCAGTCATCTAAACATATTTTTTTTTTTTAGTATGGTGGAAAAACCTGTTATTACAAGCATAAGGTAGACATTCATAATCCTTAGGCTAAGAAAACTAAACTGATATGTTCTATTACTGAATAAAATGTAATCAATTTTTAAGACTAACTTAAAAACATTGCTTCAACTGAACTGCTTTGTACAGCCAATTGCTATATTATATTACTTTGCACTTTAAGTGAATTTATTGCTCATGGAAATAGTATAGAGTAAATCTTTAAAGCCATAGTATCTTTTGGACCAAAGTAAAAAACAAACAAAATACTCAACAAATATAGAATTTTGACATTAGAGATTTTATGCTCTAAAGTTTGAATCTATATATTTTAAGTAGCAAATCTTTTACTGCATGAGGCGGGGCAGGTATAAGTGATGGGCTGAGTCATGGATACCTCTTAATAAAAACATGGAAACATTATATATATGGAAAAAGGGAAATAGGTAACTTTTTTTCAAGCTTGATAATATATCAAGGTTTTTAATTTTACAAGTTGTGTTTCCCAAACGTTATTACCAGTAAAATCATTGAAATTAAAAATACATGTGTACTAGTGCCTCTACTGAAACAAAAGCTGCTCTTTAGGGATGTAATTCCAAGAGATAACATGCATGGTGGCAAACTGAAAGGTTAAAGAAAAGTAGTAAGAATCCTTGGGCCAGGCAGCAAGAAATTTTAAAAAATATATAAATATATTATAAGTGTATAAGCATATGTTATAAAATATAAATATAATCTGAAAACTGCTTTGGGGGATTTTAAAATATCAGGAATTAAAAATAGTTTATATAGAAAAACAATAGAAACAAACAAACAAAAAGATTAAACTCCAATGATTAGCTTATATTAAAAAATATTGCTATTGGAAAGCAAAATAGCAACCCCCTTTTAAAGCAAGCCAAACATTTTCTTATAGGAATCACTCAAAAGTATTTGATGAGCAGAAGCTAGTTAAATTTCCTACCGATGATGGTCTTATAAATTATTAGAAATGAAGGGAGGTAGTTTTTGAGAACCTCAATATGACACTGGAAGTATTACAAAATGTAAATAAACCATGAAAGAATAACAATGGGAAAGAATCAAGTCAAAAGTAAAAATAAATTCTTCTTAAAAATTCTTGAAGGAAAAAATAGAGCAAATACCAACATAATGAGAACAATATCATTTATGAAACTTAAACAGTGAACTGAAGAGCATTTGTAGCTCTGTATACTTTTGTCATTAAAAATAAAAGAATTAGCCAGGCCAGTGTGACTCAGTGGTTGAGAGTTGACCTATAACCCAGGTTACACTTAAATTTCCTGTCAGGGCACATGCCCAGGTTGCAGGATCAATCCCCAGTTATATATTTTTAAAAAATATTTTAAAAAATAAAAGAATTACAAAAAGTGAATTAGATTCTAGAAATAGATCAACAAAGTAAATTGAAAGAAAGTACAAAAAAGGAAATATTAAAAAGCAGAAAGTTAGAGAATGGATAAAGAAACTTTATTATAAGCTTTTCTTTTTTTTAACCAAATCACTATTGGATTTAATGAAGAAAAGAGAGACAGACAGAGCCAGAGTAAAGAAATGGCAAAAAGAAAATGACCATTTATTTATTATTTTAAAATATATTTTGACTAGAGGCCTGGTGCATGAAATTCATGCACTGTGGGGGAGGAATCCTCTCACAGACTGGGAGCCCTTTGGGCATACTCAAGGGGAGCAGGCCTAAGCCATTAGTCAGACATCCTTAGCGCTGCTGCGGAAGCAGGAGAGGTTCCCACCACCTCTGCTGCACTCTCCAGCTGTGATCCCGGCTTCTGGCTGAGCAGCGCTCCCCTTGTGGAGGTGCACTGACCACCATGGGGCAGTTCCTGCATTGAGCACCATAGCAACCGGTAGTTCTGCCATTCGGTCGATTTGCATATTAGCCTCTTATTATATAAGATTGATTTTAGAGAGGAAGGGAGAGGGAGAGAGAGGAAGATAGAAATATCAATGATGAGAGAGAATTATTGATCAGCTGCCTCCTGCATGCCCCACATTGGGGATCATGTACAATCCAGACATATGCCTTGACTGGGAATCGAACTGTCACCACTTGGTTCATAGGTTGAGGCTCAACCACTGAACCAAGCCGACCAGGTGAAAATGACCCTTTAAATATAGAACTTGCTTTTTTAAAAATATATTTTTATTGATTTCAGAGAGGAAGGGAAAGGAGGAGAGAGAGAAACATCAACGATGAGAGAGAATCATTGATTGGCTGCCTTCTGCAAGCCCCACACTGGGGATCGAGCCCACAACCCAGGCATGTGCCCTTGACTGGAATCAAACCTGAGACCCTTCAGTCTGCAGGCTGATGCTCTATCAACTAAGCCACATTGGCTAGGGCTAGAACTTTCTTTTTTTTAAATATATTTTATTGATTTTTTTACAGAGAGGAAGGGAGAGGGATAGAGTGAGAAACATCAATGAGAGAGAAACATAAATCAGCTGCCTCCTGCACACCCCCTACTGGGGATGTGCCTGCAACCAAGGTACATGCCCTTGACTGGAATCAAACCTGGGACCCTTCAGTCTGCAGGCTGATGCTCTATCCACTGAGCCAAAACCGTTAGGGCAGAACTTTCTTTTTTAATCACAAGAAGCTACTTTGCAGGCCTATCCAAATAGTTTGATAACGTAGATGAAATCAATAATATCCTATGGAAATAGAGCTTATCAATATTATCCCAGAAAAAACTCATATAGACAAATTTACATTGAAAAAAATAAGGAGAGTAATAAAGAAGCTACCATCAAAAAAAGACAGAGCCAAAATATTTTCACAGAGGAATAATTGAAAATTTCCAAACACCACACAGTGTCAGGCCCTGTGACATATCGTGTTTTCAAGACAAATTTTAGGGTAGACTATTTTACATTTTGAATGTTAATGTTAGTCTGGTATAGTTTTATCACATAATGTGTGGGGCTTTTAAAAAAAATAACTGACACATAAGCAGGAAAAATCTTATCTAATAAAAGAGTAATATGCAAATTGACCATCACTCCAAGACACAAGATGGCCGCCCCCATGTGGTCAAAGATGGCTGCCCCCATGTGGACACAAGATGACCACCACAAGATGGCCTGCAGGAGAGGGCAGTTGTGGCCAGTTAGGGGTGACCAGGCCAGCAGAGGAGGGCAGTTGGAGGTGACCAAGCTGGCAGAGGAGGGCAGTTGGGGAGACCAGGCCTGCAGGGGATGGCAGTTGGGGGGGACCAGGCCTGCAGGGAAGGACAGTTGTGGGAAATCAGACCAGCAGGGAGGGCAGTTAGGGGTGACCGGGTCAACAGGGGAGGACAGTTTGGGGGGAACCAGGATTGCAGGGGAGGGCAGTTGGGGAGGAGACTCAGGCCTGCAGGGGGCAGCATTTGTAGGTGATCAGGCCAGCAGGGAGGGCAGTTGGGGGAGACCAGGTCTGCAGGGGAGGGCAGTTGTGGGCGATCAAGCCAAGAGGGAGGGAAGTTAGGGGTGACCGGGTCAGCAGGGGAGGTCAGTTGGGGGTGACCAGACTGGCAGGGAATGGCAATTAGGGGTGACCAGGCCAGCAAGGTAGGGCAGTTAGGGGCAATTGGGCCAGCCGGAGAGCCGTTAGGCGTCGATCAGGCTGGCAGGTTAGTGGTTAGGGAGTGATCAGGCTGGCAGGCAGAAGCGGTTAGGGGTAATCAGGCAGAGACATGCAAACAGCTGGAAGCCAGCAGTCCTGGATTGTGAGAGGGATGTCCCAGATTGGAGAGGGTGCAGGCTGGGCTGAGGGATACCCCTTCTTGTGCACGAATTTCATGCAACTGGGCCTCTAGTATGATTATAATGTAATTGTAAGAAAAAGTCATTACAAAATACAATAGAGGGAACAGCCTAATACAAACCCAAAGAGGATGGGAATGGATCCCCAGACCCCAGCAAGGGTTATTTCTGCATATGAGATAATGAGCAATATTTATTTTGTTATTAATAGCTCCTATATTTGCAAAATTGTCTATCATCAACATTTATAAGTATTAAAAATCTTTAAATTTTTTGCTTCTTAATGGTGACAATTAAAATGTAGTACCTTCCCTTCCTAGTAATAAGATATTAACACAATTCTTCAACTGTTAGAATAGAGAATACACACATATCCCAGGGTAGTAGCTGACTTTCACTAACCTTTTGATTTCTTTAGGCCTGAGACTAATGCTCATCCATATGTCTGAATCCTGTCTCTAGACCCAAGATTCTATTTAAAAATATGAGCTCCTTTTTCTAAAACAAAAAAACAAAAACAAAACAAACAAACAAACAAACAAAAAAACGAGAGAGAGAGAGAACCACACTTGTACACACACAGAGACACAAAACTACAAACAAAGCTGGGTTCTAAGATAGATTAGAAAATGACTGAGAATTTAGGACTATCAAACCATGGTTTACAATCACATCCTTAAAATGAAAAATCTATTAAGACGTTCCTTTTATTCCCTTTAACTTTCTCAGAAAGGCCTTAGTACTAATACCTATATGCTAAAGAGCAACATTTTTAGAGTACTTCATCGTTTTTGTTTTTTTTCTCTTTTAGGAGCCATTTCTCTTTCCTTGGAGCTGACAACATCCATCACACATTTCCTTTCAAGCTGAAAATATACACACGGAGTTTTGAATTTTGTGAACTCTTCTATTATTAAGTTTCGTCAATTGTCAGCATCCGTATTCCATTCTGATGATGAATAGAGGCATTATATTTCAGCATTAAAATGCAGTTAGGGTTGTAATGAGCATCATTAGGGACTCTAATGGGAATCAGAACTGTATGTCATTTTATTCAGGTTTTTTTAAGTTTATTTGTGTTTTATAAAATATTTTACACGTTTCTACCAAGCAGGTGGGAGTTAGAATAGCATTGTGATGTTAGAAGTACATATATAAATAGCATTCTAACACATCTACTCAGAAAATATTTTGTTTCAGTCCTATCTTTTTTATTGGCTCTTACCTTTAGCAGATTCAGATAAGAGTCCCTCCTAACATACATTTTTGCTTCCAAGTTCTTTCTTATAAATCTAGTCTGAGCCTTTAATGAATATACATTTTAAAATAATTATTGGACATATGTATACTTAAATCTGAATAGATTAAATTATCTATAATAGAAGTGATAAGACTTGCTTTGAAGTTTGACTCATAAAATGAGTTGTCCTTTGATCTTGCCTTAGAAATTACCATAAATGTCTGTTTGCAGAAGTTATGGAGATATATGCCTCACACTTCTCAATCTCCTGTGTAATACCTTGTATTGTGACCACTGATATCTTTATGAAAACTTATTAGGTATGCTTTAATAATGTATAGTTCTATACAGGTTAAACACAGAATAATATTCATTGTCCCAAGCTCATTTTCAATGTATTAAATAATGGTTAACACATTAAGAAAACTTCTTAAAAGAAAAATATAACTTTTCAAAATTTAATCTTTTTATTGTTGTTGTTAATGCACACCTGATATTTTTCCATTGATTTTTAGAGAGAGTAGAAGAGAGAGAAGTGGGGGCGGGGGGAGAGAGATGGATGTGAGAGAGACAGGATTGGTTGCCTCCTACACAGGCTCTGGGATGAAACTTGCAACCCAGGTACATGCTCTTGACCAGGAATCAAACCTGAGACCCTTGGTCCTTGGGCTGTCACTCTAACCATTGAGAAAACTGGCCAGGACCAGAATTTAATCTTTATTCCTTTCTTCTGTTGCTTCCTCCAATTTTTATGTAAATACAGTTTTTGAGGTTTTCTGTGATATATAATGATTATGTTTTTTTAATCAAAAGGATTAGGCAACCTTCTTCCTAGTTCATATGCTAAGTTAATTTTTACAGTACCTTTCACTCCCAAATTAAAGCATTAAAGATCTTAGATTTACTCTGAAGAATTATCTCTAGTCCTCTGAAAAATAGATTTTTAACGGCAATGAAAGAATATAAGAACTCCCAAATGAAATATCAAACACAACTTAGACATTCCAGGTCTTACTGCTGTATTGGGAACAGAAGTGAAAATCAATGTCTGATAGAGTGCCAAATGCAAATTACCAATGAAAGAGAAACATTGCTCTGGGTTTAATAGCAAACTGTATAAGGTGACATCTAAGAGGTGACAGACTCCTGAAGGACACTTCTTAGACTGTGAAGTACGGCATTCAATAAAAATAATTAAGTTAGAAGTAAGAGATCAAATCCTGATTTCTAACTCACACTGTGTAATTCAAAATGGAGGCTGATTTAAAGGCAAATAATATTTTCCAGATATTCTGTAATAGCATAGTGACCACATGTGTTTTTTTTCATGGTTGAATCTATTATTTCCAAAAGTAGTATTCACTATGAAATAATATTATAATATTTTAAGCATAACAAGTCTGCAGGTTAAAAACAACTTTTAATGAAAAAATGAGAAGATAAAAATAATACTAATATCAGGTTTCATATTCATTTGTTCAAGTGCATCTTTCTGTTCATTTCAACAATTTGTTTTTCTTATATTTTAACTTTAAAAACCTGTCACTGGGAAAACTATCACAAATATAAATCATTTTATAAAAATTGTCTAATATTAAATTTTAGAATTACTATGATTTTTCATGGATCTTAGTTGTCATCACATTCAGTAACTCAATGGAATATTTCATTACATGAATTAAAGGAAAAAAGGTCACACACACACACACACACACACACATCCACCCATGAATCATTACTGTCACTTTTAGATTATGCAAAATTTTAAGTGCTATTAAGTCTATCTCTATATAGAAAATTCAGCCTGCTAATTCTGGGACCACAGTGAGTATTTTCCTGTCAACATGGTCTGTCTTATCAGAGTTAAACAACTATTAGTAATTTTGTTTTCCAGGAGACTGACCAGCATTAGCCCACCATGCCATCCTTTCTCGTGTTTTCTTTTCATTTTTTAAAGCTGAGCAATAGAGAAAGCTAATGTCTTAGAAACACCGGTTTCATTTTCTGTTTAAATAACCACTTTCTTTTTAGATCCTTTAAATACACAATGTGTGACACATTCACAGGTGATATTAGCCAGAAAAGAAAGCAGCCCACGTCTGTTATTTTTATACGCGTGCTTTTGATACTCATTATTCCATTCATGGCAAAGGTCAGGGAATATGTTATGCCTTGATGAGAAAAATGGGATGCATGAAAATGGTTGAATAATTATTGTGCTTGGTAAAAGCGTAAATATATTTATGTAAGCTTTTAACTTAGAGTTACTTATTTTAAGTGGGGGGTTATTTTAAACTGGTTATCATCTATCCAAAACTTTCATTTCTAATGAGTTATTTTAGATAAATAGTTTTATGACCACAGTTTATCTTTTTGGTCCTAAAGTTGTTGAACCTCTGTTTTTGTTTGTTTGTTTGTGGTTTTTTTTCTCATGGTCATTTACCTAAACAGTTATGTTCTATGTCATTTAGTTAAAGATAAAGGTTGCCAAAGCATGATCAAATTCTATGTCATGGAGTGACAAACCCGATGAAAGCAGCTGAAGAATATATAAAAAGAGACTGGTGTTTTATATTAAAAGCAGATTGCCATGGGAGTAAACAATATAAGTATCTCTAAAATATGGGAAATTATTTGAATGATTAAGTAGGAGAGTGGCATGCAAGGAGATAATATGTAGACAAAAAAGCCCCCAAAATAACAGAAAGGACGGAAGACGGCTTTTGTTCCTTAGGAAAGACTTTTTAGGCAGGAGGTGAAAACATGTGCACATTACTCATAGAGAAATCACTTACAGCCTCTGTTTTATTGCTGATCTATTTGCTCCAAAAAATCTTATTTATCTCACTTCACCCTGTGTTGGTGCCCTATAACCCAGGACAATAATTCTATCTTGGGTTCTTTGATTTGCACAATGTGGTTAAACTTTCACTTTCCTCTTCTGCAACTTTAAAACACTGAATGAAAATGGTAAGAGTTCTTTCTATTTTACAGCTGCAAAGTGTTCCATTGTATAATTGTATCACAGCTTTTTTATCCACTCATCTGCTGATAGGCACTTGGGCTGTTTCCAAATCTTAGCTATTGTAAATTGTGCTGCTATGAACATAGGGATGCATATATCCTTTCTGATTGGTGTCTCTGGTTTCTTAGGATATATTCCTAGAAGTGGGATCACTGGGTCAAATGGTAGTTGCATTTTTAATATTTTAAGGAAACTCCTTACTGTTCTCCACAGTGGCTGAACCAGTCTGCATTCCCACCAGCAGTGCACAAGGGTTCTCTTCTCTCCACATCCTTGCCAACACTTGTCATTTGTTGATTTGTTGATGGTAGCCATTCTGACAGGCATGAGATAGTACCTCATTGTCATTTTAATATGCATCTCTCTGATGATTAGTGATTGAACATTTTTCACATGCCTCTTGGCCTTCGGTATGTCCACTTTGGAGAAGTGTTTATTTAGGTCTTTTGGCCATTTTTTAATTGGATTGCTTGTCTTCTTTTTGTTAAGTTGTATGAGTTCCTTTATATCTTAGAAATTTACCCCTTATCAGATGTATCATTGGCAAATATGGGCTCTCTTGTTGTTTTGTTGATGTTCCTTTTGCTGTGCAGAAGCTTTTTATTTTGTTGTAGTCCCATTTGTTTATTTTCGCCTTAGTTTCCTTTGACTTAGGAAATGTAACCATATTGCTACAAGAGATGTCTGAGATTTTGTTGCCTATGTTTTCTTCTAGTATTTTTATGGTTTCAAGACCTACATTATCTACTTTGAGTTTATTCTTGTGTATGGTGTAAGTTGGTTGTCTGGAGAGTATTATGCTAAGTGAAATAAGCCAGTCAGAGAAAGACAAGTGTCACGTGATCTGACTCATATGTGGAGTCTAATGAACAAAATAAGCTGATAAACAAAATAGATCCAGAGACATAGAAGCATGGAACAAACTGACAAATTTCAGAGGGAAGGTGGGGGTGGAGGGTGGTTGGGGATTCATTAACTGGGGAACTTACATCCATATATGCATAGCCCATGGACACAGAAAATAGAGTGGTGAAGGCCTGGGAGGGACTGGTGTGGGGTAGGGGGTCAATGGGAAAACAAACAAGCAAACAAATAAAAGGGACATGTGTAATACTTTCACCAATAAAGATAATTTTTTTTAAAATTGAGTGTAACAGTGGCTATTTTTATAGTAGCAAGGGTGACATGTTTTTTATTTTTTTATTTTTTAGGCTTTCACCAAAAATCTTACTATTGGCAGAAAAAAACAGAAGTGTTCAAGACTGAAAATTTCAGGAAACTTAATTCAGTCATGTGTAGTGTAGAAAACACGTGCACACACAGTTTAACTAATATAGAAGGTAGGGAAAAGAAAAGCACGTCAGACTTTCTCCAAAGAAGTTTGTTATGTGAGGTAATAAACATGCATACAATACATTACACAGGAGGTAAACTATTAGTGCTATAAAAATGTTACAATGGAAAAAAGTAGCACAGAAGTGGAAATATTAGCTATCATGGACATAAATGCCACCTAGATCAGCGGTTGCCAACCGGTGGTCTGCAGACCAGTGGTGGTCTGTGAGGTCCGAAAGGTTGGCGACCACTGATGTAGATGATGTGCTCACAAAGAACACCCAAATACATAACATGCATACATATACACATACGTGTATACATACATCTATGTATATGCATGCATATACTAGTATACATTCATATGTATATATAGATAAATAGTGTATATAGGTATACACATATACATGCACATATCCAGCAAATGCATTTATATTACAGTATATCCTATATAATAAAAGCATAATATGCAAATCTACCAAACGGAGGAACTACTGGCAGAATGACAGGTCTCTATGATGCGCACTGGGGCAGATGCTCAATGCAGGAACTGTCCCCAGCCCGCAGGTCCTGTCCAGCCGGGGGGGGGGGGAGGAGAGAAGGGGGGGATGGGGCACGGGGCTGGAAAGCTGGCAGTGCCAGGCCAGCCATGGTGGGTGCCAGCAGGGGCCCTCCAATCACCCTGCTGATCACCCTGCTGATTGCCCCGCCAATAGGCCCTGATTGCTGGCCATGCCTAGGGACCCTACCCATGCATGAATTTTGTGCACTGGGCCTCTCGTCTGTATATATGTATGTACATGCACCTATTTCTACCTATTTCTATGTCTTTAGCTATATCTTTGCATATCCATATTCATATACAAATCCCATATCCATATCCATGTCCAGATACAGTGTTTCCTCTGATTGCTTTAATGGAGTAGGCTGAGTGTTCACATCCATTTTGTAGTTATGTCCCTTTAAAGGGACATTTCCAATTGCTTACAGGAGATAGCTTAGATAACTCACAGATATCTCAAATTTAACAGGTCCAAGCTGAGCCTTTGAGTTATTTTGGCTCCAACTGATTCCCCTCCATCAGTCTTGCTTTCTCACTAATTGACACCACTAGATACCCAGCTGCTCAAGTCAGAAACTACTCATATTTGATTCTTTCCTTTTCTAACCCCAACGTATCAGGCAACAGCAAGCGCTGTTGATGTGCTTTTCAAAAAACATGCCCATTCTCCACACAGTGAAGATGTGCCCTTTTCACTGCTATGGTTGGTCTTGCCTCTCTGGTATCTATCAATCCATTCTGCACTCTCCAGGGAGCATAAGAAAAAGAGTCAATCAGATCATATTGCTTGTTACATCACCTCACGTACTCCCTATTTCCATTTTAATAAAATCCAACTGCCCCTTCGTAAACCAGCCATCTCCTGAGCTCATCTTCTCAATCTGATCATCAGATTCTTTTCAGGTCCTCTTTTTTCTTCAGGGCTTCTTTGGCATTTCATAACTCTTGATTTCCACTCTTTAAATACCCTTAGCTTCATACATATCTGAGCCAGTTCACCTCTGTGAGAAGTCTTTCCTAAAATTTTACCAAAATTGGGTCTCTAGATCACTCCTTTCAAATGTGGCGAGTGTGTATAGTGTATGTCATGATTCCTATTTTTTTTTTTTTTTGCTAGGCCCTATCATAAGTAATGATTGATCTGTTCACTTGTTTTTACTGATTTCTTGGAAAAAATATCTGTATTGTTAACTTATCATCTTTATTGTTGAGCACTTGAATGTCATAGACATTTGATTGAATGCATGTATGCAGGTAGAGGAATGTTCCAGGAATAACAGAAAAACAAAGAAACAGATTCTGTAAAACCCATAAAATGTTGCCTGGTCCCCTGAGAATGAAGAACAAGTAATGGGTGTTTAATGGAGATACAGGAAAGGGAGACCATGATAATAGAAAATTAAATTAGAACTAGATTGTGGAGGGCATTTGTTTTATTTTTGAAAGCAGGAAGTCATCTTGTAAGAAAGCACATTGTGAAAATAATTGATGCCATCTTGGGGAAATGTTGGAAAGAGGTAAAAATCTGGATGTAGTCCATTTAGGA
Organism: Corynorhinus townsendii; assembly: GCA_026230045.1. Lineage (NCBI taxonomy): Eukaryota > Metazoa > Chordata > Mammalia > Chiroptera > Vespertilionidae > Corynorhinus > Corynorhinus townsendii. The sequence goes on from JAPDVU010000006.1 coordinate 125,718,455, forward strand.
GGCTATTAGAATCATTCAGATAATTAATTATATTTGTTACTCAATAAGTAAAATGTATATTTATTCAGCAGATGTCATCCCAGTTGAAGTTTCAGAATGGCTATGTTATTCATTCATTCATTTATTTACTCAATGAATATATTGGCTTAGATATTTTTTTAATCTTAAGAATCACCATAAATATCGATAGGTTCAAGACATGGATGGAACTGGAGAGCATTATGCTAACGGAAATAAGCCAGTCAGAGAAAGATAAATATCACATGATCTCACTCATTTATGGAATATAACGAACAACATAAACTGATGGACAAAAACAGATCCAGAGACAGAGAAACATCGATCAGATCATCAAACCTCAGAGGGAAGGTAGGTGAGGATAGGGGTAAGGGGGAGAGATCAACCAAAGGACTTATATGCATGCATAAAGGCCTAACCAATGGGGGTGAGGGCATAAGTGGGGGGGGGGCGGGATAATAGGATGGTAAGGACACATATGTAATAACTTAATCAATAAAGAAATGTTAAAAAAAAAGACATAGATGACCCATTTCCATCCTGGCCTTTTTGCTCTTTGACCTCCTTATCATCAAAGACTTTTCCTTATCCAACATCTGCCATCAACTCCCACATTCACATAGTCTGAGTTGTAATCACTTTGAAGGGCTCCCGCTCTGATAGCAGACACACTCAGATCCCAATACACTATTTTCTCAAAAAAACCCATCATCGTCTGTCTTTAACTTCTTGAGAATATCCAGTTCATTAACCTCCATGTTATTTCCCTGCTTATTAGACATTTTTTTGTGTGCCAATCTATTGTAGGGAACTCTTAAATTCTCATATGTGGTTTAATATCACTTGACATAAAGACATAATGATTTTTCTCTCTTTCAAATGAAGTTAACTGGCTGTGATAATCATCAGTTGTTTCTAAGCAATGTTAACCAAGATATAGGTTTCTTTGCGGAGAAAATTTAGGAGAAACATCTAAGCTCTTTAAACTTCAGTGCCAAAAACCTTGTTTTTACAAATTGTACTTTCCCACTTTTCAAGTTGCTATAAAATATAAGGAAAACACACCTTCGTTTTCTAAGGATGTATAAAACATTTGACAGAAGATCACCATGGAGCCACATTTTATACCCTGGGGTAAACTATAAAATGGATGTGAGCACTCAGCCTACTCCTGGTCCCATGTCTAATAGCTTAAACAGAACTCTCTTAAAGGCTTAGAAAGAGAGATGACGTGTGACTACATGGTTAGATTCATGCCAACTCTGGAGATTAGACACATTCAGAAACTACTGTGCACCTTTGTAATCCAGTGCAATGTATTTGATAGGGGCATGGAAGCCTGAAAACATTTTCACGATTAGTGTCATTCATTGCCTTCTAATTCCTTACTCATTTCAGGCAAAATAAATAAATTAACAAATAATTAAACATTTTTTATCCAGAGAGAAATTAGATCTAATTTTGCAGCTTCTATTGAATTATGCTTATATTAAGTTGTCCATAGGTTCATTATTTTATCAGTGTGATAAATCATTGTATCTATTAATTCATTAATCATTTCTATACAGCTGAAACCTAAATTCTAGATGATTCCCTAGTTCCCCTTTGTTCACACTTGTGTTTAGGCTGCCAGGGATTACTAAAGATCATCACTCAACCAGGCAACTATAAAGTTATCCCATTCTGTTTAACAGGACCCATCAAACTGCTCAGAAATTCCACAAGCATTCTCCAGATCTGTTAACTGGTTAACTCTCTGGTTCTCTGCAATATTTTACAGCATTTATTCTTTTCAAATACTTGACCCAGCCACCTTGTCCTTATTATTTGCAAATTAATGTGCCTCCCAATTTACAGATAAAAGAAAAGGACTCCATTTTAACTACCTCAACTTCCTGCCAAATGTGTGGGTGTGTGTATTTAAACTAATTCCTCTCTGAATTGGATATTTTAAAAAATCAAAACCCATAGAAAAGGATTTGATTATATCTGGTAAATATTATCTCGTAAAGAACACACCTTTTCAGCAGGTGTTTTGTGAAAATTTACCTTAGAAGCCACTTACTTATCTGTACATCTTCTTGAGTTGCTGCAGCCAAAGAGATGGCATGTCATTGTGGAGTATTTGATTCCTATGCTGTGTCATGGGGAAATCAGGTACATTAAGTGTGGAGATGGATAAGAAATGTCCAATGCCACTTTATATAATAGATGTATGATATTGAGAAGTTGACCTACTCTCTGAGTTTCATGTTTTGTAAATGGAGATTGTAGCCACTACACAGGTCTGCACAGGAGAATATTCTTAATCCACATAAAGTGCCATATAAATGAGTAAGAGTTGGTGCACACTGTATTATAGAAAGTGTCTCAAATATCATAACTATATACATAAAGATTCCCTATAGTTAGTTCAAGGAAAAACAGTCTTTCTAAGAAGGCATGAGGTAGTGTGAGAGGCGCAAGGAGCAATCATAGGAAGCTAGTTAGTACAGTAATAAGAACAAATGATTTTAATAATAATTGGGATATATGCAGGGTGGCGGGGTGGCAAGTGATCAAAATTGGCAAACTTTCCCAGGGCCAATCAGCATAAGTTGTCAAACAAGTATTTCTATGTGATCATGAATAATATTACTTCCTGGGAGAGAGGTGAGAGAGGTAAGCTTTATCCTTATAAAGAGATCACATTTATTTATTATCACTCTTTTTTAATCCTCACATGAGGATATTTTTCCATTGATTTTTAAAGAGAGGGAAAGACAGAGAGAAATATTGATGTGAGAGAAACACATTGATTGGTTGCATCCTGCATGTGCCCCAACCAGGAGAGGATTTTTTAAAACTCATTTTATATCTAAAAATAGTAAAATTTAATAGAAAGTATTTGAAAATTAGTACAGGATAGCCTTATTTTTAAAAAAGTGTGAAGTGCATTTTTTTAAGCATAAGATACTAGCACTAAAAAGATTTTTTTTTTTTTTGCTTTGCTTTTCACTTATTTTTTAAATTTTTTTCTTTATTGATTAAGGTATTACATATGTGTCCTTATCTCCCCATTGCCCCCCACACCCCCTCTCATGCCCTCACCCTCCTGGTGTCTGTGTCCATTGGTTAGGCTTATATGCATGCATACAAGTGCTTTGGTTGACCTCTCCCCCTTACCCCCACCTTTCCTACCTTCCCTCTGAGGTTTAAGCAGCTGATCAATGCTTCTCTATTTTTGTTCATTAGTTGATGTTGTTCATTGTATTCCACAAATGAGTGAGATCATGTGATATTTATATTTCTCTGACTGGCTTATTTCATTTAGCATAATGATTTCCAGAATCATCTGTGCTATTGCAAATGGTAGGAGTTTCTTCCTTTTTACAGCAGTGTAGTATTCCATTGTGTAGATGTACCACAGTTTTTTAATCCACTCATCTGCTGATGGGCATTTAGGCTATTTCCAAATCTTAACTATTATAAATTGTGCTGCTATGAACATAGGGGTGCATATATCCTTTCTGATAGGTATTTCTGTTCTCTTGGGGGTATATTCCTAGAAGTGGGATTACTAGGTCAAATGGGAGTTCCATTTTTAATTTTTTGAGGAAACGCCATACTGTTTTCCACAGTGGCTGCACCTAAGCACTTATACATATTTTAATATAAATATTTGTTGCAATGAACAGACTATTTTGAAATTGACCAAGGGAGATGGTATATGTCATGGATCTCATGATACTTAGGTCCATTCCTTCAGTGGATATTTCCAGACACATAGTTTTAATCAGTAGGTACCCTATATCCATATTGCCACTTCAATTTGTATATAGTCTAGCAAAGGATAAAAATGACTCTTGCTTCTCCTTTTCCTCCAATAAACCTTGCTTATATTATTTATCTGAAATACTTTACATAAAATGAAGGGAAAAACTAATCCTATTTAATGTGTATCCAATCCTGCAACCCATTTTTACTGACTCAGGTTATGAACATTATAACATCAGAAGATATATATGCACATTAAGCATTTTCCTGGGTTCATTAAAAGTCAGCAAAATAGTTTACATCAGTTAAGAAAATTAAATTATGACTTCGTATTAAAAGGTGATATTTCCTTTGTTCCAGAGAGGCTATAAAATTCTATATTTTAGTGACAATCCATTTAAACTGCAGACATAGAATTTTGCTGTTTCAGTTCCTTTCAGGCTGTGTCTTTATTTGAAATAAGTCCCCAAGGCTTATTTACACTTTAAAGAGTTTTTTTCAATGCTTAAAAAGAACATTTTCTAATAAAATTCCTCATCCTGAAAGCTAAAGTAATCAGTGCATCTAAATTTGTTTTGACAGCATTCATTATTTACGGCATTATTGCCCAGAATTCATGACTGGCAGTGGGAATTCTCTGCATTGCAAGCTGGCTCTCCTGGATTTGATGCAAACTTATGGTGGCATTATTCATATTGTGGTCATAGTGTCAGCAATAGGATTCTGAAAACTCTTAGCTATATCATTTTGCTAGAGTCTCTTCCTATAGTGTGAACAGAACAATTATAACCTAAGTTTAAAAAAACAGGAATAGTGTTAATATGGGACAATGCAAACAAACAAAGAAATAAACAAAAACCTGTCAGGGCTTTACTTATTTTCATTTTTCTAATATTTTCATGTAATGTTTGTCATTTTTTTCACCTTGTCACTGTCTACTCTTCTACCTATTATAAGAGATAACATGTCTAGAAAGTTAGAGATAGCATTTTCAAATTTGGGTTTTATAACACACTAGAGGCCCAATGCAAGAAATTCATGCACGGGGTGGGGGTGTCCCTCAGCCCAGCCTGTACCCTCTCCAATCTGGGACCCCTCAAGGGATGTCCAACTGCCCGTTTAGGCCCGATCCCAGTGGGATCGGGCCTAAACGGGCAGTTGGACATCCCTCTCACAATCCAGGACTGCTGGCTCCCAACTGCTTGCCTGCCTGCCTTCCTGATTGCCCCTAACTGCTTCTGCCTGCCAGACTGATCACCCCCTAACCACTCCCCTGTCAGCTTGATTGATGCCTAACTGCTCCCCTGACAGTCTGCTTGCCCCTAACTTCCCTCCCCTGCAGGCCTGGTCACCCCTAACTGCTCTCCCCTTCAGGCCTGGTCACCCCCAACTTCCCTCCTCTGCCGGCCTGGTCCCTCTCAACTGCCCTCCTCTGCTGGCCATCTTGTGGTGGCCATCTTGTGTCCACGTGGGGGCAGGATCTTTGACCACATAGGGGCAGCCATCTTGTCTATTGGAGTGATGGTCAATTTTCATGTTACTCTTTTATTAGATAGGATTATATAATTTATTACTTTATGGACTTAATTTTAATTAAGAGTGGGATTTAGCAAAACATGAAAGTTTAGATTTGCTATTGACTTAAATATATCTCATGATATTGAATTAGTAACCTTTAATAATTATAGCTTTTATTACATTTTGCTAGAAGAGCTGAATGGTTTAAAATATGAAATGGAACAATTATTTCAAATATATCCAAAACACTACTTCTAGCATTGGGTGAGGAGAAGTTATTACTTTCATGTAAACTATTTCCCAAATATGAGCACAGGGAGAACAAATAGACCAATGTAACTGTTGGGAGGTAATTGTCAGGTCATATCTGTGAATCTGACACCCATAATTGATAATGAAATAACCTGATCTCTGAGATTTTTTATTATTTAGTATGAAATTGTTTCACCTATATAAGTCCATCCATGTTGTCTTCTACTTCATTTGTATGTTGTGCAGCATTCTTGCAATGTTGTAAATATGGCAGGAATTAATTGATGAGTTATGATATTATTTCACTAGAGGCCTGGTGCACAAAATTTGTGAATGGGTGGGGTCCCTAGGCGTGGCAGGTGATCAGGGCTGATCAGGACCAGGATGATCAGGGCCTGAAGGCCGGGGTGGGGTTGGGAGAGGAGATGATGGTGGCCAGGCCAGGTGCAGAAAAAACAGATGCCAGATGCCAAAGCTACCTTTGACGCCCTACCACCCTGCAGTTCCCTACCTCCCCACCTCTCCTTCCCTCAGTGCCGCACGGCCACCAAGGGCCTGCTGGCTCGGGGAGGGATGGGGGGAGGGACCGGGAAGGTTTTGATCCTCAGTTTGAAATGTGCAGGAGGCAGACAATCAATGATTCTCTATCATCATTTTTGTTTTTATCTCTATTTGAGATCTTGCTCACATTTCAAATAGGATAACATAAGGTGGTCCTCAGGGGGTGACAGATGAGGAGTGGCAGTGGGTGGAGCAGGGCACTGCAGGCTGAGGAATAGGCTGTAATGACTGGGAATGTCTGTGACAGTGACACCAAGTGTGTATTGGGGCCATCGCTGGGATCATTCATCCCAAGAGGTTTTGATTACGGAGGGGAGGAGAAACACGGAGATCAGCAGGCTTTTCTTAGCCTAGAAGGTGACGCAGGCAGCAGGAGCAGGCTGCCCTGCTTCCCTACAGATGTAAACATGCAGTGTAACTGCACATGGACCTCAGTAAGAGGCCAAATCAATGCCCAGCCAGTGTTGGTGGCTGTGTCCTGCTACTCTCTGGCTGTGCTGCAGTGCTATTGGATGGGGGGTAGGGGGGATGGCAAAGTCATGCCCTCAAGTGCACGTAGTATGCGAAGGGGCAGGCAGGAAGTCAGAAGCTGGAAGCCAGAGCTGAAGTGGCGCTATTGGCCAGGGAGGCCGAAGCCATTTCCCCAAGCGCAGGTAGTATAGGAAGAGGCTGGCAGTAAGCCAGAAGCTGGAAATCGGAGCTGAGGTGGCCCAGCAGTGCTGCATCTGCCATGGAGCTGGATGGGGAGCAGCTGTTGGTGCGACCAGCTTTGGAGTTGGGGGGCTGTGCTTCCTGCACATCACTGGTGAGTGCCTGTGAGTCCTTGGCATGCCGGCCAGGCCAGGTGGGGCCTGGTGAGGCCTTTCCCTCCTAGAGCTGTTCTTCCCAGGGTGGCAGTGTTGGCCACATTTTTTCCCTAATTTATTTTTATTGGAAAGCAAGCTCTGGGCTTGGGGTTCCTGGAATCCCTGGGCCATAGCTTGTGCCACCAAACCTCATTGCACCCTTCTCCCCCTCCTCCTGCATTGAGCATCTGGCTGCTGGTGGTCAGTGCACATCATAGTGACTGGTCTGCCAGTTGTTCTGGTCATTATGTCATTATGGTCGCTGGGCTTTTATTATATAGGATTGTTATCCATAAGAAGCAATAAGGGATGGTTTCAGATAAATCCTGTGATTGTGTGAAGTTGTTCAATTTCAAATTAAGAAATACCTTTGAGAGTTCCTGAGATCTCTTAATTAAATGAACTTTCAACTTGTTCCTAACTTTTTCTATTTAAAGGCCAAACCTTTGATGTTGAAAAAGGGTTTAAAGCATATTGTTTAATTTCATACCTTTGCCTTAATTTTCTTCTCTGCTTATTAAATAATTTTAGTTCTGTACTTCCTCTAGTCTTCAGAGTGCACATCACTTAATCACAACATATCAAACTCTTTAATTAAATTTATCTACAAGACATATGAGCCTGATCCCACTGGTGAACAGAGATCAAAATGCTGACATCTTACGACTGCACTAATTTTCAGTGTACTCTGGTAACCTCTCTGCAGTTAGGAAATGCGGTTCATTGTGTTTTACAGTTTAAATGTCCATAGGTAAGACACCATGGTGATTTTTATAACATTTCGCTTAAATAATTTGCAAATTAACTTGAAGTCTTATAAAAAGTGATGGCAGGTATCCTAAAGGGAATACACAATCCTAGAAGCAAACAAGTGGCACTGCCAGGTATCCAGCTGCTGCTAGAAACTGAACATTTGTCCCTCAGAGTTCATATGTTAACACCTAACCACAGTATAATGGTGTTAGGAGGTGGGGCCTTTGGGATGTGATTCATTAATGAGTGTGGAACCTTCATGAATGGGGTCAGTGCCTTTATGAAAGAGCCCTCGGAGGTCTCACCCCTTCTGCCATGTGAGGACTCAGGGAGAAGATAGTTGTCTGCAAACCAGGAAGTGGACCTCCACCAGATCCCAATCTGCCCTTCTAACCTTGATCTTGGACTTCCCAGACTCCAAACCTGGTTCGAGTTTTTGGTATTTCTGCTATAGCAGCTGGAATGGATTGAGACAGGTACATTATAGCTGTTCTCAACAGATACATGTTGGATTGCCTTTTTACAGAAGAGTCTGCTCTTTAAGTGTTAAATTTACAAAGGTGTCCATGTAATTACTGCTGAAATCCTTCTTGCATTAGCATTTTCTGTCATAGTAAGAAGATAACTCAGCACAAGTAATAAAATGAGATAGCCAATTGTTATGTTGGTCTGTAGCCAGACTTTTTCTTGATGGCATGCTTTCAAAAATAAAAAGAAGAAAAAAACAAAACATCTGTTTGCTTGCTGACATGATAATATCTATTTAACTAACATAAAAAAAATGAGGAAAGGTGCTGTATCTCTGAAACTTGATATTTTGTCATTCACTAAGTTACTGTGATCAATGTGACTTTTTGGATCATTTATAATCTCTCAGAGTCATTCCCTCAAAATATTGGCTTTGGTTCAGTAGACATTTGATACTAAATTATTAATTTTCATTTGAAAGCATTAGCTGTTCAACTCTTAAAGCTTAAATTAGTACCTTATCAAAATGGGTAATTGGAAAGCCTGGGACCAGTTACTAGTGGCTGCTTGGATTTAATTTTTTCATGTAGATTCGGCTTGTGACTAAAGTAATTTCTATTGCATTTGAAACATTTGGTAATGGATCTATGACCCAGAAGCCTGAAATGATGTATGTTTTATCATTTGACATAGAATTTGACTATGTTTTTATACAGTTGTTCACACTCAGGGGGGGAATAGGATCAGGAAAAGTTTTAAAATTTAAGAATTTGAGAGAAATAGAAAGTATACCCACTTCTGTAAAATTCACTCTTGCCCTAGTGCAATAGTTAATATTCCTATTCCAGAATGCAATAACTCAGATGGAATCTCACGTAATTAAGGCGTTGTGATCATTTTGACACATAGTATCAGTTAGTAGTTATTCATACTGTAAATGATTCAGTATCAGACAGAAATGAAAACAGGAAAATATGATTTGAACCAAAGACCCAGAAAAACTATTATATCTACATGCCAGAAAGAGAAAGACAAAAGCAGGAACTAAATAGATAAATTAAAGGACCCCATGTATACTAATTGTGTTTTTAACAGTGTGGTATAATTGACACACAAAAGTAATTAGGTAAATATGATGTACTGTAATGTTTCTTCACCTGTGAAGAATGATCACACAGACACAAGCTCAGTAATTGCTCTAATTACCAGAGATTCTCCTGCTCAGGTATGTTAAAATGAAAAACATTAATTCATCTCTCATGGCACCACAACACACTTAGATACCTTAAAATAATCCATATATTACTGCATTACATGGTGAAAGAAAATCTAACTGGATGTATGGATATAATTTTAATTGATATGATTCTACTGGGCCAGCTGGGCAATCCTTAAACTGTAACCTCAGATTTAGGTGATGGCAAAGGTCTCATATATGTATACATATTTATACACACATATATCACATATATATGTATATGTATATATATTTATATATGTATATATATATGTATATGATAGAATATTTATGTTTACCTTTCACTTTACAAAAATCTTATGAGCTTAATTGGCATGGCTCAGTGGTTGAGCATTGACCTATGAACCAGAAGGTCATGGTTCAATTCCCAGTCAGTGCACATATCCAGATTTCCGGCTCGATCCCTAGTGTGGGGTGTGCAGGAGGGAACCAATCAATGATTCTCTCTCATCATTGATGTTTCTATCTTTCTCTCCCTCTCCCTTCTTCTCTGAAATCAATAAAAATATATTAAAAACATGAAATAGACAACCTTAAAATATTATTAAATCATTATTTTAAAGAAAGAATCATCAATTTTATCCTTTGTCTTCAGGAAGACCTATAAACAGAGTTACAGTTCCTAATTTTTAAATAAAATAAAACTTTTGGAATAAAGTATAGTTTACAACATTTCTGAAAGTTTATTCGGATGTTCAGCCATCTATACCGTTTGAAAATTTCAAAATTAATGCACCGCATTTGCAGCATAGTGAAGTCTGCAGATCTCCTTCCTCACCCCCTGTAAACACAGGAGACATTTTACATGTCATGGCACATCCTAAGCTTGACCTTATCAGGAAGTCCAAGTGAAATGAAGGGACACACGCAGAATTGCTTTTGGACTCACTGCAGCCTGCCTACCTCTGGTAGCCTGACTCTTCAGCCTCAGTCACCACCCTCAAGAGGTCAGGCTTCACAGTGAAGCCCGTTGCAGACTTCCCATCCCTCCCAGCACCCTGTTCAGGATCCAGTCAGTTTCCTAAAGCAAAACCAGCATTTCTTTTCCTTTTATTTGCTGAACACTGAGAGCACTAATTCCTTAATTTAATAAACTGTGACAGTGTAGTAATGAGAGCCAAACCATTAGTATATTATAATAGTAATTTCTGGAGATCATTATTTCACCTCAATTTAGAGAGTGCCTCTAGCAATGGGAATTTCATCCCAGATGTAAACAGAGCAGGGCTCTATGGTAATGTGGAATTCTCACTGTTCTATCACCTTTGCCTGTGTTATTTGTACTCTGTGTTCTTTGTTCAGGGCTGGCCATCAGTAGACTTAGGGAGTGTGATGGGATCCAATATGACCCAAAGCACTGTCAGCTCTGTTTAGAGTGGGGACTCTGCTTCCATTGAACTGGGAGCACCAGCAACAACCTTGCCCTCTTTCCAGAACCACCATTACCATATGAGAGAAACTCAACTTTAAAACATAAGTTAACCTTTCAGTCACCAAACCCTCAGTTTCCCTTAAGAGGGTGCATGGCCATGCTTTGAACAGACTTTAATTCCAAACAGCAAATGATGGTGCGAGGAAGGAAGGCATGCGTGTAGACATAGATTTTGCTTTTATTTCTGTCACAGATTGTCATGTATTTACAAGCTAGCCAATGTTTCTAATTTGTAAGAGCTTAAAATAACAAAGATTTATGAAACAGAGACAATGGTACTAGGGGAATTTGGATGCTCATTAAGATCGCTGATACAAATGATTTTATAGTGAACAGATTAGAGAACATAGCATAGAAATATGTGCCAGTGTGATCTTTCAGAAAAGATGAATAATAATCTACATAAGCCCAATGCCAGCTACCCAGCATGCTTGTGTTGAAGGGGGAAATGGTCAGGTAAGGGTGTGGGGTTATGTTCAAAAGGATAGAGCTGGGTAGTAATTAGGACAGCAGAGGTGAGAGCACAAGGTCATGCACCCTTTACAGAAGGCCATAGTTTTTGGAAGCCTGGCAGAAAGCAATGAGAGTAGGTCCCATATTGCTGGCTAGAAGACAAATAAAACCCATTGAGTCCCAGTCTTTCCTGAAGCTCTGTTCAGCACCCAACCATGCACACACATACCCCGTGATTCAAACACATGTACTGTAGTATTTGAAAGTTTCCAATTCATATATTTTTATGCCATTAAGTCTAGCAAAAGACCTAAACATTCCTAAATTACATCCTATACACTCCCAAGCCAATCTCTAGGATCAGGAGATACTTCTACACATTTTATGAATGAGAACCCTAGAAATGAAAAATTAAAGAAGCAAGTGTTTATGCTTTAAACAATCATGAAAGCTATTTTTAATAGGAAGGGCAATCTTTCAGGATTAGTTTTCAGAATATTTTTCTGATAATTTTTAAATCTTTCATGTTCATGAAATTTATTAATTTTTAGCTTTACTATTTTAGAGGATAACTGTATCAGAAGAAATACAACCCTAGGCAGGTAGCTTAGTTGGTTAGAGTGTTGTCTACATATGCCACGGTGTGGGTTTGATCCCCAATCAGGGCACATATAAGAATAAACCAATGAATGCATAAATAAGTGGAACAACAAATCAGTCTCTCTCTTCTCCCCCCCCACCCTCCCTCCTTCATTCCTATCTCTCTCTCTCAAATCAATAAATAAAAAGCAATTAAATGTATAATATTAATGTCAATGTAAGAAACATCCAAACTTGTAGATAATTTTTAATGAGTTTATTTGAGCCAAACTGACAACAATTGCTTGGAAGTGAAATCTTAATTGATTAAGAAAATGCTCCAGAGAATGGCAATTTTGCAACTTATTTTATACACTAGAAGCTTGGTGCATGGATTCGTGCACTGGTGGGGTCCCTCAGCCTGGGTTGCAGTGCAGGAAGCAGCAGGTGGCTTGGGAGGAGCCCGAGCCAGGGCCTGGCACTACTCCCCCTCATCCATGCCCCGTTGGGCCTGCTGCTGCCACCACTTGGTAGTGGTGCCTCTGCCACTGAAGTGGGAGAGGCTCACACTGCTGCAGCTACCATGAGTCCCTCTTATGGCTGAGTGGCACACCTGCTTTGGGAGCAAACTGACCACCAGGGGCAGCTTCTGCATTGAGTGTCTGCCCCCTGGTGGTCAGTGGGCATCATAGCAACCAGTTGACCGGTTGTTCAGTCATTCAGTCACTTAGGCTTTTCTGTATATAGAAGATTAAAATCAAAGGAGTAGACGAAAGGAGGGTTACATGAAATCCATTGGTGATAGATTAGGCAGATGTGAGAAAGCAAAGCAGGGAAATCTCTGAGATTATATAAAGAGAAGGGGGGTTGGGTGGGTGGGAAGAGATCAACCAAAGAACTTGTATGCATATATGCATAACCCATGGACATAGACAATAGGGTGGTGAAGACCTGGGTTGTGGGGGTTGCAGGTGGGCTAGAAGGGGCCAATGGGGATGGGACAGGGGACATATGTAATACAACAATAAATATTTTTTTAAAAGAGTAAAATGAATGGACCCATACTAGGTGTACTGGTTAATAATGCAGATATTTTTCAATAGATGGAGTTACACATACATTGATATATAGGTGATTTGATATGTATGCTATTTTGTATTGACAACAAGTTTCAAGACTTCATATGTCAAATTTGCTGGAGGTGTTAACATCATAGATATTTTTACACTTAAAAATATCAAATTTCATGCCCCCCCAAAAAAGAGCATTTTTAGAAGTTATAATTCATTATTTTGAAGAAAAATGCTGCTGAATACTTCTGGAAGCTTATGATGAACCTGCTCCATCTCAAGATACTTGCGAACACTGGTTTAAACACTTTAAAAGTTATGATTTCGATGTGAAAGACAACGTCCAGGTCAACCGAAAAAGCATGAAGACCAACAATTATAAGCATTATTGGATGAAGATGCATGTCAAACTAAAAAACAACTTGCAGAAAGATTAAACATTGCTCAGCAAACAATTTCCAATCATTTACAAGCAATGGGAAAGATTTTAAAGGAAGGAAAATGGATGCCACATCAACTGAATGAAAGACAAATGGAAAACCAAAAAGTCATTAGTAAAATGTTGCTTCAACAGCATGAAAGAAAGTCTTTTGCATTGAATTGTGACTTGTGATGAAAAGTGGAATTATTTTGAGAATCCCAAATGCACAAAATCATGGGTTGATCCAGGTCAACCATCAACATCAATTCCAAGGCCAAATCGCCTCAGAAAGAAGACAATTCTCTGCATTTGGTGGGATCAGGAAGGTGTGGTGTATTATGAGCTTCTAAAACCAGGTGAAACCATTAAGACTGACTGATACAAACAACAGATAATCAATTTTGCTTTGATCATGAAACAACCAGAATGTTTCAGAAGACACGGCAAAGTAATTTTGCTTCATGATGATGCACTATCACACACTTCAAAACCAGTTAAAGACACTTTAAAAGATCTTGCCTGGGAAGTATTAACCCACCCACTGTATTCACTGGACCTTGCTCCTTCAGATGACCACTTGTTCTGATAGATGGCACACGTACTTTCTGAGCAGCACTTCAAAACGTACAAAGAAGTGGAAAATGGGTCTCTAAATGGTTTGCCTCAAAACAAGAAAAGTTCTATTGGGCCAGTATCCACAAATTACCTGAAAGATGGGGGAAATGTGTAGCTAGGGATGGACACTACTTTGAATAAAGCACTTTTGATGTTTCTCTTGAAATTATCATGTTTTCTTTGATTACAAAATCCACATTATTAACTGTTACACCTGGTACTTCTTTTACATTGGTGGTGGGTACAGGATAGTTAGCAGTTATCATTTCCCACACATACTGATAGTGATAGTGTGTTTGGAACAAGATAACAATGAAGGGTTTTGTGATCTCTGGTGGGAGATTGTGCCCTGCAAAGTCTAGAAAAATGGGACTACTCTGACATTTCTAAAGTATGTTATCATAGATGCAAAATGACAGTAGACCGGCTCACTTTGCTAAGGAAGATTCCAGCCTAGAACTAGACTACCCCCATGCCTCATTAAGAAGTTTTAATTATAGACCATGCTCTGTGCTTACTTTAGGCCTCTGAGTTTGTAAGGCCCAGCTTGTAGGCCTCTCCTGAGCTTGTCAGGTTGAGTGTGTAACCCCTATTTTCGTTCATGTTGGTAACAGAGTATAAAGTTCATATGTGCTATGACTTTATACTCTGTTTTTCTATATTTTTATTCTTGTGATCAAAAAATAAATCTCTCCTTGAAAGATGAAGTTATAAACACCAACTTTAAGCCCACTATTAGCAAACTAAATATTAAACATATATTCCATTTGAAGGATACATCGCTTTACTAGTGATGGCCTGTGTGAGGAATTATCGCTTTATTCCTCCTGTCAAAACAAAATAAGAAGTGATATGATATTATAGGAGAATTATAATGCTGTACAAATAATAAGGTACGGAGAGAAAGTAGAAGATAATATACAATCAAACATAAATTTTATAATCCTAATGCTGAGTCATAAACCCATGATATCCATGTATGTTGCAAATATCTGCCAGCATATACAGTTTTCACATTAATAAGCTTTATTCATCTCCTTTTTCTTTTACTCTGACTTTCTGGAACCAATGTATCTAAACAATGACATTTATGAATAGAAGAAAGTTATGTAGTGTGCCTAAAATTAAGTGATGGCAAAGCATACCTCTCAGAATTCTATATGTATACATATATAATCCTAATAATGTTATTTGTCATTTATGTAAATTCATATTTGAATTAATTTTCTATCTCAGTCAGAAATCGGTCAGATATATACTGTTTTTAGATTTTCACAAACAACAATAGTGCACTTGATTAAAATGGTTTTTAAAATTTTTCCATCACAAATGTATATATTTTATTTCATTATGTACTCTTTTAAAAAGTACATTAAAGGCCAATGTTAATGCTATGATATTTTCTAGCTATAACACATTTGATTGTTAAAAGTAACTTTGATACCTACTTCCCCTCTATGTTCTAATCAACATCATTGTTTTATAATATTTTCCCAAGCTAGCTGACTTGGTGAACTTTTCAATATGATTTCACTTCAGAGACAAATACTTTATTAATCCTACAACTATTTATGGAGCACCATTTATTCCAGGCATTCTTCTAGTCATCAGGGACAGAGTAGTAACAAATAAAATTCCAGCCCTCCTCTAGCTTACATTTTAGAGAAACAAAACTGTTAGTAAACAAACCCATTTTAAGAGTAAATATTTATATGTTAGATAAAAATAATCATTATTTGATTAGTATCAATAAATAATTTAAATTCTATTAGAATAAATGAATAATATTAATTCATCTAGTGGCAAGAACCATGGGGAAAACACAATACAGATTCAGAAAGAAAAATAGAACTTGAATCTGACAACTGGAAGCTGTTTCATTTTATCTTGTGGAGGAAAACAAAATTTTATTAAATTCCAAGACATTTGAACATTTTATAAAAATTCTAGTGTTCAGAGATTTCTAAGTAATCTATGCACAACACAAGGAAGACCATCATTTTCTGCTGAATAACTGAGTGGTGATTGAAAGAGGTCAGTGAGTCATGGAAAGCCAAGCTTTCCATTTTAATGACATGGCAGGAATAGGCACTGAGCCACAGGAAAGATGTGACTATATTCCTCCTTAGTGCTCTAAAATGGACTTTGTTCTGTCTTTCTCCATCACTGGGCTTACTGCAAAATGGATAGTTAGATTATTTTGTCTTAACTGTTTGTTTTTATTGTTTCTGTTTGGTTGGCAGAATGGCTTGTGTGCTAGTGAGAATAAGACAAAACTGATTGAAAATCACTATTTTCAGCTCTGAAACTCTCTATTTACAGGGACTACAAGTATAGATTTTCCTTGACAAGCCTTAATCAAGCCTGTTGTTTCACAAAATTATTACTTTTCTCCCCCACTCAAAATTTTACTGATTTAGACAATAAATTTGATGTCACTTCAGCTTTAGAAGTCTCCATCCTTACTTTGTGGGATTATCGATAGACTATGAATACCTTTCATTTATTTGTGTAGTTGAAATTGAATTTCTTAAAAGGTAAAGAACAGTTAGTAAGAATTGTAAAATTATACCCAGTATTAGACTCTTCAAGAATGCAATTATATAAAGTTATGTGATTTTCTGATTTTTAAAATGTATTCTCTATTTGAAAGTACCTTGAAGGCACTTTTATTTTCAACTTACAGCTTGTTGATAATTACCAAAGCACCTAACATAGTTCCTACAGATAAAGTGCAGTAAAATAAACATTCTTGAGTGAATACATAAATTAAGATAGAGGTAATTTCTCAAGAAACTTAAATTTAACTTTAAGAAATTACTAGCCTAAATAAATAGTATAATACTGTATACTAGCCTGAATACTAAGTGCATAAAAATTAAAAGAAATAATGAGAAAAGACTACAATGTTACATGGACAAAATGATTTTCTTCGTTGTGGACAAAGCTAAAGAACTTACACTCTGAAAAACAAGTAGTTAATGCATCTTGGTTAGTTACTCATAGATATAGTTGTAACTCACAGCTATTAAATGGTTTGGAAGTTAGCAACCAAACTTCATATACACAAGCAAGTTGACTGAGAGATTGATTTAGTGAAGTAAGTTATAATACTATGTTATTAAGGGAGCAGTATAATTTAAACAAGATCACTTTTAGGAAATGAGCAAAAAACAATTCAACAAACAACTGGGAAATACATTAATGGAGGAAAAATAAAATCAAGCAGATGAATAAAGGTGCATTAGGATATGATATGCATTATGTGGAAATCTGATTATTTCAAACAAAGTATAGCAACATAATAATGAACTCAAGTTAGTAACTGAGATTTCATCCCTGAAGTACCATATCCAGAAAATGACTAAGGATTGATGACTGTACCTCAATATATTTATATTTCTTATGACTCTGATAATGACACTGGGAAATTAGAAACCCTTCTAGTTTATCGAGGCCAATGACTAAGGGTAAATTGGATTAAAAATAAACATTGTACTCTATTCTCCTCCCTGAATGTCATTTACCATAGATTATCATAGAACTTCAAATGTGAAACACATCTTTTTTACAACATAAATTTAAACCAATGGGAGACTTTTTACAATTGTTATAATTTGAAGAAAATAAATAATTTTAATTTATTTCAGTTAAATAATCACTACAAGATAAGTTTTCTAAATGTTGAAAATGATTTACCTGATCATTCAAAATATAACATATTTAATTAGTAATTAATGAAATAGCTTTCATTCTAAGGAGTTAGTGCTCATTTTTTCATTCAGGCAAAGTTCACAGCCAGTCTTGGGCATGGCATAAAATTGTGCAGTATAGGATCTTAAAATAAAAATAACATATCACTTTTGATCTAAACATCAGGACTAGTTACTATTTTCTAGGAAAATTATGGGATTTCTGTTCTTGCAACCTGTTTCTCCTTCTCATGTTGGAAGTTAGTTCATTCTTTATGTACATTATGATCTATGTTTATTAAGTACACATCTTATTGGTTCACCTCCTATTATGTAACTTATATGTCAAACATTCCAGGTATTGTCTTTTTTGTCTAAACTTAGTTTTATTTTTTTTTTACTTATTTCTAATTACATTTCACTTTGCTGTAGTGTGTACATATTTCTAAGTTACCTGTAGTTATTTAAGACAAGTTTTAATGCAATTAATTACAAATAAACAAATACTGAATATATAATTGTAGAAACAAGAAAATTGGTGGAATGTGTGTCTAAATCAGATACTTCGTCCTGTGTTTCTTTACATCCTCAGAATCTCAAGGAGTAAGACTTGTTTTTCTCATCATGGTTCACTCCCTACCTTCTCATACCTTGTTCTCATTAGTAGAATTCATGTATCTTATGCCTACACTAAGGCTGTTAAATTTTAAAAGCAGCAAACATCATATGGTTGATTCTTTTTAAACTATCAAATACCCAGAGTGGCCCATTTGAAGGAATTATGCTTCTCCTGTAATATCAAGTAAGGGTTCCTCCGTGTCAAAGTGTTTTCAGCATGGCCTTTCCTCCCCACCACCCTTTATTCTGGATGTTTGATTATGAGGAAGATGTTGTTATCTTATATGTGTCCATACCAACCATAGAGATCAAATGAAGTTAAGTACACTAAAGTGAAGAAGAATAATTTAAAAAAAACATAATTAGAGGGAAGTGGAGTTGTATTTTAAGTTTCTTCAATAATGCCTCCATTAATATAAATAAAATTTAGGGTCCCCCCCAGCCACAATGTTTGAAATTTGAGTACATTTCTTAGAAACAGGACTTATTCAATAAATATTTATTGAGGATCTGCTCTGTTGTAGATGAGTGGTGTATGGCTGGGATGACTGGTATATCCTATACCTTATCTCTACTTTTTTTTCTGGCAGTGGCTGCCCAACTAGACTCTGTATTCCCCAGCCTCTTAAAGAGTTACCTGTGGCTGAGGAACTAACATTTTCATGGCAAGAAATGTATCTGACTTGTCTGAATTCACCCCTAAAGTTCACAGAACCAGGCTGGAGGGCTCCTATTGGCCAGGGTGAAAGGATATTGTCACTGTTTTGAGCTCATCCCTCTTAAGACCCCACTTCTGTAGACAAGTCACTTGGTCTTCCTCCCCTGAATCTCCTCAGATCACATGGAAGCCACAGTCTGGAAAGAAAGAATTCATGCCCAGTGCAGCACAGGTCCTCTAGTACTTGCTGGGACATGACAGCAAATGCCCACTCTGATTTCTAATCTATATCATGTAGATTGTGAAAATGTTGAAAACAACCCTTGAAAAGAATTTTTGCTCATGTGTTTCCTATTTAATTATTACATCAGAATATACTTATAAAATATGTGTATAACGCATATGGGCATAGAATTAAAAGCCTCCTCAATTAGAGGCCTAGTGCATGGAATTTGTGCACTTGGGGGAGCGGGGTCCCTCAGCCTGGCCTGCGCCCTTTTGCAGTTCAGGAGCACTTGTGGGATGTCCGACTGACAGCTTAGGCTTCGGGCTGAGCAGCACTCCCACTGTGGGAGTGCACTGACCACCAGGGGACAGCCCCTGAATTGAGTGTTTGCCCCCTGGTTGTCAGTGAGCATCATAGCAACTGGTCATTCCACCATTTGGTCAATTTGCATATTAGCCTTTCATTATATAGGACTAGAGGCCTGGTGCACAAAATTCATGCCCGGGAAAGGGGGTGTCCCTTGCCCAGCCTGCACCCTCTCCAATCTGGGACCCTTTAGGGCAGGGGTCCTCAAGCTTTTTAAACAGGGGGCCAGTTCACTGTCCCTCAGACTGTTGGAGGGCCAGACTATAGTTTAAAAAAAAATATGAACAAATTCCTATGCACACTGTGGGCCCGGGACAAGTCGGCTGCTAAGCAGGACAGGCAGCGGTACCTGGAGGGCCGGATAAATGTCCTTGGCAGGCCGCATGTGGCCCGCGGGCTGCAGTTTGAGGACCCCTGCCTTAGGGGATGTTCGACTGCCAGTTTAGGTCTGATCCCACAGTTGGACATCCCTCTCACAATCCAGGACCGCTGGCTCCTAACCGTTCACCTGCCTGCCTGATGCTTCTAACTGCTCCCCTGCCTGCATGATTGCCCCTAACCGCTACTGCCTGCCTGCCTGATTACCCCTAACCAACTCTATCTGTCTGTCTGATCATCCTAACTGCTCTCCCCTGCCAGCCTGATCCCCCTAACTCAGTGGTCAGCAAACCACAGCTCACAAACCACATGCAGCTCTTTGGCCCCTTGAGTGTGGCTCTTTCACAAAATACCACAGCCTGGGCGAGTCTATTTTGAAGAAGTGGCGTTAGAAAAAGTTTAAGTTTAAAAAGCTCTCAGAAGAAATTTCAATCGTTGTACTGTTTATATTTGGCTCTGTTGACTAATGAGTTTGCTGACCACTGCCCTAACTGCTCTGCCCTGCCAGCCTGATCCCCCTAACTGCTCTGGCCTGCCAGCCTGATCTCCCCTAACTGCTTCTGCTTTGGCCCTGCCACATAGCTTTGTCCAGAAGGATGTCTGGAAGATATCTGGTATAATTAGCATATTATCCTTTTATTAGTATAGATTATTACTTGGTAATTGGGAAAAATTGGCTTAAACATGTAAATTACACTCCATGTTTGAACATGTTTTATTTCTTTTGGAAAATGTGTGATGAGTGTGAAATAGAGACAATAATACATTTTGCTTTAAACTATAATTTGAAGACTGACCTTATTGCTGTCATTTACAAAGCTGTTTTAAATGACATACTTAGCTAAATATACCTGTCTATAAAAAGAGTGCTGAAAGGAGTTTGCATAAATATCATTATTACTCGACCAACAAATCAGTTTGCTAATCTTCATCTTGTTCGCTTTCATTATAATAGTATTCCTACTTCGATGAATATATGGTCTGTTGTATGGGGAGGCACCCTGGGAAATGGTTGCACAAACAATTATACACATTCAGCTATGACAAGTGATCTATAAAAAAGATACATAGTGCACTGAAGCCAGTTAATGGGAAGGTCAACCTAGTCAAGAAGCTCCTCCAAGGC
Source organism: Corynorhinus townsendii (assembly GCA_026230045.1). Classification (NCBI taxonomy): domain Eukaryota; kingdom Metazoa; phylum Chordata; class Mammalia; order Chiroptera; family Vespertilionidae; genus Corynorhinus; species Corynorhinus townsendii. The sequence goes on from JAPDVU010000006.1 coordinate 125,739,518, forward strand.
TCCCATGAGGAAATGGAATTTACCTGAGATATAAAGGTTAATGGAAAGCTGAAGAGAAAAAGGAACAGAAATCCAGGAAGAGCCTGTGGCCTGTGCATGAACTTGTGGAGAGAGCAGAATGGGCAGGAAATAAGGGCTGAGGAAAGGGCATGGCTGGAGCACAAAGCTCATGGCAATTCTTAGCATAAGGGGAGGCTGATAGGCAGGTACTGGTCAGATGAAGCAAGCCTTGGGGGCCATGTTAAAGTCCATGGTTTTGGTCGCCATAAAATTAAATATGTACAGGATTTGATGAGAAAGCATTTATTTATTTATTAATAAATCTTTATTGTTCAGATTATTACAATTGTTTCTCTTTTTTCTCCCCATAGCTCCCCTCCACCCGGTTCCCACCCCACACTCTGCCCTTACCACCCCCCCCTCACTGTCCTCATTCATAGGTGTACAATTTTTGTCCAGTCTCTTCCCGCACCCCCACACTCCTTTCCCCCCCAAGAATTGTCAGTCCACTCCCTTTCTATGCCCTTGATTCTATTATATTCACCAGTTTATTCTGTTCATCAGATTTTTTACTCACTTGATTTTTGGATTAACTTGTTAATACATATGTATTTATTCATAATTTTTATCTTTACCTTTTTCTTCTTACTCTTCTTAAAGAATACCTTTCAGCATTTCATATAATACTGATTTGGTGGTGATGAACTCCTTTAGCTTTTTCTTATCTATTATTTCTCCAAATAGGTTTTAAGTATCTTGCTTTCTCTCTTCTTCTGGCACTCCATAGTTCGGATGTTGGTATGCTTGGAGTTGTCCCAGAGGGTCCTTACACTATCTTCATATTTTTGGATTCTTTTTGCTTTTTGCTTTTCCAGTTGGGTGCTTTTTGCTTCTTTGTGTTTTAAATCTTTGACTTGATTCTTGCGGTCCTCTAAACTGCTGTTGGATCTCTGTATATTATTTTTTATTTCAGTCAGTGTATGCTTAATTTCTAGTTGGTCCTTTTTCATATCCTCGAGGGTCTCGCTAAATTTATCAGCCTTTTCTAGAAAATTCTTGAGAAACCTTATAACCGTGGTTTTGAACTCTATATCCAGTTGTTTGCTTTCCTCCATTTCTTTCATTTGTGACCTATTTCTTTGTCTCCACATTTTGGCTGCTTAATTGAGTTGATAGAGTGGCTTTGTGTGCTAGGTGTCCTATAGGGCCTGGTGGCTCAGCCTCCCTATTACCTGAGGTGGACATTCTTGGTGCACCCGTTTGTGGGCTGTGTACACAGTCTTGTAGGTAAGCCTTGATTATTGTTGGTTTCACTGGGAGGAATTATCCTCCAGGCCAATTGGCTGTGAGGATCAGCTGTGTCTATGCTGGAAGAACTTCTGTGCTGGAGACACCCTTATGAGACAAGACTTGCAAAAGCCTCTGCGCTCTGCTTGGATGGGGCAGACTCTCAGGATGGAGCAGACTGCAATGGCTTCCTATCAGCCCTGCTCTAAGAGGCCCCTGGGACTCAGTGTCCTGTGGTAATTGCTGCAAGCACCTCTGAGAGAAAGCTGCCCTTGAGTTTCGCCCACTGCCAGACAGTCCAGATTCTCCCTGAATGAGTCTGGGTCCCCAGAGTCTCACCCGGAACTGGAATTCAGGGCTGTCGGATGCTTTTGTCTCCCTCCCACTTGAGAAAGCCAGCCGCGTACTCAGTTGCCAGCCATCTCTGCCAGCGCGCCTGTGTACCTCTGCCTTCTGCAGCTCCTCTGAGTCTCAGTGTGCTTTTCTCTTTCCTTCTAGTTGTAGAATCCACTCAGCCAGCCTTCCTGTGGTTCTGGATAATGTCTGTTTTGTCTTTTATCTGTAGTTTTGAAATTGTTGTGCGAGGCAGCAGTTTAGGTGTTTACCTATGCTCCCATCTTGGTTTCTCCTTGATGAGAAAGCATTTAAAGTGGTTCTCATACTGGAGTTTGCCTGAGAACACCTGCAGCCTGTTCAGACACTACCACCCTGGAGTTTCTGAGTCAGGCTGGAGAGTTTGTACTTGTAACACATGCCCAGTGATGTCCCTGCCTGAAGTCTTGGAAGGGCTTTGTTACATAAAACTAACTAAAGGACTCTGGCATCCCCCTTATCAACTGCCACATAAATCCCTCAAAAACTTAGTGACTTATAACAATTTATTATGAGATTTCATGGCTCTTTGGGTTGGATAAACTCGGCTGGGTCGGTTCCTTCTGAGGGCTGTGAGAAAGAATGTGTTCTATGCTCCTGGTAGTTATTGACAACCTTTAGCGTCCATTGGCTTGAAGATCTCTGCTTTCATCTTCACATAACATTCTCCCGTGTGTTTGCACCCAGATTTCCCCCTTTTAAAACGACACCTGTCACATCTTATTAGAACCCAGCCTAATGACCATATTTTATCTTAATTATCTCTGTAAAAATCTTATCTCCAAGTAACGCATTCTGAGATACTGCCTGGGGATTAGGATAGCAACATGTGAATTTTAGGGGAACATCATTCAACCCATAACATAAGTTCAGTCCCGATTCAAAGAGAGGGTTACAAGAGGATGTGAATACTGGCAGGTCTAATTCATTTATTGGGCCAGTTTTGAGTAAATGAAGGGTATAATCTTTCTTTCAATATTTTATAAAGTGTTTTAACTTATAAAGTCAAATGTCACTTAAGTGACTTTTCAGTGTTTTTATTTTTTCCTATGGTGCTCTACTATATTTTTGCTAATTCAGTTCTCCAAATTACATATTTCATTTCAACTTACTTATTTGGTGGAAACCAGTTCACTGCACTATTCAAACAAGCAGGAACTTATGAAGAGACATTTTTATATTTTCTAATGTCTGAATACAAAATATTTTCTGGAATTCAGCTATTCATTTTATGTGTTTATTGTGTGTTGTCACTTTACTGATATTATTTTCTGAAATATAAATACTTTCACTTTATCACCTGATTATCTAGCAACTCAAGTCCAATAAATGCAAATGCCCAGTATTAAAATTATGAGTTGAACTGACAGATTCCTTCACTCATTCTTTATTCAGTTTCATTTATGTGGCAATAATTATCCCTCAAGTCATATTTCTCTAATTATTATTTAAATGTTCTTTCAATGAAAGGATACTTGCATTTAAATCATTTTATGCATACTATTCAAATAAAATCATTTCAACCCAAGTGATTACATTTCTTTATTCCACTAGCAAAAAAATCACATTTGGAAGAGAAATGACACAAAAAATGTGTCAGGATTAAAACACTTTAGAAAATATTGAAAGAAAGATTACGCCCTTCATTTACTCAAAATTCACCGAGAATTAAAACTAGAGTTACTGTAACAATAAATTCAGTTATCTGTTTTTTTTCTTCACAGTTTCTAATTTTTTATTCATATAAATCAATTGGTGAGTTAATATCTTGTGATTTTAATAGGGAAAAATTCTGGAAATTGAAAATTATTTCCTGTGATCACCAATGAAAAAGTATTTAAAATGAAATTTCAATAACCATGAATTATATTTTGAATAAATTTAATAGACCAACCTGGCAAAAATGAAAAATAAAATCTTCATAAATGAATATATGCAGAGATATTTAACAAAGTATATACAAACATTTAAGAGAAGGGTAATAGTAAAATAATTACAATATTAATTATTGGAAATATAAGTTAAGTAACACCCTCCTGTATTAATAAACCACCTACCACACACTTTGATTGTTACATATTAAATAAATATGAAGCTTAGGAAAAATATAATATGATTTTTCTCTACAAATAATTTGTTAACTATTTCTGCATTTAGTTTGAAAATGGTTAGTATTTACAACCAATAATATATACTTGAAAAAATTTAGCATAGTATAAAAACATCTCACTAGCAAGCTCTTTATTTTACTTTCTATGATTTTCAAAACCAAGCTTAGAACACATTGTTTGCTAATTTCCTGATGGAATGTCCATCAACAAAAAATAACATTATGTCTCTAAAAGGCTGGTGATACTTATTTTGGGAATCAGTATAAAGGGATTTGGGGAAATTTTAATATGAATTGATGGTGCCTTTTCTATGCATCTCATTAGAGTCATGAAGTAAGTTGAAATTTGAATCAAGGGTAAATAACAGAACAAAATATAGAAAGCTCCTTGAAATTTAAAGCTTAAGAACTATTCAAAGGAATATGTTATTTTGTATCTTAATGTATAGGTTCCCCACCCAATTTTAAGTGCTAGTAAATAGAATAATAGAAGTCCAAATTTAATTTACTTATACAATAAAATACATACCGTTATTCAAACTTAAATCACATCCTGTATGTATACTTCAATTTCTTCTTGTTTACTATTATAGTGCTGGAAATAATATATCTGATACTGTAGTCACATCCGATATATGTAAGAACTTACACAATTGAATAGCAAAAAACAATCTGATTTTAAAAATGGTCTGAGAAACTGAACAGAGATTTTCCAAAGAAAACATACAAATGGCCAATAAGACAGAAAAAGGTGCTCAACATCACTAAACATCAGAAAAATGCAAATCAAAATCACAGTGATATATCACCTCACATGTGATAGAATGAGTGTCATCAAAAAGACAAGAAATAAGTGTTGGTGAGGATGTGGAAAAAGGGAACCATTATATATGTTAGCTGGAATGTAAATTGGTTCAGCCACTATGGAAAACAGTATAAAGGTTTCTAAAAATTTAAAAATAGAACAACCACATGATCCAACAGTTTCATTTCTGAGTATATATCCTAAAGGAAATGAATACAGGATATTGAATTGATGTCTGTACTCACATGTTCATGGCAGTATTATTCACAACAGCCCAGATATGGGAACAACCTAAGTGTCAATAGTTGGTTGGGTAAAGATGATCTGGTATAGATACACAATGGAATTCTATTCAGCCATGAGAAAGAAGGATACCCTTTCATTTGCAACAACAAATACCTTGAAGGCATTATGCTAAGTGAAGTAAATCAGATGAAGAAAGACAAATACTGTATGATAGCATTTATATATGGAATCTAAAAAAGCCAAATTCATAGAAACAGAGAGTAGAATGGTGATTACCAAGGGTTGGGAAGTTGGAAAATGGGAGATGTTGATCAAACAGTACAAACTTCCAGTTAAAAGATGAACCAGTTCTAGGAGTCTAACATGCAGCATGGGGATCATCCTATATAATAAAAGCCTAATATGCAAATTGTCCCCTGCACTGGGGGTTCGACTGCTCGCTATGACATGCATTGACCACCAAGGGTAGTACAGAACATGGCGGTGTTGGTGATGTGGCACTGGCAGCGGCAGCAGTGGAGTTGCTGCCATCCCGATAGGCCTCGATGAGAGCGGGACTGAGGTGGGATGGTGGAGCAGGTGAGCAGGTGGCATCAGGCCAAGGCAGGTGCAAGCAGGGCCCAATCACCCCACTGATGGCCTCACAGGTGGCGACCAGCTGCAGCAGCAGGGGGTGAGGCCTTCGCCTGGCTCCCAGGCGCTGAGGGAGCCAGGCAGGGGTGCCCAGCCCTGATCAATCATACCACACACAGTGACCAGTGGCTGGCAGGCCCTGATCACCCAATCAGGGCCAGGCCCAGGCTGGGAGAGAGAACTGGAGGTGGGTGGCGGCGACCAATCTCCTGCAGTGCCTGGGCCGGGGGCTGCGCCCTCTTGCTGGCTTCCTGCGGGCAGGAGTGACAGGGACAGATGTGTGGTGAGACTGTGGGGTGTCTGCGGTGCTCACTCTCACTCCCCCTGCTAACTTCTTCCCGGAAGCCAGGGCTTGTGCGCTGGGGAAGCCCCCACGCTTAAGTGCCATGTGCTGCTACTGCTGGGACTGCTGGGGCCAGTCAGGCTCCCTGGGAGGTTGCACAGGAGCTGGTCTGTGAGGCCAGCAGGGAGAGAGCCCAATGCCGGCCCGGCTTCCATGTGACAATGCTGGGTGGCCCAGAGGCCTACACTGCACCCCGGTCCGAGGCATCCGGCTGCACTCACCACATCTCTGCATGGGGACTTGGGCACAATGACTCAGGCAGAGGGAGGCACGCAGGGGCCCGGGAGCCCAGGTGCTGCCCAGGGCCCAGAGGTCAGCTGGGACCTGCCCTTCCACACCAGACACTCATGCTTCAATAGCTGGCTAGGCCTAGGGACTGCACCCATGCGTGAAATTTGTGCACTGGGACTGTAGTGGTTAATAATATTGTATTATATATTTGAACATTACCAAGAAAGTAGGTCTTACTAGTAAATACCTTCACCACAAAGAAGTTGTAATTACATGAGATCATGTAGGTGTTAGATAACATAACACTATGTTATTATCATTTTGCAATATACAAGTGTATTAAATGAACACATTGTACACCTTAATCTTGCACAATGTTATATGTAAAGTACATCAATAAAATTAGAAAAATTCTACATGTAGTGTGAAAATTTAAAATTCCAGCATTAAAAAGGATACAATATAAAAATGTATATACATGCTTATTATACATGGATGTAACTGAAATTTTGGGAAGAAACTGATAGGATGTTATTCCTCTACTAAGGGATTGGGAAATACCTTCTTATACATGAAAGAGTCTATGAATTTAGATAGTTGGAAAGTTCACTATAGCCCCTCTACCCCCAGAAACTGTATGGTATTATATATTACCAAAAAAAAAATTAAATGAGGCCCTTCGATTTCTAAAATATTTTTAAAAATTAATATTATGCAGATTATGATAAACATATATGCTTTCAAAAATATGGCCAGGGTTAAAGAGGTTTTATAAAAATCTTTGCAAGGTGGAAAGATCAATTGTTTTTCCTTGATATCCAAGTCAAAGATTAACATCATACAACTAAGGCATGGTCAACAGCCCAGACTCCATGATTTCAAGGTCCTGCCATACTTCAAATGAAACAAAACCTCTCTATGGCCTGCAACACACTGAACGATGTATTTCCTACTTGACCACTCATCCAGGTTTCCTGCTCTGCTTATCCTTGTGGGTTGTATTTTTGCCACACTGGCCAGCATTCTGCACTTTACCCACATCAAGCTCTTCCTGGTTTGGAGATCCTTGTGCTTGCTCTTCCTTTTGCCTTGTATGATATTTCTCCTGGTCTCATTTCATAGTATGGGTTTGTTCTCAGGTCTCTGTTGAAAACATTCTCTTGAAGATTTCACCATCTAAATTATGCCCCCATAGAATGCATAGAATCTTGACAATATTACCCCACTTATTACCTTCAGAGCAGTAATCTAACTGTTGTTATATACTTTTTATTTGTCCAATGTTTGTTTTTTCCCTACAACTAAACTCTAAGCTCTTATGAGGGTGAGAGACCTCATTGACATTATTCTGGCCCCTAGCACATTGCTTAGAAATATGTTTGCTTGACATATTTATAATATTTGTTGGGTAAATAAACTTGAATTCATATTTTCTGGTTCAAGAAAAAGTGAGTAGGCTGCCGAAACAGATATTGTAACAGACATAGAGTGATTTCTTACTAATCTGTTTCTTCATCCTGGAAATATGGCAGACAATACTTCCCATAATTACAGTCCTCTGGGGATTCCGTACTTGCTGTGTGACTTGGCCAGATAACTGTGGATAAAAAGGGTTTACCTCATCGACTGGCCACAATACATTTTTTGTTTAATATCATACACTGTCACTGCTCATTTGCCAACTGTATACGTTGGGCTCTGAGCCAGACAGAGGGGATGATTGAACCACAAGATGCAGATAGCTCGGATTTCTGGATCCTTCTCACAGGAGAGCAGCACTGTAGACAAACTATGATGTAAGCAGGAAGTAGAAGTTCATTGTGCTCAACAACTATGATTTTGTGAGTATTCTTAGCAGCAGTTAGGAATTGTTACCTGTCTAATTAAATATGCAATCAAATAGAAAAGTTTTGTGATTATGTATGCTCAAAATAATAGTGACAGATATTTAAAATGCTATTGCGTTTAATCTATTCTATTGGGTTTAATCTATTCTGTTAATTTATAGAATCTATTCTATTCTATAAATTAATACCACTTTTCTTATAAGAAAAGTGGTATTAATTTATAGGAGTTTTCTTTCTTAGATTTCAAATGCTAAGGTAGTTCCTAAAAGCATTACAAATATAAATTTTAGAGATTTTAAAAGCAGGTTGACAGTTACAGATAGTATAAAATAGAAGTATAAAAAATAACCATTATACTTTTAGGATTTGCGCTTAAATATCATTACAAACTTGGCATGCTCTAGCCTGTATAAAATGAGGATTAATAACACAGGAATGTGGCCATCATTAATGCAATTCAAAAACCCATACAGAGTGATTAAAGCAACCGAAATCGCCCTTGATCATATTTCTGACCACTTATCAAAAGTGTCTTTATACTGTCATTAGCTAAGCTTCTTTCTCCTTTATGATTTTCTATGTCCTTGTTAAGTAATTGCTTCAGAACCAGATCAATGAGAATCTATAAAAAGAATTAAGATCAAACTCAGCTCAAATATCCTTTTCAATGTGGAACTGTCCTCGTTGACATTAGCACTGAACAGTTAATGTACATATATGTTCACCACTGCCCCCCAGTTTCCTCTATTGGGCAAAAGAATGCAAAGATTTAGGGTGTTGTTTTTTTTTTTTACAGAATTCAACATAACCACCAGATAAAGGAGGGCGGGGGACCTATTATGACATCTCAAAACTCTACCAGTTCAAGGCATTTTCTCAGATAAATTTTTAAGTGTTTTATGGTTGATATGCCTGAAGAAAATATTCTGCATGATGGGGAAGAAGTAATTAAACCTAGTAGCTGGTTCCTTTGCAAGCTGTCAAGATGAAAATCTAGAACAGTGAATAAGTGCTGATCAAATATCTATTAAAATTTCTTCAGAATTAGTAGTCAATATATTCAATCATATTTTTCAATATAATACTTATTGGCTGAGAATTTGGTGTGAGCAGGTAAATATTGAAGGTTGCATGGTCACTGTGCTAATCGCATTTATAGTCAAATATGCACAGTCTTCAAATAAAATAATGTATAAATGTTATGAAAGGTGTTCAAATATGTATTATGACAAGTTGAAGAATGTCAAAAACTCATGAAAATATTTGTTTGTGTTTTTAAATTAAGTTCCTTGAATTTATTTACTTAAAAAGTATATTTTTGCATAGATTAATTACAGTAATCTTTCATTAGTATGTTCACATTCAGAGTTACTTTCTATAAACTCACTTATTTGAAACAAATTGTTGTGGTTTTCATAAGCTTATCAAAACCACAATCAAATTTTCCTCATTAGACAAAGCTGTGTCTCGACTTCTATCATTTGTCCTCATTGGCTCAGTCAGAACATGGAATGTTCCAGAAAGCTATCAATTACATTGTGCTTTGAAAAGGTCAAATATTTGATTGAAAAACAAATTGTCAAAATTGTTTTAGAAGCATGATTTTTATCACTGAATATGCATGGTTTAAAAATGTTAAAAGTTGATCTATGATAAGGATCTTGTTTACCTTTGATTTCCGTCCAGATTGCATGAAAATAGCAAATATTTGACAAACTTTTTGAGTGAATGAATGAATCTGCTGAATCCTATCCTCACTGCTAGCAACATAGCTAAGTCATCTTCGTTCACTTGGGCTACTAAAATAATCTTCTAAAATACTTCCTTGTATCTAGTTTTTTCTTGTACTAGTTCACTTTTCATTTCCACTTCACTACCAAATACAATCTTATACAGTATAAATAATTATAGTCACATCTCTTCCTTAAAATTCTTTTTTCCCCTTATACTTAATATGGATGCAATATATATTTCGTTATAATTCCACTGTAATTGTATAAAGATACCCTTCATGATGTACAAGATCTGCCATGATAGTTTCCCAAGTTACGTCATATTTCGCTGTATGTGTTCCCACATCACAAGGCTAGAGTCACACAATACTTATTTGATCCTTGATCTTATCCAACTCATTTCTGCTTCAAGATCTTCAAACCCTTCGTTTCCTATGCCTGAACCACAACTTCAACATTTAACATTAATAATCATTTTAACATAAATCAACCTTGAAGTATCAGCATAAGTTTTATTTCCAAAATGAGGCTTTCTTAATGAAATAAAACATGTGATCATGTTATATGAACATTGAGAGCTCACAATATAATACTTGATTTAAATATATGTTTCCCATAAGACTGTAAGCTCCCTGAAGACAGTCCATGGTTCACCACAGACAATATTGTAGCACACGATAGGCATTCAACACATATCCTATATAATAAAAGCCTAATATGCTAAGTGTCTAGTCAACCAGTCAGCTGTTCAACCAATCAAAGCGTAATTATGCTAATGATATGTTAAGGCCACTCAACCACTTGCTATGACATGTGCTGACCACCAGTGGGCAGACTGTCAATAGCCAGCCAGTCCCTATGATGTGCACTGACCACCTTGGGGCAGACACTCAGACTGGTGGGTTAGCTTGCCGCTGGGGTCTGGCCGATGGGGACTGAGCAAGATTGTCTGGACACTCCCTGGAGCCCTTCCTCAGTCCCTCCCTAGCCCCGATCATGCACCGGTGGGGTCCCTCAGCCTGTCCTGTAGCCTCTTGTAATCCAGGACCTCTTAGGGGATGTCAGAGAGCTGGTTTCAGCCCAATCCCACAGGCCAAGCCAAGGGACCCCACCAGTGCACGAATTTGTGCACCAGGCCTCTAGTTTTAGTTAAAGTAATAAATTATTAAACAAAAAATAATATCCATGCTATTGTATGGAACTTTTAAATGCTAATTGAATGATTAAAATATATAAGATATTTAACCATAAAATAAGCATTATGGAGTATGATACTAATAAATTCATATTTAGAAATACCTACTATGTGTCAGGCACTGTTCTAGGTACATGGAATGCAACAAAAAACAAAAACAAATGAACAAATGTACTAGCCCATGGAGAACTTATATTGAGGTAGGGACAATACATAATAAACGGAATAAATTATAAGATAACAGTACCTGGTATATTGTAAGACAAATGTTAATGAGAAAACAAAAAGTAGGGAAAGTGACAGATATTGAGTAGTCTTCTCCGTGGGCTGAAAAAGGTAAGCCCATGTCATATAACTGGGGAGCTCTTATAAGCATATGCTTTTGTCCTTGAACTCAATGGTTCTTCCTCTTACTCATTAGAGACTAAATGGTGTATTCTTTCCAATGTTAATAAGGATTGATATTTTCCTTTTACTTTAACCGTAAGGACTTACCATGAACAGAGAGACAACCATGAAAGTTGACTTAAACCTTCATGCGATAGATATTTCTAAGGCAGTTGTAATATTTACTTAGTAAGACTTTGCTAAACTTTTATAGTCTTTCTATTTTTTTGGGGGGGGCACTACATATTTAATAAAGATGTATGGAAAACAATATAATTGACTCATTTTCTACAGGTACTTTGATTCACTAAACTGTACCTAGAAGATACAATGTGTAGAGAAAAAATTAGGTTAAGAGTCAGAGAATCTGTGCTCTCATCTCACTGCTCAACTTTTTGCTGGTGTGTTTAATTGCACTAACCAGTCCTGCCAGCCCAACACAGCTATTATAAGTATCCAAAGAGGTCATCTATTTTAAACTCATTAACCAATTATAAAGTACTAAGTAAATGTATAGTGAATCTTATTGTTATTAAACTCTTTAAGGGTATATATCTAAATTATATTTATGGAAAATAGGTAATAGGAAGTATCTGAGAGTTTGAACCCATGCCTATGCATCTAAATCCCTCCCCACCACCACCACCACAAGATTTTTCTTAGCCTATTTGTGGTAAGTTAGGATTAATAATTTGAATTCTATGTATATATAACTGTCATCAGAAAATTGGATTTCCTTGATGCTAGTGGGAGTGGGGTTCTTATGATAACTTGAGAACAAGAATGTTCTAAGACTTATATAGGGAGAATGAGTGATCTTTGTTCACATGAAGTTACATCCCTCAGATTCCAAAGTCCCATTTCTCTTAAACCAGTCCTGGGAAATGTGCAGCTAAAGCTTTAGCAGAGCTAGAAGCAGAGCTAGTGTCCAGAGTTTCTGTTTCATGGTGGAGCTGAGTCCAACAGAGCCTCAGACCAGTTGTAGTCCACTAGTCCATTGTATGGGGTCCACATGGCATTGAGCTGGGGTGTGAGAGCACATCCCATGCAAGAAGAGTCCCAAGATAGCAAGAGGGCCAAGAGAGAACTCCCTTTGTTTAGGGGTTAAGTATCTCAGATTTTGTGCCCATGCAGTGGCCATGCCTATCTTGGCCAACAGCTGGCTCCCAGATGTGATTGATAAGCAAGCATTTTCACACATCACCCAGACCTTACTGGACATGCATCTATTGTCCACTCCCTTCTCCTAGCTGTCTGTGGGGAACAGACCTAGAGAGTGTTCAACTGCTGCTTTCTGGCAAAGCTGTACAAATGGCATGCCTATATTATCTATCCTTCCCTTTGCTCCTTTCCTGTTAGTAACCTGGTTATTATAATGGTATTATAGCCAACCTTTAATCTTGTATTAGCCCTTATATTTCATTGCAAATCTATTGGTTTTGTTAATCTGAGAAACAATTGAGATAAAAACAATAAAACAATAACATGTTTTTATTCATTCACAAAAATTTTCAAATTAATGTTCTAAAAAAAGGATAGAATGAGCAAATTTAAAATTCTGCATTAAAAAACTGAATTATAAGTACCTTGACTTTTCCTCAGGAAATAATGAAAGAATGCATGTGTTTGTCATCTTTGGGGATATTTTAATGCTTACCAGATTTCAGTTATTCCTTGAAGCTTTTTGGTGATTATGAAATACATATTTTATTGTTTAAAACATTATTTCAATTCCTAGAAGCAGCATTTTAGAGAAAGAAGATCATATTTTAAGATTTACTGGAACACCATTATTTTATTATCTTGAATTCTGAAAGTCAGTTTCCATAAGATGCACATGCTTAATCAATGTCTCATTGCCATTGTAGTTTTCAAGAATCTGTAACATTTCATACCTAGTCCCTTGATCCTGAATTCATTAGCTTGACTCTGAAACCATGGAAACTACTGAGTTTCTATAATCCTGCCTTCTTTTACTGTTTTTCTGAAACTGTGTTAAGTGTGAAAGCACATTGTTTATTATCAATGTGGTTTATAATTTTCAGATATCTTACTATCTAGTGAGAACTAAGTGGCACAATATTAGTTTTAAATATAATTATTTCATACAAAATATATCTATATATAATATGTTAATAACAATCATGCTATTGTTTGCACTTTGTACCTGGGGGTTTTATTTCCCTCTGTTAGTAAAAGGTTAAGATTGACCATCCTGAACTTACAAGGCTAGTGTTAATTTCAACCCCCACTCATTCTCCCAACTACAAAAGGCAAAGTAAATACTTTTGCAGATGGGGTTATTTCTGTTCATATCGCAAGCACATATCTTTGAAGTCCCGCTCAAGACTAACAATGATAAAATATCTCCTAAAGCAACTGAGGTTGAGAAAAATACTATTGGGCTGACTACGACAAAGTGGTCACATTGGTTTAATTAACTCATCCTTTTTGTGAACATTGTAGGAGCTGCATTACATGACTGCCCTTCTACCAGGTGCTCCGTTCACAGTCACTCAAATATATGTTCCTCTCGGCGCTCTAACTGGCTTGTGCCTTTGCTCATGCCATTTCCCCGGGCTGAAGTGCTTACTCTTAGTTTACAGCTTGTGAAAATTGTTGACATGCTCAAGTGTATTAGTGTAAGACAGACGTTTAGTACTTGGATGGTAGTTAGGGGCTGTGGGACCTTGAACCCCAGCTTGGTTGCTAATTCGGCATATGCTGTGTGAAAGTCACCTAAATTCTCCAACGCTTGATTTCCTCCTAGGTTAAAAGGGTAAGATTAAAACTAATGGTATAGGTATGATTAAATCTAACTTCTTATGCTGTGAGAATGAAGCCTCTCAGCAAACACAAAGCTCTTCAAATGTCTGGTATAGAGTAAGTGGCATGTAACTGCGATCATGTTGAAGTGTTGGCAGGTGTTACCTTTCCTCCCCTTTGCTTGTCATTTAAGTAGCAGTTCAAATAGTATCATTTTGTTAATCTTTTTACAACATTTTCCAAGAGTTACTACTTTTTAAATTTATTTTTCCATAACACAGTGTGCACTTATGATGCTTAATATGATGAGTCAGAGTAAGTTGTATATCTTTATTTCCACTAATATGAGCTTATTGATTTAGGTTATTAAGTTATTTATTTCCATTTTCATTGAATTTATTTAGTACAGAGTTTGTTTGTTGAAACATTAGAATATTTGTTGAAAATTAAATTAAAAATAAACATATATGTCTAAAGGTTTTGTTTTATGGGAATACATTAGTTCTTAGGTACAACCCATGCTTTGTATTATTTGCTCATTTAATGAGTAATTAACTGTAATGTATGACACTGCATTAAGTATATAAGAATATAAGGAATCATAATATTATCTTTAGATCTGTTTTTAAAATATATTTAAAATTTGTATCTTTATTAATTTAATTCTTTGTAATTTTGGTTATTTTACATGCATTTTAAAAAACATGTGTTTATTGATTTCATAGAGGGAGAGGGAGAGAGAGATAGAAACATCAATGATGTGAGAGAATCATTGATTGGCTGCCTCCTGCATGTCCCTTGCTGGGGATCAAACCCACAACCGGGCATGTGCCCATCATGGGTGGACACTCAACCACTGAGGAGCCACACAGGTTGGGCTGTCAGTCCTAATTTTTAACATGAAAACAATGGTTTAGAGAGGTTAAATGACAAGTTCAAAGGAAAGATAACTCCAAGTTCAGAGCCAATGCATTTTGTTTACTCATCAAGGGCTTTCCTTTCCTCCTACACTCTGCCAGTTGTGCCCCATTAGGGACCAAATTCACACGCTTATACACCCCTTTTTATCATTTCAACCTAAATAATTTCATCCTTTTCACAATGAGCTCTGCCTTAAATACTGACTCCTCCAAAAAAAGTTAAAAACCAAAAAACTGGGGACTCAACTCAGAGCTCAAGTTGTGAGTTTGACAGTGGCTGATCTTATTTGTATTTTATTACTTTTAAGGTGCCTCATATATTTTTTCATGGAAAATCTATCAGTTCTTCAGGGAAGTCAGAACAATTTTCAGCCATATTATTGAGCTGTGCTTTCATCAGATAACTTTGGCTCTCATTCTAATTCCTATTTTAAGAATATTATAACTCACCCTAACCAGTTTGGCTCAGTGGATAGAACGTCGGTTTGTGGACTGAAAGGTCCTAGGTTCGATTCCGGTCAAGGGCATGTACCTTGATTGTAGGCACATCCCCAGTAAGAGGTATGCAGGAGGCAGCTGATCGATGTTTCTCTTTCATCGGTGTTTCCAACTCTCTAACCCTCTCCCTTCCTCTCTGTAAAAAAAATAAAATAAAATATATATAAAAAAGAATATTATAACTCCTGCAAATATTTTCTTATTAAGACACATAAATCTTAATGGAGATAAACAAAAATATCAGATACATCATTGATCTGTGCTTTTCTCAGATTGCTTCTAAGCCAATTTAGAGCAAAGAATTTTTTCATTGCATTCAAACTTAAAAATAAATATATATTAATCTTGTATTAGGAAAATATCAAGTTCTATATTTTTCACATTTATTCAGACATTTTGCTTTTTAATTTATATAATATTTTTCCTTCATCCCCGAGGAGGTTTGCTTCTGAAAAGTGTAAGTAATTTTTCTCAACAAAGGAATTGAAAATTAAACTCTCCCTCCAAAACCAATTCCTATCTAATAAAAGAGTAATATGCAAATTGACCATAACTCCAACACACAAGATGGCTGCCCCCATGTGGTCAAAGATGGCTACCCCCATGTGGACACAAGATGGCCACCACAAGATGGCCAGCAGGGGAGGGCAGTTGGGAGGGACCAGGCCTGCAAGGGAGGGAAGTTGGGAGCAATTAAGCCTGCAGAGGAGGGAAGTTGGGGGTGACCAGGCCTGCAGGGAAGGGCAGTTGGGGGGGGACCCAGGTCTTCAGGAGAGAGCAGTTGGGGGGACCAGGCCTGCAGGGGAGGGCAGTTAGGGGCAATCAGGCTGGCAGGGGAGCAGTTAGGCATCAATCAAGCTGGCAGGGGAGTGGTTAGGGGGTGATCAGGCTGGCAGGCAGAAGCAGTTAGGGGCAATCAGGAAGGCAGGCAGGCAAGCAGTTGGGAGCTAGCAGCCCTGGATTGTGAGAGGGATGTCCGATTGCCCGTTTAGGCCCGATCATACCAGGATCGGGCCTAAACGGGCAATCGGACATCCCTCGAGGGGTCCCAGATTGGAGAGGGTACAGGCTGGGCTGAGGAAGACACACCCCTGTGCATGAATTTCGTGCACTGGGCCTCCAGTATATTTATAATTTTGATGAAACATAGTGAGAACTAAACCTTTGTTTCCTGTACTCCCTATTGAATTTTTTTTTTTCTGCTATGGAATGCTTGTATTAAAAACAAAGCTAAGCACTCTCCCTCTTGGGAAAAGGTCCATGCCTTTCCCTTCTCCCTTTCCCTATCTCACTCCCTTCCTTCAATTAAAAAAAAAAAAATCCAATAGCCATGACAAGTGTGACTCCTTGGAGCATAACATTGTCCTGTGCACCAAAGGTTTGAATGTTTGATTTTAAGTCAAGGAATATACCCAGGTTGTAGGTTCAATTCCTGGTCCAGGCACATATGAGAAGCAACCAATCAATGTTTTTCTCTCCTCCATTTCTCTCTCTAAAATAAATAAAAAACATTTTTTAAAAAGCTAATATAAAATAAGGACTGTACATAGATTAGGTATATCATAATAAAAGGTATATCCATGTTAATATAAATAATAAACAGTTCCTTCTCTTGTCCAGTACAACAATATGTGAAGTATTTGTAAAATCTACTAATAAAATATACTTACATATAGGAAATATTATACACTTGAGCATATCAAAAATTTTCACAAGCTGTAATGTAAGAGTAAGCATTTCAAATCTGTGTTGTTCAAGTGTCAAGTGTATTTAGAAAACAAAATGCCTTGGGATAAATTTTCATGGCTGCTCACCTTGGTCATCAATGTAGGACCAGCAACATCTCTGAAAGATAGACCATTGTCTTTGTGATGTAAAAGTCCACATTCAAATATGCTACAAATCAGAGCTATAGGATAATGTGGGGTCCAGAAGGAAAAGAGTCATATAAGGGGAACCCCATCCTATATAATAAAAGCCTAATATGCTAAGTGTCTGAACATTCAACCAGCCGTTATGACACACACTGACCACCAGGGGTAAACACTCTAACTGGTAGGTTAACTTGCTGCTGGGGTCCAGCTGATCTGCCCTGGACGAATCCATGCACTGGGCTGGTTTTGGTCTGATTCCCACAGGCCAGGCCAAGGGGCCTCTAGTATTCTAATAACCTCTGACCAAATCTCTCACTGGATGCCTCATAGTTATATATTATGGGGAAGACTGTAAGTAACACAACTAACAATAAAATAATTATATCCAGGGTTGACCTGTCACTCAAAATGCAGACATTTTACTTCCAAACAACCAAGTTAATTGCCTCATAGAACAAAACAAGAACTTAATAAAAACCCAACATTCTTTGGAGAAATGTAACATAATTCACAATGTATATGTATATCAAGTCATCACATTATACAACTTAAATATCTTGAAATTTTGTCATTTATACTTCAATGAAGCTGAATAAAGAATTATGGAAGAATATCAAATAAACTTTCTTGAGAAATTTATTATTTGTTGGCTTCCCCAAGTTTGTTTTTGTCATTCTGATTGAACATTTATCACGTATAAGGAGAAAAAAATACTAAAATATAATTTCTGTGTTTTAAAAGCCAAAATAGTTTATTTCAAAACCTATAATGCTAAGCCATTAATGTATTTTATTTTACTTTATCTTCTGTTTTACTCTTTCTCTGCATTTTGCTATGTCAATGACAAAGCCGCAGTGTAAAATTATTTAGTGGATCATTTTGATAGGAAAGATATAAAATAACATGGTTCAAGTTATAAATAGGAAAATTAAATTGTAATAAATAAGCTTTCATTACTAGATAAGTACCTTAATACCTGCTACCTGAAGTAGGAGAAAATTGACATCCAAAGTTTTAATTATTAAAACTTAAAGATGTTTATGCTTTGAAAATAGGTGCTTCTTTGCAGTAAAACAATAAATGAGATTTTGAGATGTGACTAATAAACATTTAATAATGATTATATTAAACTTTATTTTCCTTTGAGTGTTCTGTGATGTGTACAATATAAAACAGGTGCCAGATTATTCTACAGATACCACAGTTTAATAATTTTTATGAGCTTGATATTATTCATCTAGAATCAGGCTGCTTGCATTGCTATTGCTTAGGAAAACTTAATTAGGAGTTAGGGAATTTGAAACGTAAGTAATGTAATATGGTTCACCCATAATGAGAAATTATTTAGATACATTATATTGAAATATCAGTATTATACATGAAATGTTATGTGATTTAAAAATTATTTATAGACCAGAGAGAGATAAGTATGACTAAGAAAAACAAATAAGCTCTAAAAACTTTTGCCTCAAGAAATTTTACTCAGACAATCCGATCGCATGTTTCATTTTTTAAAAATTATTATGATAGTAACTATTTGTTACATTATCAATAAAACTCTCTGAAACCACAACAACTGGTGTTCTCTTTCTCTTTTTTTTAATCTTTAACCTTTCTTTCTCTTTACCTTGAACCTTAAATAAACAGTTCTTTTTTAAAACACGATTCTCTTATGCATACGGGAAATATCTGCATTTTAATCCTTGGTTTTTTTCTAAGCACTGATTTATTTGGAGTTGTAACTAGAGGAATTTCTCATAGTGGAATCATGTTTTTCCTGCTTGCAGTACAAGCTCCATGTCATCCCAAACCACATCTCTGACTAAATATGAAGCAAGCTTGCTAATGAAGTAGGAGCTTCTGAATGAAGCCTGCCTTCTCTCTCACCTAGTGATTTGGGTTCTCTCTGTTTCAGCCCTGATGTTCCCCCAAGACTTCTGGACTCTGTGGGTGATCCCTGCAAAATATTTCTCTCAACCACTTCCATGTAAGAAAAATTGCGTCTACTGAGACTTCATGGTCCACTATGACTCAAGTCCATTTATTTCAAGTTTTCTTGGTTTGTTTGTTTTTGTTTTTAAATCCATAGCTTTATACCAATAAACATTTTCTCCTAGAAAGGAAGTGGTAGATACTTAATGCATTCTGCTAAAGGTGGCCGCTATTCTGTTTTCTTTCGTTAGTCTTTCTTATATTAGTCATCCAAGCATCATATTTTGTCCTATTAAGTTCAATGCCCTTAAACCATTTGACACCAAGAACTCCATTTTTCTACTACGAATGATTACAGGAAGGAGGAACTTAAGTGTGTGTCTCTATT
The DNA here is from genome assembly GCA_026230045.1 of Corynorhinus townsendii. Classification (NCBI taxonomy): domain Eukaryota; kingdom Metazoa; phylum Chordata; class Mammalia; order Chiroptera; family Vespertilionidae; genus Corynorhinus; species Corynorhinus townsendii. Next base: position 125,759,085 of record JAPDVU010000006.1, read on the forward strand.
TTTCTGTCCACTTTATAAACTTTTTCATATCCTTGGGAGTATTAAAAAAAATCTGCACTGAAGGTCAAAATTCTTAAGACATATACAAGAATAGATCATTTACATGATCTTATTCTCCTCAAAGAAATGAAAGAAAATCTCAAGTCATGGCTGCTAGGCCCATGTAATTTCAGAAGCTGGCCTGAAAACAATATTTCAATGAATTACGAATGTTTTGACTTTCACATATTCCAGGGAGAATGTAAATATATATGTGCTCTAGTTGCAGCCTATTCGACCTATGTGAAGAATGATATGCAATTATATTAGATCATAAACAATGCCTAACTGTTGATGAGCATTCACTTGTACTTAAAGTAAAAAATGCTTTTTTAGAATTTACATTATTTCTCTAACTCATTACCTCTAATAATATTTTACTTCGTGAAGAGTAGTCAATTAAAATTAAGGTTGAATTTATATTTTTAAATTTTTAAATTTTTTATTTTTTTTATTGTTTTAAGTATTACAAATAGTAATACATATGTCTCTTTTTTTCCCCCCATGGACCTCCCCCCGGCCTCCCCTACACTCCAGTACATGCCTTCACCTGCCCGCCCTCCCCCCACCCAGTGTCTTGTATCCATTGCTTATGCTTATATGCATGCGTACAAGTCCTTCGGTTGAAATTATGCATCTCATTCCAGTTACAATGCTGTCTCTCTTTCATTACTATAAAATATAATGCTTTATCCTCTCTTAAATAATCCACCCCTGAATTTAATATTTTAATTTAACAATTAATTATGTATTATTTTTAAAGTCAGAATTTTCCTTCATACATTGCTTATAAATATGAATATATCTAGAGATTACAAGTGTTGGTTAGTATAATTAGAAGTATGACATGTTGAGGCATATTTTTAAAGCAGCAAGATGTGAAATCTTTACCTAATGTTTCACTTTTAGCAGAACAGTGTTTTCAGCATTAAATTGAACATATAGTTTACCTATATCAATTTCTTCACATTTTTTGTTTGTGAAAGAGTATGGAAAATATTTTTATGGATACTATTCATATGATTATTCAATATTTTAAGATATTTATTTTTAAAAGTATCTTTAAGTCATTTAAACAATTATAAATGTCTTAATTTTTAACAGGATCTTATAAAATGCATCACTATTAATAAAATCAATTGTCAGTATTTCAGAAATTATACTTTTTAAGGAAGATAGTGTTCCAATAAACTTTTAAGACTCAATAGGGCTGAATTAGTTCTGTCATGAAATATAGCACAAAATATTCTAAGTTTATATCCACAGCAATCTGAAAGAATGACTTTTTTAAAAAATCTAGTCCTAATTAATTTCAATGAAGCAAATTCTGTTGAGCATGAATGAGATGTAAGACACTTTGCATACTATCTTACATGTGGATGTTATTACCTTCATGTTGAATAATTTGCTGAAAAAGTTGAATCTCAAAGAGACTAAGTCACTTACTTAAGGTTACTCTACCAGGAAATGTAGCTATAGATCAAACATTCATCCATGTAACTCTAAGTCACAAACCTATTTCAATTTATACACAAATTAGATTTTTTTTTAAAATTAAGATTGCAACTTGACATGCTAAGAACAAACCCCCTTATTTACTCAAATAAGACAGGTAATTTGTTTGAGTTGAGAGGGTTTTTTTTGCTTTAAAATGTTCTGGCAAATACACTTGTGATCTGATATTGGAAAGCATTTTTGGAATATGTAAAACTTGGGACAAAATGTTAAGGTTATTAATTTATGAAGAACCCCAAAGAAAATAGAGGTCAGGCTGAGTGGGTTATAGTTTAAAATGTATATATTCATAATCTAGAGATAGAATTTGGATCAGTTTGTATGAGTATTTTGTATTATAAAAATGAGCATTGGTTGTATGTAAGCTTTTTGAACTAAGTATAGTGTTCCTGGGCACTTCTAGAAGCTAAAACTTACATCATAAAAATAATTTTTATATGTACTTTGAAGTTCATAAGAATTTTACTACATGAAGCAACAATGACAAATTACCATTAAACAAAATAGTGATTATTTTGCTAGCCTGTGAATTAATGGGTAAAAAAAAAGAAGAGAGGATGGGAGCTTATGAGTTATGTTTTGTCCTTCAAAATAGTCATAAGCAGAAAATGAATGTTTGTGTGCCACCAAAATGCCTGTGTTGAAATTCTGACTCCCAAACTGACAGTATTAGGAGGAGGGGCCTCTGGGGGTTAGGGCATGGGAGTGGAGTGCTCAGGAATGAGATCAGTATCCCTACAAGAAAAGCTGCAAGAATTTCCTCTCTCTCCCTGACCTGGGAGCCTACAATGAGAAGATGGTTGTCTTCAAGCAGGCAAAGAGCCCATAGTAGACATGGATCTTATTCTGCCCAGGCTCCAAAAGTGTGGGAAATAAATTCTCTTGTTTAAGCCACCCAGTCTGTGGTCATTTGTTATGACTGCTCAAACTGACTAAGACAAATGCTTTCTCTAAAATGGACACTACATTTATTACACGGGAGTTTGATTATTATGCGTATTCAGCAATTGTAGAACACTTATACCTTAAGTGCATTAGGTGTTTAATTAGATTTCAAGGAACCAATTATTTCTTAAGCTTTTCTTGATGCATAAAATTTGTCCTGGACAACTGCAGATTGTTGGATGCTTTGGACATGAATTTTTATAGGATTGGCATATTAAAGGTTAAGGTCATCAGGAGCGGTTCTTTGCCTTTAGTACAGTAACACATATGACATAAGTAAGATGATCAAATTTATATAAAGAAATTTGTACAAAAGAATTAAGAAAATTAGCTACAGCTCTAGCTGGTTTGGCTCAGTGGATAGAGCGTTGACCTGCAGACTGAAGGGTCCTGGGTTCATTTCTGGTCAAGGGCGTATTCCCGGGTTGCGGGTTCTATCCCCAGTAGGGATCATGCAGGAGTCAGCTGATCAATGATTCTCTTTCATCATTGATGTTTTTATCTCTCTCTACTTCTGTTTACCTCCTCAATTTAGTTACAAAAATATTAACATATTGAAAAATGTTTTTTTGCCTTTCAATTACAGTACATTTTTGTAGGAAAATAGTACAGAAATAAAGGTGTTTTTATATTATCATAAAAGTTTGATGGTAAAGCAAAATTAATTTCCTCAATATTGTTAGCACTTTTGATGTTGAAAAAGACATTAAATCATGTTCATGAATTTTATGTCTCTATTCAGTCAATATATGTAAATATGCACATAATATAAAGTATATTGATATGTTATAATTATTTAAAAATTTTCCAAATTAAAGATAATAATTGCATAATTAAATACCATGTTTCTTATTTACTTTCTTTGTTATACCCATAGAGCTAATGTTATTAATATTTCAGTAAAATGAAACTAATAAGTAATCGAGGGACATTTGAATTTTGTCATCTCAAATCACATTGAATTAGTGTTCATTTATGAGTTTTAAATATAAAGAAATGCATATAATTTCTTTTGCCTCTATAATTATTTTCCAGACTCAAATTATGCTAAAAACGATTGAGAGCCATTGTAATCTAAAAGAAACAATGAGTTGAAATGTTCAACAGACCAAGTTATCATAATTAAAAGACTATTTTCCCCTGTTAGTCTAAACTGCTATTTCTGCTAATAACTCCTTATAGTTAAAATCAGATATTGAATTACATTAGTAATGCAATTTTCATTTAGTACATAATTTTTTCAACATAATTATTTTAATGTATTAGTATATAGGTTAGAGAAGACTGAAACCAGACATACTGTCAATCAGTATAGGTATAAGTATATAATTTATTTTTGAAAATGTTTTCTTTCATATTAATAAGAAAGTGTAATTTGTACAGTTTAGTACTAAGTCATTTAAAGCCCAATTAGGGTTACTGAAAAGCATTTCACTAATAAGCCTGCGAAAACATGTTACCTTTATAGAAAAACATGGTGCATCTTGATAACATTGGTTACTATTCTCAATGATTTTTAAAGAGGTGAGAGCAGTTGAAACCAGTTTGGCTCAGTGGATAGAGCGTCGGCCTGCGGACTGAGGGGTCCTGGGTTGGATTCTGGTCAAGGGCATGTACCTAGGTTGCGGGCACATCCCCGGTAGAGGGTGTGCAGGAGGCAGCTGATCAATGTTTCTTTCTTATCGGTGTTTCTAGCTCTCTATCCCTCTTCCTTCCTCTCTGTAAAAAAAAAAAAAAAAAAAAAATCAATAAAAAAAAGAGGTGAGAGCAGCATCCAACTACTGATTAAATAAGTATATTAAAGCATATTTGGAGCTTATTTCTAAGATAATTATGTCTTTTAAACTTAATAGGACACTTTGTAAGCATGGACAATTTTATAAAAGTCTCCCAAATTTGCTGTAAACTACTTGGGATTTGAGTAAAATAAAAAGGAGGAATATCATATTTCTATGATTCTCTCAGAACATTTCAATGTCTCAGAAAAACTGGAGTCACCAAAATATTAGTCAATATAGCTACTGGGGAAAGCAAAAGGTACAATTAACTGGCTAGAGCCTTTCTATAGATATATATCCTGTGCCTGATTCAACTCTTGGCATATCCACATCCAATAGTATTTTCTGGGTTTCAGCAGATATCTACTATATGTTTATTTGCCTTGCCACTAGAGAAAGAAGAGGGATTCTGGTTAATAAAATTAATGAAGAGACTATAAACCATACGTCTTAAATGAAGTAATCACTCTGCCTTACATTTTGGAGGGAAGTGGACATTTGGTTATATAGTGTCATTTCAGATCAAAAAAGACAATTTAATAAGCTCTAGTATATAGTAAAATTAAATATTATAAACCCACTTCAGTATTTCTCCAACAACAGTTTCTAAATTTTAACCTGTGGTTTGGTTCAAAGACAACGTCTAAGGGTAATTTTGTTATACAGGTAGAAGCCAACTAGCCCTGTATATAAAGGCTGCTATTTTTAAAAAAACTATTACAAATGACTATTTGTGAATTTATGTTCAGGATTAGAATTCGGGTTTGAGATTTAAAAAGCCTAGATTCTAGTTTATATAGACTTGACAAAAAAATCCACAATTGTTTTTCTACTAAAAGGGCAGAGAATAAGAGTGGAAAACCAAATTATAAAATATATATGCAAGTATCACAGTCCTCAAGGGGATGGATGAAGAAAGTGACAACAGTAATACATGTGCCTAGAAGTTATAATGGGTCATATAAAGCAGATAATAAAGCAGATACTGTTTCTGAGCCAAATTAAAGTTAGAATATAGAGACTCATAACACTTGAAGATTAATGGGAACCATGGTCATCTGTAATAGAAAGAGAGCTTAGAAATCATTTAGTCTAAACATCTTATTTTTCAGAAGAGATTAATGTGTTGCAAACTTAAGTGAACTATATAAATTCACACAAACTTTAATATGTAAACTGCAAATATTTTTAAATTTTATTTTTATCCAATATAATCTATACATTGTTAGGTAACCATATTCTCTACAAATATTATTTTATCTCTGCAAAATTAGTATTCTCAAGAGCATTATTTTTATTTGTTAAAAGTGAGAGGATTCCTTGTGTTCTCAGTTAAAGATTTTCAGAAAACTCAGCTTGCTGGGACTAAGTCTGCATGGAACTAATGTGGGAAGCCCAGGCCAAGGGATGTACCACAGAGCAAAAGAGCTCTGGTGTCTGTTGAAATGTCCCTGTTTCAGAACTGGGATGTTTTAATTGAGAGCTCTATAGTGATTCTGTCCATGTGCCATATTATTCTTCTACTCATCATCCTCAATTTCCCTTCTATCTCTTTTGTTTCAATTATATTGACTACTAGAGGCCCAATGTATGGATTCATGCACGGGTGGCCTGCACCCTCTCGCAATCCAGGATCCCTCGTGAGGATGTCAGAGTGCCAGGTTTTGGCCGAGAGGATCGGGCTGGCACGCTGACATCCCCTGGAGGGATGTAGTAGTGCTGAAGTGCAGGCAGCCAGGATGAGCCTCAGCCGGGCTGGGGCTGGGGTCGGCCCTGCTGCAGCTCATTCCGGCCTTGCTGCGCCTGCCACCACTGCTAGGTAGAACTGCTGTGGAGGTGGGAGAGGCTTCCGCCACAGTAGCTGCACTAGCCAGCCATGAGCCTGGCTTCTGGCTGAGCAGCACTCCCTCTGTGGGAGCGCACTGACCACCCCACTAGGGGGTAGCTCCTGCATTGAGCATCTGCCCCCTGATGGTCAGTGCGCGTCATAGTGACCGGTCGTTGGTCACTCCTGTTGTAATGGTCGCTTAGGCTTTTATATAGATAGGTATTTGGTCTTTGACTCCGAAAGCTCTTGAGTAACAATACTCACTGTTCCTAGAAAAATTAGTGCTTCAGTCGTGGGCTATGAGACAGGGAGATCTGGGTAACACATCAGAGTATCTGCTACATCTCCAAAATGAATTACATTGTCAGAAAAGTGAATATTCATTAGTACTAATAAGCAGTATATAGTTTAGGATCTGGGCCAGTGATCAGAGTTTGTTTGAATCCCTCCCTCTTTACATGCAGTTATTATGCTATCAATGACACTGGGTCCATTAAAATACATACTCCAACATTTAGGCAGTTATGGCTGGTTTGTAAGTAGCCATACCTCTTTCTAAGCAATGAGATTAAACCCATAGTACTGCAATTAGATACAGTAACTGGTAGAGATGGGGGGATGTCTGTTTTGCAGAGAATCTAGCATGGTTTATTTTGTATGTGGGGTTATGGTAGTATCATTGTTTAAATGTTAATTAATTTATTCCACAAATATTAAATTCAAAATTACAAATGAATGAGAGGTACAGGACGCATTGAGAGAGTATTCTATGAAGAGTTCATCTTATTTGAGAGTCAGGCAACAGATTTCTGAGGAAATGACACTTGAGTTGAAATTTGCAGCCTGTGTGGTAACTAGCTGAAACTGGCAAAAAAAAAAAAATCATTTCCTTTACAAAGTATGGAATATGTGCAAAGGTCCTGTGATGTGAGGGAGGAGTACATGGTACAAATGGGAAAGAAGGCCTAGGACCCATTTGTCTTCTAAAAGAAGACAAAGTGATAGGAGGGGGCACTAAAATAAATCAGAGAAGTAGGTAAGAGAGGACAGTGTGGGGCATTTTTGGCAATGTGTTTGTTTTGGTTGATGAGTGACTTTATGTGAATTTCAGAAGATTCCTTTGACTACATTGGAAGAAGAGATTGGAGGACAGAGATAACAGATAATTGATTGACTTACTAATGTGGATTTTCAGCTGTGAAGTGAGGTAGAGTAGGCTTTTATAGTGATAATTAAGATGAAATGGAATTGATGAATTTAATAAATGCTTGAGTTGTTTAATCTACAGGAAGTAGAAATACACAGAATGTGAGCAGTGAGGGAGAGGAGACAGCAGTCCCCAGATGGGGGTGGGTGGTGATGTTACCCACTGGGATGGGTGCCACCAGAAAAGGACTGTGTAAATGCAAGTGTCCATGCTTGATAAAGGAAGAAGGGCAAAGTAACCTGTTTAAATGAGGGCATGTTTAATTAAAGGTGTCTCTAAGACATCCAAAATAAAATTTTATCATAGCTGTTGAAGTAAGATCTATAGCTCAGAAGTAATGCCTCAGCCAGAGAAATAGATTTTTAGCCATTTCTCTATATTTTCCCACATAACCACAGACGAGATTGCTTAGGGATAAAAGTGGGCCAAGCAGCAAAATTTGTGGTTATCTAATATTGAGGAGCTGAAATGAGGAAGATGAACCTGCCAAAAAGCACCGAAAAGAAAATAATCGAAAGCACTAGGAGAAATCAAGAGAATGTGGACTCACTTTGGTTAAGGGAACAAACTGCTTTCAGAAAGGAGAGGAGTGGCCTGTGAAGTCAAGTTCTCCTAAGATGGCAAGCTGGGTGAAAACTGAGATGCTTCTTTGATGTTGCAACATGAAGGCCACGGGTACCCTTAGGAAGGTTTGGTTCGGCCCTAGCCAGTTTGGCTCTGAGCTAAAGAAGTGAAAGAAAAAGAAGTTGAGGCAGCAAATTCAGAAGACACTGTTTAGAAATCTGCATGTGGAGGACAGGAGAGAAAAAGTGTCTGGAGAGTGGGGGCTGATATTCAGTCATGACAGGAGTTTTTGTTTGCTTTAGTGTATGTGTGTGCCTGCATTTAAGTTATAGAAATATGAACACCTTTAAAACCCAAGGGAAGTGTTATCTTAAGGGGGACTATGCATCAAAGAAATGTGTTGTGTGTGTGTGTTTGGGTGATAAACTATATTTGGAAGGCAGGCAACATGCATTGTTTGGGTTTACTCAGAAACCCATCTTGCCTTTTTATGATAAAAACAATCTGCCCTTTTGGCAGAATGCCCATCTCCCCTTGTCATGTGTTTTCAACGGTACCTAACTAGTTAAAGCATCCCAATTGATGACCATATTGATTGAGGAAATTCAGGTCTTTGGAGGTGGTTTTCTATGCATTTGTTATACCAGGGAATTTTCTGTTTCTTTGGGTTGTTTGGTGGAATGATGGAAGCCTGGTCCCAGGGACTCCTGCTAACTGCTCAAAAGTACAAATAGTTGGTGATTGGGAGATCATATTTAGCCTAAATGTCTCTTGCCAAGCGTGCGCCATGACACAGGGATGCTTTCTCTGGAGGAAGAGGCACCATTTGTGGGAAGGGTCATGATCCTTGAACAAGTATGTTAAATTTGTTTTTCAACCATTCTGTTAAATTAATGAAAAAAACTGATTTGAAGAGTGAAATCCCTCATGACTTTTTTTAAATGAGGCCATTTGCTTCAACAGGATTTCCAAGATAAGTGGGCAAAGATGCACATTAATTTAATAGGTAAGCCACCAAACAGCTTATTAGGAGCTACTTACTGGCACTTCTTTAGCTGATTACAAGATATATCCAATAACTTGGAAACATAGCGACAACAAGTTTATTTTGCAAGAATCATGAAAAGAAAAGACTGTAAATGGGCACATTTATTTAGCATAGTAGTTTTGAGTAGTGCATTAATAATTAAGACATGGTTTCCTAAAAATACAGGCATAATACCAGTGCTAAGTCACCGTTACTCAAATATACATCCCAGAAACTGGCAGCGACTCTTTTTTCATAAACTATTGCTGGTGTTTTATAAGGTAAAAGACATCCTTTTGATGCATCTAATTGCCTTTTACAAAAAAGTAATTATCCCCTGTTATTTTTCATGAAATTAGGATTTGATTTCATGACTTAAACTATTAAAAACTCTAGATTATATATGTATAAAAATTAGTGTAAGCAAAATGTATTCATTTATTCAAAGTGTATTTACAATTTATAAAAGAGATCTCTGTTAATAATTGCAATAAACAGTTTAGAGTCTAAGCTATTTAATCTCAAATCCCTACCATCCAAACCAATGAATAATCTAGTTAATACTTGAAAATTTAATGCCAGTGCATTTTTTAATTACTATGAATTATGATGAGCATCGTTTTGGTATATTACTTTCAGTTAACATGATTCTTTCTATTGGTTATGAGGCAACTTAAAAAATTAGGTCTTTTCAAAACCAGTTTCTTAAATCTTTTTTTCAAGTTAACCAAAGTATTATTAAATTACCATTTAGTTTTGGGTAATATATCCTGAGTAGCATGAAAGAGATTTATGAGCTTGTAGATTTTATTTTTTCATGATGTTCCATAAGCTTGTTTATCCTTCTTTTTTTCACTGACTTAGGCAATTTTTCTTTTTCATCTGTGTTGATATCACTTACTTACACAGTGGTACTAATCTCTTCAATGCTTATTTTTGTGAAGAGAACACAATTTACCCAGCTTGTGTTATTTGTTGGACATAGGAATAAAGAATAGGCAAAGGAAATTTGAACTTGACACCCTTTTGCCTTATTCTGCATTTTGTTCTCCCCTGTTCAAGTTCTCCATCAGTCTCTCCTCTGGAGAAGCAACATGATTAACCATTTCTGTCACTATGCACTTTTAAATGAATCATTTTTCTTGCTCTTAATTAAATTTTACAAATCTTAATGAAGTATTCCTGAATGTACAGAATCCTGCTGTCTGACAGCTGTTGAAAACCACCTATCAAGGTGAAGAATATACACAAGCTAAAATAATAATCCCAAATGCACTCTAGTTATCAAAACAAATTTTATACAAACACTGGAGGAGAAGTTCCCAATATTCACAACAGTTCTCTGAAGAATAGTCAGTGAATAAAAATACCTGTGAAATTGCTGAATCTCTAGAGGAATTGAAGATAAATAAAAGATATATGCAATTTCCAGTGTACTACACAAACACATATCAATAGAATTGTGAATGATTCAAATCTGGACTGTGCCATGAATAGTCAGGGTAATGGTAAGAAATCTACAGACTTGTAAATTGATAAAACAATGCCACAACAATAAATAGTTATTGGAAATACATGAGTGAAATCCATTGGGAATAGTGGTAAAACATTTAGCTCAGTTTTATTTTTGTCATACTCAGGAGGCAAGGACTCTTCAGACTAAATTGAGTGCTGTTTTGATGAATTAACTCTTACAAAGTTAGCCAGTGTGTAAACTGTATAAGACAAATCTAGTATATTTAATGGGGAAATTAAGTTGGGGATATACAGTACTCTCACAAGCCTCAAATTATGAGAGGAACACAGAATATATATGGAATTATTATCTCTATTGAAGGAAGAGAGTACATGACAAGCTATTTAAAGTCATACACTAAATCAGACATTGAATAATTACCTTCCATAGAAATGCTAGATATGTAATTAGCTTTAAGTCATTTATCTTGATTTTTTAATTCACTCAATCAGTCATTCCTTCTACAACTAATTCATGAGTGGTATACCATGCATAGGCATTCTGCTGAAAAATATTTGCAAACATAATAGAGATAGCTTTTATATTCATAAAATATACAGTATAATATGGAATTCTGATTATAGTTTTGGGAGTCACACATCCAGTGGTTGAAGATTCAAGTTTACTGTAATATTTATATCTCACTAGGCACACAAATGTAATTTTATGTGATGATAAAATGTTCTAAATATGTCTGTCCACTAATTGAGAGCACTTGGAATGTGACTAGTGAGACTGAAAGTTTACTTTTGCTTAATTTTAACGAGTTTAAATTTAAACAACTACATGGCTAGAGGCTACCACATTGGACTGAGCTGTAGAACTACTGTAAATATCAAACATATATAAGCAGTTACCACAGTATTTATCTCAGAGTAAGTATTATTATGAAGTAGTTACTAGGATCCATGGTGATGATGATAGTGTAGATTTCTTGGGAAAGTGATTGAATATTTTCAAAATGAGAAAAAGTTTCTCCAAAAGCATATTGATGATAAAATTCAGTAAAGGGAACTGATTCTGAGTAATCATAAAATAAATATCATTGTTCTGGTGCTCATAGTCATAGTATTAAAATTTAATATACAGATAATAAGCATTGAACAAATCCCATATCAAAAACATAATCCTTGAGCAGCCTCAATTTCTCAGTAAGGTTATGATATTCACAGGTAGGAGTTCTAAAGATGATTCCTCCCTTTAAAAGAAGGGATATCCTCAGAGAAAGTGTAAATAAATGAAACAAGAGTTATTCATCTTCATCAAGTCTCAGCACTGCAGATGTAATGGCTCAAAATCTTTTCCCATGTTATAAATATGGCCAATAATGACTCAAATGGGTCACACTGCAGCACCCCTTCATATGTGCTAGTTTTTAAAATTTTGGAAATTACTTTTGTTTTGGTAATGATGCTGTTTCTTAGAGTAAAAATACCCCATAAGGTAAACATATTCAAAAGGGTATGGAATCTAGAGTGGCTCATATTTAACTAGAGATCATTCTTCACAAGAAGATGCACATTGGAAAGGACTGTCATGTTTTGTATCCATACACATTTCAACCGAATAAATATATAAAAGGATTCCAATAGCTCAGTGGGATGTCTTCTGCAGTTCCCTTCACCTTTACTGTCCACCCAACCCCACTGTGCTCTGTGCTGCAGAAAACTGTTCTTTTTGGGACTGAATCAAGGAACTGCCTACATGTTAGCTTATGCTTGGGTTTTGGAAAATAAGAATCAAAAGGCCCAGAAATTGTCACATGCAACTTCCTAACATTACTCTTCTCTACAGGCCATGGCTTGGATTCACAAAGATGAGCACCAATTGTGTGTGGTACAAGTTAACATAGGGGTCAGTTAGTGCTGGAGTTTCTACTTTTTAATGTATTGCTGGACAGTGATAGACAGATACATAATGATATTTTATTCTCCAATTCAGCTATGGATCGTAAGTTCATAAACTGCAGGTTTATTTATAATGAACAATCTTGATAGGAAAGTACGCCCGGCCAAAAGAATTATGAAGATACATAAATTCAGTGCAAAACTTGGAAGACCTTCCCTCCTATTTCATTCTTAGATTTACAGCTAGCAGAATTCTGTGCCAACTTTTACTGAAAGGTTCAAATACATGTAAAACAGCAGTATCCACAATAGTCTGAAACTGACAATAAATCAACTGTCTGCTAATAATTGAATAGATAAATAGATTTGGTATGTTCTTTTAATAGAATGCTAATGCAGCATGGAAAATAAACTATAGCGATATATGTTATCAATGGATGAATTTCATAAATATGAATAAAAGAATGAAGATATAAAAATGTATTCACTGTATACCTTATTTATAAAAAATGGAAAAATACAATTCTAATGTACAGAGATGCATATTCAGATAGGTGTGATCACTCAAACCTAAATAATATTTTTCTTCAGGGAGAGTAATGGAGTTATGTTTGATGGGTGTGAGTAGAATGCTCTGGAGTTACAAAAGTGTTATATTTCTCAGATTAGGTGATACTGGTAAGGGAAGGTATTTTTCATTTATTAAAATAATTTGTTACTCTGGGCTCTTACAGTTTCCACGTTTCTCCATGTGGATTTTACTTCTCAATAAAAAAGCCATAAATAATAGACTAAATTTATAAAAATGAACGAGAAGGGACTTTTACTTTTTTTTTCCTTCACAAGAGTTGATGTATATTATGTAGTCCATTGGATACAATTTTTAGTCTCATATTTCTGATTGACGCAGAAGGTGCTTATTGCAATATTGTTTGACTTGATAGGGTAAAGTTTTACATCACAGGAAATATGCAGGTCAGATGTCTGCCTTTGTGTGGAGTTTGGTTTTGATGCAATGGCCATTTATTGATTTTGTAGTTTGACAGTAATCTACAATAATATATTTAGAGAGATGTTTTGATTTTCCATTAGTTAAGACTTTTAAAATGACTTGTCTTTAAATATAAGGTCTCCCTACCACAGGAAGGCACTGGGCATTGCCTGCCTCCTCGACAACTGCTCCCCCTTCATAGTTCCACAGCCTTAAGGTAGGAGTGGGTTTAATCCCTTCTCCTACCACCAAGAGGGCCATGGTTGGTACTCAGTCTTGCAAAGTTGTTGCTTTAAAATCTGATCTTAAATTGTTCTAACTGGAATCAAGCCCAGAGTGGTGGCTAATGGTTGGGGAAAAAAATGAAGTTTTTCCTTCTGGCCAGTGTGGGAAAGATTGTGAGACCTTAGGTTACAACATCCATGTTGTTTCTGAAAGACAAGTCAGCCTGTGGATGAAGGTGGCACCTGGAAGAGAATAGAGATGAGCGTATTTCAGTGATACTGAGTGGTCACTTGACTAAATTAATCTGGGCTCCTCAGTTCTTTGTGATATAGAAAAGACCGCCTCTGTGGACTCTGTTGCTGTTGTGGATGTGAGGCAAGTGCCTAAACCTCTTCTGTCATTTGTCTGTGTGAGTTGGCTATTCTGATATTTGCCATGGATCACATTTTACCCAATGCAGTGAAAGTCTAGACACTGAAAAGAGCGTTAGACAATCAGTCTTTCCTGTATTTTAGAGTTTAGGTTTGTGGTCTTTACATTCCTTGAGAGATAATTAGATTGTCAATAAGCAAACATTATCTTTTATTGGCATCTGCACAAAATCACAATGGTGTAGGATAAATAATAAGTAAACAAATGCCAATCTAAAAACTGCCTGCTGTAAGAGAAATTCAATTCTATAACCTGAAGATTTTTACTTGCTTTGTTTTTAAGCTATATTGAAATTTTGAAAACAGAAAATGTCTCTGAAAGGTAAATATAAAATCATTGATAATTGCAAATGAATATAAAAGATTCCTATAAAAATGATTTCTGGCCTGTATTTAATAGTTCATCACAATTTTATAAAATGTTATTTGTATTATGTAAAGCATAAATGCAATTATCTATTCCTGCCAGCCCTGACATCTTAGATACCACTATTTTTACAACTTAATCATATTTTTCTACCCTAAGTTCCTTTTCCATATTCCCTCACAGCTCCATCCTCATTCATATGTCCCAATAGAAGACTATCCTATTTGAGCCCACAATGGTATTTCTACAAATACATGCTCAAGAAATATTAGAGATTGACTTCAGAGACAATGCTTAACAGTAATGTTCTGAAATTGCACCATTAAAGTCCAGTTCTTTAAAAGTGGTCTTTGAGAGAAGCCAGAGAGTCAGCAACTAAGTAACTGTAGGCATAACCTTGTTCCAAAATGCAGGTAAATACTAGAAACTGAACTACTAAAAAATTACTAATATATTTCAGTAGAATATGTGCCTTCATCTGAATTGAAGCATGAATTCTAGGATTTGTTAGATATGTTAATTGGTTCAAATCACAATTAACATATGAAAAGGAAAGGAAGAGACACTGAAAAGAGACTATGAATTAAAGCAGCAAAAGTAGTAATAGAAATAAACCTTACATGTGACAGCCTGTCACCTCCATGAATTAGGGTTGTGTAGCAAAAAGGCAGCCTTTTCAAAGCACCATGACACTGATCTTCTAGAGCGCATCAATGTTGGCCACAAAGACATTTTCTTTGCAAATATTCATGTCATTAATCTTCTTTCAAAAATCACTGAGGTATAAACATGAGGCAGACTTGCATTTGTACATGAAGAATGTACAAAAATGAGTGCACTTTCTATTGCTATCTATTTGTTTATATACATTATAACTAGGATATGGGATATGAGAGCCCTGATGTTCTGAATGCTTGAATTATCTGCGATGTATGTAGAGTCACAGTGTATCTAAAAAATATAGAAACTCATGTTTCTGTATGCATTACATCTTTGTTTGCCTTACTAAATCATTCCTAGAATGGGATCTAAATGAGATTTACATTATAGTAATACTGTTTACTTCTATATCATGGTATTATGAACGATTCATTACTTTCGTAAACACATACCCACCCTTATATAGATAATAGGCAGATGATAGATAGGTACATAGATAGATAGATGACAGGGAGAGAGATTTCTTTTATATACAACTTGAAATCATAGCATACAATACATATGAATTTGTGTATACAGTTAGCAAACACTACCATATATACTCAAAGCACTATGTGAGGGGCTAAAGGAGAAAGACAAATTCTTGCAAAGAGACTCATCATTGAGGAGCCCAACAAAAAGGAAAATAGAAATCTGTTGTGTGTGTTTTTTCCTTTTGTAGTTTAAACAAAGCATTATTGAGGTAAAGAGGAGAATATCTTTCTTAAGAAATGGTAAAGCCTTTGTAGAATTTTCAGGGAAGAAAAGGTAAGTGCAATTAAGGAGAGGAAACAGTATATGAAGTAGATTATCATATTGCAAGGAATTCATTCTGTCTCTGATATCCTTTGCTTAGGTAAGTAGTTAGATGGTTCTGGACAGGTTTGCTGGAGTTGATCACAAGAATTTTTATATCTCTTGGGAAGACTGAAAGATCATAGTAGGTTAAAAGAATATCAAATTCATTCCCTATAAGGAAAATAAAGCCAGATGTCTCATCACACCATATTTAGATGTACATTCTCTGAGGATTATAGATATACACCTGAAAGCTAAAACTCTAAAATGTGACAAGGTGACTTTCACTCTTCAATCATAGTAAACAGCTTAAGGAGAACAACAATAAACAACACAAACAAAAAATATGGCTCAAATATGGGCACTTAAATAAATCTATATTCAAAAGTAAGTTATATTTAGTTTTGAAATTAGAAATTAGGTATGACCATGAAACATTTTGTCATTAAAAATCATTTGATATTGCCAAAACCGGTTTGGCTCAGTGGATAGAGCATCAGCCTGCGGACTGAAGGGTCCCAGGTTTGATTCTGGTCAAGGGCATGTACCTGGGTTGCGGGCACATCCCCAGTGGGGGGCGTGCAAGAGGCAGCTGATTGATGTTTCTCTCTCATCGATGTTTCTGACTCTCTATCTCTCTACTTCTCTGTAAAAAATCAATAAAATATATTTTTAAAAAATCATTTGATATTGTGTGACTATGTAACTATATTTTCTTCAGGAGAAAGTCAAAAAAGGTTGTGGCCACAAATTCTGGGAAAATGAATTAAAGAAACCTGTGTGCCTGTTTTATATTTCCTTCCATTGTTTGCACAGAAATGACAGAGATGCCCGAGGAGGTGATCCCAGAAGGAACATCATGACCAGCAGTGGTGTAGTACAGCCCCTTAACCACTATCTTTCAGAGGAGGGAGAAAGTGAACAAAAGTATCACCTTGTTAACATCCATATAAATGATGGTGTTTGTCTAAGGCTGAATATTGAGATAATTAAGATAAATATTCCAAATACAGAGTTTTTATAATAAATACAAAGATAGTTTGTAATGAGAAAACATGTCAATATAATGCAACAAAGATTATAAGAAAGCTCTATAATCAGTTAAATGGATACAAAAATAATCCACATAGATTAGCACTAATTCATGATATAAAACTATTGTAAACTAGGAAGAGAAGAGCTGCTAATTTAGCATCACAGAGTGTAGAGCATACATCAATATTAAAGTAAAACTTTAGAAACACATCAAAGTTAAAAACAAGAAGAAGATGCCTAGTCTCACCTTTGTCATTGAGTATATTACTGGTCCTAGATAATATGAGAAAGCAATAAAAAGAAATGAAATATAACAATTGTAAAGTTGTCATTTAAAGATGATACAATTGTGAACATATATAATCGAATGAAATCTGGAAGCAATAAGAATTAATCATAAATTTCACCAGGGTTGCCAGATATAAGATCAAAACCCAGAAATCAATACCATTTCTATACAACATCAACAACCAATTTTAAAATGTAATAACAGCAAAAATTGTAAGTTACCTAAGTAACAAATTTGATAAAAGATGTTTAAGATATTATGAAGAAAATTATTAAATGTTATTGTATGATATAAGATCTCAGCACATGAAGAGATCTCATCCCTAGATGAAAACCCTTTGTAAATTATAGATGTTATCCTGTGACAGTTGATCTGTAAATTCAGATAAACTTCTATTAAAAAATAATTTTTGAGTGGAAATTGCCAAGGTGATGTAAGAGTAAATGGCTAAGAATTATCAAAAATATGAAGTATAATAAAGTGTTAGGAAACAAAAGATATAGAGAATAATTACCATGTCAGTAATTTGGCATAGATATATATACCAAAGAAGTGTAGCAAGAACCCAGAATAGAGTGTGTGTGTATTGACACAGGCAGATAGCCTTTATCATAACCTTGGCTCCTAACTCTCTCTTTTTAACTTCCTCTTTGTTTGTGACATTTCTTTTCTTATTATTTACTAGAGGCCTGGTGCATGAAATTCATGCACTGGGGGGTTGTCCCTTAGCCCAGCCTGCACCTTCTCCAATATGGAACCCCTCAGGGGATGTCCGACTGCCAGCAGGATCGGGCCAAAACTGGCAGTCAGATATCCCTCTCACAATCCGGGACTGCTGGCTCTTAACCACTTGCCTGCTTGCCTGGCTGATTGCCCCCTAACTGCTCCCCTACTGACCTGGTTGACACCTAACTGCTTCCTTGCCAGCCTGATCATCCCCAACTGCCCTCCCCTGCTGGCCTGATCACCCCCAGTTGCCCTCCCCTGCTGGCCCAGTAACCCCCAACTGCCCTCCCCTACTGGCCTGATCTCCCTCAACTGCCCTCCCCTGCCGGCCTGCTTGCCCACAACTGCCCTCCCCTGCCGGCCATCTTGTGATGGCCATCTTGTGGTAGCCATCTTATGATGATGTGGGAGTGTCCATCTTGTGATGACTTGAGCGCGCAAGGGCATGAGGGCCACCTAGTTGTTTATTAGTATAGATTTTATGAGATCTCAGCTATTCTTTAAAATTTACATTTGATAAAAATTTCATATTGTACTTTTAAGAATTAGAAAAATATGTTCAAGCTATTATGCTATATTAAAAGAAACAAACAAGTACACAAGATTTGCTCAAGCTCTTGTATGACAGTTTAGCTGATAAATTAATTCTGAATAGCAACGTGTATTCCTTAACATACAGAATGAAATATCTCATTCTGTTCTCTCCTAATTGTTAGTGTAAAGATTTTTGCTGTCTTCTAATCATTATGGTTTTATAGAAAACCCATAGGCTTTTTCTCTGGAAGTGTTTAAGATTTTTTTCCCCTTTTGCTGTTTTACACTTTTATTATCAAGTAGCTAGTTATGAGTTTGTTTTTATTCTTCAGTACTCAAAATACACTTGAAACTGAGAATTTATATCTTCAATTCTGAAAACTTTTAGCCATATTGACTTTGTATATTTTGATTCTTGTTTAATCATTGAGTCTGGAATTAGTCTTTTGTTTGACATGAAATATGTTTATTCTCCTTTTCTTCCTCTGAACCATCTGCTTATTCTGAAACAGCTTGGACTTTCTGAGACTCTTACAAAATTAATTATTTTGTTTCACAAAATTATTCATTTTATGCTTTTTAGATTGTCAGTATTTTCTTATTGTTTATCTTTTTATTGCTATTTATTTGAAAAAGAGAAGGAGCTCAATGAATGATTTATCAAATTATTTCAACTGGAAGTCCCCTCATTTGCATATAAAAATCAGTGGAGAAAATTGCATAAAGGGCATGTTTCCTGAGTTTGAAATTGGTAAAAAATTTATAGCAGATAATACATACATGGATGGTAGAGTTCAAATTTTAAAATTATTTATGGTTCAATTATTGGGATAAAAGAAATGTTTAGCAGTAATCGCTATTGTTTTCATATTATTAACATAACTAGAAATTTGGCAACCTGTTCAGCACTTAATAGATAAAACATATTAGTGTATTAGTTGTTTAACATGTAATGGGGATTAGTTAAATGTGATTGCTGAATTCCTATAATTTACCAAAAATAGTTTTGGGCTCTGAAAGTATAGCAGTGAATAGAACAGGCTGTCAGAAGAATATTAAACAAATGAAAGATAATACAATTACAAGTTGTGATAAAAGCTATGGATATAAAGCGGGATTATGCTAGAGAGAAGGACTTGATGAAACTAGGAATTGGGGCAATCCTCTCAAGACATATGTCATTTGTAGTGGGACTGAACAAAGGCTAGAGTGCTCTCTAGTAATGAATGCTGATATGTGTCTAGGCAAAAGAAACAATTTGTTCAAAAGTACTTAGTTAAAAAAATAGCTGTCTTCTAAAAATTAGCTGAAACAGAAATCGATGGGAAAAGAGGCAAGATATGAATTTGAAAGTAGAACAAGTCCCAGATCCCCAAAGGATTTTAGGCCATATTTTGAGTTTGGATCATAATTGAAGTTCAAAAGAAAGACAAGACACAGATTCAAGCAAGCAAGTTAAATTATCCTGTACACAATATATATCTGCCAATATAACACCTGCTGTCATTGATGGCTAAATGACATTGGCCTTTATAGTAACAACAATAAATATACTCCTCACCAGTCCCACTCATTAAATTTGGACTTTGCTGACATCAGCTGGGTTACTAGGCCTGGAGCTCTTATAGATCCCTTTTTGACCTCTTACTTTAAACTATTTAATGCTGTCATTTTTATAGATAGATAGATAGATAGATAGATAGATAGATAGATAGATAGATAGATAGATAGACTTGAAGTACATGGTTGATTGTCTAGGACTGAGTGGCCCAGTGCTGTTGATGATTAATTTTATGTGTCAACTTGGCTGGAGCATGGTTCCCAGATACGTGGTCAAACATTATTCTGGATGTTTCTGTGAAGGTATTGTTGGATGAGGTTAACTTTTAAGTCAGTAGACTTTAAGTAAAGCAAATTGCTCTTCATAATGTGTTGGGCCTTATTTAATCAGTTGAAGGGCACACTTAAGCAAAAGACCGACCTTCTCAGAGCAAGAAGGAATTCTGCCAGTAGACAACTTCCTTCCGCCTTGGATTACAACATTGATCTTTCTAGCCAGCCCATCCTGCAGGTTTTAGACTTGCCAACCTCCATAGTCACCTGAGCCAATTTGATAAAAATAAATATACCTATATACATACATTCTGTTGAATTTGTTTCTCTGGAGAATTCTGACTACCCAGTGTGTTTTTGTATTTGCATATTGATCCTTTCATTGGTGCTACTGGCAACAATACTGTAAGTTCTGGGGTCTACGTTCACAGTTAAGCTTCCCTGTCCTGATCTCCTCTGGGGAGAGGAATAGTGTTATAGAATCAATTTTTCATTGTTTTATGCTTTATTAATTTAAATGTATTCCTTAGAAGGTCAACAAGATCTTATCTTCCTCATGCATTGGGGCCCTCCATTGGGAGGCATTAAGTCACGAAGCTCCCTCACATAACTGCTTGAATGCCTTCTTATGAATATGTATGTAAGAGTAAGTACTTTATTCATACTGCTAGGATAGAGTCACTTTGGGGTTGGAGCAATTTCTGAAATCCAGTGATAATGTTCAATTTATGGGACTATTGTTAGAACAACTCATGATTATTTTCTTCTATTATTAAATTACTAGAGGGCTGGTTCACGAAATTTGTGCACTCAGGGGGGTGGTCCCTCAGCCCATCCTGTGCCCTCTCACAGTCCGGGACCCATCAGGGGATGTCCACCTATCAGCTTAGGCCTGATCCTCCCTAAGCCAGCAGTCAGACATCCCTCTTGTAGTCCAGGACCCCTTGCTCCTTACCACCTGCCTACAGTGCTTGCCGCTGCTGCTGTGCTTGCCAGCTGTGAGCCCAGCTTCTGGCTGAGCAGCGCTCCCCTGTGGGAGCACACTGACCACCAGGGGCAGCTCCTGCATTGAGCATCTGCCCCCTGGTGGTCAGTGTGCATCAGAGCTACCAGTCGTTCTGACATTTGATCAATTTGCATATTAGGGTTTTATTACATAGGATAATAATATAATATTTAAATTATAGAATGTACCGGTACTAGAGGCCCAGTGCATGGATTCGTGCACCAATGGGGTCCCTCAGCGTGGTCTGTGGGGATCCGGCTAAAACCAGATCTCTGACACCCCCTGAATCTGTGCACCAGGCCTCTAGAATGCATACAAGATCTTTGGTTAATCTCTTCTCACTCTCCTCCTCCCCTCCTTTCCTCTTAGGTTCATCAGTCTGTTCCATGTTTCCATGCCTGTGGTTTCCGCTCCTGCATTGATTGTCTGGCCCCTGGTGGTCGGTGTGCATCATGGCTACTGGTTGAATGGCTGGCACTTAGGCTTTTTAGATGTATAGATATCAAACCCCCAGAAGAAACTTTTATTCAGTATGGTATTACTGATATCACATCAGATTACTCTAGCAAAATCAGATTTACATAAGGTTATTTATTAAGTTTACTTGTGAAACTCATTGAACTAGAGATTTATATTTATGAGTATTTAATGTTTCTCCCTAAAAAGTGCCTGAAACTGATGAATTATTTCCATCTTTTTAGTTACACCAGAGGATATGACTCATTGATACAATTATTTTCATATTTAAGTCTGAATAATTTAACTATATCATTTTTATGTTTATAAACCTTACTGTTGTCATATATGCATTTTTGTAAAATGTAAAGTTCATTTAAAAAACATTATCTGCCTTTCATATTTTACATTTTTCCCTGTTTAATTAATGGCTGACACTCTGCCTTCTTCCAAAAGTGGAGGGAAAACAGCTTGAAAATGCATGAAATATTCCAGTTAAAGCTAAAAGAAAATAAAATTGGTAAAAGAAAAATGAAATGATAAAATAAGATGAAACAAACCTGAATTTAATAACAGCTTACGAACTTATTTACATTGCAAAGTTTAGTCACATGTTGTGCCTCAGTTTACTAACAAAACAAAAATATAAGCAAACTGCATTTCAGAAAAAAATAATTCAGTCATTAAGAAGAAAAGGATGCAGTCTCATACTTTGAAACTGAGGCTTGTGGAAAGATAGACCCAGTTATGAATATTGGCTCCTTTTATAATTTAATTTCAGAAATGTGAAATAAATTTCCAAAAAGGCATGTGATGTTATTGATTCTTTCTATTAAAACCTCTCTCACTTTTTAATATAGATATAGTTTCATAAATTTGTAAGTGCTCCATAAACGTATCCATTGTTTTGGATGCTGCTATTATCATCAGCTAATCTGAAAATGGTGTGTGTGTGTGTGTGTGTGTGTGTGTGTGTGTATGTGTTTTGAGTGTGCTTAAGAATTATTCAAATTATTCTCACATTCATTAGCATTCACGAGCTTATTTCTTAATGTTATTTGACAAAGTTTTTGCAGTGTTTTATGTATATTTATGAAAAATCTAATCTCCAGGAATAATAAATAACTTGAGACACAGATATTTTCTATCAAATAATTGCAAGTATTTGTGTCAAGCAAATACAGAAAGAGGAAGATTTCCTAAGGAGTATATGTAAGACCACTCAAGAATGCCATTTTTTGTGTAAGGCACATCTATGTAATTAAATGCAATTCTATCAGCAAGCGCATATTGAGGAACTAGACTGGGAGCTTTTATGGTTCCCATCAGTAGTGCCTGTGCTGACTAGATAATCTGCTCAATGAGTGTTCCTATAGCTTCTCTCTTTTGTCCACTGTTCTA